>JAKELP010000055.1:0-1200000 GCA_029929735.1 Mimosa pudica
AACCAAAAAACTAGATTGAAATGGTGAAAACTTGTGCTCCTTTTAGTGCTAAAACGTGCAATTGGGCTTAAAACGAGTTATGTTCATGCATTTGGCAAACTTTTGGTGTTTGTTGACCAAAAGTACCACACTCTAGAGAATAATGTCACTAAACGCGAAAACTAGATTGAAATGGTGAAAATCCAAACTTGGGCTCCTTTTAGTGCTAAAACGTGCAATTGGGCTTAAAACGAGTTATGTTCATGCATTTGGCAAACTTTTGGTGTTTGTTGACCAAAGTACCACACTCTAGAGAATAATGTCACTAAAACGCAAAAACTAGATTGAAATGGTCAAAATCCAAACTTGGGCTCCTTTTAGTGCTAAACTTGCAATTGGGCTTAAAACGAGTTATGTTCATGCATTTGGCAAACTTTTGGTGTTTGTTGACCAAAAGTACCACACTCTAGAGATAATGTCACTAAAACGCAAAAACTAGATTGAAATGGTCAAAATCCAAACTTGGGCTCCTTTTAGTGCTAAAACGTGCAATGGGGCTTAAAACGAGTTATGTTCATGCATTTGGCAAACTTTTGGTGTTTGTTGACCAAAAGTACCACACTCTAGAGAATAATGTCACTAAAACGCGAAAACTAGATTGAAATGGTCAAATCCAAACTTGGGCTCCTTTAGTGCTAAAACGTGCAATTGGGCTTAAAACGAGTTATGTTCATGCATTTGGCAAACTTTTGGTGTTTGTTGACCAAAAGTACCACACTCTAGAGAATAATGTCACTAAAACGCGAAAACTAGATTGAAATGGTGAAAATCCAAACTTGGGCTCCTTTTAGTGCTAAAACGTGCAATTGGGCTTAAAACGAGTTATGTTCATGCATTTGGCAAACTTTTGGTGTTTGTTGACCAAAAGTACCACACTCTAGAGAATAATGTCACTAAAACGCAAAAACTAGATTGAAATGGTGAAAATCCAAACTTGGCTCCTTTTATGCTAAAACGTGCAATTGGGCTTAAACGAGTTATGTTCATGCATTTGGCAAACTTTTGGTGTTTGTTGACCAAAAGTACCACACTCTAGAGAATAATGTCACTAAAGCGCAAAAACTAGATTGAAATGGTCAAAATCCAAACTTGGCTCCTTTTAGTGCTAAACGTGCAATTGGGCTTAAACGAGTTATGTTCATGCATTTGGCAAACTTTTGGTGTTTGTTGACCAAAAGTACCACACTCTAGAGAATAATGTCACTAAAACGCAAAACTAGATTGAAATGGTCAAAATCCAAACTTGGGCTCCTTTTAGTGCTAAAACGTGCAATGGGCTTAAAACGAGTTATGTTCATGCATTTGGCAAACTTTTGGTGTTTGTTGACCAAAGTACCACACTCTAGAGAATAATGTCACTAAAACGCAAAAACTAGATTGAAATGGTGAAAATCCAAACTTGGGCAACTTTTAGTGCTAAAACGTGCAATTGGGCTTAAAATGAGTTATGTTCATGCATTTGGCAAACTTTTGGTGTTTGTTGACCAAAAGTACCAGACTCTAGAGAATAATGTCACTAAAACGCAAAAACTAGATTGAAATGGTGAAAATCCAAACTTGGGCTCCTTTTAGTGCTAAAACGTGCAATTGGGCTTAAAACGAGTTATGTTGATGCATTTGGCAAACTTTTGGTGTTTGTTGACCAAAAGTACCACACTCTAGAAATAATGTCACTAAAACGCAAAAACTAGATTGAAATGGTGAAAATCCAAACTTGGGCTCCTTTTAGTGCTAAAACGTGCAATTGGGCTTAAACGAGTTATGTTCATGCATTTGGCAAACTTTTGGTGTTTGTTGACCAAAAGTACCACACTCTAGAGAATAATGTCACTAAAACGCAAAAACTAGATTGAAATGGTCAAAATCCAAACTTGGGCTCCTTTTAGTGCTAAAACGTGCAATTGGGCTTAAAACGAGTTATGTTCATGCATTTGGCAAACTTTTGGTGTTTGTTGACCAAAAGTACCACACTCTAGAGAATAATGTCACTAAAACGCAAAAACTAGATTGAAATGGTCAAAATCCAAACTTGGGCTCCTTTTAGTGCTAAAACGTGCAATTGGGCTTAAAACGAGTTATGTTCATGCATTTGGCAAACTTTTGGTGTTTGTTGACCAAAAGTACCACACTCTAGAGAATAATGTCACTAAAACGCAAAAACTAGATTGAAATGGTCAAAATCCAAACTTGGGCTCCTTTTAGTGCTAAAACGTGCAATTGGGCTTAAAACGAGTTATGTTCATGCATTTGGCAAACTTTTGGTGTTTGTTGACCAAAAGTACCACACTCTAGAGAATAATGTCACTAAAACGCAAAAACTAGATTGAAATGGTCAAAATCCAAACTTGGCTCCTTTTAGTGCTAAAACGTGCAATTGGGCTTAAACGAGTTATGTTCATGCATTTGGCAAACTTTTGGTGTTTGTTGACCAAAAGTACCACACTCTAGAGAATAATGTCACTAAAACGCAAAACTAGATTGAAATGGTCAAAATCCAAACTTGGGCTCCTTTTAGTGCTAAAACGTGCAATTGGGCTTAAAACGAGTTATGTTCATGCATTTGGCAAACTTTTGGTGTTTGTTGACCAAAAGTACCACACTCTAGAGAATAATGTCACTAAAACGCAAAAACTAGATTGAAATGGTCAAAATCCAAACTTGGGCTCCTTTTAGTGCTAAAACGTGCAATTGGGCTTAAAACGAGTTATGTTCATGCATTTGGCAAACTTTTGGTGTTTGTTGACCAAAAGTACCACACTCTAGAGAATAATGTCACTAAAACGCAAAAACTAGATTGAAATGGTCAAAATCCAAACTTGGGCTCCTTTTAGTGCTAAAACGTGCAATTGGGCTTAAAACGAGTTATGTTCATGCATTTGGCAAACTTTTGGTGTTTGTTGACCAAAAGTACCACACTCTAGAGAATAATGTCACTAAAACGCAAAAACTAGATTGAAATGGTCAAAATCCAAACTTGGGCTCCTTTTAGTGCTAAAACGTGCAATTGGGCTTAAAACGAGTTATGTTCATGCATTTGGCAAACTTTTGGTGTTTGTTGACCAAAAGTACCATCTAGAGAATAATGTCACTAAAACGCAAAACTAGATTGAAATGGTCAAAATCCAAACTTGGGCTCCTTTTAGTGCTAAAACGTGCAATTGGGCTTAAAACGAGTTATGTTCATGCATTTGGCAAACTTTTGGTGTTTGTTGACCAAAGTACCACACTCTAGAGAATAATGTCACTAAAACGCAAAACTAGATTGAAATGGTCAAAATCCAAACTTGGCTCCTTTTAGTGCTAAAACGTGCAATTGGGCTTAAAACGAGTTATGTTCATGCATTTGGCAAACTTTTGGTGTTTGTTGACCAAAAGTACCACACTCTAGAGAATAATGTCACTAAAACGCAAAAACTAGATTGAAATGGTCAAAATCCAAACTTGGGCTCCTTTTAGTGCTAAAACGTGCAATTGGGCTTAAAACGAGTTATGTTCATGCATTTGGCAAACTTTTGGTGTTTGTTGACCAAAAGTACCACACTCTAGAGAATAATGTCACTAAAACGCAAAAACTAGATTGAAATGGTCAAAATCCAAACTTGGGCTCCTTTTAGTGCTAAAACGTGCAATTGGGCTTAAAACGAGTTATGTTCATGCATTTGGCAAACTTTTGGTGTTTGTTGACCAAAAGTACCACACTCTAGAGAATAATGTCACTAAAACGCAAAAACTAGATTGAAATGGTCAAAATCCAAACTTGGCTCCTTTTAGTGCTAAAACGTGCAATTGGGCTTAAAACGAGTTATGTTCATGCATTTGGCAAACTTTTGGTGTTTGTTGACCAAAAGTACCAGACTCTAGAGAATAATGTCACTAAAACGCAAAAACTAGATTGAAATGGTCAAAATCCAAACTTGGGCTCCTTTTAGTGCTAAAACGTGCAATTGGGCTTAAAACGAGTTATGTTCATGCATTTGGCAAACTTTTGGTGTTTGTTGACCAAAGTACCACACTCTAGAGAATAATGTCACTAAAACGCAAAACTAGATTGAAATGGTCAAAATCTTGGGCTCCTTTTAGTGCTAAAACGTGCAATTGGGCTTAAAACGAGTTATGTTCATGCATTTGGCAAACTTTTGGTGTTTGTTGACCAAAAGTACCACACTCTAGAGAATAATGTCACTAAAACGCAAAAACTAGATTGAAATGGTCAAAATCCAAACTTGGGCTCCTTTTAGTGCTAAAACGTGCAATTGGCTTAAAACGAGTTATGTTCATGCATTTGGCAAACTTTTGGTGTTTGTTGACCAAAAGTACCACACTCTAGAGAATAATGTCACTAAAACGCAAAAACTAGATTGAAATGGTGAAAATCCAAACTTGGGCTCCTTTTAGTGCTAAAACGTGCAATTGGGCTTAAAACGAGTTATGTTCATGCATTTGGCAAACTTTTGGTGTTTGTTGACCAAAAGTACCAGACTCTAGAGAATAATGTCACTAAAACGCAAAAACTAGATTGAAATGGTCAAAATCCAAACTTGGCTCCTTTTAGTGCTAAAACGTGCAATTGGGCTTAAAACGAGTTATGTTCATGCATTTGGCAAACTTTTGGTGTTTGTTGACCAAAAGTACCACACTCTAGAGAATAATGTCACTAAAACGCAAAAACTAGATTGAAATGGTCAAAATCCAAACTTGGGCTCCTTTTAGTGCTAAAACGTGCAATTGGGCTTAAAACGAGTTATGTTCATGCATTTGGCAAACTTTTGGTGTTTGTTGACCAAAAGTACCACACTCTAGAGAATAATGTCACTAAAACGCAAAAACTAGATTGAAATGGTCAAAATCCAAACTTGGGCTCCTTTTAGTGCTAAAACGTGCAATTGGGCTTAAAACGAGTTATGTTCATGCATTTGGCAAACTTTTGGTGTTTGTTGACCAAAAGTACCACACTCTAGAGAATAATGTCACTAAAACGCAAAAACTAGATTGAAATGGTCAAAATCCAAACTTGGGCTCCTTTTAGTGCTAAAACGTGCAATTGGGCTTAAAAGAGTTATGTTCATGCATTTGGCAAACTTTTGGTGTTTGTTGACCAAAAGTACCACACTCTAGAGAATAATGTCACTAAAACGCAAAAACTAGATTGAAATGGTCAAAATCCAAACTTGGGCTCCTTTTAGTGCTAAAACGTGCAATTGGGCTTAAAACGAGTTATGTTCATGCATTTGGCAAACTTTTGGTGTTTGTTGACCAAAAGTACCACACTCTAGAGAATAATGTCACTAAAACGCAAAAACTAGATTGAAATGGTCAAAATCTTGGGCTCCTTTTAGTGCTAAAACGTGCAATTGGGCTTAAAACGAGTTATGTTCATGCATTTGGCAAACTTTTGGTGTTTGTTGACCAAAAGTACCACACTCTAGAGAATAATGTCACTAAAACGCAAAAACTAGATTGAAATGGTCAAAATCCAAACTTGGCTCCTTTTAGTGCTAAAACGTGCAATTGGGCTTAAAACGAGTTATGTTCATGCATTTGGCAAACTTTTGGTGTTTGTTGACCAAAAGTACCACACTCTAGAGAATAATGTCACTAAAACGCAAAAACTAGATTGAAATGGTCAAAATCCAAACTTGGGCTCCTTTTAGTGCTAAAACGTGCAATTGGGCTTAAAACGAGTTATGTTCATGCATTTGGCAAACTTTTGGTGTTTGTTGACCAAAAGTACCACACTCTAGAGAATAATGTCACTAAAACGCAAAAACTAGATTGAAATGGTCAAAACTTGGGCTCCTTTTAGTGCTAAAACGTGCAATTGGGCTTAAAACGAGTTATGTTCATGCATTTGGCAAACTTTTGGTGTTTGTTGACCAAAAGTACCACACTCTAGAGAATAATGTCACTAAAACGCAAAAACTAGATTGAAATGGTCAAAATCCAAACTTGGGCTCCTTTTAGTGCTAAAACGTGCAATTGGGCTTAAAACGAGTTATGTTGATGCATTTGGCAAACTTTTGGTGTTTGTTGACCAAAAGTACCACACTCTAGAGAATAATGTCACTAAAACGCAAAAACTAGATTGAAATGGTGAAAATCCAAACTTGGCTCCTTTTAGTGCTAAAACGTGCAATTGGGCTTAAAACGAGTTATGTTCATGCATTTGGCAAACTTTTGGTGTTTGTTGACCAAAAGTACCAGACTCTAGAGAATAATGTCACTAAAACGCAAAAACTAGATTGAAATGGTCAAAATCCAAACTTGGGCTCCTTTTAGTGCTAAAACGTGCAATTGGGCTTAAAACGAGTTATGTTCATGCATTTGGCAAACTTTTGGTGTTTGTTGACCAAAAGTACCACACTCTAGAGAATAATGTCACTAAAACGCAAAAACTAGATTGAAATGGTCAAAATCCAAACTTGGGCTCCTTTTAGTGCTAAAACGTGCAATTGGGCTTAAAACGAGTTATGTTCATGCATTTGGCAAACTTTTGGTGTTTGTTGACCAAAAGTACCACACTCTAGAGAATAATGTCACTAAAACGCAAAAACTAGATTGAAATGGTCAAAATCCAAACTTGGGCTCCTTTTAGTGCTAAAACGTGCAATGGGCTTAAAACGAGTTATGTTCATGCATTTGGCAAACTTTTGGTGTTTGTTGACCAAAAGTACCACACTCTAGAGAATAATGTCACTAAAACGCAAAAACTAGATTGAAATGGTGAAAATCCAAACTTGGGCTCCTTTTAGTGCTAAAACGTGCAATTGGGCTTAAAACGAGTTATGTTCATGCATTTGGCAAACTTTTGGTGTTTGTTGACCAAAAGTACCAGACTCTAGAGAATAATGTCACTAAAACGCAAAAACTAGATTGAAATGGTCAAAATCCAAACTTGGCTCCTTTTAGTGCTAAAACGTGCAATTGGGCTTAAAACGAGTTATGTTCATGCATTTGGCAAACTTTTGGTGTTTGTTGACCAAAAGTACCACACTCTAGAGAATAATGTCACTAAAACGCAAAAACTAGATTGAAATGGTCAAAAACTTGGGCTCCTTTTAGTGCTAAAACGTGCAATTGGGCTTAAAACGAGTTATGTTCATGCATTTGGCAAACTTTTGGTGTTTGTTGACCAAAAGTACCACACTCTAGAGAATAATGTCACTAAAACGCAAAAACTAGATTGAAATGGTCAAAATCCAAACTTGGGCTCCTTTTAGTGCTAAAACGTGCAATTGGGCTTAAAACGAGTTATGTTCATGCATTTGGCAAACTTTTGGTGTTTGTTGACCAAAAGTACCACACTCTAGAGAATAATGTCACTAAAACGCAAAAACTAGATTGAAATGGTGAAAATCCAAACTTGGGCTCCTTTTAGTGCTAAAACGTGCAATTGGGCTTAAAACGAGTTATGTTCATGCATTTGGCAAACTTTTGGTGTTTGTTGACCAAAAGTACCACACTCTAGAGAATAATGTCACTAAAACGCAAAAACTAGATTGAAATGGTGAAAAACTTGGGCTCCTTTTAGTGCTAAAACGTGCAATTGGGCTTAAAACGAGTTATGTTCATGCATTTGGCAAACTTTTGGTGTTTGTTGACCAAAAGTACCACACTCTAGAGAATAATGTCACTAAAACGCAAAAACTAGATTGAAATGGTCAAAATCCAAACTTGGGCTCCTTTTAGTGCTAAAACGTGCAATTGGGCTTAAAACGAGTTATGTTCATGCATTTGGCAAACTTTTGGTGTTTGTTGACCAAAAGTACCACACTCTAGAGAATAATGTCACTAAAACGCAAAAACTAGATTGAAATGGTGAAAATCCAAACTTGGCTCCTTTTAGTGCTAAAACGTGCAATTGGGCTTAAAACGAGTTATGTTCATGCATTTGGCAAACTTTTGGTGTTTGTTGACCAAAAGTACCACACTCTAGAGAATAATGTCACTAAAACGCAAAAACTAGATTGAAATGGTCAAAATCCAAACTTGGGCTCCTTTTAGTGCTAAAACGTGCAATTGGGCTTAAAACGAGTTATGTTCATGCATTTGGCAAACTTTTGGTGTTTGTTGACCAAAAGTACCACACTCTAGAGAATAATGTCACTAAAACGCAAAAACTAGATTGAAATGGTGAAAATCCAAACTTGGGCTCCTTTTAGTGCTAAAACGTGCAATTGGGCTTAAAACGAGTTATGTTCATGCATTTGGCAAACTTTTGGTGTTTGTTGACCAAAAGTACCACACTCTAGAGAATAATGTCACTAAAACGCAAAAACTAGATTGAAATGGTCAAAATCCAAACTTGGCTCCTTTTAGTGCTAAAACGTGCAATGGGCTTAAAACGAGTTATGTTCATGCATTTGGCAAACTTTTGGTGTTTGTTGACCAAAAGTACCACACTCTAGAGAATAATGTCACTAAAACGCAAAAACTAGATTGAAATGGTCAAAATCCAAACTTGGGCTCCTTTTAGTGCTAAAACGTGCAATTGGGCTTAAAACGAGTTATGTTCATGCATTTGGCAAACTTTTGGTGTTTGTTGACCAAAAGTACCAGACTCTAGAGAATAATGTCACTAAAACGCAAAAACTAGATTGAAATGGTCAAAATCCAAACTTGGCTCCTTTTAGTGCTAAAACGTGCAATTGGGCTTAAAACGAGTTATGTTCATGCATTTGGCAAACTTTTGGTGTTTGTTGACCAAAAGTACCACACTCTAGAGAATAATGTCACTAAAACGCAAAAACTAGATTGAAATGGTCAAAATCTTGGGCTCCTTTTAGTGCTAAAACGTGCAATTGGGCTTAAAACGAGTTATGTTCATGCATTTGGCAAACTTTTGGTGTTTGTTGACCAAAAGTACCACACTCTAGAGAATAATGTCACTAAAACGCAAAAACTAGATTGAAATGGTCAAAATCCAAACTTGGGCTCCTTTTAGTGCTAAAACGTGCAATTGGGCTTAAAACGAGTTATGTTCATGCATTTGGCAAACTTTTGGTGTTTGTTGACCAAAAGTACCACACTCTAGAGAATAATGTCACTAAAACGCAAAAACTAGATTGAAATGGTCAAAATCCAAACTTGGGCTCCTTTTAGTGCTAAAACGTGCAATTGGGCTTAAAACGAGTTATGTTCATGCATTTGGCAAACTTTTGGTGTTTGTTGACCAAAAGTACCACACTCTAGAGAATAATGTCACTAAAACGCAAAAACTAGATTGAAATGGTCAAAAACTTGGGCTCCTTTTAGTGCTAAAACGTGCAATTGGGCTTAAAACGAGTTATGTTCATGCATTTGGCAAACTTTTGGTGTTTGTTGACCAAAAGTACCACACTCTAGAGAATAATGTCACTAAAACGCAAAAACTAGATTGAAATGGTCAAAATCCAAACTTGGGCTCCTTTTAGTGCTAAAACGTGCAATTGGGCTTAAAACGAGTTATGTTCATGCATTTGGCAAACTTTTGGTGTTTGTTGACCAAAAGTACCACACTCTAGAGAATAATGTCACTAAAACGCAAAAACTAGATTGAAATGGTGAAAATCCAAACTTGGGCTCCTTTTAGTGCTAAAACGTGCAATTGGGCTTAAAACGAGTTATGTTCATGCATTTGGCAAACTTTTGGTGTTTGTTGACCAAAAGTACCACACTCTAGAGAATAATGTCACTAAAACGCAAAAACTAGATTGAAATGGTCAAAATCCAAACTTGGGCTCCTTTTAGTGCTAAAACGTGCAATTGGCTTAAAACGAGTTATGTTCATGCATTTGGCAAACTTTTGGTGTTTGTTGACCAAAAGTACCACACTCTAGAGAATAATGTCACTAAAACGCAAAAACTAGATTGAAATGGTCAAAATCCAAACTTGGGCTCCTTTTAGTGCTAAAACGTGCAATTGGGCTTAAAACGAGTTATGTTCATGCATTTGGCAAACTTTTGGTGTTTGTTGACCAAAAGTACCACACTCTAGAGAATAATGTCACTAAAACGCAAAAACTAGATTGAAATGGTCAAAATCCAAACTTGGGCTCCTTTTAGTGCTAAAACGTGCAATTGGGCTTAAAACGAGTTATGTTCATGCATTTGGCAAACTTTTGGTGTTTGTTGACCAAAAGTACCACACTCTAGAGAATAATGTCACTAAAACGCAAAAACTAGATTGAAATGGTCAAAAACTTGGGCTCCTTTTAGTGCTAAAACGTGCAATTGGGCTTAAAACGAGTTATGTTCATGCATTTGGCAAACTTTTGGTGTTTGTTGACCAAAGTACCACACTCTAGAGAATAATGTCACTAAAACGCAAAAACTAGATTGAAATGGTCAAAATCCAAACTTGGGCTCCTTTTAGTGCTAAAACGTGCAATTGGGCTTAAAACGAGTTATGTTCATGCATTTGGCAAACTTTTGGTGTTTGTTGACCAAAAGTACCACACTCTAGAGAATAATGTCACTAAAACGCAAAAACTAGATTGAAATGGTCAAAATCCAAACTTGGGCTCCTTTTAGTGCTAAAACGTGCAATTGGGCTTAAAACGAGTTATGTTCATGCATTTGGCAAACTTTTGGTGTTTGTTGACCAAAAGTACCACACTCTAGAGAATAATGTCACTAAAACGCAAAAACTAGATTGAAATGGTCAAAATCCAAACTTGGGCTCCTTTTAGTGCTAAAACGTGCAATTGGGCTTAAAACGAGTTATGTTCATGCATTTGGCAAACTTTTGGTGTTTGTTGACCAAAAGTACCACACTCTAGAGAATAATGTCACTAAAACGCAAAAACTAGATTGAAATGGTGAAAATCCAAACTTGGGCTCCTTTTAGTGCTAAAACGTGCAATTGGGCTTAAAACGAGTTATGTTCATGCATTTGGCAAACTTTTGGTGTTTGTTGACCAAAAGTACCACACTCTAGAGAATAATGTCACTAAAACGCAAAAACTAGATTGAAATGGTCAAAATCCAAACTTGGGCTCCTTTTAGTGCTAAAACGTGCAATTGGGCTTAAAACGAGTTATGTTCATGCATTTGGCAAACTTTTGGTGTTTGTTGACCAAAAGTACCACACTCTAGAGAATAATGTCACTAAAACGCAAAAACTAGATTGAAATGGTCAAAATCCAAACTTGGGCTCCTTTTAGTGCTAAAACGTGCAATTGGGCTTAAAACGAGTTATGTTCATGCATTTGGCAAACTTTTGGTGTTTGTTGACCAAAAGTACCACACTCTAGAGAATAATGTCACTAAAACGCAAAAACTAGATTGAAATGGTGAAAATCCAAACTTGGGCTCCTTTTAGTGCTAAAACGTGCAATTGGGCTTAAAACGAGTTATGTTCATGCATTTGGCAAACTTTTGGTGTTTGTTGACCAAAAGTACCACACTCTAGAGAATAATGTCACTAAAACGCAAAAACTAGATTGAAATGGTCAAAAAACTTGGGCTCCTTTTAGTGCTAAAACGTGCAATTGGGCTTAAAACGAGTTATGTTCATGCATTTGGCAAACTTTTGGTGTTGTTGACCAAAAGTACCACACTCTAGAGAATAATGTCACTAAAACGCAAAAACTAGATTGAAATGGTCAAAATCCAAACTTGGGCTCTTTTAGTGCTAAAACGTGCAATTGGGCTTAAAACGAGTTATGTTCATGCATTTGGCAAACTTTTGGTGTTTGTTGACCAAAAGTACCACACTCTAGAGAATAATGTCACTAAAACGCAAAAACTAGATTGAAATGGTCAAAATCCAAACTTGGGCTCCTTTTAGTGCTAAAACGTGCAATTGGGCTTAAAACGAGTTATGTTCATGCATTTGGCAAACTTTTGGTGTTTGTTGACCAAAAGTACCACACTCTAGAGAATAATGTCACTAAAACGCAAAAACTAGATTGAAATGGTCAAAAACTTGGGCTCCTTTTAGTGCTAAAACGTGCAATTGGGCTTAAAACGAGTTATGTTCATGCATTTGGCAAACTTTTGGTGTTTGTTGACCAAAAGTACCACACTCTAGAGAATAATGTCACTAAAACGCAAAAACTAGATTGAAATGGTCAAAATCCAAACTTGGGCTCCTTTTAGTGCTAAAACGTGCAATTGGGCTTAAAACGAGTTATGTGATGCATTTGGCAAACTTTGGGTGTTTGTTGACCAAAAGTACCACACTCTAGAGAATAATGTCACTAAAACGCAAAAACTAGATTGAAATGGTGAAAATCCAAACTTGGGCTCCTTTTAGTGCTAAAACGTGCAATTGGGCTTAAAACGAGTTATGTTCATGCATTTGGCAAACTTTTGGTGTTTGTTGACCAAAAGTACCAGACTCTAGAGAATAATGTCACTAAAACGCAAAAACTAGATTGAAATGGTCAAAATCCAAACTTGGGCTCCTTTTAGTGCTAAAACGTGCAATTGGGCTTAAAACGAGTTATGTTCATGCATTTGGCAAACTTTTGGTGTTTGTTGACCAAAAGTACCAGACTCTAGAGAATAATGTCACTAAAACGCAAAAACTAGATTGAAATGGTCAAAATCCAAACTTGGGCTCCTTTTAGTGCTAAAACGTGCAATTGGGCTTAAAACGAGTTATGTTCATGCATTTGGCAAACTTTTGGTGTTTGTTGACCAAAAGTACCACACTCTAGAGAATAATGTCACTAAAACGCAAAAACTAGATTGAAATGGTCAAAAACTTGGCTCCTTTTAGTGCTAAAACGTGCAATTGGGCTTAAAACGAGTTATGTTCATGCATTTGGCAAACTTTTGGTGTTGTTGACCAAAAGTACCACACTCTAGAGAATAATGTCACTAAAACGCAAAAACTAGATTGAAATGGTCAAAATCCAAACTTGGGCTCCTTTTAGTGCTAAAACGTGCAATTGGGCTTAAAACGAGTTATGTTCATGCATTTGGCAAACTTTTGGTGTTTGTTGACCAAAAGTACCAGACTCTAGAGAATAATGTCACTAAAACGCAAAAACTAGATTGAAATGGTCAAAATCCAAACTTGGGCTCCTTTTAGTGCTAAAACGTGCAATTGGGCTTAAAACGAGTTATGTTCATGCATTTGGCAAACTTTTGGTGTTTGTTGACCAAAAGTACCACACTCTAGAGAATAATGTCACTAAAACGCAAAAACTAGATTGAAATGGTGAAAAACTTGGGCTCCTTTTAGTGCTAAAACGTGCAATTGGGCTTAAAACGAGTTATGTTCATGCATTTGGCAAACTTTTGGTGTTTGTTGACCAAAAGTACCACACTCTAGAGAATAATGTCACTAAAACGCAAAAACTAGATTGAAATGGTCAAAATCCAAACTTGGGCTCCTTTTAGTGCTAAAACGTGCAATTGGGCTTAAAACGAGTTATGGTGATGCATTTGGCAAACTTTTGGTGTTTGTTGACCAAAAGTACCACACTCTAGAGAATAATGTCACTAAAACGCAAAAACTAGATTGAAATGGTCAAAATCCAAACTTGGGCTCCTTTTAGTGCTAAAACGTGCAATTGGGCTTAAAACGAGTTATGTTCATGCATTTGGCAAACTTTTGGTGTTTGTTGACCAAAAGTACCACACTCTAGAGAATAATGTCACTAAAACGCAAAAACTAGATTGAAATGGTCAAAATCCAAATTTGGGCTCCTTTTAGTGCTAAAACGTGCAATTGGGCTTAAAACGAGTTATGTTCATGCATTTGGCAAACTTTTGGTGTTTGTTGACCAAAAGTACCACACTCTAGAGAATAATGTCACTAAAACGCAAAAACTAGATTGAAATGGTCAAAATCCAAACTTGGGCTCCTTTTAGTGCTAAAACGTGCAATTGGGCTTAAAACGAGTTATGTTCATGCATTTGGCAAACTTTTGGTGTTTGTTGACCAAAAGTACCACACTCTAGAGAATAATGTCACTAAAACGCAAAAACTAGATTGAAATGGTCAAAATCCAAACTTGGGCTCCTTTTAGTGCTAAAACGTGCAATTGGGCTTAAAACGAGTTATGTTCATGCATTTGGCAAACTTTTGGTGTTTGTTGACCAAAAGTACCACACTCTAGAGAATAATGTCACTAAAACGCAAAAACTAGATTGAAATGGTGAAAAACTTGGGCTCCTTTTAGTGCTAAAACGTGCAATTGGGCTTAAAACGAGTTATGTTCATGCATTTGGCAAACTTTTGGTGTTTGTTGACCAAAAGTACCACACTCTAGAGAATAATGTCACTAAAACGCAAAAACTAGATTGAAATGGTCAAAATCCAAACTTGGGCTCCTTTTAGTGCTAAAACGTGCAATTGGGCTTAAAACGAGTTATGGCGATGCATTTGGCAAAATTTTGGTGTTTGTTGACCAAAAGTACCACACTCTAGAGAATAATGTCACTAAAACGCAAAAACTAGATTGAAATGGTCAAAATCCAAACTTGGGCTCCTTTTAGTGCTAAAACGTGCAATTGGGCTTAAAACGAGTTATGTTCATGCATTTGGCAAACTTTTGGTGTTTGTTGACCAAAAGTACCACACTCTAGAGAATAATGTCACTAAAACGCAAAAACTAGATTGAAATGGTCAAAATCCAAACTTGGGCTCCTTTTAGTGCTAAAACGTGCAATTGGGCTTAAAACGAGTTATGTTCATGCATTTGGCAAACTTTTGGTGTTTGTTGACCAAAAGTACCAGACTCTAGAGAATAATGTCACTAAAACGCAAAAACTAGATTGAAATGGTCAAAATCCAAACTTGGGCTCCTTTTAGTGCTAAAACGTGCAATTGGGCTTAAAACGAGTTATGTTCATGCATTTGGCAAACTTTTGGTGTTTGTTGACCAAAAGTACCACACTCTAGAGAATAATGTCACTAAAACGCAAAAACTAGATTGAAATGGTCAAAATCCAAACTTGGGCTCCTTTTAGTGCTAAAACTTGCAATTGGGCTTAAAACGAGTTATGTTCATGCATTTGGCAAACTTTTGGTGTTTGTTGACCAAAAGTACCAGACTCTAGAGAATAATGTCACTAAAACGCAAAAACTAGATTGAAATGGTCAAAATCCAAACTTGGGCTCCTTTTAGTGCTAAAACGTGCAATTGGGCTTAAAACGAGTTATGTTCATGCATTTGGCAAACTTTTGGTGTTTGTTGACCAAAAGTACCAGACTCTAGAGAATAATGTCACTAAAACGCAAAAACTAGATTGAAATGGTGAAAATCCAAACTTGGGCTCCTTTTAGTGCTAAAACGTGCAATTGGGCTTAAAACGAGTTATGTTCATGCATTTGGCAAACTTTTGGTGTTTGTTGACCAAAAGTACCACACTCTAGAGAATAATGTCACTAAAGCGCAAAAACTAGATTGAATTGGTGAAAATCAACTTGGGCTCCTTTTAGTGCTAAAACGTGCAATTGGGCTTAAAACGAGTTATGTTCAATGCATTTGGCAAACTTTTGGTCTTGTTGACCAAAAGTACCACACTCTAGAGAATAATGTCACTAAAACGCGAAAAACTAGATTGAAATGGTCAAAATCCAAACTTGGGCAACTTTTAGTGCTAAAACGTGCAATTGGGCTTAAAATGAGTTATGTTCATGCATTTGGCAAACTTTTGGTGTTTGTTGACCAAAAGTACCAGACTCTAGAGAATAATGTCACTAAAACGCGAAAACTAGATTGAAGTGGTGAAAATCCAAACTTGGGCTCCTTTTAGTGCTAAAACGTGCAATTGGGCTTAAAACGAGTTATGTTCATGCATTTGGCAAACTTTTGGTGTTTGTTGACCGAAAAGTACTACACTCTAGAGAATAATGTCACTAAAACGCAAAAACTAGATTGAATTGGTGAAATCAAACTTGGGCTCCTTTTTAGTGCTAAAACGTGCAATTGGGCTTAAAACGAGTTATGTTCATGCATTTGGCAAAGTTTTGGTGTTTGTTGACCAAAAGTAGCACACTCTAGAGAATAATGTCACTAAAACGCAAAAACTAGATTGATATGGTCAAAATCCAAACTTGGGCTCCTTTTAGTGCTAAAACGGTGCAATTGGGCTTAAAAAGAGTTATGGTGATGCATTTGGAAAAATTTTGGTGTTTGTTGACCAAAAGTACCACACTCTAGAAAATAATGTCACTAAAGCGCAAAAACTAGATTGAAATGGTGAAAATCCAAACTTGGGCTCCTTTTAGTGCTAAAACTTGCAATTGGGCTTAAAACGAGTTATGTTCTTGCATTTGGCAAACTTTTGGTGTTTGTTGACCAAAAGTACCAGACTCTAGAGAATAATGTCACTAAAACGCAAAAACTAGATTGAACTGGTCAAAATCCAAATTTGGGCTCCTTTTAGTGCTAAAACGTGCAATTGGGCTTAAAACGAGTTATGTTCATGCATTTGGCAAACTTTTGGTCTTTGTTGACCAAAAGTACCAGACTCTAGAGAATAATGTCACTAAAACGCAAAAACTAGATTGAAATGGTAGAAAATCCAAACTTGGGCTCCTTTTAGTGCTAAAACGTGCAATTGGGCTTAAAACGAGTTATGTTCATGCATTTGGCAAACTTTTGGTGTTTGTTGACCAAAAGTACCACACTCTAGAGAATAATGTCACTAAAGCGCAAAAACTAGATTGAAATGGTCAAAATCCAAACTTGGGCTCCTTTTAGTGCTAAAACTTGCAATTGGGCTTAAAACGAGTTATGTTCATGCATTTGGCAAACTTTTGGTGTTTGTTGACCAAAAGTACCAAACTCTAGAGAATAATGTCACTAAAACGCAAAAACTAGATTGAATTGGTGAAAATCAACTTGGGCTCCTTTTAGTGCTAAAACGTGCAATTGGGCTTAAAACGAGTTATGTTCATGCATTTGGCAAACGTTTTGGTGTTTGTTGACCAAAAGTAGCACACTCTAGAGAATAATGTCACTAAAACGCAAAAACTAGATTGATATGGTCAAAATCCAAACTTGGGCTCCTTTTAGTGCTAAAACGTGCAATTGGGCTTAAAACGAGTTATGTCGATGCATTTGGCAAACTTTTGGTGTTTGTTGACCAAAAGTACCACACTCTAGAGAATAATGTCACTAAAGCGCAAAAACTAGATTGAAATGGTGAAAATCCAAACTTGGGCTCCTTTTAGTGCTAAAACTTGCAATTGGGCTTAAAACGAGTTATGTTCATGCATTTGGCAAACTTTTGGTGTTTGTTGACCAAAAGTACCAGACTCTAGAGAATAATGTCACTAAAACAGCAAAAACTAGATTGAACTGGTCAAAATCCAAATTTGGGCTCCTTTTAGTGCTAAAACGTGCAATTGGGCTTAAAACGAGTTATGTTCATGCATTTGGCAAACTTTTGGTCTTTGTTGACCAAAAGTACCAGACTCTAGAGAATAATGTCACTAAAACGCAAAAACTAGATTGAAATGGTGAAAATCCAAACTTGGGCTCCTTTTAGTGCTAAAACGTGCAATTGGGCTTAAAACGAGTTATGTTCATGCATTTGGCAAACTTTTGGTGTTTGTTGACCAAAAGTACCACACTCTAGAGAATAATGTCACTAAAGCGCAAAAACTAGATTGAAATGGTCAAAATCCAAACTTGGGCTCCTTTTAGTGCTAAAACTTGCAATTGGGCTTAAAACGAGTTATGTTCATTGCATTTGGCAAACTTTTGGTGTTTGTTGACCAAAAGTACCAGACTCTAGAGAATAATGTCACTAAAACGCAAAAACTAGATTGAAATGGTCAAAATCCAAACTTGGGCTCCTTTTAGTGCTAAAACGTGCAATTGGGCTTAAAACGAGTTATGTTCATGCATTTGGCAAACTTTTGGTCTTTGTTGACCAAAAGTACCAGACTCTAGAGAATAATGTCACTAAAACGCAAAAACTAGATTGAAATGGTGAAAATCCAAACTTGGGCTCCTTTTAGTGCTAAAACGTGCAATTGGGCTTAAAACGAGTTATGTTCATGCATTTGGCAAACTTTTGGTGTTTGTTGACCAAAAGTACCACACTCTAGAGAATAATGTCACTAAAGCGCAAAAACTAGATTGAAATGGTCAAAATCCAAACTTGGGCTCCTTTTAGTGCTAAAACTTGCAATTGGGCTTAAAACGAGTTATGTTCATGCATTTGGCAAACTTTTGGTGTTTGTTGACCAAAAGTACCAAAGTCTAGAGAATAATGTCACTAAAACACAAAAACTAGATTGAATTGGTGAAAATCAACTTGGGCTCCTTTTAGTGCTAAAACGTGCAATTGGGCTTAAAACGAGCTTATGTTCATGCATTTGGCAAAGTTTTGGTGTTTGTTGACCAAAAGTAGCACACTCTAGAGAATAATGTCACTAAAACGCAAAAACTAGATTGATATGGTCAAAATCCAAACTTGGGCTCCTTTTAGTGCTAAAACTTGCAATTGGGCTTAAAACGAGTTATGTTCATTGCATTTGGCAAACTTTTGGTGTTTGTTGACCAAAAGTACCAGACTCTAGAGAATAATGTCACTAAAACGCAAAAACTAGATTGAACTGGTCAAAATCCAAACTTGGGCTCCTTTTAGTGCTAAAACGTGCAATTGGGCTTAAAACGAGTTATGTTCATGCATTTGGCAAACTTTTGGTGTTTGTTGACCAAAAGTACCACACTCTAGAGAATAATGTCACTAAAGCGCAAAAACTAGATTGAAATGGTCAAAATCCAAACTTGGGCTCCTTTTAGTGCTAAAACTTGCAATTGGGCTTAAAACGAGTTATGTTCATGCATTTGGCAAACTTTTGGTGTTTGTTGACCAAAAGTACCAAAGTCTAGAGAATAATGTCACTAAAACGCAAAAACTAGATTGAATTGGTGAAAAAACTTGGGCTCCTTTTAGTGCTAAAACGTGCAATTGGGCTTAAAACGAGTTATGTTCATGCATTTGGCAAAGTTTTGGTGTTTGTTGACCAAAAGTAGCACACTCTAGAGAATAATGTCACTAAAACGCAAAAACTAGATTGATATGGTCAAAATCCAAACTTGGGCTCCTTTTAGTGCTAAAACGTGCAATTGGGCTTAAAAAGAGTTATGTCGATGCATTTGGAAAAATTTTGGTGTTTGTTGACCAAAAGTACCACACTCTAGAAAATAATGTCACTAAAGCGCAAAAACTAGATTGAAATGGTGAAAATCCAAACTTGGGCTCCTTTTAGTGCTAAAACTTGCAATTGGGCTTAAAACGAGTTATGTTCATGCATTTGGCAAACTTTTGGTGTTTGTTGACCAAAAGTACCAGACTCTAGAGAATAATGTCACTAAAACAGCAAAAACTAGATTGAACTGGTCAAAATCCAAATTTGGGCTCCTTTTAGTGCTAAAACGTGCAATTGGGCTTAAAACTGAGTTATGTTCATGCATTTGGCAAACTTTTGGTCTTTGTTGACCAAAAGTACCAGACTCTAGAGAATAATGTCACTAAAACGCAAAAACTAGATTGAAATGGTGAAAATCCAAACTTGGGCACCTTTTAGTGCTAAAACGTGCAATTGGGCTTAAAACGAGTTATGTTCATGCATTTGGCAAACTTTTGGTGTTTGTTGACCAAAAGTACCACACTCTAGAGAATAATGTCACTAAAGCGCAAAAACTAGATTGAAATGGTCAAAATCCAAACTTGGGCTCCTTTTAGTGCTAAAACTTGCAATTGGGCTTAAAACGAGTTATGTTCATTGCATTTGGCAAACTTTTGGTGTTTGTTGACCAAAAGTACCAGACTCTAGAGAATAATGTCACTAAAACGCAAAAACTAGATTGAACTGGTCAAAATCCAAATTTGGGCTCCTTTTAGTGCTAAAACGTGCAATTGGGCTTAAAACGAGTTATGTTCATGCATTTGGCAAACTTTTGGTCTTTGTTGACCAAAAGTACCAGACTCTAGAGAATAATGTCACTAAAACGCAAAAACTAGATTGAAATGGTGAAAATCCAAACTTGGGCTCCTTTTAGTGCTAAAACGTGCAATTGGGCTTAAAACGAGTTATGTTCATGCATTTGGCAAACTTTTGGTGTTTGTTGACCAAAAGTACCACACTCTAGAGAATAATGTCACTAAAGCGCAAAAACTAGATTGAAATGGTCAAAATCCAAACTTGGGCTCCTTTTAGTGCTAAAACTTGCAATTGGGCTTAAAACGAGTTATGTTCATGCATTTGGCAAACTTTTGGTGTTTGTTGACCAAAAGTACCAAAGTCTAGAGAATAATGTCACTAAAACGCAAAAACTAGATTGAATTGGTGAAAAAACTTGGGCTCCTTTTTAGTGCTAAAACGTGCAATTGGGCTTAAAACGAGTTATGTTCATGCATTTGGCAAAGTTTTGGTGTTTGTTGACCAAAAGTAGCACACTCTAGAGAATAATGTCACTAAAACGCAAAAACTAGATTGATATGGTCAAAATCCAAACTTGGGCTCCTTTTAGTTCTAAAACTTGCAATTGGGCTTAAAACGAGTTATGTTCATTGCATTTGGCAAACTTTTGGTGTTTGTTGACCAAAAGTACCACACTCTAGAGAATAATGTCACTAAAGCGCAAAAACTAGATTGAAATGGTCAAAATCCAAACTTGGGCTCCTTTTAGTGCTAAAACTTGCAATTGGGCTTAAAACGAGTTATGTTCATGCATTTGGCAAACTTTTGGTGTTTGTTGACCAAAAGTACCAAAGTCTAGAGAATAATGTCACTAAAACGCAAAAACTAGATTGAATTGGTGAAATCAAACTTGGGCTCCTTTTAGTGCTAAAACGTGCAATTGGGCTTAAAACGAGTTATGTTCATGCATTTGGCAAAGTTTTGGTGTTTGTTGACCAAAAGTAGCACACTCTAGAGAATAATGTCACTAAAACGCAAAAACTAGATTGATATGGTCAAAATCCAAACTTGGGCTCCTTTTAGTGCTAAAACGTGCAATTGGGCTTAAAAAGAGTTATGGTCGATGCATTTGGAAAAATTTTGGTGTTTGTTGACCAAAAGTACCACACTCTAGAGAATAATGTCACTAAAGCGCAAAAACTAGATTGAAATGGTGAAAATCCAAACTTGGGCTCCTTTTAGTGCTAAAACTTGCAATTGGGCTTAAAACGAGTTATGTTCATGCATTTGGCAAACTTTTGGTGTTTGTTGACCAAAAGTACCAGCCTCTAGAGAATAATGTCACTAAAACACAAAAACTAGATTGAACTGGTCAAAATCCAAATTTGGGCTCCTTTTAGTGCTAAAACGTGCAATTGGGCTTAAAACGAGTTATGTTCATGCATTTGGCAAACTTTTGGTGTTTGTTGACCAAAAGTACCAGACTCTAGAGAATAATGTCACTAAAACGCAAAAACTAGATTGAAATGGTGAAAATCCAAACTTGGGCATCCTTTTAGTGCTAAAATGTGCAATTGGGCTTAAAACGAGTTATGTTCATGCATTTGGCAAACTTTTGGTGTTTGTTGACCAAAAGTACCAGACTCTAGAGAATAATGTCACTAAAACGCAAAAACTAGATTGAAATGGTGAAAATCCAAACTTGGGCTCCTTTTAGTGCTAAAACTTGCAATTGGGCTTAAAACGAGTTATGTTCATTGCATTTGGCAAACTTTTGGTGTTTGTTGACCAAAAGTACCAGACTCTAGAGAATAATGTCACTAAAACGCAAAAACTAGATTGAACTGGTCAAAATCCAAACTTGGGCTCCTTTTAGTGCTAAAACGTGCAATTGGGCTTAAAACGAGTTATGTTCATGCATTTGGCAAACTTTTGGTGTTTGTTGACCAAAAGTATCAGACTCTAGAGAATAATGTCACTAAAACGCAAAAACTAGATTGAAATGGTGAAAATCCAAACTTGGGCTCCTTTTAGTGCTAAAACGTGCAATTGGGCTTAAAACGAGTTATGTTCATGCATTTGGCAAACTTTTGGTGTTTGTTGACCAAAAGTACCACACTCTAGAGAATAATGTCACTAAAGCGCAAAAACTAGATTGAAATGGTCAAAATCCAAACTTGGGCTCCTTTTAGTGCTAAAACTTGCAATTGGGCTTAAAACGAGTTATGTTCATGCATTTGGCAAACTTTTGGTGTTTGTTGACCAAAAGTACCAAAGTCTAGAGAATAATGTCACTAAAATGCAAAAACTAGATTGAATTGGTGAAAAACTTGGGCTCCTTTTTAGTGCTAAAACGTGCAATTGGGCTTAAAACGAGTTATGTTCATGCATTTGGCAAAGTTTTGGTGTTTGTTGACCAAAAGTAGCACACTCTAGAGAATAATGTCACTAAAACGCAAAAACTAGATTGATATGGTCAAAATCCAAACTTGGGCTCCTTTTAGTGCTAAAACGTGCAATTGGGCTTAAAAAGAGTTATGGCGATGCATTTGGAAAAATTTTGGTGTTTGTTGACCAAAAGTACCACACTCTAGAAAATAATGTCACTAAAGCGCAAAAACTAGATTGAAATGGTGAAAATGCAAACTTGGGCTCCTTTTAGTTCTAAAACTTGCAATTGGGCTTAAAACGAGTTATGTTCATGCATTTGGCAAACTTTTGGTGTTTGTTGACCAAAAGTACCAGACTCTAGAGAATAATGTCACTAAAACGCAAAAACTAGATTGAACTGGTCAAAATCCAAATTTGGGCTCCTTTTAGTGCTAAAACGTGCAATTGGGCTTAAAACGAGTTATGTTCATGCATTTGGCAAACTTTTGGTCTTTGTTGACCAAAAGTACCAGACTCTAGAGAATAATGTCACTAAAACGCAAAAACTAGATTGAAATGGTGAAAATCCAAACTTGGGCACCTTTTAGTGCTAAAACGTGCAATTGGGCTTAAAACGAGTTATGTTCATGCATTTGGCAAACTTTTGGTGTTTGTTGACCAAAAGTACCACACTCTAGAGAATAATGTCACTAAAGCGCAAAAACTAGATTGAAATGGTCAAAATCCAAACTTGGGCTCCTTTTAGTGCTAAAACTTGCAATTGGGCTTAAAACGAGTTATAGTTCTTGCATTTGGCAAACTTTTGGTGTTTGTTGACCAAAAGTACCAGACTCTAGAGAATAATGTCACTAAAACGCAAAAACTAGATTGAACTGGTCAAAATCCAAATTTGGGCTCCTTTTAGTGCTAAAACGTGCAATTGGGCTTAAAACGAGTTATGTTCATGCATTTGGCAAACTTTTGGTCTTTGTTGACCAAAAGTACCAGACTCTAGAGAATAATGTCACTAAAACGCAAAAACTAGATTGAAATGGTGAAAATCCAAACTTGGGCTCCTTTTAGTGCTAAAACGTGCAATTGGGCTTAAAACGAGTTATGTTCATGCATTTGGCAAACTTTTGGTGTTTGTTGACCAAAAGTACCACACTCTAGAGAATAATGTCACTAAAGCGCAAAAACTAGATTGAAATGGTCAAAATCCAAACTTGGGCTCCTTTTAGTGCTAAAACTTGCAATTGGGCTTAAAACGAGTTATGTTCATGCATTTGGCAAACTTTTGGTGTTTGTTGACCAAAAGTACCAAAGTCTAGAGAATAATGTCAATAAAACGCAAAAACTAGATTGAATTGGTGAAAAACTTGGGCTCCTTTTTAGTGCTAAAAAGTGCAATTGGGCTTAAAACGAGTTATGTTCATGCATTTGGCAAAGTTTTGGTGTTTGTTGACCAAAAGTAGCACACTCTAGAGAATAATGTCACTAAAACGCAAAAACTAGATTGATATGGTCAAAATCCAAACTTGGGCTCCTTTTAGTGCTAAAACGTGCAATTGGGCTTAAAAAGAGTTATGGTGATGCATTTGGAAAAATTTTGGTGTTTGTTGACCAAAAGTACCACTCTCTAGAAAATAATGTCACTAAAGCGCAAAAACTAGATTGAAATGGTGAAAATCCAAACTTGGGCTCCTTTTAGTGCTAAAACTTGCAATTGGGCTTAAAACGAGTTATGTTCATGCATTTGGCAAACTTTTGGTGTTTGTTGACCAAAAGTACCAGACTCTAGAGAATAATGTCACTAAAACGCAAAAACTAGATTGAACTGGTCAAAATCCAAATTTGGGCTCCTTTTAGTGCTAAAACGTGCAATTGGGCTTAAAACGAGTTATGTTCATGCATTTGGCAAACTTTTGGTCTTTGTTGACCAAAAGTACCAGACTCTAGAGAATAATGTCACTAAAACGCAAAAACTAGATTGAAATGGTGAAAATCCAAACTTGGGCACCTTTTAGTGCTAAAACGTGCAATTGGGCTTAAAACGAGTTATGTTCATGCATTTGGCAAACTTTTGGTGTTTGTTGACCAAAAGTACGACACTCTAGAGAATAATGTCACTAAAGCGCAAAAACTAGATTGAAATGGTCAAAATCCAAACTTGGGCTCCTTTTAGTGCTAAAACTTGCAATTGGGCTTAAAACGAGTTATGTTCATGCATTTGGCAAACTTTTGGTGTTTGTTGACCAAAAGTACCAAAGTCTAGAGAATAATGTCACTAAAACGCAAAAACTAGATTGAAATGGTCAAAATCCAAACTTGGGCTCCTTTTAGTGCTAAAACGTGCAATTGGGCTTAAAACGAGTTATGTTCATGCATTTGACAAACTTTTGGTGTTTGTTGACCAAAAGTACCACACTCTAGAGAATAATGTCACTAAAACGCGAAAACTAGATTGAAATGGTCAAAATCCAAACTTGGGCAACTTTTAGTGCTAAAACGTGCAATTGGGCTTAAAACGAGTTATGTTCATGCATTTGGCAAACTTTTGGTGTTTGTTGACCAAAAGTACCAGACTCTAGAGAATAATGTCACTAAAACGCAAAAACTAGATTGAAATGGTGAAAATCCAAACTTGGGCTCCTTTTAGTGCTAAAACGTGCAATTGGGCTTAAAACGAGTTATGTTCATGCATTTGGAAAACTTTTGGTGTTTGTTGACCAAAAGTACCACACTCTAGAGAATAATGTCACTAAAACGCAAAAACTAGATTGAAATGGTCAAAATCCAAACTAGGGCTCCTTTTAGTGCTAAAACGTGCAATTGGGCTTAAAACGAGTTATGGTGGTGCATTTGGAAAAATTTTGGTGTTTGTTGACCAAAAGTACCACACTCTAGAGAATAATGTCACTAAAGCGCAAAAACTAGATTGAAATGGTGAAAATTCAAAGTTGGGCTCCTTTTAGTGCTAAAACTTGCAATTGGGCTTAAAACGAGTTATGTTCATGCATTTGGCAAACTTTTGGTGGTTGTTGACCAAAAGTACCAGACTCTAGAGAATAATGTCACTAAAACGCAAAAACTAGATTGAATTGGTCAAAATCCAAATTTGGGCTCCTTTTAGTGCTAAAACGTGCAATTGGGCTTAAAACGAGTTATGTTCATGCATTTGGCAAACTTTTGGTGTTTGTTGACCAAAAGTACCAGACTCTAGAGAATAATGTCACTAAAACGCAAAAACTAGATTGAAATGGTGAAAATCGAAACTTCGGCTCCTTTTAGTGCTAAAACGTGCAATTGAGCTTAAAACGAGTTATGATCATGCATTTGGCAAACTTTTGGTCTTTGTTGACCAAAAGTACCAGACTCTAGAGAATAATGTCACTAAAACGCAAAAACTAGATTGAAATGGTGAAAATCCAAACTTGGGCTCCTTTTAGTGCTAAAACGTGCAAGTGGGCTTAAAACGAGTTATGTTCATGCATTTGGCAAACTTTTGGTGTTTGTTGACCAAAAGTACCACACTCTAGAGAATAATGTCACTAAAGCGCAAAAACTAGATTGAAATGGTCAAAATCCAAACTTGGGCTCCTTTTAGTGCTAAAACGTGCAATTGGGCTTAAAACGAGTTATGTTCATGCATTTGGCAAACTTTTGGTGTTTGTTGACCAAAAGTACCACACTCTAGAGAATAATGTCACTAAAACGCGAAAACTAGATTGAAATGGTCAAAATCCAAACTTGGGCAACTTTTAGTGCTAAAACGTGCAATTGGGCTTAAAACGAGTTATGTTCATGCATTTGGCAAACTTTTGGTGTTTGTTGACCAAAAGTACCAGACTCTAGAGAATAATGTCACTAAAACGCAAAAACTAGATTGAAATGGTGAAAATCCAAACTTGGGCTCCTTTTAGTGCTAAAACGTGCAATTGGGCTTAAAACGAGTTATGTTCATGCATTTGGAAAACTTTTGGTGTTTGTTGACCAAAAGTACCACACTCTAGAGAATAATGTCACTAAAACGCAAAAACTAGATTGAAATGGTCAAAATCCAAACTAGGGCTCCTTTTAGTGCTAAAACGTGCAATTGGGCTTAAAACGAGTTATGGTGGTGCATTTGGAAAAATTTTGGTGTTTGTTGACCAAAAGTACCACACTCTAGAGAATAATGTCACTAAAGCGCAAAAACTAGATTGAAATGGTGAAAATTCAAAGTTGGGCTCCTTTTAGTGCTAAAACTTGCAATTGGGCTTAAAACGAGTTATGTTCATGCATTTGGCAAACTTTTGGTGGTTGTTGACCAAAAGTACCAGACTCTAGAGAATAATGTCACTAAAACGCAAAAACTAGATTGAATTGGTCAAAATCCAAATTTGGGCTCCTTTTAGTGCTAAAACGTGCAATTGGGCTTAAAACGAGTTATGTTCATGCATTTGGCAAACTTTTGGTGTTTGTTGACCAAAAGTACCAGACTCTAGAGAATAATGTCACTAAAACGCAAAAACTAGATTGAAATGGTGAAAATCGAAACTTCGGCTCCTTTTAGTGCTAAAACGTGCAATTGAGCTTAAAACGAGTTATGATCATGCATTTGGCAAACTTTTGGTCTTTGTTGACCAAAAGTACCAGACTCTAGAGAATAATGTCACTAAAACGCAAAAACTAGATTGAAATGGTGAAAATCCAAACTTGGGCTCCTTTTAGTGCTAAAACGTGCAAGTGGGCTTAAAACGAGTTATGTTCATGCATTTGGCAAACTTTTGGTGTTTGTTGACCAAAAGTACCACACTCTAGAGAATAATGTCACTAAAGCGCAAAAACTAGATTGAAATGGTCAAAATCCAAACTTGGGCTCCTTTTAGTGCTAAAACGTGCAATTGGGCTTAAAACGAGTTATGTTCATGCATTTGGCAAACTTTTGGTGTTTGTTGACCAAAAGTACCAGAGTCTAGAGAATAATGTCACTAAAACGCAAAAACTAGATTGAAATGGTCAAAGTCCAAACATGGGCTCCTTTTAGTGCTAAAACGTGCAAGTGGGCTTAAAACGAGTTATGTTCATGCATTTGGCAAACTTTTGGTGTTTGTTGACCAAAAGTACCACACTCTAGAGAATAATGTCACTAAAGCGCAAAAACTAGATTGAAATGGTCAAAATCCAAACTTGGGCTCCTTTTAGTGCTAAAACGTGCAATTGGGCTTAAAACGAGTTATGTTCATGCATTTGGCAAACTTTTGGTGTTTGTTGACCAAAAGTACCAGAGTCTAGAGAATAATGTCACTAAAACGCAAAAACTAGATTGAAATGGTCAAAGTCCAAACATGGGCTCCTTTTAGTGCTAAAACGTGCAATTGGGCTTAAAACGAGTTATGTTCATGCATTTGGCAAACTTTTGGTGTTTGTTGACCAAAAGTACCAGACTCTAGAGAATAATGTCACTAAAACGCAAAAACTAGATTGAAATGGTGAAAATCCAAACTTGGGCTCCTTTTAGTGCTAAAACGTGCAATTGGGCTTAAAACGAGTTATGTTCATGCATTTGGCAAACTTTTGGTGTTTGTTGACCAAAAGTACCACACTCTAGAAAATAATGTCACTAAAACGCAAGTCTTAGACTCTAAGTGAACTCGCTATCGGAAGCAAAAGTGCTACCGGAAGCAAAAATGCTTCCGGAAGCAAAAATACTATCTGAAGCAAAGTTAGATCTAGATTCTAAATGAAGTCACTATCGGATGCAAAAATGCTACCGGAAGCAAAAATGCTTCCGGAAGCAAAAATACTATCTGAAGCAAAGTTGGATCTATATTCTAAGTGAAGTCACTATCGGATGCAAAAATGCTACCGGAAGCACTGACGCTTGCGGAAGCAAGAACGCATCCCCTAGCGGAAGCAAAGTGAACATAATCTGATCCTAAGTAACAAAGTCTAAGTGGAGTGCTTCCGATGGCCAAAACGCTTGCGGATGCAAGAACCTCTATTTCCACATTGAGACTTCCGGAAGCAAATAGGCATCCCCAAGCACTAGTGATTTTTTAACTACCTAAAACAACATACTCAAACATAAACCTAAACACAATCCTAAACACACAAACACAATCCTAATTTTTTCTAATACTAACACCTTCCCCCACACTGAAGAATTTGCAATAAGAGAATAAGTGAGGAAAGGAAAGAGACAACATCTTATGGAGACTTGAAATTATCCTTGAAGAATAGGAACTTGTGGCCATGAATTTGGTGAATTCGGCCAATTGGAAGCTTCTTCATCATGCTTTTACCAAAAGCATCGCATGTGGCTTGGAGCTTCCTAGTAAGTTCCCTTGCGGCCTTAATGAACCTCCAATATTCCTTGTGCATCCGAAAAGTACCTACAACATGAAACAAACTTCCCTTGTGCAAGGGGTTGTAGACATGCAAATAGGGCATAGAAATGGTGGTATCATGACAAGGAATAGGGAAATGGTTAGGGGTAGCATCAACAGAATCAAGGAATGTATGCTTAGGAAAATCATGAGACATGCTCTCAAGCTTAACACTTTCATCCAAATGATCAATCATGCAAACATTATCATATACAAAAGAGCAATAATCAGGAATTGGCAATCTTGAAGGAATAAGATTATTCTCACGCATACTCAAAGCTCTAACACGTTGGCTTACCCACTCATCCATCAAGCCATCAATAAAGTTTAAACCAAGCAAGGAATACCTCTCAAATGGATGCTTCATAGCTTCGTAGACATTGAATTTGAACAATTGATCATCCACTTTCATTGTCATGAAGCCCTCATTTAAATGGAGAAGTATGCTTGCTTCAACTTGCTTCCCCTTTTGGATTTGAACTTCCACTAACTTGTGAGAGGCTAGAGCTCCCCTTTAAACCATCTTGATCAAGTAGAAGTTCTTCATAAAAACCTTGGGAATTAGGGTGCTTTTCATCATTCAATGCAACCCTATTGTCGACCTCATCCATTGGAGCATCACTCAAGACAACATCATCATCATTGGTTGTAACAAATTCAAGTATTTCTTTGGATTCCATGTCAACAACCAAAGGACTAGAAACATCATCATCAACAAATTCTAAAAATTCATGAGTTAATGCACATGTATGGTTCGGCAAAGATGGTGTAGGAACATGCTTGACATCATGTAGAAACATGTGATCATGATAAGGCAAAGTATCAAGCTCAAGTGAATCAATATGTATGTGCTTATCAAGAGTTAATGCATCATCAATCAAAGAATTAGACATGATCAAAGAATCTTCAAGTAATGACACATCAAACTCATGAAAGCATGCATCCTTTTTAGGTTTAGGATTCACATTATCTTTTGTCCCACCGTTGGCACTCAAAGAATTAGATCCAACACTTGTATAACGGCGCCATGCATAGCAAACCACACACATGCTCAACTCATCACATTCACAAATAGGATTAGAAATATCAACACTAACATAATCAACAATGTCATGCCTAGTCTCATGCAAAGGGGCATGCAAAGGAGTGGAATCCTCACAAACAATATGAGTATCCAAATCACAACTAGGAGAATCACTAGGCAAAACAACATTAGACTCAAGGATGCTAGGTGATTCCACAACTATTTCCTCATCAACCTCATCATCACTTAAAGAACAAGATTCATCTGTGGGGGAATGAGGTATAGATGTGGATGAAGGGTGTGGAGTCTCAACTTCTACCAAAATTGGTGTATCATGTACCCTAGGATCGGCCTCATGGATCAATGGGAGTGCATCAACTGTCTCTTTACTAAATGAATTGGCCAATGAATCAAGAGAGGCGTCCATTCTATCCATCGTATCTAACATGACCTTCAACTTGGCTATCATATCCTCACTCCTACTAAAAGAAGAAGAAGCTTGAGGAGCTTCATATAGTATAGAGGAATGGGGTGGTGGTTCATAGGGTGGGTGATATATAGGAAATGATGGTTCATGAGGGGGAAATGAGTTATATGGTCCATCATCATCATGAGGGGGAAATGGAGGAAGTGGTTCATGATAATGTGGAGGAGATGATGTTGGTTCATAGGGTGGGTATGTTAATGATGGTTCATGGGGTGGGGCAGAATCATGATGTGGAAATGAAGGATATGGTTCAACATAATTATGAGGTGGACATGGATGGAGTGGTTCCTCATAATGGTAGTTGGGAAAATTATGATGAGGGTGAAATGAGGGGTTAAATGGAGGATGTGGTTCATCATATGAAATGGAAGGAGAATAGGTGGAATAGGATGGGGGATATTCATAATCATGATGGTAAGGTTGAGGTGGAGGACACCCTAAGAACTCGTCCTCTTGACAAGAGCTATATGAATGTGAAGGTATGTTATGAGGTAATCCATAAGAATCATGATACGATGCATGATATGCATTAGGAGAAAATTGAGAATGCATGGAAGGATGTTGTGCAAAATCATGATATGTGTCATTCCAATCCATGTTTCCTTCCTATATGCACATGACAAGTACAACTTTGTCACCAAAACAACCCATGTTCTTGATGAATAATGTGTGAAAATGAATGCAATGAATGAGTGCACAATGTAGGCAAAAATTGCTCAAAGTGTGAGCACACTTCCAGCCAAGTCAGACACCTAAAATCCCTGCAAAACAAACCACCAAAACCAGCCAGCAAAAATACCAAACAATCCAGCACAGTCCAGAAAATTAAGTCTAAGAAGCACTAAAGTGAGTGCTTTCAATAGGCTTAGCGATGTAGCTCAAAACAAGCTTGCAAAAGTCCAAAGAGTTGGACACAAGACCAGCCAAGATTATAGCTCCAGAATAGCCTCAAATATGCTCAAGAAAGTCCTGCAAAGAGGTGAAAAACCTGCACAAAGTCCAGCAAAACAAACCAAAACACAATGCAATTGTACAAAGTTCCGGTTAGAAAATGAAGGTAACTAGAGCACCTTCTTCACAGAAAATTCTAACCAAATTTTTGAGAACAACCAGACAGTGTTAAAGTGCAATGAACCAGCTTTCAAACAAGCCAAACACTGGTTGATTTAAACCAAATGTCGCCCTTAGATTTATCAAATATTACAATACTCTTATTCACTAATGTGTATAGTGAAGAGTAAGGGTCTTTTCACAATTTGGTTTCAATTCTTGCAAACTTAGGTCTAAATTGGCACACAAATTAACAACAAGATGAGAGATGATTATTTAGCTAACAAACTACAATTATAACACTAAACATATCCAAGTAACCGAATTAAAAAAGATTAACCAAGTGGAAGAAGCCTCCTCCTCTAAGCTTCATTTGTGCAAAAGGTTAATTGGCTTTACATGTATGCTTTCTTTAGTATGACTTGTTTAAATCCTCCAAAGATTCTTGAGGCCAAAAAGCAAAGGAGAATTTAACCAAGACAACTAAATAGGCCTCATCTACATCCATAAATGTTCCTAAGCATGATAGAGTAAAGGATTACATCTATTTGAATTTATCACTTCTAGGATCACATATAACGAAAGCTCATACATGAAATCTCAAGAAGCTACAATAGAATATGCCAAGGTTTCAACACATACAAATATAGAAAAGGTAGGTTCTCAAGTACAATAGTGAAGAGAAAACCTAGCTAGAAAACCTAACATAGATTGACTAACCTCCTAGATCTAAACTCTAGATCACAAGAGATTACAAGATGAAACAAACTTGAGACCTAAAAATTCAATTACATACACATAAAGCCGATTTGGATGAATCTTGCACAAACTCTACTTGGAGGAAGGAGAATAGAGCTTAGCTACTCATGGAGGTGATGAATTGGAGGAAGAATGATGAAGATGAAGCCATGGAAATGGAAGAAATGGTGGTGAAATGTGAGGGTAATTTTCGGCCAAGAAGAGAAAAGAGAGGAAAATGAGATGTAGAAGAAGGTATGTGTTGGTAGAATGAGAGAAAATGAGCTAGGAGATGATATATATGAAGTGAGATGTGTTCATGAAGTAGTTTGACCGAAATGCCCATCAAAGGAATTGTAATGAGAGTGAAATGAAGATGAAATAAAATGTAGATGAAAGATGGAGTGTATGAGGATGGGATTGTGTCTAGATGCTTCCTCCACCTAATTCCTCTCTTTATGCCCTTCTTTTCCCTTCCAAAATTGCCCTTAATGAGCTCTACAAGCTTTCATTTTCGGCCACATGTTCAAATTACCCAAAATGGATAAAAATTTGAATCTTCAAAATCCCTCCAAAAGCCTTTTTGCCAAAAATGGAAATTTTTGTCCTCTTGCTCTCTTCTTGCTTTTCTTTGCCTTCCAAAGCTTTTCCTTGCCCTCCAAGCTCCTCCCAAGGGTATGTGGGGTCCACTTGGGACCCCCTACACATAAAAATAATACAAATAGTTAAAATGACCAAAATACCCCTAGTTACTTAAAGTGCAAGTAATTAAGCTAATATTTTCCAAATCTCCACATAGTAGCATGCACATATTAAATCCTCAAAAATGAACAAATATAACAATTAAATCACACTAATTAAGCTCATTTGCACATGCTAAACTATATAAAATTAAGTCTAATCAATTCCCCCACACTTAATCTTTGCACTCCGGGCAAAGTTATGCAAAAAGACCAAATCAATCATGTAGCATAATGAAACCAAATGGAATTGACATAGCATACAAGTTGACGTTCTTGAACCTTTCCCTAAAACATCACATAGGCCACATTTAAGAATACAAAGTGAATGCTAATTTAACAAGCAACTAGAATCAAGGAGGAATGATAATTGAGATTTTTCCTCACCGGATTAAGTGTTTAACTCATTCACTCAAGTTAGGAAAGATGCCTAACTAGGGACTTGTGATCACTCTTTGGCTCAACTTTCTTCACCTCACCATAGGCTTGTAGTAGCTCATTATTCTCCACCCATTATGTTGCATGACACAATCAAATCTAGGGGACTTTGGGGTTAGATGGAAGGCCAATATGAATGGTGAATCATGGAAGATAGTCAATGACCAATATTATGAACAAGTAACTACCACATATAAATGCAATACAATGAGCTTAGTCCAATCAAACATGCTACATATCACTCTCTTTTTGTTCTCAAGCACTTTGTGCTTCTCTCATTTTTCTTTTCACTCTTATGTCTTTGGCATACATTAGCACTTTGTGCTTTCATTCACTTATTTTTTTTTCTTTTAGGCCTTCGGCCTTATTCTTTTTTTTTTTGCTTTTTCTTGGCCTTTGGCCATCTCTCTTTTTCTTTTCATCACATAAGGCTCTCGGCCACTTTATATATTTTTTTCTTTATGTAGCATGCTTTCGCAATATACAATCAATACAATTCAAATGGGATATGCAAGTATATGTTATAGACACTTATTCACATATTGGTCAAGGTGGTAGAAAAGAAAACGAATGGCCCAAAGGGGTTAATCAAAGGATAAATTTTGGTTGGCTTAGTGTTTTGGGTCAAAAAGGGTTTAGAAAGAAATGCGTGCCCCTTTCATTTTCAATCATGTCATGCATTGTGATCTCAAACAAGAGCTAGGACAAGTTCTAGGAGGTGAAGTAGACAATTGGCCCACTCAAATTCAGTTGGAGGCTTTCTCACTTTAGTGGCTTACTCAAATTGGTCACTTCCTCCCTAAGAAAAGTTAAATGAGAAACTAACACCCTCTTTATACCTTAAAAGTACCCCATGCAATACCTCAAGTACTCATTCCAAAAATTCTACTTGCATACTAGAGGAAAATTCCATTTGTTTTCAGGAGTCATGATCAAGTTAAACTTCCTACAAAATTACGCAATCAAAGTCCAAATACTAAGTGCGAGAGCTTTGAAATAAACCACTTTTAAGCACCAATATACACCCCCACACTTATACCACACATTGTCCTCAATGGGACCATAAAAATCAATCAAGGGATGCATATAAAGGCAAGGGCAGCAAGCATATCCAGGGCAGTCCAATGAATTCAAATCGGCCAATCATGCATGAGTCACAAAAACAAACACTAAACAACACAAACACTTAAACCTAGCACATTTTGTAAATTTTTTTTTTTGTTTTTAAACAACATCAACAATATCCTAAAGGGCGAAGGCCCAAAAATGATACATAACTATTGGCCAAGGAACAAAAATAGTACATAACTATTTCGAGGTACAAAAATGATACCTAACTTTTCCATGTGATCAAAAATGATATTTTCACTAATATGACAATAATATTAGACATGAAATGTCCAAAATGCCCTTATAATTAAATAAAATTTTACCGGCCGGCGATTAATTTAGGGCAAAGGCCCAAAAATGATACATAAGTATTGGCCAAGGAACAAAAATGATACATAACTATTGCAAGGTACACTAATGGTACCCAACTTTTAACATGGGATCAAAAATGATATTTTCACTAATAATTAAATAAATTTTCTTCCTCACCCTATTCATCCTTAGCTTCTTTCTTCTACCAACACTTCCTTCAATAAATAACTCGTCCACCGGCGGCTTTAACTCTCAGCAACTCGTTAGGGTGATCATGCTGCAAAAACATGAAAACGGAGAAGTTAAATGAGAGCAAAATAGCGGTGCGTGTAGCAAAATGAAATGAAATTATGTGCTTTAAGATGTGTAAGTGTGGGTGATTAACTTACACATCTTAAAGAACCGCTCTTTTGCTACACGCACCGCTCTTTTGCTCTCATTTAACTTTTCCGTTTTCATGTTTTTGCAGCCTGATCGCCCTAACGAGTTGCGGAGAGTTGAAGCCGCTGGTGGACGAGTTATTTATTGAAGGAAGTGTTGGTAGAAGAAAGAAGCTAAGGAAGGCGAGGGTGAGGAAGAAAATTTATTTAATTGATAAGCGCATTATGGACTTTTCATGTGTAATCTAAATGTCATATTAGTGAAAATATCATTTTTGATCCCATATTAAAAGTTGGGTACCATTGGTGTACCTTGCAATAGTTATGTATCATTTTTGTTCCTTGGCCAATAGTTATGTATCATTTTTGGCCTTCGCCCTAAATTAATCGCCGACCAGTAAAAGTTTATTTAATTATAAGGGTATTTTGGACATTTCATATCTAATATTATTGTTATATTAGTGAAAATATCATTTTTGATCACATGGAAAAGTTGGGTATCATTTTTGTACCTTGAAATATTCATGTACTATTTCTGTTCCTTGGCCAATAGTTATGTATCATTTTTGGGCCTTCGCCCTATCCTAAAACACAAGATTAACTAATAACAATCCTACTTTTGAACAACATATATCTCTCCCCACACTTAAGATATAAAACTATACAAAACAAGTGAGGAAAGGATAGAAACAACCTCTTATGGAGGCTTCAAATCCTCCTTGAAGTGCTTCTTTTTGGGGCTTTTGATCAAGTTGAGTTGGCCACCTCCATTATGGAAATATTTGTGCTCTTCTTCCACATAATACTTCTTAAACATTTCGGCCCTCTTGTGGATTGGGAGCTTCAAAGTGGAACTTTTAGGAGTTACTTCCTTCTTCCTATCCTTTGGCCTCCTAGTTCGTCCATAGGCTTGTAGTTTCATGAGCAAATTGTTCACCTTCTTGGCAAGGACATCAAGAAGTGTAGGCTCACACATTGTCTCTTTCAAATCTTGGCCTTTAACCTCAATGTTCCTTTGAAGATTCTTCAACCGAACTAAAAGCCTTTTAATGTCCTCCTTAGTTAGATTCCCATTGAAGAAGTCCAATTCCTCCTTTGATGCATCACAATCCAAGCTTATTTTTAGTTGCCTTTCGGCCCTCATCAATTCCAAGCTTGAATTGTCCATCTTAGATTCCCAAAAAAATTGATCAAACATCCCTGCAAAAGATATCAAAACAATCCAGCAAAGAAATCCAAACAGTACAGCAATTACAAATGTCCAGAATCAATTTTCAAGAAGCACTAAAGTGAGTGCATTCAATATCAAGCAAGTATGTGCTTTGTATGAAGCTTTTCCTTGCAAAAACAAACCAAAACAATCCAGCCAGCAAGAAATATAAACACAGTCCAAACAGTGCAACCAATCTCCAGAATAACCAACAAGAAAGCAAAAGAAGTTTGCGTCCAATTGCCAAGCAAATACTCTTCCACTTTATCCAGAAAATGTCCAAAGATGTGGACTTAGAATAGCCCTGTTCAATATTACTTATGGCAGCCAAGATAATGCTAAAGAGTGCCCTCCAAAAGCTTTCCACAAAGTCCAGCAAAAACCCTGCAAAATATAGCTACAAAACACACAAAATGGTGCTAACAAAGCAAGTCGTAGCTACACCAATTTCTAGCCAAGCCAATATGCAATGTATCTAGAAGTTCAAGGGCAGTAACAAGTACTCAAATATGTTCCATAATATGAAAAATTTATGCACAACAGCCCTGCACAGGTCTATCAAAAATTCCACACAAACAGTCAAAGAAATCACACTAGCCGATTTGAAAATGCAAGGCAACTAGAGCACCTTATCAAAGCAATTTTCAACCCAAATTTTCCAGTCAAATAGGCACCTAAATGCAGCAATTCAAGGCCTAAATGATGCACCAAAAACTGTCCAAAATCGTGGAGTATAAGCACAAACAAGTCAGTCCAATTTCAAGTAGCACCAAATACACTTCCAGCAAAACAGGTCAAATTGAAGAATTGATTCCAGGAAGTACAGAACGAGTTTTAGGGAACTTAATATATCTTTAGAAAGCTTAACTCTTGTAAACTGTTCAGCTAAAACAGTTTTTACAAATTCGCTGGAAGTAATTCACAATGTTAGGAACAAGAGCCCTAACTTTCAGCACACTTTCACAGTTTTCCAGCAACTTTCACAAGACTTTCAAGCAAGCTTAATGGCCAACTAGAGCAGCCAAATTAACACCAAGCAGTCCACAAAAGTCCAGCAAGTATAGAGGCAAATAGAAGTTTCAAGGCAGCCACAAACAAGCAAGTCAAACAATTAAAATAAGTCCAGCAAGTTTCAGCTCAATATGCACACAATTTCACTCACAAAATTGACCTAAAAGTGATTCAAAATGTGAGCCAAATTGTATGAAACTTTTTCAGAAACTTTCCCTGCACTTCAAGTCAATGAAACAATAAGAATCACACCAAAAATGTTGGTGGATTTCGCCCAGAATATTCAGCAAGTTTAATCAGCCAATTTCAGCAAATTTGGCAAAAGTGCAAAATTTCGTTTGCAAATGTTGTCAAATTTGTACAGCAAGCTAAGGCCAATTCCTCTAGCAGTTATAGGCCTTAAAAGTATGAGAAAATCTGCACAAAGTGGTGCAAAAAATTCCCAGGACAGTGAGCTACAAGTAAGGTTTTAAGGGATGAAAATTCAACCTTACCGATTGACCTCTTTGGTAACTAGAGCACCAATTGCAATCGGTTTTTCCACAATTCTTAGGGCTGTAAATGTGCAATTAAATGAAGCGTTTTAAGGTCAAAATGATGCACAATTCAGTGATATCCAGCAGCCACAAAGACAAGCACAAAATTGCTAAAGTTAGGTGATATGCGATTGAAAGAAGAGGTAACTAGAGCACCTCTTTTAGATCACCTTGTCCAACCTTTAGGCTGCTCTAGATAGTCTATAAGAGGCTATCTAGAGCAGCCTAAATATGTCCAAATAATGTAAAAAACCACAGAGCAATGTGTCAAATGCAAGCCTACTAAGTTCAACAAATTGTTGCAAAAAGAACAAGCTTGCCGATTATCAAATACTCCAAAACAAGTGTTATTGCTAGAATTTAAAACAACAAAAATGACACACAATAACTTAAAAAAAATGTGACAAAAACCTAACCAAGCAAGATTAAAACCAAACCGACAACTGCGCCAATTTGATTTAAACCTAATGTCGCCCTTAGATTTATCAAATATTACAATACTCTTATTCACTAATGTGTATAGTGAAGAGTAAGGGTCTTTTCACAATTTGGTTTCAATTCTTGCAAACTTAGGTCTAAATTGGCACACAAATTAACAACAAGATGAGAGATGATTATTTAGCTAACAAACTACAATTATAACACTAAAAATATCCAAGTAACCGAATTAAAAGAGATTAACCAAGTGGAAGAAGCCTCCTCCTCTAAGCTTCATTTGTGCAAAAGGTTAATTGGCTTTACATGTATGCTTTCTTTAGTATGACTTGTTTAAATCCTCCAAAGATTCTTGAGGCCAAAAAGCAAAGGAGAATTTAACCAAGACAACTAAATAGGCCTCATCTACATCCATAAATGTTCCTAAGCATGATAGAGTAAAGGATTACATCTATTTGAATTTATCACTTCTAGGATCACATATAACGAAAGCTCATACATGAAATCTCAAGAAGCTACAATAGAATATGCCAAGGTTTCAACACATACAAATATAGAAAAGGTAGGTTCTCAAGTACAATAGTGAAGAGAAAACCTAGCTAGAAAACCTAACATAGATTGACTAACCTCCTAGATCTAAACTCTAGATCACAAGAGATTACAAGATGAAACAAACTTGAGACCTAAAAATTCAATTACATACACATAAAGCCGATTTGGATGAATCTTGCACAAACTCTACTTGGAGGAAGGAGAATAGAGCTTAGCTACTCATGGAGGTGATGAATTGGAGGAAGAATGATGAAGATGAAGCCATGGAAATGGAAGAAATGGTGGTGAAATGTGAGGGTAATTTTCGGCCAAGAAGAGAAAAGAGAGAAAAATGAGATGTAGAAGAAGGTATGTGTTGGTAAAATGAGAGAAAATGAGCTAGGAGATGATATATATGAAGTGAGATGTGTTCATGAAGTAGTTTGACCGAAATGCCCATCAAAGGAATTGTAATGAGAGTGAAATGAAGATGAAATAAAATGTGAAAGTAATGGATGCACAAGAGGGGGGGTGAATTGTGCTACAAAATAAAACTCAAACAAAATCAACACAAGAGTTTATACTGGTTCGGTCTTCCTGACCTACGTCCAGTTCTCAACCACCCAGGCCGAGTTCCACAATTCCCAGGTTTTACAATGGGTGCACCTGGAACCTTTACAACCACAAGTTTTAACTGGGATCACTTGCAACCTTACAACCACAAGTTTTACTCAAGGCTCACTTGCAACCTTGCTAACTAACTCCCCCTTACTACTAGCAAGGGTTCAACCTTTACAATTACAGGATTTTCTAACTTAGTTCTCTTGAAGAACGGATAATGTTACACACTTAAGTACAATCAATGCTCTTAATACAAGAAGAGACTTAACTACACAGAGTACAAGAAAAGTAGATGAAAATATCACTCAATGAGTTAAATGCTCTTTTTCTTTTCTGGGTAGCTTTGAATGCTTGAAGGATTTCTTTAGTTTCTCTCTCTAGCTTTCTTCAAGATGTCAAAGATATTAGTTGTCTTCATAAATGAAGGTGAGCTTGTTTATATAGCCTTCAAGTATTCTCACTCTTGGTAGGTGGGTTAGCCGTTTGAATATGGCCGTTTTTCCCAAGTTACCGTTTGTCCAATTAATGCTCCATTAATGCTTAGCAGGGTTGACTTTGCTTTATCTCTGAAAAGTAGTTCTGACACCTCTGCTCTGTTAAAAGCATTCTGACACTGCATTGCTCTGAACGTTCTGACATTCTGATTGCTTGCGGAAGCAAGTCCACATCCGGAAGCAACTTTGCTCAGTGTACTGCATTTGAACGTTAGTCTTAACAACAAGGCACATACTCACATGCAGTGGGAGTTTACTTAGTCTAAGGGAGTTCTTTTCCATCCGGAAGCAATTCCACATCCGGAAGCACTTTCACTGGACGTTGGTTTATGATCACTTTTCCTCACTGACGCTCAGTGTTATCTATACCAACAGCCAGCGCTAGTCACTAGGCATTCGGAAGTAAGTCCACTGGACGTTGGGTTATGGTCACTGACGCTCAGTGTTATCCATACCCACAGCCAGCGCTAGTCTTAATACAATCGGAAGCAAATCTACATCCGGAAGCTTCCTAACCTAGTCTTAAGGATTTTATCCACTAATGCTCTTAGACTGAGTTATGGCTTGGTGATATACTTGCTGTCGCTGGGGAATGAGACGTTCATCCGCGAGCGCTAGTCTTAGTCCATCCGGAAGTAAATCCACATCCGGAAGCACTCTAGTTTGGGATTCTATATTAACCTAGTATTCTCTAAGTGTTTGACTTGTTCTTTTAGTCTTCATCAAAACTTAAGATTCTAACATTCTCCCCCTTTTTGATGATGACAAACCAAGTTATTTAATTAAGTTCGTATGAAAGAGCTGAAGGTAATAAATAGATAAAGTACAAACAACTCAGATAATTTATCATTAATAAATCAAAAGATTACAAGTCAGAATAATAACATTTACAAATAATCAATGAATATTGCAAGAATTAGCTATGCATGAAAAGTATGAGAAAAAAAATTTCTAAGGTAAAAATGTGTGGGGTAGGATAGGGTCTATAGGTTATGTCTCTTTTTCCTCTCTCTCTCTCTCTCTGCCTATCCTCATTTTCCTTTTGGAGCTTGGCCAAGTGCTCTTCCTTTTCCTTCTGGTCAATCTGGGCAATAATATTCTGAAGCTCTTGCTCTTCCCTTTCCCTTCTGAGTCTTTCAGACTCAATGGATTCCTCAAAGGCTCTCTTCATGTTTTCTACTTCCTCGTAGCCTGGGAACCCTGTTGCATCTGTGAAGGGAGTGACCTCGCCATTCGGGTAGTGGACAGCCCGGATCTTCACATTCCATACTGGGAAGTTGGGGTCCTCCTCAACTTCCTGGGCTTTCCTCTTACCCTTGCCTTTCCCCTTTCCTTTGCCCTTGCTCATAGGCTGAGTAGATCAACTCTTGCTCTCTCAGCATCCAGGCAAGCCATCTGACCAAAAGAAATTCTGTCCGTGTACCCATATCTTTCGAATTCTTCAGGAGTCATGTCCTCTATCTCCAACTTGACTTCCTTCAAAATTGGAATGACTTGTACAGATGGGATCTCTTGCTTAGCTTGGACAGATGGAGTCTCTTCCTCACTCTCAGCAGACTCAGAGGAGGTAGCACCCTTGTTGGCATGCTTTCTGGCAACTGCCTTCTTTCTTGATTCACTGAATTTAACTGCTGGCTCAGATGGAGGAGGAGGGGCAGATGTTTGCTCAGAAGCAGGAGTTTCAGATGTTTGCCCAGAGGATGAAGGAATTGGCTTTGCAATCACAATGGGAGGATGGTTGATCTTCTTCAGCCCATATTTCATCATGATTTCCTCAACTATACTCCGGGTAGGCACAGAGGTTAGAGGCTCAGCAGAAGAAGATTCTGGCACCGTTTCAGGCTGCTCTGTTTCAGGCTCAGTCACAGGAGATGATGGTTGTGGAATTTCTTCACTCTGCTCAAATACAACCATGTCCCACTTGGACCTTTGCTCATCTGACCTCTACTGTTGCATAAACCGGATGGCTTCCCTTCTGATCAGACTCTCAGCACCACCCAATCTCTGAGACTCCATGGCACGGCGGAGGGCAGCCATGATGTCTTCATCTAGCCAGAGGGATGGCTGAGTGAGGACATCCCTTGATTCCATGGAGCGGCGAAGGGTGATGGCAGCATCTCTCCCCCTTTTGTCATCATCAAGGAGGGCGAGGGCCAGGGAGAACTGAGTGGATGGAGAGGAGGGTGAGGAGTCGGGCAGGGATGGAGGTGAGTTGTGTTCTGGTGAACTAGGAGGGTTGGTGAAGAGGATTTGGTTTCTCTCGAAGAAGTCAGGGTGAGTGAATAGCCCATCGAAGGGGTAGGTGGAGGAGTAGGCAACGAGTTGTTTAGGAGGAGGATTGGAGGGCTCTGTGGGGCTTGGAGGTGGTGAAGGGTTTGGGGAGTTTTGTGGAGATGGGGAGTTATTGAAGGTAAGGGGTGATTAGCGAGGAGAATGTTGGGGTGAGTCTTGTGTGGAGGTTTGAGGTGATGGTTGATGGTCATTGTTGGGTGAGTCTTGGGGTTGTTGTTCATGGTTGGGTGAAGTCTGGGGTTGTTGGTCGTTGTTTGGTGAGGTGTGTGGGTGTTGGTTATTTTGTGGAAGTGGCTGTTGCTGTTGAGTGTTGGGAGGAGGATGAGGGGGAAGTAAGGGTTGGTTAGGAGGAGGAGGAGGAGGTGGGTTTAGAGGAGGGGGTGGTGGTAAATTACCTTGTTGAGGTTGAGGAATCTGGAGGTGTTGGAGGATAAGGTCTAACTTGGCATCCACTCTGGCAAGTTGAGTCTCAACCTGATCCACGCGATCCTCGAGCCTCTGGATGTGCTCCCATTGCTGTTGGAACCCAGCATCATAGTCATTCCGGAGAGGGGCCACTAAGGATTCAGAGAGTTGAAGGAGAATCTCTGCCTTCATCTCGTGGGCAAAGGCCTTCACAGTAGCCGGCACTCTCGCAGTTCTGCTTGGCCCGGGATGGGAGTCAACCTCTTGATCCCCTGCGCCAGAAGTAGAGGGGGCTGAGGTTTGAGAGGCACTGCCTGCCTGAGATCCTGATTTAGTGGCCTTGGCCTTCTTGAGGTATTGGATCTTCATCTTGCTGATGTTAATTGCACTCACTGGAGCACACTTAACATTCTCTTCCTCCACATTAGATGTAGCCTTGATCAAATTCTTCTCAAGGAGGAAGGCAATGATGGTGGGGTAGGGAAGATATCCAGCCTTATTGTTGACCAACCATCTATGAAGCTCAAGGCTGATCAACTGCCCGGGGTTGATTGGCTGCTGGGAGAGAAGTCTGGGGAACCACGGGTTGTCCAGCAAGGTGAACTCATTGAAGTTACCCCCTTTATGTGTCATCATCCGGGAGTAGACATAATATAGAAGTCTGTTGGAGTCTGACATCCCGGACACCTTCTTCTCTTTGGTGTCATATACCTTCTCCAGTTCCTCCTTGCTGAGTTTAAGTGACTCAGGGTATAGCCACTCATTCATTCCCTCTGCACTAATCCCCATTAAGTCATTGATGTCCCTCCAGGTGAAACTGAAGGTTCTCCCCCTGATAGTGGCAGTGAAGGTGAGTCTGCGGATCTGCTCTTTCCCATCTACTTTCTTATGCTTCACCTTCCCAGTGAGAGACTCGCAGAAGACCCTCAAGACATTAATGTTGTACTCCTGGTTGATCCCCAGCCAGGGCAAGTATTTTTCCAGGTATGGCCTTAAGTGTGGAAACCCTAGTTCATCTATCTTGTCCAGATCTAGGTACATCCCGGTGTTGAAGTAGGGTTTGACAGTTTCAAATTTGGAGGAGACCGCTTCCAAAGGCCCATCTCTGTAAACACGAGGATCGTCATACTCCTCTACCCTTTGTCTTTTGGAGGTAGGCTCCTCGCTAAAATGAACCTTCTTCTTCCCTTTTCTCTGGGCCTGTTCTTGTTGTTGCTCAGTCTGCCCATGCTATTCTTCGACTTGCCCAGAATGTTCTTGACGTTCATGTTGTTCTTCGTGGTGTTCATGGGATTTCCCAGATTTCCCAGAGTGCGAATGCCCAGATTTCCCAGTTTTGGAGTTAGATTTCTTGGTGGAAGTGGTTTTCTTTGTGTTGGGGTTCGATTCATGTGAGCCGACCATTTTTGTGAGGGTTTAGGGTTCAAATGAAATGAAATGCGAAGAAGAAGATGAAGAACACGATGAAGAAGATGAAGAGAATATGCAGAGAATTTGTGGGTGAAAGTTTGAGTAAGTAAAAAGTGAAAGTGAAAGTGACTTCCTATTTATATGCAAAGTTACAGAGGGTAAAATGGGCAATGACTCTTCAGATGAAAACATGTGTTTATTCATTGGGTAACGTAAACATTTAATTGGAACGGCGCACCTTTTGACATGTGTCGCTTCACCTTTTCAGAGAAGGCACAACTTCTCATGGAGGAAGATGAAACGTTTCTGAAGTGACGTGTCCCTTGGTTCAGGCACTGGCGCTCCTTCTTGCTTTAGTTCAACATTCAGTGCCAGCAAATGAGTATCCGGAAGTGGTTTTGCTTCCGGTTGGAGTGGCGCTCTAGGTCACATTGAGTTGTCATCCAGCGCCAGCAAAAGAGTATCCGGAAGTGGTTTTGCTTCCGGTTGGACTCACTTAAGATTTAACATTGTGGGGGACCTACAAAAACACAGATTGGCACTCTGATGCCTAAGTTAGTTTTGTAGCATGTTTTAACCAATTAAGCTCATGGTTATTTAAACTTCATTTGGGTTTACCATTCCCAAATCACCTCTTATGAATGTAAATTGATCAACCCCCAGAGGCTTGGTGAAAATATCAGCAAGCTGTTGCTGTGTGGGGACAAATTGCACTTTGACATCTTTCTTTTGAACATGGTCTCTGATGAAGTGATGTCTGACACCAATGTGCTTTGTCCTCGTGTGCTGAACCGGATTCTTGGCGAGGCTGATGGTGCTTGTGTTGTCACAAAGAATGGGAGCCTCAGGGAATTCCAAGTCAAGATCTCTTAGTTGGTTCTTCAGCCACAGCACTTGGGCACAACAGCTTGCGGCAGCAATGTATTCTGCCTCTGTGGATGATAGGGACACGCAGGTTTGCTTCTTGCTAGCCCAAGAGACCAAACAACCACCAAGGAAGGTGCATTGACCACTGGTGCTCTTTCTATCAGTTTTATATCCTGCATGGTCAGAGTCAGAATAAGCCCACAAGAACTCTTGGTTACCTCTGGGATACCAAAGACCAAGCTCTTGTGTTCCCTCAAGGTATCTTAGAATACGTTTAACACATGTTAGATGTGATTCCTTGGGGTTGGCTTGAAACCTAGCACACATGCCTACACTAAATTGGATGTCAGGCATGCTTGCCGTTAAGTATAGCAGGGAACCTATCATTCCCCTGTACATGGGCAGGCTGACAGATTTACCCTTTGCGTCAGCATCAAGTGCGGCAGTGGTACTCATTGGAGTGTCATACTCCTTGCATTCATCCATCCCAAACTTCTTGAGTAGCTCTCTGCAGTACTTTGTTTGGGAGATGAAGATGTCATTCTTCTTTTGTTTAATTTGCAGGTCTAGGAAGAACGTTAGTTCTCCCATCATTGACATTTCAAACTCACCTTGCATAGTCTTTGAAAATTCTTCACAAAGTGTTTCGTTAGTTGCCCCAAAAATAATATCATCAACATAAATTTGGACAATTAGCATGTTTCTATCTTTGTGTAGAATAAACAGTGTATTATCTAGTTTGTCTCTTGAGAAACCCTTTCCCAGCAAGAAGCTGCTGAGTCTCTCATACCAAGCTCGAGGAGCTTGTTTCAGGCCATACAAAGCTTTCTTTAGCCTATACACATGTTTAGGATGCTTGTGATCCTCAAAGCCAGGAGGTTGTTCTACATGAACCTCTTCCTTGATGTAACCATTAAGAAATGCACTCTTTACATCCATTTGATATAATCTAAAGCCTTTCATGGATGCAAAGGCTAGAAGGATCCTTATTGCTTCGAGTCTAGCGACTGGAGCAAAAGTTTCTTCATAGTCTATGCCTTCTTCTTGGTTATACCCTTTGGCTACCAGTCTGGCTTTGTTCCTTGTTATTTGACCTGTCTCATCCAGTTTGTTTTTGAAGACCCATTTGGTCCCAACTATGGATTGATGAGAAGGCCTTGGGACTAGTTCCCAAACTTGGCTTCGTTCAAATTTATTTGCTCTTCTTGCATAGCAATAATCCAGTCGCAGTCCTCAAGAGCTTGTTCAACTGAAGTTGGTTCAATTTGAGGCAAAAATGCTCCAAACTCAACTTCATTTTGAACCTGCCTTCTGGTTCTGACACCAGAAGAAACATCACCAAGCACTTGATCAAGAGGATGATCCCTGTGATGTATCCTAGCTGTTGGCAACTGTGCCTCATCAGACACTGTCTGCACTATAGGCTCATCACTGGGTTCATCTTCTTCTTTGAGATTGCTTGCTGGTATTTCTTTTGGTGGAGAAGATGATGATGGTTTTGGAAGGCTTAGTATTCCATCATCTTCTGTGGATTGTTCCCATGTAGGAGTTTCATCAAATACAACATGCATAGATTCTTCTACTGTTCTAGTCCTCATGTTGTATACTCTGTAAGCCTTACTCCTAAGGGAATACCCTATGAATACACCTATATCAGCTTTTGGATCAAACTTACCCAGATTTACCTTTCCATTGTTATGCACATAGCATTTTGATCCAAAGATTCTGAGGTGGCTGATGTTGGGCTTTCTGCCTCTGTACAGCTCATAGGGGGTCTTGTCTAAGCCCTTACGAACATAGGCTCTGTTAGAGATGTAGCAAGCAGTGCTCATAGCGTCCGCCCAGAACACTTGAGAAACCTCTTTCTCATTGAGCATGCTCCTGGCCATCTCAGTCAGAACCTTGTTCTTCCTCTCGACTACTCCATTTTGCTGAGGAGTTCTAGGAGCTGAGAAGTTATGATCAATACCATTTTGATGCTCACACAGCTCAGAGAAGTTGTGGTTCTCAAATTCTCCTCCATGGTCTGTCCTTATGGCTGTGATTTTGAGGTCTCTCTCATTCTGCACTTTCTTAGCCAGGACAACAAAAGCATCAAAAGCATCTTGCTTAGAGGCAAGAAACATTGTTCAAGTGAACCTTGAATAGTCATCCACCACCACTAGAGCATACAGGTTTCAACCCAAGCTCTTCACTCTCGCTGGCCCAACCAAATCCATGTGGATTAGTTCCAAGGGCCTGCTGGTGGAGACTGTCTTCTTGGTCTTAAACGAGGACTTTGTTTGCTTTCCTCGTTGGCAGGATTCACAAATATAATCATGCTTAACTTTAAAAGATGGAATACCTATAGCTAGCTCTTTCTTAATCAACATGTCAAGTTGAGTAAAATTAACATGTGCTAGCCTTTTATGCCAAAGCCAACTGTTCTCATCACTAGTTATTAAACATTTTTCTTCCAGTTGTTGACATAAGTCTAGAGTATATAGGTTTCCATTTCTATTTGCCTTAAGTTTGCATTTTAAGTTGGCCTTATCTAAGTTCAGATCCTGCTTACCTACTATTATGCACTCATGTGAGTCAAAGATTACCCAATTTCCTTTGTCAGTGCTCTGGCTCACGCTCAGCAGGTTGTGACAAAGACCGTCCACCAGATAGACGTCTTTCACTGGTCCAACTTCTCCAACTCCGGTGATCTTCCCACTTTGATTTCCTCCAAAGGTAACTGTGGCTCCGTCTTTGATCACCAGAGATTTGAATTTGTCTCTGTCTCCAGTCATATGTCTCGAGCATCCACTGTCAATATACCATCTCCTATTCTTGGATGCTTTGAGACACACCTGGAAGAATCAAGTAAGCTTAGGTACCCAACCTTTCTTGGGTCCTCTGTCATTAGTTTTCAGTGCCCTTTGTCTAGTGTTAGTTTTGACCTTAGGCTCATGATCATTCTGTACCTCTGGCCTAGTACTGGCTCTAGGCTCATGGGTTTTCCTTGTGGATTGTTTCCAGGCTCGGGATCCCTGTCCTCCCTTAGTTTCTTTTCTTGGGGGAGGATCCTTTGTAGTCTTGGTTCCTTTTGGGACCCATTTATAAGAGCTATTTGCTCCATGCTTCTTGGCATTACAGGTGGACATGAAGTGTCCTTTCCTGTTACAATAATTACAGAAGCTAAAAGGTGTGGAGCTATGATCAGAGGCTTTATGAAAAAACTTTAAGTAGGGCTTCACTTTTGGTTCCACCCACTTTTTCCCTCTAGGTGTGTATCCTAAGAATGTAATGGATGCACAAGAGGGGGGGTGAATTGTGCTTCAAAAATAAATACTCAAATAAAACAACACAAGATTTATACTGGTTCGGTCTACCTGACCTACGTCCAGTCCTCAACCACCCAGGCCGAGAGTTCCACTATAACTCAGGTTTTAAATCGGGTTCACCTGAAACCTTACAACCGCAAGTTTTGCACGGGATCACTTGCAACCTTACAACAAGTTTTACACAGGCTCACTTGTAACCTTTCTAACTAGCTCCCCCTCACACCAAGCAAGGGGTTAACCTTTACACTTAAAGGATTTTGACTAAGTTCTCTCAAAGAACAGATGGTGTTACACACTTAAGTACAATAAATGCTCTTATAACAGAAAGAGACTTAACTACAAGGAGTACAGAATAAGTAGGTGAAAAGAATCACTCGATGTGTTAAATGCTCTTCGTTTTTCTGGGCAGCTTTGAATGCTTGAAGATGTTCTTAGTTTTCTCGCTCTAACTTCTCTCAAGAATATTCAAAGATGATTAATTCCTCATAAATGAAGTTGAGCTCCCTTATATAGTCTTCAAATATTTTGAACTCTTGGTAGGTGGGCTAGCCGTTTGAATATGTCCGTTTTTCCCTTGTTACCGTTTGCCCATTAAATGCTTCATCAATGTATAGCAGGGTTGACTTGCTTTATCTCTGAAAAGTAGTCCTGACGCCTCTGCTCTGACATAAGCATTCTGACACTGCATCTCTGAACGTTCTGACATTCTGATTGCTTGCGGAAGCAACTTCTCATCCGGAAGCAACCTTACTTAGTGTTCTGCACTTGAACGTTAGTTTAGCAACACAATCATATAGTCATATGCAGTGAGTGTTCTCTTAGCTTATGATGTATCCGGAAGCACTTTTACATCCGGAAGTAAAACTACTGGATGAAGGATTTTGTTTACTAATACTCACTCTCGCTCAGTGTCCCTCAATCCAACAGTCAGCGCTAGTCACTAAGCTATCGGAAGCACTTTCACTTGACGAGGTAAACTCACTGACGCTTAGGGTTATTCTATTTTATCAGCCTGCGTCAATCTAAGTTTAACATGAAGCAACTTCACTTGATGAAGGATCTAGCTCACCATCAATTACTCTCGCTCAGTGTATTTCATTCCAACACTCAGCGCTAGTCACTAAGCTATCGGAAGCACTTTTACTTGACGTGGTGAACTCACTGACGCTTGGGGTGATATCTATTCTATCAGTCTGTGCCAGTCTAAATCTAACAGGAAGCAATTTCACTTCCGGTTGAATCATAGCTTAGTCTTAAGGTTTAGTGTACCTACTGTTTATGGACTAAGTTATTTCTCTAGTGAGTTACTCGCTGCCGCTAGGGGATAAAACATTCATCCGCGTGCGCGAGTCCTAGTCTATCCGGAAGTAAATCCACATCCGGTTGCACTCTTACTTGGGAACCTATGTTAACCTAATTGCTCTAAGTACTTGGTCTAATCTTTTATATTTTAGTCTTCATCAAAACTTAAGATTCTAACATTCTCCCCCTTTTTGATGATGACAAACCTAGTTCTATCAATTGAGTTCATAAGAAAGGATTTAGCAAAAGATTAAAGGCAATAGATAAGGACAAGTAACTTAGACAAATATTATTGATAAACATAAGTTACAAGTCAGAGTATACTATCAAATAACATTTCGAAGTAAAGAGCATTTACAAGTAAGTAACACCAAGCAATTATGAGGGTATGCATGAAAAGAAAAAAATTGGATTGGGGGTTCAGGGTCTATGTTTCTTTTTCCTCTCCCTCTCCTTTTATCTTTCCAGCCCGTACTGCATCATGGTTTCCTCAGCAATGTGGTCCTTGCTCAGCCGTTCTCTTCGCGAGACATCCCTCGTGTGAACATAGAGAGAAACATTACATCTCTCCCCCTTTTGGCATCATCAAAGAGGAAGATGATTCGACTTGGTACATTCTGTCCTTAAGTTGCTGGATTTGTTCCCAGCGTCATACTCAGCATGGAGAGGACTCACCAAGGACTCAGGCAGCCTAATAGGAAGCTCTTCCTTTTGTATTTCCGGCAGATTTGATCGCTGCAGCCTCCTCCTTAGGGATGGACTTCCTCTTCTTATCAAGCTTCTCTTGATAAGAACCCACTAACTGTTCTGCCATTCTACCAGAAGTTTCAGGCTGACCTTGAATATTTTCATTCTGCTCCGGTGTATTCTGCCCAGAAACTCCATGGTGTTCTTGATGTTCATTGCGATGTTCTTCACGATGCCCAGATTTCCCAGAATGTTGAAGGCTTTATTTCCCAGATTTTGACTTGTGTTTCTTAGATGAGGAAGGTTTCTTTGAAACTGGGTTTGTTTCATGTGATCCGGCCATTTTTGTGTAGGTTTGTGGTAAAATGCGAAGAAAATGAAGAACATAGAAGAAGATGAAGAGTTTTGTATGCAGAGAATTTGTAAGTATAAGTGAAAAGTGAAAGTGAAAAATGATGTCCTATTTATAGGTACAGTTACTAAGGGTAAAATGGTCATGCTATTTCATATTTTCACACATTGGGTAGCGTAAACAACTTAAGTTGGAACGACACACCTGATGACACGTGTTGCTTCACATTGCCAGAGAAGACATAACGTCTCTTTTGGGAAGTTGAAGAGTTTTTTGAAGTGACGTGTCTCTTGACTAGTACTGGCGCTTTCTTGGCTTGATCATCCAGTGTCAGTGAGTGATCATTCGGAAGTGGTTTTGCTTCCGGTTGCACTTGCTTAAGATTTAACATTGAGTACCTGCAAAAACATATATTGGCACTCCGATGCCTAAGTTAGTATTGCTGTAAGTGATAAACAATCAAGTATAATGAATAGAATTTACACTTCATTTGGGTTTACCATTCCCAAATCACCTCTAATGAAAGTAATTTGGTCAAACCCTAGAGGCTTGGTGAAGATGTCAGCAAGCTGTTGTTGTGTGGGGACAAACTGCACCTTGACATCCTTCTTTTGAACATGGTCTCTGATGAAGTGATGTCTGACGTCAATGTGCTTTGTCCTTGTGTGCTGAACTGGATTCTTGGCGAGGCTGATAGTGCTTGTGTTGTCACAGAGGATAGGTGCCTCAGGGAACTCCAAGTCAAGATCTCTCAACTGGTTCTTTAGCCACAGCACTTGAGCACAACAACTTGCTGCAGCAATGTATTCTGCCTCAGTGGATGACAGAGACACACAGGTTTGCTTTTTGCTAGCCCAAGACACCAGACAACCACCAAGGAAGGCGCATTGTCCACTGGTACTCTTTCTATCTGTCTTATAACCTGCATGGTCAGAGTCAGAGTAAGCCCACAAGAACTCTTGGTTGCCTCTGGGATACCAAAGACCAAGTTCTTGTGTTCCCTCAAGGTATCTTAGGATACGTTTAACACATGTTAAGTGTGACTCCTTGGGGTTGGCTTGAAACCTAGCACACATGCCTACACTAAATTGAATGTCAGGCCTACTCGCGGTTAAGTATAAGAGGGAACCTATCATTCCCCTATACATGGGCAGGCTGACAGATTTACCCTTTGCGTCAGCGTCGAGTGCGGCAGTGGTGCTCATAGGGGTGTCATACTCCTTGCATTCATCCATCCCAAACTTTTTGAGTAGTTCTCTGCAGTACTTAGTATGGGAGATGAAGATTCCATTCCTTTTCTGTTTGATTTGCAGGTCTAGGAAGAATGTTAGTTCTCCCATCATTGACATCTCAAATTCACCCTGCATAGTCTTAGAGAAATCTTCACAAAGCTTCTCGTTAGTTGCCCCAAATATAATATCATCAACATAAATTTGGACAATTAACATATCTCTATCTTTGTGAAGGATAAACAGTGTATTATCTAATTTGCCTCTTGAGAAACCCTTGCCCAGCAAAAAGCTGCTGAGTCTCTCATACCAAGCTCGAGGAGCTTGTTTCAGGCCATATAAGGCTTTCTTTAATCTATACACATGTTTGGGGTGTATATGGTTCTCAAAGCCAGGAGGTTGTTCTACATATACCTCTTCTTTAATATAACCATTAAGAAATGCACTCTTTACATCCATTTGATATAATCTAAAACCTTTCATGGATGCAAAGGCTAGAAGAATCCTTATTGCTTCAAGTCTAGTGACTGGAGCAAAAGTTTCTTCATAGTCAATGCCTTCTTCTTGGTTGTATCCTTTGGCTACTAGTCTGGCTTTGTTCCTGGTGATTTGACCTGTCTCATCCAGTTTGTTTTTGAAGACCCACTTGGTCCCCACTATGGATTGATGAGACGGCCTTGGGACTAGTTCCCACACTTGACTTCTCTCAAATTGATTTAGCTCTTCCTGCATGGCAATAATCCAGTCGCAGTCCTCAAGAGCTTGTTCAATTGAAGTTGGTTCGATTTGAGATAGGAATGCTCCAAACTCAACTTCATTTTGAACTTGTCTTCTAGTTCTGACACCAGAAGAAACATCACCAAGCACTTGATCAAGAGGATGATCCCTGTGATGTCTCCTAGCTATTGGCAACTGTGCCTCCTCAGGCATGGGTTGCACTCCAGGTTCATCACTGAGTTCACCTTCTTTCTTGGAATTGCTTATTGGTGTTTCTTTTGGTGGTGAGGAAGATGATGATAATTTTGGAAGATTAGGTGCTTCATCATCTTCTGTGGATTGTCCCCATGTTGGAGTTTCATCAAATACAACATGCATGGATTCTTCTACAGTTTTAGTTCTCATGTTGTATATCCTATATGCTTTACTCCTAAGGGAATATCCTATGAATATACCTATATCAGCCTTTGGATCAAACTTACCCAAATTTACCTTTCCATTATTATGCACGTAGCATTTTGATCCAAATATTCTGAGGTGGCTGATGTTGGGCTTCCTTCCTTTGTATAGCTCGTATGGAGTCTTATCCAAGCCCTTGCGAACATAAGCTCTGTTGGAGATATAGCAAGCAGTGCTCATAGCGTCCGCCCAGAACACTTGAGAAACCTCTTTCTCGTTGAGCATGCTTCTAGCCATCTCCGTCAGAACCCTGTTCTTTCTTTCGACTACTCCATTTTGTTGAGGAGTCCTCAGAGCTGAGAAGTTATGTTCAATGCCGTTTTGCTCACATAGCTCAGTGAAGCTATGGTTCTCAAACTCTCCTCCATGGTCTGTCCTTATGGCTGTGATTTTGAGCTCCTTCTCATTCTGCACTTTCTTAGCCAGGACAACAAAAGCATCAAAAGCATCTTGCTTAGAGGCAAGAAACATAGTCCACGTGAACCTTGAATAGTCATCCACCACCACTAAAGCATATAGGTTTCCACCCAAGCTCTTTACTCTTGCTGGCCCAACCAAATCCATGTGGATTAGTTCCAAGGGCCTGCTGGTGGAGACTCTCTTCTTGGTTTTAAACGAGGACTTTGTTTGCTTCCCTCGTTGGCAGGATTCACAAATAAAATCATGCTTAACTTTAAAAGAGGGAATACCTATAGCTAGCTCATTTTTAATTAGCATATCCAATTGAGTAAAATTGACATGAGCTAACCTCTTATGCCAAAGCCAGCTATTCTCGTCACTAGATATTAAACATTTTTCTTCTAACTGTTGACATAAGTCTAAGGTATATAGATTCCCATTCCTATTTGCCTTAATCTTGCATTTTAAGTTGGCCTTATCTATATTCAGATCCTGCTTATCAACTATTAAGCACTCATTTGAATCAAATATTACCCAGTTTCCTCTGTCCGTGCTCTGGCTCACGCTCAGCAGGTTGAGACAGAGACCGTCCACTAGATAGACATCTTTGACTGGTCCAACTTCTCCGACTCCAGTGATCTTACCACTTTGATTTCCTCCAAAGGTCACTGTGGCTCCATCTTTGATCACCAGAGATTTGAACTTGTCTCTGTCTCCAGTCATATGTCTCGAGCATCCGCTATCGATGTACCATTTTTTGTTCTTGGATGCCTTGAGACACACCTGAAATAATCAAGCAACTTTAGGTACCCAATCTTTCATGGGTCCTTTGTTATTAGTGTCTAGTGCCCTTGGCCTAGTGTTGGGCTTAGCCTTGGACTTATGAACATTTGGTGCCTCTAGCCTAGTGCTGGGTCTAGACTCTTGGATTTTCCCTTTGGAATGATTCCAGGCTCGGGATCCTTGTCCTTTCTTGGTGTCCTTTGCAGGTGGAGGATCCTGTGTAGCCTTGGTTCCTTTAGGAACCCATTTGTAAGAGCTGTTAGCTCCATGCTTCTTAGCATTACAGGTGGACGTGGAGTGTCCTTTCCTGTTGCAGTAATTACAGAAGCTAAAGGGTAAGGAGCTATGATTGGTGGCTTTATGGAAGAACTTCAAGTAAGGCTTTACTTTTGGTTCTACCCACCTTTTTACCTTAGGGGTATACCCCAAGCCAGTTCTGTCCCTATATGCCCTTTGGTTCATTAAGAGTATATTTAGCATTTCTGAACCATTGGTAAACTTCTGCAGGGCATTTTGCAGCTTGTTATTTTCCTCTGAGATTTTGCTGCAATTAGGGCAGCTCTCAGGTGTTGGGGCGTTGGGTTCTACTTGGGAAGAACCCTGGCCATTCACTAACGGAAGTCTTCTAGCTTCCGCTAGTTCCTCACTTAGTGAGTCCACCTTGGACTCAAGTGATTCCTTTTTGGTTTTCAACACTTTATAGGCTTTACATAGTCTAGAGAATTCTTCATGAACCTCATTGTAAGCCTCTTGTAGTTCAGGAAGAGTTACCTCATGATCTTCGTTGGTGAGGTCAAGATCTGAAGATGCTTCTTCATCCTCTTCTCTGGCTACCAGGCAGAAGTTGGCAGCTTCTTCTTCATCACTTGCTTCCTCATCTGAGCTATTTACCCAAATGGAGGAAACAAGAGCCTTTCTTTTGTCCTTGCCTTTTGACCTCTGCAGGCTGGGACACTCAGCCTTGAAGTGACCAGGCTTATTGCATTCAAAACACACAGGGACCTTTTCTTTCTTGTATCCCTTTCTCTGGCTGGAATCACCTCTCTGATAGCTTCCCTTCTTTCTGAAGAATTTCCTAAATTTCCTCACCATCATAGCCATCTCCTCATCGTCCATCTCCTCCTCATCATCATCATCATTGTCATTGATCTCCTTGCTGGGAGCAACGAGAGCAAGGTTCTTGTTCTTGGATGAGGGTTGAGGAGCTCTCATAGCCAGCAAGGTAGGTTCATATTCAGCAAGAGAGCCAAATAGTGCGGTGATGGAGCTGGTTGATTCTCCTTGCACTTCTTGCAAAATAGTCACTTTGGTGATCCAGTCACCTTTCAAGATCTTTAGAATCTTGCTCACTTGCTCTCTTTCAGGGATATCCTTACCCAGCGTGGCCAAATTGTTGATGAGATGGGTAAACCTAAGCTCCAGCTCTCGGATAGGCTCTGTGGGACTCAGCATGGCGAATTTGTGAAATTCTTCCACCAGCATTTCAACACGTCTCGCTTTTACTCCCCTGGTTCCAGAGTGTGCAGCCTCAAGAGCCTCCCACATATTTTTTGCATTTTTGTGGTGGCTGATCCTGTGATACTCTTTGGGGCTGAGAGCACACTGGATGTAGTGCATGGCCCGATGGTTCATTTGGACTAGGGCATAGTCCTCAGGAGTGTATCTGGCTCGTACTTTTGCAAATCCATCCTCATCTAGCGGAGTTTGATCCCCTCGTTCTATTACGTCCCAGAGTCTGATATCAGTTGATTTGATATAGGTCTCCATTTTGAACTTCCAGAATGAATAGTTGTACCCATCGAAGCCTGGGGGCTTGTTGGGTTGAACGGAGACATCTGGTAGAGAATAGTCTGTGTCCATTACTGGATCTTTGCCTTCTGATTCGTTGGAATCGAGTGAGAAGGACCTTGCTCTGATACCAAATGAATGTAATGGATGCACAAGAGGGGGGGGGGGGTGAATTGTGCTTTAAAAATAAATACTCAAATAAAACAACACAAGATTTATACTGGTTCGGTCTACCTGACCTACGTCCAGTCCTCAACCACCCAGGCCGAGAGTTCCACTATAACTCAGGTTTTAAATCGGGTTCACCTGAAACCTTTGTAAGTAATGGATGCACAAGAGGGGGGGGGGTGAATTGTGCTTCAAAAATTAAATGCTCAAATAAAATAACGCACGAGTTATACTGGTTCGGTCTACCTGACCTACGTCCAGTTCCTCAACCTCCCAGGTCGAGTTCCACTAAGCCTCAGGTTTTAAATCGGGTTCACCTGAAAACCTTACAACCGCAAGTTTTCACAGGCTTACTTGCAACCTTACAACAAGTTTTCACTCAGGCTCACTTGTAACCTTTCTGACTAACTCCCCCTTACACCAAGCAAGGGGTTAACCTTTACACTTAAAGGATTTTTGACTAAGTTCTCTTAAAGAACAGATTATGATACACACTTAAGTACAATAAATGCTCTTATGACAAGAAGAGACTTAACAACAAAGAGTACAGAATAAGTAGGTGAAAATAAACTCTTGTTGTGTTAAATGCTCTTCGCTTTTCTGGGCAGCTTTGAATGTTTGAGAATGTTCTTCGTTTTCTTGCTCTAACTTCACTCAAGAATATTCAAAAATAATTCAATGCTTCATAAATGAAGTTGAGTTCCCTTATATAGTCTTCAAGCATTCTGAGCTCTTGGTAGGTGGGCTAGCCGTTTGAATATGTCCGTTTTTCCCTTGTTACCGTTTGCCCATTTAATGCTTCATCAATGCATAGCAGGGTTGACTTGCTTTATTTCTGAAAAGTAGCCCTGACACCTCTGCTCTGACAAAAGCATTCTGACTTCTGAGTATGTGAAGTTTACTCTTGCACTCTTGCTGACGGATGATCATCATTCATCCGCAAGTGGTAATCTTGCTCTGCAAGTGTTAAGCTCTGAGTCCCAATGTCAAGAGTCTTTCCATCCGGAAGCTCATTTGCATCCGGAAGCGTGACCATGTTCTGCACATACTGGTTAGTCCAACATAGCAATATATATATATAAGAATTATACATGCTGTGGGAAGCTTGTTCGCTATGGGGAGTAGTTTACTTAGACTGTGTTCTGATTTGGTCTATGATGTATCCGGAAGCATTCTTACATCCGGAAGTGATTCCACTTGATGAAGGATTTTGCTCACTATCACTCACTCTCGCTCAGTGTCCTTCAATCCAACAGTCAGCGCTAGTCACTAAGCTATCGGAAGCACTTTTACTTGACGTAGTGAACTTACTGACGCTTAGGGATATGTTTCTTTTATCAGCCTGTGTCAGTTTAAATCCAACAGGAAGTAATTTCACTTGACGAGGCTGATTCACTGACGCTTGGGGTCATTCTACTCTATCAGTCTGCGCCAGTCTAAATCTAACAGGAAGTGCTTTCACTTGGCGAAGTAGACTTACTGACGCTTGGGGTAATATCTATTCTATCGCTCTGAGCCAGTCTAAGTCTAACAGGAAGCAAACTCACTTCCGGTTGAGTCATAGCTTAGCCTTAAGATTTGTGTACTTAATGTTCATGGACTAAGTTAAAACCCTATTGATTTACTTGCTGACGCTGGGGATGAAAGCATTCATCCGCGTGCGCAAGTCCTGTTTTTTCCGGAAGTAAAACTTCATCCGGAAGCACTCTTACTTGGGATCCTATGTTAATCCTATTGCTTCCTAGGCACTTGATCTAATCCTTTATATTTTAGTCTTCATCAAAACTTAAGATTCTAACAACCTTACAACCGCAAGTTTTGCACGGGATCACTTGCAACCTTACAACAAGTTTTACACAGGCTCACTTGTAACCTTTCTAAATAGCTCCCCCTCACACCAAGCAAGGGGTTAACCTTTACACTTAAAGGATTTTGACTAAGTTCTCTCAAAGAACAGATGGTGTTACACACTTAAGTACAATAAATGCTCTTATAACAGAAAGAGACTTAACTACAAGGAGTACAGAATAAGTAGGTGAAAAGAATCACTCGATGTGTTAAATGCTCTTCGTTTTTCTGGGCAGCTTTGAATGCTTGAAGATGTTCTTAGTTTTCTCGCTCTAACTTCTCTCAAGAATATTCAAAGATGATTAATTCCTCATAAATGAAGTTGAGCTCCCTTATATAGTCTTCAAACATTTTGAACTCTTGGTAGGTGGGCTAGCCGTTTGAATATGTCCGTTTTTCCCTTGTTACCGTTTGCCCATTAAATGCTTCATCAATGTATAGCAGGGTTGACTTGCTTTATCTCTGAAAAGTAGTCCTGACGCCTCTGCTCTGACATAAGCATTCTGACACTGCATCTCTGAACGTTCTGACATTCTGATTGCTTGCGGAAGCAACTTCTCATCCGGAAGCAACCTTACTTAGTGTTCTGCACTTGAACGTTAGTTTAGCAACACAATCATATAGTCATATGCAGTGAGTGTTCTCTTAGCTTATGATGTATCCGGAAGCACTTTTACATCCGGAAGTAAAACTACTGGATGAAGGATTTTGTTTACTAATACTCACTCTCGCTCAGTGTCCCTCAATCCAACAGTCAGCGCTAGTCACTAAGCTATCGGAAGCACTTTCACTTGACGAGGTAAACTCACTGACACTTAGGGTTATTCTATTTTATCAGCCTGCGTCAATCTAAGTTTAACATGAAGTAACTTCACTTGATGAAGGATCTAGCTCACCATCAATTACTCTCGCTCAGTGTATTTCATTCCAACACTCAGCGCTAGTCACTAAGCTATCGGAAGCACTTTTACTTGACGTGGTGAACTCACTGACGCTTGGGGTGATATCTATTCTATCAGTCTGTGCCAGTCTAAATCTAACAGGAAGCAATTTCACTTCCGGTTGAATCATAGCTTAGTCTTAAGGTTTAGTGTACCTACTGTTTATGGACTAAGTTATTTCTCTAGTGAGTTACTCGCTGCCGCTGGGGGATAAAACATTCATTCCCGTGCGCGAGTCCTAGTCTATCCGGAAGTAAATCCACATCCGGTTGCACTCTTACTTGGGAACCTATGTTAACCTAATTGCTCTAAGTACTTGGTCTAATCTTTTATATTTTAGTCTTCATCAAAACTTAAGATTCTAACAGTCTTGTCCCTATATGCCCTTTGATTCATTAAGATGATATTTAGCATTTCAGATCCATTTGTGAACTTCTGCAGGGCATTTTGCAGCTTATCTCTTTCAGCCGAGATTTTGCTGCAACTGGGGTAGCTCTCAAGTGTTGGGGCATTGGGTTCTGCTTGGGGAGAACCCTTACCATCCACTACCGGAAGCTTTTTGGCTTCCACTAGCTCTTCACTCAGTGAGTCCACCCTGGACTCAAGTGATTCCTTTTTAACTTTCAACACTTTATAGGCTTTACATAAACGAGAAAATTCTTCATGTACCTCATTGTAAGCTTCTTGTAGTTCAGAGAAAGTTACCTCATTGTCCTCGTGGGTGAGATCAAAATCTGAGGATGCTTCCTCATCATCTTCTCTGGCCACCAGGCAAAGTTTGGCAACCTCTTCCTCATCACTTGCTTCATCGTCTGAGCTATTCACCCAGATAGAGGATACGAAGGCTTTTCTTTTGTCTTTCCCCTTTGATCTCTGCAAGCTTGGACACTCAGCCTTGAAGTGGCCAGGCTTCTTACACTTAAAGCATACCGGGGCCTTTTCCTTCTTGTACCCCTTCCTCTGACTCGAATCACCTTTCTGAAAGCCTCCTTTCTTTTTGAAGAACTTTCTGAACTTCCTCACCATCATGGCCATCTCCTCATCGACCAATTCCTCCTCATCATCCTCATCGTCATCATTATCATCATTCTTCTCCTTGCTGGGAGCAACAAGGGCAAGATTTTTTCTTTTGGATGAGGCTTGAGGAGCTCTCTGAGCCAGCAGGGTTGGTTCATACTCAGCCAGAGAACCAAACGGTGCAGTGATGGAGCTGGTTGACTCTCCTTGAACTTCCTGCAAGATTGTAACTTTAGTGATCCAATCACCTTTCAAGACTTTTAAGATCTTGCTGACTTGTTCTCTTTCAGGAATATCTTTGCCCAGGGAGGCCAGGTTATTGATAAGATGAGTGAACCTGAGCTCCAGCTCTCTGATGGGCTCAGTTGGACTAGTCATGGCAAATTTGTGAAATTCTTCTACCAGCATTTCGACTCGTCTTGCCTTCACTCCCTTGGTTCCAGAGTAAGCAGCCTCAAGAGCCTCCCACATATCCTTGGCAGTTTTGTGGTGGCTGATCCTATGAAACTCCTTAGGACTAAGGGCACATTGAATGTAATGCATGGCCCTGAAGTTTAGCTGGACTAGAGCATAGTCCTCTTTGGTGTATCTGGATCGCTGCTTTGCAAAGCCATCTTCATCAAGAGGAGTGTGATTCCCATATTGAATCACATCCCAGAGTCGGATGTCGCTGGATTGTATGTAGGTCTCCATTCGGAATTTCCAGAATGGATAGTTATACCCATCAAAGCCTGGAGGCTTGTTGGGTTGAATAGAGACATCTGGCAAGGAATAGTCTGTATCCATTACTGGATCTTTTCTTTCTAGATTCATGGGAATCAAGTCAGAAAGACCCGCTCTGATACCAAATGAAAGTAATGGATGCACAAGAGGGGGGGTGAATTGTGCTACAAAATAAAACTCAAACAAAATCAACACAAGAGTTTATACTGGTTCGGTCTTCCTGACCTACGTCCAGTTCTCAACCACCCAGGCCGAGTTCCACTATCCCCAGGTTTTACAACAGGTGCACCTGGAACCTTTACAACCACAAGTTTTAACTGGGATCACTTGCAACCTTACAACCACAAGTTTTACTCAAGGCTCACTTGCAACCTTGCTAACTAACTCCCCCTTACTACTAGCAAGGGTTCAACCTTTACAATTAAAGGATTTTCTAACTTAGTTCTCTTGAAGAACGGATAATGTTACACACTTAAGTACAATCAATGCTCTTAATACAAGAAGAGACTTAACTACACAGAGTACAAGATAAGTAGATGAAAATATCACTCAATGAGTTAAATGCTCTTTTTCTTTTCTGGGTAGCTTTGAATGCTTGAAGGATTTCTTTCGTTTCTCTCTCTAGCTTTCTTCAAGATGTCAAAGATATTAGTTGTCTTCATAAATGAAGGTGAGCTTGTTTATATAGCCTTCAAGTATTCTCACTCTTGGTAGGTGGGTTAGCCGTTTGAATATGGCCGTTTTTCCCAAGTTACCGTTTGTCCAATTAATGCTCCTTTAATGCTTAGCAGGGTTGACTTTGGTTTATCTCTGAAAAGTAGTTCTGACACCTCTGCTCTGTCAAAAGCATTCTGACACTGCATTTCTCTGAACGTTCTGACATTCTGATTGCTTGCGGAAGCAAGTCCACATCCGGAAGCAACTTTGCTCAGTGTACTGCATTTGAACGTTAGTCTTAACAACAAGGCACATACTCACATGCAGTGGGAGTTTACTTAGTCTAAGGGAGTTCTTTTCCATCCGGAAGCAATTCCACATCCGGAAGCACTTTCACTGGACGTTGGTTTATGATCACTTTTTCCTCACTGACGCTCAGTGTTATCTATACCAACAGCCAGCGCTAGTCACTAGGCATTCGGAAGTAAGTCCACTGGACGTTGGGTTATGGTCACTGACGCTCAGTGTTATCCATACCCACAGCCAGCGCTAGTCTTAATACAATCGGAAGCAAATCTACATCCGGAAGCTTCCTAACCTAGTCTTAAGGATTTTATCCACTAATGCTCTTAGACTGAGTTATGGCTTGGTGATATACTTGCTGTCGCTGGGGAATGGGACGTTCATCCGCGAGCGCTAGTCTTAGTCCATCCGGAAGTAAATCCACATCCGGAAGCACTCTAGTTTGGGATTCTATATTAACCTAGTATTCTCTAAGTGTTTGACTTGTTCTTTTAGTCTTCATCAAAACTTAAGATTCTAACAAAATGTAGATGAAAGATGGAGTGTATGAGGATGGGATTGTGTCTAGATGCTTCCTCCACCTAATTCCTCTCTTTATGCCATTCTTTTCCCTTCCAAAATTGCCCTTAATGAGCTCTACAAGCTTTCATTTTCGGCCACATGTTCAAATTTCCCAAAATGGATAAAAATTTGAATCTTCAAAATCCCTCCAAAAGCCTTTTTGCCAAAAATGGAAATTTTTGTCCTCTTGCTCTCTTCTTGCTTTTCTTTGCCTTCCAAAGCTTTTCCTTGCCCTCCAAGCTCCTCCCAAGGGTATGTGGGGTCCACTTGGGACCCCCTACACATAAAAATAATACAAATAGTTAAAATGACCAAAATACCCCTAGTTACTTAAAGTGCAAGTAATTAAGCTAATATTTTCCAAATCTCCACATAGTAGCATGCACATATTAAATCCTCAAAAATGAACAAATATAACAATTAAATCACACTAATTAAGCTCATTTGCACATGCTAAACTATATAAAATTAAGTCTAATCACTGGTCAAAACAGATAAGTACAATGCAAACAGTTTTGGTTCAAAGTCAGCAGTTCCGAATGGAATTTCCAGAAAAACAGGGCAATTTCAAAAATTCACCCGGGACAGTAGAAAACGAGTTTTCTGACAAATGATATATCAAATTAAAGCTTAAATCTTCTAGTTTTACCCGTTAAAACAGTTTCAGAAAATTAGCTTTATAGTTTTCCCAGTTTTTAAAACAGTGGACTGGAAATTCCAGTACTTTCAGAGCAATTTTCCAGCAACTTGACAAAATGTCCAGCAAGCTTCCTAGCAATATTTGGGCTATCTAGAGCAGCTAATACACACTAAAACAGTCAAGTAACTATCTACAGAGTATGCAAGCTCAAGATTTCAACAATGATCACAAAAATGCACAATGTAGCCGAAGATAGAACAAGTAACAACAAACTAAATTGTGACTTCTTACACCTAAACTAGCAAGATTCAACCTAAACCGGCAACGGCGCCACTTGATTTAACCTAAATGTCGCCTTCTAGGTCAATCAAAAATTCTAAACTCAACTACTAGGTAGTAGTGGTGAGCTAGGTCATTTCCACAATCTAGGTTAAAATTCTTGCAAGTTCAAGGAAATTAAGTCACGCAAATTAAGAATAGGTTGATAGTGATGATTATACTAAGTGAACTACAATTAACAACTAAAATACCTAATTAACCGAATAGAAAAAGTTATAGAATGAGATAAGAAACAACCTCCCTCTCCAAAATACTTGTGCTTTAGGTTAATTCGGTCCTCATATACTTGTTACACTTGATATAACCTAACTAAATCCTTTAAATCTCTTAAATCTAAGAGATCTTCAAGAGTTTAATTAGATTAACCAAGCCTAATGCTCTTTCAAGTTGAGCTCATACCTTAAGCAACATTAGATACTAATCAAGCACCAAAGAGACACATTCATTTCACAAACACACATATAAGCTAATCGCACACATATATGTCATGAAATTACAAACATATAGCTTTAGGTTTTCATGAGCTAAACACAGAAGAGAAATTCCAAGCCACAATGAAGTAGAACACCTAAAATCAAGGTGTTCTAACCTATACAAGCCTAAATCAAGGTCATATATAGGCAAAAATATACATCTAGCTTGAAACCTAAAAGAGTACATTACAAATACATGAGGCCAAATGTTGAATTTCTACAAGCACATTCCTTTGGAGAGAGAGATTAGGAGCTTTAGCCGAGCATGGAGATGGAGGATGGAGGAAGGATGGCGTGAAGAATCATGGAGAAATGGTGAATGTGTAGGGAGAATGGAAGGAGGCCGAGAAGTGAAGTGTGTGGAAAGAAGAGAGAAAATGGAGAGAAAGAAGATGAAGATGAAAATGGAAGTGAAGGAATGTGTCAAATGAAGTTAGTTGGGGATTAAAAAAAGTGGGAGATTAGTTGATGAGGTGGATTAGGAGTCTAATGAGCTGTCAATTGGGGATTATGGGTTGGCAAAAGATATTTTGGTGACAATGGGAGGTGGAGGCCGAAATGCTTATGGTGAAAGGGAAGGAAGGGTAGTTTTGGTATTTAGGTGAAAGGTGGATGAATGTGGTCTTGATCTTGGCTAGATGCATCCCCAAAGCTTTTTCTCCTCAAGATTGTGCTTCCCTTTTTGCCCTTAATGAAGCTTCACCACTATGAATTTGAATTTTGGCTCCATATTACCCCTTTAAGTAAGTAGCAAATCCCTTGTTTTTGACAAAAGGGGTAATTTTTGTCTTATGCCTTTGCCTTTGTCACCTAGCCTCCTCCTTGCCACATAAGCTCTCCCAAGGGTGTATGGGGCCCACGTGGGACCCCCCTACATGAAAAATACATCACATAGTCAAAATGACCAAAATACCCTTGGTTTCTTAAAATGCAAGAAAAAGGCTAATATTCACCAATTAATTCCAATAAGCATGCACAATAAAATATACCAATAATGATCAAATATATCAATTAAATCACACTAATTAAACTCAAATGCACATGCTTAAAGGGATAAAATTCGGTGCAATCAAGGTTTCAAGCTAGATGTATATTTTTGCCTATGTAATGACCTTGATTTAGGCTTGTATAGGTTAGAACACCTTGAATTAGGTGTTTTACTTCATTTTGGCTTGAAATCTCTCTTTTATGTTAAGGACATGAAAACCGAGGCTTAGTTTTTGTAGTTTCATACATGTATGTGTGTGCGATTAGCTCCTCTTGCATTTATGGAATGAATTTGTTTCTTAAGTACTAGATCTAGTGCTTAATGTTGCTTTAGGTATGTTCTTGGCTTGAAAGAGCTTTAGGCTTGATTAAATTAGTTAAACTCTTGTAGATTTCTTTGATTAAAGAGATCTCAAGGATTTAACTAGTTTATATTAAGTGAAACAAGTGTATGAAGTCTAATTCATCAAAGCACTAAGTACTTGGAGAAGGAGGTGACTTCCTAACTCATTTCTTCACATTTTTCATTCGGTTACTTTTATATTTTAGCAATTTAAATTGTAGTTTGTAGCCTAAACTCAACACTATCAACAACCTTGATAATTTGTGCTAATTTGACCTAAGCAAGTAGAATTAACTAAATTGTGGAATCGACCTTGCTCTCACTAGCTACCTAGTAATTAAAGTATAGTTTTATTTGCTTAATTCTTTTAGGCGACAAAAAAGAGATAATCAATTGGCGTCGTTGACGGTTTAGGTCATATTCTTGTTAGTTTTAGGTTTTACTAGTCACACTTTTAATTTGTTGTACTTAGTTTATCATTCGGCTACTTAGATACTTTTGTAAATTCTGGACATTCTGTGTATTCTGGACTTTGTTCCTTGCTATTCTAGACATTTAACATTGTTTTAGAAGTGTTTTAGAAGTGTTAGGCTGCTCTCGTTGGCCTTTTATTGCTGGAAATTGTGTTCGCTGTACTGGATTTTTGGTTTTGACTGTTTCGGACTGGATATATTTTGCTTGTGCTGGCGGTTGTCTTGTGGATCCGCAAGCATTCATCCATCATTTTGCTTGAGCACTTGCATTTCACTTCACCTTGCATATAGTTGCACTGAGTGAACTTGTATGAACCCTACCACATCACTAGTGCCATTGAATAGGGAGATTAATAAGACTCTTAGAGAACTTAAGAAAAAGAAAAAACAAGAGAAGCAAGCTCATAAGCAACCTATAGGATCCACATCAAATCCACAAAATTCCTCTGTAGCGTCCAATCAAACACTCCTAGACCAGCATTTCATTATGGCCGAAAGGCAAGAAGACCATCGAGAACATGAGCGAGAGGATAGAGAGCATGAACATGAGCATGAGAGGCATGATAGGCGAGAGCAAGAGGGTGAACATCATTTTGATGGGGGTAGGCAATTGCATGATGATGATAGACCGATGAGGGAGTTCACACAATCATATGCATCATTTGCACCTCAAGGTTTTTATGCTAACCCGGAAGTTTTTGAAGGAATTGTGCACAAATAAGAGAACTTTTAAACCCAATGGGAAGGTGTCTTTAGGGCATAATGTGTCGGCTATGTTTAGGAATGAGTTGCCTATCAAATGTGATGACCCCGGTGTTAGAATCTTAAGTTTTGATGAAGACTAAAATATGAAAGAATGAATCAAGTACTTAGAAAGCAATAGGTAAACATAGAATCCCCAGTAAGAGTGCAACCGGATGTGGATTTACTTCCGGATAGACTAGGACTAGCGCTCGCGGATGAATGACTCATCCCCCAGCGAGAGCAAGTAATTCACTAGGGAAATAACTTAGTCCATAAGCACTAGATATACAAAACCTCAAGACTAAGCTAGGATTCAACCGGAAGTGATTTTACTTCCTGTTGTACTTAGACTAGCGCTGGCTGTTGGAACAGGTAACACCAAGCACCAGTGAACATAACCAACGTCCAGTGGACTTACTTCCGAATGCTTAGTGACTAGCGCTGGCTGTTGGAACAGGTAACACCAAGCACCAGTGAACATAACCAACGTCCAGTGGACTTACTTCCGAATGCCTAGTGACTAGCGCTGGTTGTTGGTATAGATAACACTGAGCGTCTATGAGGAAATATGAACATAACCCAACATCCAGTGAAAGTGCTTCCGGATGTGGAAGTACTTCCGGATGGAAAAGAACTCCCTTAGACTAAGTGAACTCCCACTGCATGTGATTGTGTGTTGATATACTATACATCCCATAGCTTGAGTAAATGACACACTGAGTCACTAAGGAAGACTTAGAGTAAAATAACGAGACTTACGCTGACTATTAGAATAGAGATCCCCTAGCGTCAGTAGACAATACACTAAGTCAGAACATAATCTAAGTAAGAATGCTTCCAATGGCAAACAAGCTTCCCACAGCATGTATAGTTCCTACTATACTTGATTATATATATTACTATGTTGGACTAACAAGTATGTGCAGAACTTAGTCTTACTTCCGGATGCAACTGAGCTTCCGGATGCAAAAAACTCTTGGAACTGGGATTCAGAGACTAACACTTGCAGAGCAAGATTGCCACTTCTAAATCCTGTAATTGATAGAGGCTGTTCTAAAGCTTGTGCTTGAAGAACAGAATTATTATCTTACAGAAGTAAGGGGGAGCATTTAGAGGTTTTCTAAATCTCCAAAGGTTGCAAGTTAGCCCGTAAAACTTGAGGTTGTAAGGTTGCAGGTGATCCCGTTGTAAAACCTGTGGTTGTAAAGGTTTGCAGGTTAGCCCGTGGTAAAACCTGTGGGTTGTTAGGTGAACTCGTGCTCGTAAAACCTAAAGTGTAAAGGCCTTCTTGTGCCTGGTTCAAATAAGAAGTTTAGTGGATTGAAAATCTCAGGTGGAGCCTGGGGACTGGATGTAGGTCTGGAAGTGACCGAACCAGGATAAACTTGTGTGTGCTTACTCTATTTATTTAATCTCCACATCAAGCATCACACCACTAGATACTAGCTTGTGCTTGGGGTGGTGCATCATTACTCTCATCAAGCACAAGGAGTAAAGGTATTAAAAAAAGAGAATTTTAATAAGATTTAGTCCATCACCCAATTCACACCCCCCCTCTTGGGTGAAGCCACGCATTTCATTTGGTATCAGAGCCAGGTCACTTGTTTAAAGGATCCAACGATCTCAAGTGCAAAGACCTAGGCTGACTTGGGATATAAAATGTGTTTTGAAGGTTTTGATCATACTATCTCACCCTTGTTAGAAAATACTGATTTTTACTTATGGAAGGCAAGAATGAAAAGCTTTTTGCTATCCTCGGATTTCAAAATGTGGGATGTCTTTGAAAATGATTCTGATTTCAAACCAAAAGTAAATTGGACTGAAGAGGAGAAAAATTTATTTTACTTAAACATTAGAGCAATGCAAATTTTGTACAAAAGCTTACTGACAGTGATTTCCAGAAAGTTAAACATTGCTCTAATGCTAGAGATATTTGGAACACTCTTGATGCTATGTATGCTTCTAATCAATCTCTTGAAGTTAAAGCTGTCCAAAGCTCATTTTGTGCTCCCTGTGAATCCACCTTTGATGAGCTACTGGATGGTGATATAGAGGAAGCTAGCATCAGTGAAGAGAGTGTCGATCTGTGCCTAGAAGATTCAGAAACTGAAGAAAAGATTCAGAAACTGAAGAAAATGAGGTACCTGAACTTAAACCTTCTAAATTGCAAGACACTTATAATGAGTTACATATTGAATTCTGTAAACTTGCAAAAGAAGTTCTAGGCTTAAGGAAAAAGAATAGGAAACTTGAGGAATTTATCCTTTCTTCTACATCCAAGGAGTCCAAAGTTCTATTCTTAGAAGAAGAGTTTTCAAAAGACCCTGAGATTTCAAAAGTTAACAAACATATAGTCTTTGAAAAGAAAACTGGCCAACACAATAATGACAAGAAATCTCATTCTGAACATCACTCCGTTATCTGTCATTATTGTGGTAGAACAGGTCATATTTCTCACACATGCAATTTTAAAAGAAATTTAAATGTGAGGAACAAATATGTATGGATCCCTAAGGGACAAGTAAGGTCCAGCGCTAACCATGAAGGACCCAAGTACAAATGGGTACCAAAACTTCCGTCTAGTGCTTTACTTGTGCAGGAAAGATCAAGAGTTCCTCTTGCCCCAAAGAAGAGAGCTCGTGGTGATGTCACTGCTGCAACCACCTGGTACAATCATAAGAAGCAGTGCACTACCACAAGGAACAAAGTTTTTGTCTCAAGGATGAGCTATCACAGAGTTCCACTCAACTATCCTGAGAAGAACAAGAGAGAGAGGATATCTCAATCAACATGGAGAAAGCCTATGAATTCTGTCTCTCATAAGAAAGTGCTTCAGGCCAAAGATAAGTATAGAAGATCTCCTTGGGTAAGCAAGGGATCGCTTAAGGTTGAAGCATGCAATAGTAAAATCTCCTATGCAAATGTTAGATGGACTTATTGAGATTTTATATCAAGCATTATGTATATGAACATTATATTCCTTATAAGAGTTTCTCACAATGTTCATAGTCTACATGCTGTCATGATCAAAATATATATATATCCTTGTGCATACAGTCACGTTTGATTCACAATGCCATATTCATAGTGAATGATTCTTAGATGCATGCAGACTTTACACTTCCTACAAACTGACCTGTCAGATCCAAGTTTGGAGACTGAAAAATGGAAAAAAGGAATCACTTGGTATTTTGTAGGAAAGAAGATCCAAAGGAACAACAATATTCAAGATAGAACCTGGTCTGAGGAATGTGTCAAATCTGAATAAGCTGTTGTTCATGATGGGCTCCTAGTGCTACTGCTCTTGAAATAGAAAAGATCAAACATCGTCTGCCAAAATCAAACAAGCTACTACTTGACATTCATTACAATACAAATGATGCTTAGTCATACTAAATCAATCAATGGAAGACTTCTCTCTTGATACTCTGTTTGGCCTTCAATGACAAGGATGATGATGGAGAAGAAAAATAAGTGAAACATTATTCCTCTCATCACCAAATATTTTTGGTGGGTGATGATGATTTCTCCATCTCTCTTTGCTTGACTCAGTCCTTTGGTTCAGCTCTCAACATTGTTGCTTCTTCCCCTGACACTAATGATGAAGTTGTGAGGAAGTACAAAAAGGCAAAGTCGAATTAATTGGCTTAACTAAGCTGGGAGCAGATGTGTGGCATGGAGTTGGTGCAACTCAAATGAAATTTCATTCATACTTGAAAATGAGGAGATTTGATAGAATTATATTCAACTTCCCACATGCAGCATGGCAGAGAAGATAACTTCTCCATGACACTGAAACACAAGAACCTTATACGCAGGTTCCTTATGAATGCAAGGAGTATGACACTCCCATGAGCACCACTGCCGCACTCGATGCTGACGCAAAGGGTAAATCTGTCAGCCTGCCCATGTACAGGGGAATGATAGGTTCCCTCCTATACTTAACAGCAAGCAGGCCTGACATTCAATTTAGTGTAGGCATGTGTGCTAGGTTTCAAGCCAACCCCAAGGAATCACACTTAACATGTGTTAAACGTATTCTGAGATACCTTGAGGGAACACAAGAGCTTGGTCTTTGGTATCCCAGAGGTAACCAAGAGTTCTTGTGGGCTTACTCTGACTCTGACCATGCAGGTTATAAAACTGATAGAAAGAGCACCAGTGGACAATGCGCCTTCCTTGGTGGTTGTCTGGTGTCTTGGGCAAGCAAGAAGCAAACCTGCGTGTCTTTGTCATCCACTGAGGCAGAATACATTGCTGCTGCAAGCTGTTGTGCTCAAGTGCTGTGGCTGAAGAACCAACTGAGAGATCTTGGCTTAGAGTTCCCTGAGGCACCCATCCTCTGTGACAACACAAGCACAATCAGCCTCGCCAAGAATCCGGTTCAGCACACAAGGACAAAACACATTGATGTCAGACATCACTTCATCAGAGACCATGTTCAAAAGAAGGATGTCAAAGTGCAATTTGTCCCCACTCAACAACAGCTTGCTGACATCTTCACCAAGCCTCTGGGGATTGACCAATTTACTTTCATAAGAGGTGATTTGGGAATGGTAAACCCAAATGAGGTGTAAACTTTTATTTATTATACTTGGTTGCTTTAAAATCTACAACAATACTAACTTAGGCATCGGAGTGCCAATATGTGTTTTTGCAGGTCCTCAATGTTAAATCTTAAGCAATTGCAACCAGAAGCAAAACCACTTCCGGATGACCATCCGCTGACACTGAGTGTTGAAACTAAGAGAGCGCCAGTGCCAGACCAAGGGACACGTCACTTCAGAAAACGCTTCATCTCCCTCTATGAGAAGTTGTGCCTTCTCTGACAAGATGAAGCGACACATGTCATAAGGTGCGCCGTTTCAATTAAAATATTTACGTTACCCAATGTGTAAACGTTTGCTTCCATCTGAAAAGACATGGCCATTTTACCCTTAGTAACTTTGCATATAAATAGGGTGTCATTTTCACTTTCACTTTTTACTTACACAAATTTCTTACCAACAAATTCTCTGCATACACATTCATATTCTCTTCATCTTCTTCTTCGCATCTCATCACAAATACATCATAAACCCTCACAAAAATGGCCGGCTCACATGAATCTAACCCCAACACCGAGATACCCACTACCTCCAAGAAATCAATGTCCAAAAGTAGCAAATCTGGGGATTCACGTTCTGGAAAATCTGGAAAATCACATGAACATCATGAACACCAAGAACACTTTGGCAAAACTGGGCAGAGGGATGAAGGGTCTGGTAAATCTGGGCGAGTTCATGATAAATCTGGAAAGTCCAAGAAGAAACACAAAAGATTCAGATTTGAGGAAGAACACACCTTTAAACCTCAGCGAGTGGAGGATGATGATCTGACTACATACAAGGATGGGCCACTTGAGGCGATTTCCTCCAGATTTGAGAACTCCAAACCCTACTTCACAAACGGAATGTTTGTAGATCTGAAGAAGTTGGAAGATTTAGGGTTTGAGCATCTGAAGGGCCACCTGGAGAAGTACATGTGCTGGCTAGGGATCAATAATGAGTACAACATCAACGTCCTGCGAGTGTTCTATCAGTCGCTCACAGCCAAGCCTAAGTACAAATTTTTTAATGGGAAGGAAACCATTAAAAGAGTTGACTTCAAGGCCACAGTCAGGGGAAGGCATATGAAGTTCTCATGGCGAGACATCAACAGCCTACTCGGGTTCGCTGATGAGAGTATGAACCAATGGATCAACCCCGAGAAGATGAGCCAGGAGGAACTTGAACGTGCATATGAGACCAAGGGGAAGAAAGTTTCTGGTATGCCCGATTCCAACCGGGTGCTCCAGTATGTCTACTCCCGGTTGATGACACACAAAGGGGGGAACTTCAACGAGTTTACACTACTTGACAACCCCTGGCTTCCAAGGTTCCTCACCAAGAAGCCCGTCAACCCAGGACAACTGATCAGCTTGGAGCTGCATAGATGGTGTGAAAACAAGGAAACCAAGGAGAAGAGTCCTGGGCATCTTCCCTATCCCCAAGTGATTGCTTTCCTCATGGAGAAATTTTTAATCAAGTCCACTGAGGAAGCTGACAACATCCCCTGCCTACCCATTGGAGCAGCCAACATTAGCAAAATGGGGGTAAGATATAACAAGCCTGCAAAGCCTGCTCGGTCTGGGTCACAGGTTGGGAGTCAATCAAACACATTCATACCCTCTACATCTGGAGCAGGGCATCAAGAAGTTGATTCTCATGCTGGCCCAAGCCGTGCTCCAAGGAAGGGTATAGTGGCTGAGCTAAGAGAAGAGCTCCTGTTCAAACTGCCAGATCCCTTGATGGCCCCTCTGCGAGAAGAGTTTGGAGAGCGACTTCAGCGGCTGGAGGATCGGATCGATGAGGTGGATACCAAGCTGGACCTCATCCTTGCCATACTTGTACCCAGCACCTCAAACCCTCTCTCATCTCATTATCCACCAAATGACCCACCTCCACCACCTCCACAAAATGACCCACCTCAACCTCCTCCTCAGAATAACCAACAACCCCAAACTTCACCTAGAAATGACCATCAACCCACACCATCACCAAACAATGACCACCAATCCCAGCCTTCACCTAATCATGACCAGCAACCCTAAGACTCACCCCAACAATCTCCTCGACAAACACCTCTAAACTCCTCATCTCCACTTAACTCCCCTACTCGCACACCACCCAACCCCAACTCTAGACCCAGATCCAACCCATTGGCCGAGCACCTTGGCTTCCAAACTGCCATTCACCCTCTCAGCCACATATATCTGAGAGATTACCCTCGCCTTCAGCCAATCTCTGAGAATCACTTACCTTTTACCCCAACATCTTCCACTGGCTTCACCGAATATTCCTCCACCTATCCTTTTGAAGGTTTATTCGTTGATCCCACTTGGTTCCCCAACCCTCCAAACTCCCCAGAAACTCCCTTACCTCCATCCTCCCCAGAACCTTCACCCCCATAAAAGTTTGGCCCAAAACCTCCACCCTCCTCTCCATCCACTCAGTCCTCACTGGCCCTCACCCTCTTTGATGATGCCAAAAGGGGGAGAGATGCTATGACCGCCCTTCGCCTGACCATGAACACAAGGGACGTGCTCAGCCAGCCATCCCCCTGGCTTGATGAAGACATCACGGCTGCCCTCCGCCGTGCCATGGAGTCCCAGAGACTGGGAGGTGCTGAGAGCCTAATTAGAGGAGAAGCTGTCCGGTTCATGCAGCAGCAGAGGTTGAATGAGCAAGCATCAAAATGGGACATGGTGGTGTTTGAGCAGAATGAGCAAACCTCACAGCCTAAGCCATCTTCATCAGAGCCTTCTCCAACTAAGAAGAGTAAAAACGTTGTTGAAGAAATCATGATGAAGTATGGGCTGAAGAGGACCATCCATCCTCCCATTGTGATCGCTGATTTGACCTAAATGTCGCCCTAAAGGTCAATCAAAAATTCTAAACTCAACTACTAGGTAGTAGTGGTGAGCTAGGTCTTTTCACAATCTAGGTTAAATTCTAGCAAATTCAAGGCCAATAGTCACGCAAATTAACAAGGAAAGTTGAGATTGATTTTATACTAAGACTTACAACTAAAATGCTCAAGAAAATTAAAGTGACCGAATGTAAAGAGTTAAGAAATGAGTTTAGGAACTACCTCCCTCTCCAAGTACTTAGTGCTTTAGGTTAATTAGGCTTCATAACCTTGTCACACTTAATTAAACTAGTTAAATACTTAAGACTTCTTTAATCAAAGAAATCTACAAGCATTTAACTAACTTAACTAAGCCTAAAGCTCTTTTAAGTCAAGAACATACCAAAAGCAACACTAAATGCTAAATCTAGCACTTAGGAAACAAATTCATTCCACACATACACAAGGTAACAAATCGCACACATGTACATACATGGAACTACAAAATATATACCTAGGTTTTCATGTTCCTAACACAAAAGAGAGGTTTTCAAGCTACAATTATGTAGAACACCTAAAATGAAGGTATTCTAACCTATACAAGCCTAGATCTAGGACATACATAGGCAAAAATGTAAAACTAGCTTGAAACCTAAAAGAGAAAAATTACAAAGTCATGAAGCCAAATTTGTGTACTTGAAGCACTTTTCCTTGGAGAGGAGAGGAGAAGAAGCTTAGCTAGACATGGAGATGTGGAAATGGAGGTGATTTGCGTGGAGAACCATGGAGGATGAAGGTTTGGCCGTGAGTTTGGTGAAGGAGATGGAAAGAAGAGAGAAAATGGAGAGAAAGAAGATGAAGATGGAGTGGAAGTGAAGGATATGTCAAAATGAGGTGGGTTGTTAGGTTTATGCAAGTGGGAGTTGGATTAGTGAGAGTGATTAGGAGTTGATGAGTTGTCAAGTGGTGGTGGTGAGTTGTCAAAAAGATATTTTGATGGTTAATGGAGGGTGTTATGTGAAATGGTGTTTATGAAAGGGAAGGAAGGGTAGTTTTGGTATTTAGGTAAAAGGTGAGTGAATGTGGTCCTAATGTGGTCTAGGTGCATTGTCAAAGTTCTCTCCTTTTTCTCCAATTGATTGTGCTCCCAAAAATGCCCTTAATGAAGCCTTCAACTTTGAATTTGAAGTTGGAGCCAATTTTGAAATTTGAATTTTGGGCTCCAATCCTCTAGTGCTTGCCTTTCCTCCAAGTCCCTCCTTTGAGGTGCCAACTTGGTTTCATTTTCCCTCCAAAAATGCTCTTCCTTGCATTCCAAGCTTGTCCAAGGGTTGTGGGGCCCACGTGGGACCCCCCTACACATGAAGACACACAACTAGTCAAAAATGACCAAAATACCCTTGGTTACTTAAAATGCAAGTAATTAAGCTAATATTCTCTAAACTAGTTCCAATAAGCATGCGCAATAAAATATCTCAATAATGATCAAATATAGCAAATAAACCACACTAATTAAGCTCAATTGCACATGCTTAGAGGGATAAATTTTGGTCCAATCAAATCCCCCACACTTAATCTTTGCACTCCGGGCAAAGTCATGTAAAAAGATTAACTCAATCATTAAGCATAGTGAAGGCACTTGGAATTGTCATAGCATACAAGTTGATCTTTTTGAACCTTTCCCTAAAACGTAGCATGGGCCAAATCTAAGAATACAAAGTGAATGCAAGTTTAGCAAGCAACTAGAATCAAGGAGGAGTGCCAATTGAGATTTTTCCTCACCGGATTAAGTGTTTAACTCATTCACTCAAGTTAGGAAAAATGCCTAACTAGGGACTTGTGATCACTCTTTGGCTCAATGCACTTAACCTCTCCATAAGCTTGTAGTAGCTCTAAGTTCTCCACCCATTATTATGCATGGCACAATCAAATCTAGAGGACTTTGGGGGTTGCATGGAAGGCTAATATGAATGATGAATGATGGATAGTAGTCAATGACCAATAATATAAACAAGTAGCTACCACATATACTTGCAATACAATAAATCCAATTCCCACAAAGCATGCTACACCTCACTTTTTTTCTCAAGCACTTTGTGCTTCTCTCATTTTTCTTTTCACTCTTACGCCTTTGGCATACTCAAGCACTTTGTGCTTTCATTTTTTTCTTTTAGGCCTTCGGCCTTATTATTTTTTTTCTTCTTTTCTCTTCTTTTTCTTGGCCTTTGGCCACTTTTCTTTCTTTTTTTTTTTTTTTTTTTACTCAAGTACCTCTCGGCCATATTTTTTTTTACTCATGTAGCATGCTTTTCACAAGATACAACAATATAACACCAATATAAATGCAAGCATATGCTATAGTCACTTATTCACACATTGGTCAAGGTGATAGAGAAGAAAAGTGAATGGCCCAAAGGGGTTGAATCAAAGTATAATATTTGGTTGGCTTGTGTTTGGGTCAAGAGGGTTTAGAAATGAAATGCCCCTTTCCTCTTTAAATGTACCATGCATTGTGATCTTGAACAAGAACTAGGACAAGTTCTAGGAGGTGAAGTTGACTATTGGCCCACTCAATTCGGTTGGAGGCTTCTCACTTTTATGGCTTACTCTAATTAGTCACTTCCTCCCTAAGAAAAGTTAAATGGGAAACTTACACCCTCTTTATACCTTAAAAGTGCCCCAAGCAATGCCCTAAGTAGTCATTCCAAAAATTCTACTCACACACTAGAGGACAATTCCATTTACTTTCAAGAGCCATGATCAAGTTAAATTTTTCAAGAAAATCATGCCAAATAAGTCCAAAAATTAAGTGTGTGAACTTTGAATTAAACCACTTTTAAGCACATAATACACCCCCCCACACTTAAAGCATTCATTGTCCTCAATGGACCAAGAAAATCAAGTAGGAAGATGCATTTCCAAGGCAAGGTAGCAAGATAAAAGGCCGGGCAGTCCAAGCATACAAATGGCCAATGCATGTATTATTCACAAAACTACACTAAACACAACCTAACACAAATTTATAATTTTTTTTTTTTGGTTTTGCTAACAACCTAAAACAACATACTAAAACATAAACCTAAACAAAATCCTATTTTCTTCTAACAAATATCTTCCCCCACACTTAGAATAAGAGCAATGTAAAGCAAGTAAGGGAAGGAAAGAAACAACCTTTAGGGCGGCTTGAAATTATCCTTGAAAAATAGGAATTTATGGCCATGAAGTTGGTGAAGTCGGCCAATTTGAAGCTTCTTCATTATGCTTTTACCAAAAGCATCGCATGAGGCTTGGAGCTTCCTAGTAAGTTCCCTTGCAGCCTTAATGAACTCCCAATATTCCTTGTGCATCCAAAAAGTGCCTACAACATGAAACAAACGTCCCTTGTGCAAGGGGTTGTAGGCAAACAAATATGGCATAGCAATGGTGGCTTCATGACAAAGAATAGGGAAATGGTTAGGGTTAGCATCAACAAAATCATGGAATGTATGCATAGGAAAATCATGAGACATGCTCTCAAGCTTAACACTTTCATCCAAATGATCAATCATGCAAACATTATCATGTACAAGAGAGCAAGAATCAAGAGTTGGCAATCGTGAAGTAACAAGATTATTTCCATGCATACGCAAAATTCTAACATGTTGGCTTACCCAATCATCCATCAAGCCATCAATAAAGTTCAAGCCAAGCAAGGAATACCTCTCAAATGGATGTTGCATGGCTTCATAAACATTGAATGTGAACAATTGATCATCCACTTTCATTGTCATGAAGCCCTCATTAAAGTGGAGAAGTATGCTGGCTTCAATTGGCTTCCCGGGTTGCTGTGAACTTCCACTAATTTGTGAGAGGCTAGCGCTCCCCTTTAAACCATCGTGAACAAGTAGAAGTTCATCAGAAGCACCTTGAGACTTAGGGTGCTTTTCATCATGCAATGCAACCCGACGCTCGGTCTCATCCATTGGAGCATCACAAAATACAACATCATCGCCAGCGGTTGTAACAAATTCGAGTGTTTCTTTGGATTCCATTGCAACAACCAAATGGCTAGAAACATCATCATCAGTGAAATCTAAAAATTCATGAGTTAATGCACATGTATGGTCCGACAAAGAGGGAGTAGGAACATGCTTGACATCATCTAAAAATATATGATCATGATAAGGGAAAGTATCAAGCTCAAGTGAATCAATAGGTATGTGCATGACATGAGTGAATGCATCATCAAGCAAAGAATTAGACATGATCAAAGAATCTTCAAGTAATGGTATATTAAACTCATGAAAGCATGCATTCTTGTTAGGTTTAAGATTCACTTTCTCTTTTCTCCCACTCTCGGATGTGGGTGACGGATGCGGAGTCTCAACTTCTACCAAAATGGGCATATCATGTACCCTAGGATCGGCCTCATGGATCAATAGGAGTGCATCAACCGTCTCTTTACTAAATGAATTGGCCAATGAATCAAGAGAGGCGTTCATTCTATCCATCGTATCTAACATGCCTTTCAACTTGGCTATGAACTCCTCATTCATACTAGAAGAAGAAGAAGCTTGAGGAGCTTCATATAGTATAGAGGAATGGGGTGGTGGTTCATAGGGTGGGTGATCTATAAGAAAGGATGGGTCATGAGGTGGAAATGAGGTATATGGTCCATCATAATTATGAGGGGGAAATGGAGGAAGTGGTTCATCATAAGAAGCGAAAGGTGGATATGTAGAATATGATGGGGGATACTCATAATCATGATGTTATGGTTGAGGTGGAGGTGAATGGTATGCATGAAATGATTGTGGATAGGAAGATGTGTGTGAATGTGGAGGACACCCTAAGAACTCATCCTCTTGACAAGGCATATATGAATGTGAAGGCATGTTGTGAGGCAATTCATAAGAATCATGATATGATGCATGATATGCATTAGGAGAAGATTGAGAATGCATGGAAGGATGTTGTGCAAAATCATGATACGTGGCATGCCAATCCATGTTTCCTTCCTATATGCACAAGACAAGTACAACTTTGGTACCAAAACAATCCATTTTCTTGATGAATGATGTGTGAAAATGAATGCAATGAATGAGTGCACAATGTAGGCAAAAATTGCTCAAAGTGTGAGCACACTTCCAGCCAAGTCAGACACCTAAAATCCCTGCAAAACAAACCACCAAAACCAGCCAGCAAAAAATACCAAACAGTCCAGCACAGTCCAGAAAAATTAAGTCTAAGAAGCACTAAAGTGAGTGCTTTCAATAGGCTTAGCAATGTAGCTCAAAACAAGCTTGCAAAAGTCCAAAGAGATGGACACAAGACCAGCCAATAGAAAGGCTCCAGAATAACCTCAAATAGGCTTAAGAATTCCCTGAAAAGTGTTCAACAGCCCTGCAAAACAAACGTGCAAAACAGTCCACAAGAACAAGGCAAACTCACACTTATCCGGTTAGAAAAGTAAGGCAACTAGAGCACCTTTTTCACAATAATTTCCAACCAAACTTTCCAGATCAACCAGGCAGATATCAAGTGCAAATAACCAGCTTTCAAACAAACCAAAAACTGCTCAAAACAGATAAGTAGAATGCAAACAGTTTTGGTTCAAAGTTGAGCAGGAAAATGCACAATCAGAGCAAGTTTTTAACCTCTAAAAAATCGAATACTGCACCAAAAATTCAGCATAATATATCACTCAAAAGCTTATAAAAAACTGGTCACAATGAGCCAAAGATCATTCAAAACAGTGCAGGATAAGATCAAACAGATTGGCTCCAAAGGCAGCAGTTCCGCAGGAAAATTCCAGAAAAACAGGGTAATTTCAAAAATTCGCCCTGGACAGTAGAAAACGAGTTTTCTGGCAAATTATATATCCAATTAAAGCTCACAACCTTTAGTTTTACCAGGTAAAACAGTTTCCAAAAAGTCGTTCTAGATTTTTCCCAGTTTTTAAAACAGTGAAGCAGTCAAAACAGGATTTCCAGAGCAAATTTCCAGCACTTGAACAAAATGTCCAGCAAGCTTTCTAGCAATATTTTGGCTATCTAGAGCAGCCTATATACCTCCAAACAAGTCAAAGATTCAGCTAAAAGTGTTGCAAACACAAGATTTCAACAATTGTCACAAAATGCACACTTAAGCCAATTATCCACAAGTAACAACAACAAATTAAAATGTGACTACTAAAGCCTAAAACTAGCAAGAATCAACCTAAATTGGCAACGGCGCCACTTGATTTGACCTAAATGTCGCCCTAAAGGTCAATCAAAAATTCTAAACTCAACTACTAGGTAGTAGTGGTGAGCTAGGTCTTTTCACAATCTAGGTTAAATTCTAGCAAATTCAAGGCCAATAGTCACGCAAATTAACAAGGAAAGTTGAGATTGATTTTATACTAAGACTTACAACTAAAATGCTCAAGAAAATTAATGTGACCGAATGTAAAGAGTTAAGAAATGAGTTTAGGAACTACCTCCCTCTCCAAGTACTTAGTGCCTTAGGTTAATTAGGCTTCATAACCTTGTCACACTTAATTAAACTAGTTAAATACTTAAGACTTCTTTAATCAAAGAAATCTACAAGCATTTAACTAACTTAACTAAGCCTAAAGCTCTTTTAAGTCAAGAACATACCAAAAGCAACACTAAATGCTAAATCTAGCACTTAGGAAACAAATTCATTCCACACATACACAAGGTAACAAATCGCACACATGTACATACAAGGAACTACAAAATATAAGCCTAGGTTTTCATGTTCCTAACACAAAAGAGAGGTTTTCAAGCTACAATTATGTAGAACCCCTAAAATGAAGGTATTCTAACCTATACAAGCCTAGATCTAGGACATACATAGGCAAAAATGTAAAACTAGCTTGAAACCTAAAAGAGAAAAATTACAAAGTCATGAAGCCAAATTTGTGTACTTGAAGCACTTTTCCTTGGAGAGGAGAGGAGAAGAAGCTTAGCTAGACATGGAGATGTGGAAATGGAGGTGATTTGCGTGGAGAACCATGGAGGATGAAGGTTTGGCCGTGAGTTTGGTGAAGGAGATGGAAAGAAGAGAGAAAATGGAGAGAAAGAAGATGAAGATGGAGTGGAAGTGAAGGATATGTCAAAATGAGGTGGGTTGTTAGGTTTATGCAAGTGGGAGTTGGATTAGTGAGAGTGATTAGGAGTTGATGAGTTGTCAAGTGGTGGTGGTGAGTTGTCAAAAAGATATTTTGATGGTTAATGGAGGGTGTTATGTGAAATGGTGTTTATGAAAGGGAAGGAAGGGTAGTTTTGGTATTTAGGTAAAAGGTGAGTGAATGTGGTCCTAATGTGGTCTAGGTGCATTGTCAAAGTTCTCTCCTTTTTCTCCAATTGATTGTGCTCCTAAAAATGCCCTTAATGAAGCCTTCAACTTTGAATTTGAAGTTGGAGCCAATTTTGAAATTTGAATTTTGGGCTCCAATCCTCTAGTGCTTGCCTTTCCTCCAAGTCCCTCCTTTGAGGTGCCAACTTGGTTTCATTTTCCCTCCAAAAATGCTCTTCCTTGCATTCCAAGCTTGTCCAAGGGTTGTGGGGCCCACGTGGGACCCCCCTACACATGAAGACACACAACTAGTCAAAAATGACCAAAATACCCTTGGTTACTTAAAATGCAAGTAATTAAGCTAATATTCTCTAAACTAATTCCAATAAGCATGCGCAATAAAATATCTCAATAATGATCAAATATAGCAAATAAACCACACTAATTAAGCTCAATTGAACATGCTTAGAGGGATAAATTTTGGTCCAATCAATCGCCAAGCCAATCCTTACATCCTCTGGGCAAACGTCTGAGATCCCTACTTCTGAGCAATCATCTTCCCCTCCTCCTCCATCTGAGCCAGCAGTCACATTCAGTGAGTCTAGGAAGAAGGCCGTTGCGAGAAAGCGTGCCAAGAAGGTTATTGCCTCCACTGAACCTGCTGAGAATGAGGAAGAGACCCCATCTGACCAACCTAAGCGAGAAACTTCGTCTGCCCAAGTTGAGCAAGAGACCCATCTGTACAAGCAGTTCCAATTCTGAGGGAAGTCAAGTTGGAGATAGAGGACATGACTCCTGAGGAATTCGAAAAGTATGGTACACGGACAGACTATCTTTTAGTCAGATGGCTTGCCTGGATGCTGAGAGAGCAAGTGCAAAGCCTACCCCGTCAACAGGCAAGAAGGGCAAAGGGAAGGGAAAGAGCAAGGGGAAGAGGAAAGCCCAGGAGGTTGAGGAGGATCCCAACTTCCCAGTATGGAATGTGAAGATTCGGGCTGTCCACTTTCCTAATGGCGAGGTGACCCACTTCTCAGATGCAACAGGATTCCCAGGCTATGAGGAAGTAGAAAATATGAAGAGAGCCTTCGAGGAGTCTGTTGAGTCTGAGAGACTCAGAAGGGAAAGGGATGAAGAAGAGCTTCAACAGATCATTGCTCAGATTGACCGGAATGTGCATGAAGCCGAATTAGCCAAACTCCAGAAAGAGAATGAAGAGAGGCAGAGAGAGAGGGAGAGGAAAAAGAGACACAACCTTTAGACCTCACTCAACCCCCATACATTTTTAGAATTTTTCTTATATTTCTCATGCATAGCTCATTTTTGCAATATTCTTTGATTAATTGTATATTTTACTTGCTTGAATACTCTAACTTGTAATCTTTGCTTGTCAATAATATATCTGTCTAAGTTATTTGTGCATTACTTAAATTATTGCTTTTAATTCTTTCATATGAACTTAATCGATATAACTAAGTTTGTCATCATCAAAAAGGGGGAGAATGTTAGAATCTTAAGTTTTGATGAAGACTAAAATATGAAAGAATGAATCAAGTACTTAGAAAGCAATAGGTAAACAGAATCCCAAGTAAGAGTGCAACTGGATGTGGATTTACTTCCGGATAGACTAGGACTAGCGCTCGCGGATGAATGACTCATCCCCCAGCGAGAGCAAGTAATTCACTAGGGAAATAACTTAGTCCATAAGCACTAGATATACAAAACCTCAAGACTAAGCTAGGATTCAACCGGAAGTGATTTTACTTCCTGTTGTACTTAGACTAGCGCTGGCTGTTGGAACAGGTAACACCAAGCACCAGTGAACATAACCAACGTCCAGTGGACTTACTTCTGAATGCTTAGTGACTAGCGCTGGCTGTTGGAACAGGTAACACCAAGCACCAGTGAACATAACCAACGTCCAGTGGACTTACTTCCGAATTCCTAGTGACTAGCGCTGGTTGTTGGTATAGATAACACTGAGCGTCTATGAGGAAATATGAACATAACCCAACATCCAGTGAAAGTGCTTCCGGATGTGAAAGTACTTCCGGATGGAAAAGAACTCCCTTAGACTAAGTGAACTCCCACTGCATGTGATTGTGTGTTGATATACTATACATCCCATAGCATGAGTAAATGACACACTGAGTCACTAAGGAAGACTTAGAGTAAAATAACGAGACTTACGCTGACTATTAGAATAGAGATCCCCTAGCGTCAGTAGACAATACACTAAGTCAGAACATAATCTAAGTAAGAATGCTTCCAATGGCAAACAAGCTTCCCACGGCATGTATAGTTCCTACTATACTTGATTATATATATTACTATGTTGGACTAACAAGTATGTGCAGAACTTAGTCTTACTTCCGGATGCAACTGAGCTTCCGGATGCAAAAAACTCTTGGCACTGGGATTCAGAGACTAACACTTGCAGAGCAAGATTGCCACTTCCGGGTGAACAATGATCATCCGTCAGCAAGAGTACAAGAGTCAACGTCACATACTCAGAGGTCAGAATGCTTTTGTCAGAGCAGAGTTGTCAGAGTTGCTTTTCAGAGATAAAGCAAGTCAACGCTGCTAAGCATTAATGAAGATGTACTTCTCAACGGTAACTTGGGATTAACGGCTATATTCAAACGGACATACTCAACCTGCCACCCAAGCCTTGAGGACGAGTATAAAAGGAACATCTACATTCAAAAGTGAAGTTGAAAAAAAAAAGAATAGAGTCCATTGTCTGAGATATTGCAAACTACATTCTTCTTATCTTCTACTCTCTGATCTTAGAATTGTAACATTCTTAGAGAGTAATTCATTTGTACTTAAGTGAGTAACATCATCTATTCTTAGAGAGAATCATTTGTACTTAAGTGTTTATCACAATCAGTTCATAAAGTGAACACATTATCAAATCCTCTAATTGATAGAGGCTGTTCTAAAGCTTGTGCTTGAAGAACAGAATTATTATCTTACAGAAGTAAGGGGGAGCATTTAGAGGTTTTCTAAATTTCCAAAGGTTGCAAGTTAGCCCGTAAAACTTGAGGTTGTAAGGTTGCAGGTGATCCCTGAAATGCGTGGCTGTCACCCAAGAGGGGGGGTGAATTGGGTGAGGGAATAAAAACTTTAACTCTTTTCCGAAAGACTGCTTGTGCTTGGTGATGATGTTAATAAGTAATGGTATGCACAAGTCAGTATGTTATGTGATGCAAAATAGAATGTTTAGATGTAAATTTATGCACACATAAATTTATCCTGGTTCGGTCACCCAGACCTACATCCAGTCCCCAGGCTCCACCTGAGATTTTCAATCCACTAATCTTCTTGTTTGAGCCAGGCACAAGAAAGCCTTTACACTTTAGGTTTTACGAACACGGGTTCACCTAACAACCCACAGGTTTTACAACGGGTTCACCTGCAAACCTTTACAACCACAAGTTTTGCGGGCTAACTTGCAACCTATGGAGATTTAGAAAACCTCTAAATGCTCCCCCTTACTTTTGTAAGATAACAGTTCTGTTCTTCAAGCACAAGCTTTAGAACAGCCTCTATTAATTAGAGGATTTGGTTATATGTTCACTCTATGAACTGATTGTGATAAACACTTAAGTACAAATGACTCTCTCTAAGAGTAGATGATGTTACTCACTTAAGTACAAATGAATTACTCTCTAATAATGTTACATATCTAAGATCGGAGAGTAGAAGATGAGAGGAATGTAGAATACAATGTTTCAGACAATAGGCTCTATTCTCTCTCCCTCTTTTTCTTACCCTTCAGAAATGAAGAGTATCTCCTTTTATACCAGCCTCTGATTATCCAACCGTTGGAGAGGCAATAAGGCCGTTTGAATATAGCCGTTGGGGCCTTGTTTACGTTGTCCTCATTAATGCACAGCAGGGTTGACTTTGCTTTATCTGAAAAGGTGCTTTGACCAGCTGTTCTGTCAACACTGTTCTGACAACACTGTTCTGGCAAAAGTCGTTCTGACATCTATACACTGTACGGTCTGACTCTTGCTTGTTGTCAGATGAGGACTTCGTTCCTCAAGCATAAGTCCAGGATGCTAAGAGACTTACTATCGGAAGTTCTCTTGCTATCTGAAGTGAAGCTCGTGGACTCTAACATTCTGCTTGCTATCACATAGAGGAACTTTGTCTTCCAAGCACTTGTCCATGAATGATAAGAGCGCTTTGCTATTGGATGCTCTCTTGCTATCAGAAGCTCTCTTATGGACTCTGACTCTTGTGGGTAGTATGAGCTTTGACACCTTGAATGAATCTTCAGATTATGTTCTCCTTATCTCTCATACTCCTCATGCTTGGTAGGTAACAATTTTGTTCGAATATCTGTTAACCTATTGTTACCGTTGGAAAGTACATCTTCTTAAACTCTCCATTAAAGCTTAGCAGGGTTGACTTGCTTTATCTCTGAAAATTAGTCCTGACACCTCTGCTCTGACATAAGCATTCTGACACTGCATCTCTGAACGTTCTGACATTCTGATTGCTTGCGGAAGCAACTTCTCATCCGGAAGCAACCTTACTTAGTGTGCTGTACTTGAACGTTTGTTTAGCAATCTAAACACATTGTCTCATGCAGTGGGTGTTCTCTTGGTCTATGAAGCATCCGGAAGCACTCCTTCATCCGGAAGTGGCAAACTTGCTCTGCAAGTGTTAATCTCTGAAATCCAATGCCAAGAGTCTTTGCATCCGGAAGCTCATTTGCATCCGGAAGTGTGACTAAGTTCTGTACATAATGGTTAGTCCCACATAGTAATATATATATATATATATATAATCAAATATCAAATATAGTAAGAACTATACATGCTGTGGGAAGCTTGTTCGCTATGGGGAGTAGTCTTACTTAGACTGTGTTTTGACTTAGTCTATGATGTATCCGGAAGCATTCTTACATCCGGAAGTGATTCCACTTGATGAAGGATTTTGCTCACTATCACTCACTCTCGCTCAGTGTCCTTCAATCCAACAGTCAGCGCTAGTCACTAAGCTATCGGAAGCACTTTGACTTGACGTGGTGAACTCACTGATGCTTAGGGTTCTATCTCTTCTATCAGCCTGTGCCAGTTTAAATCCAACAGGAAGCAATTTCACTTGACGAGGCTGATTCACTGACGCTTGGGGTTATTCTATTCTATCAGTCTGTGCCAGTCAAAATCTAACAGGAAGCAGTTTCACTTGACGTTGCATTTTCACTGACGCTTGGGGTTATATCTATTTTATCAACCTGCGCCAGTCTAAATCTAACAGGAAGCAATTTTACTTCCGATTGAAACATAGCTTAGTCTTAAGGTTTTGTGTACTTAATGCTCATGGACTAAGTTATGACTAAGTGAAGTGCTTGCTGTCGCTGGGGGATGAGACATTCATCCGCGTGCGCGAGTCCTAGTCTACCCGGAAGTGATTCCGTATCCGGTTGTGGCTTAACTTAGGATTCAGTGTTGGCAATCTAGACTGGGTTCTAACCAAGTGTCTCACTTGCTTTCGTTTACGTCCCCTATGGGATGTGTACTCCATCCGCGAGCTCTAGTGCTAATACTTCCGGAAGTGATCTTGCATTCGCACGTGATCTAACTCAGGATTCTAACCATATCATCTAATCCTTCCTAAGTGTTGATTATGTTCTCTTAAGTACTAGACCATATCACATCTTAGTCACCATCAAAACTTAAGATTCTAACATTCTCCCCCTTTTTGATGATGACAAACCCATAGATGACTAGAGAACATAATTAAACTTAGATCACTCCCAGAGCTATATTTCTTTCCCCAGTTCTCTCCCCAGATATCTAGACATCTTATCTTATCTCTCAGCTCTAGACATCTCATGTCTCATCTCTAGCTAGACATCTTATATCTCATCTCATGTCTCATCTCTCTCTCCCCCTTTTGGCTTCATCAAAATTCTACATGTGCAAGCTACCCTTAGGGATGGGGATACTTCTATCGTTCTCATAGGAATGGTCTTTCTACCTAATATTTCTCCCTATGTATCGTAAATAAGGATTTGTTCTAGACTATTCAATACAACGTACGGGAATTAACAAGGGACAACAATAATGATTCATGATCCTAAATGATTGTATTCTCCCTAAACATTATGTAGGATAGCTAAACAATGTGAGACAAACAGAAGAAAATATTGATTCAGTATTCTAAGTGAGTTTACTCTCCCTAACCATTATGCAAGATAACAGAACATGTTTTGCAAGGATTGAGTCTAGATCAAAACATACAAAAATAGTTCTCTTTTTGAAGGTGAAAATTCTTTTCAAATATAAAAGACATCAAAAGTAATTTTGACCTTCTCGAAATGATTAACGTGTTATCAAAATAATTTTGGTGCGTTTCAAATGAAAATTTGTGATTTTAAATTCGTGATACCAAATGAAATGAAACCAAATCAAATGAAGTTTGTGAGATTAAAATGCCAAAAGTAATTTCCAAACAAATTGCATCACAGCATCTCAAGAGTTTATTATCGATGACACCATGTAACTCTCTATTGTCAAGGGATCATTATCAAGTAATGTCCATCTACTTCTCTTCTATATTAAGATTAATCATCACAAAATCAAGAAAAGAAGCATATAAGAGAGGTATGTGATCAATTACTTTCCAGCGTGTCATATAGAGGATACAGATGTGTGAGCTAGGATGATTTTCTAAGACAGTGAATGATTTTGAAGTCAATGCAGATTGAGAAAAATATCCTAAATTGACACCCTTACCAATGCCATGTATGCATCATATGTAAGAGATGGTAAGGTGTAGATGTTACCACAGATGAGGAATCCTCATACTCTATTAGACTCATGAGTCTGAATCATACGCAGATAAGCATGCTTCCTGACATCTTCAAGAGGTGTGCTATCTCAAGTGGAAACCTCTAGCGCAAGTGCTTTGATGATTCGCTTCGGCAAGCTGAGCTACAACCACAAGCAGACATGACTGAGCAGTCACTCTACTCTTCCCATGGTTCAATAGTTGGTCTGCTATCGAAGACGCTGATTGTTGCGAAAGCAACCTTGCTCAAACTTGATGATTGGTCCTGCATGTGCTTGAGGAAACAAGTGCTTCCTGATGGTCAGTGAAAGAACTTTAAGATTTAACATTGGAGACCATCCACAGGACATTCAAGTCAATCTGCGTTAATCAGCACAAGTTAATAATTTTAAGAAATCATGCTTGCTAATTGGTTTAAGAAAATATGAGCAATGATTATGTGAAAACTACTTTTGAAATTGTCTATACGTTCACATAGTTTCACTATCAAGACATGATCTTTATTTATACTCTCATAGATAAATATCAAGGTGATAGTACAGAGAGTATCAAACAGGTGGCATATTTTCAGAGTTTCATAAGCAAGTATAGTTCAATAAATATGCCTCAAGGATGTTCATGTTAGATCATGAAGACATGTGAATAATTAACATAATGAAAATTTAAAAAAAATTCTTCATCCTCACAAAAATGAAATACAGGAAATCTTCATGCTCACAGAATAGTTTGATTTTAAGACTAAATCCGGTTTACAAAGACAACCAAATTTCAGCATATGATTACGAGAATAATTTCCAAATTTCAGCTCAAGTTCTTCTAGATATGCTCAGTGTGATCTCATTGTTCTTAGGATGTCAACAAGCTTGAAATTAATACAGATTATAGCATGCTTGTGATACTATGCCATGTTTTACAGATCTAGCAGAGTTTAATTCAAGGCATTTCCTAAGATTTCTAATGCATGTCAGACAAGAGAGAGACTATCCATTAAATTTTACAACAGAATGTGTAAGGGATAGAAATGCTCATGTGTATTGGCGAGAGTTTCTCAGGTTTGGTATAGCCATTCCACACATCTTGATAAGGGGCATTTTCGTTGCCATTCTCTCTTGGTTATTCTCATTGTTCAAGTTTCAATAATCTGTGTCAACATTCTTAAACCACAAACTTGAACCGAGATCATTAGTAGATTGAGAACTTAAAGATGTAATTAAGAGGGATGTATTGTTCTCGAAACCATAGCTGCTTATGCATTGGAAAACTTGATGCAAGAGATACCACATGAAATGGAAAATCAGAAATAACTTTTGAATGCTATCATGAGGTATGGTTGTCATGTAAGTTTAAAGGGGATCGGAATCTGTCTTGAAAGTTTGTATTTCAAAAAGGATCTTTCAAAAGTCAAGGTGAATGCATAAACTATTTTCTTCCATGAGAGGTGCCCTTAAAAGGATTCACTAAGCATATATGAGTAAACGATTTAGACACCATATGAAAACTCTGAAGAAGGTTATTAGTTTTAGTGTCAAAATTCTGAAACTAGTTCTGGATCTTCTTAACAATGTCAGTAATCTTGGAACACAATGATTCAGCATGCACAAATTCAGAAGGTTTTGAAGAAAGTTCAGTTTCAAGGTGTCAGACTTCTTGAATTTGTAAAATCGGTATGCATCATATCAGAAAATGAATTTAATATGATAGGATCGTTTTTACAGAAAATAAGGTCATCACAGATAAAGGAGATCATATCAGTTTCAGAGAAATAGAAGCTGTTAAGCCCATCATGCATTTACTACCCAAGTGATTATTCAAGTAAAGAGGAGGGTAAGAATGATATCACCATAGCTCCATTCGCATCAAGCAGTAGCTCGCTTGATTTTGGTTGGCAATGCAAGGATTCTATTTTCAGAGCAGCACCAAAATCTATGCGTGACGAATGCTTTGTTAGAATCTTAAGTTTTGATGAAGACTAAAATATAGAGGATTAGACCAAGTGCCTAGGAAGCAATAGGATAACATAGGATCCCAAGTAAGAATGCTTCCGGATGAGGATTTACTTCCGGATAGATTAGGACTTGCGCATACGGATGAAGTTTTCATCCCCCAGCGTCAGCAAGAAAATCACTAGGGAATTAGCTTAGTCCATGAAGCATTAGGTACACAGAACCTTAAGACTAAGCTATGACTCAACCGGAAGTGAGTTTGCTTCCTGTTAGACTTAGACTGGCTCAGAGCGATAGAATAGATATTACCCCAAGCGTCAGTAAGTCTACTTCGCCAAGTGAAAGCACTTCCTGTTAGATTTAGACTGGCGCAGACTGATAGAATAGAATGACCCCAAGCGTCAGTGAATCAGCCTCGTCAAGTGAAATTACTTCCTGTTGGATTTAGACTGACACAGGCTGATAAAAGAAACATATCCCTAAGCGTCAGTAAGTTCACTACGTCAAGTGAAAGTGCTTCCGATAGCTTAGTGACTAGCGCTGACTGTTGGATTGAAGGACACTGAGTGAGAGTGAGTAATAGTGAACAAAATCCTTCAACCAGTAGTTTTACTTCCGGATGTAGAAGTGCTTCCGAATACATCATAGACTAAGAGGACTAACGTTCAAAATATACAATACACTAAGTCAGAACATAGTCTAAGTAAGACTACTCCCCATAGCAAACTTCCCACAACATGTATAGTTCTTACTATATTTGATTATATATATTGCTATGTTGGACTAACCAGTATGTGCAGAACTTAGTCACACTTCCGGATGCAAATGAGCTTCCGGATGCAAAGACTCTTGGAATTGGGATTCAGAGATTAACACTTGCAGAGCAAGATTGCCACTTCCGGATGAACGATGATCATCCGTCAGCAAGAGTTCAAGAGTAAACGTCACATACTCAGAAGTCAGAATGCTTTTGTCAGAGCAGAGGTGTCAGGACTACTTTTCAGAGATAAAGCAAGTCAACCCTGCTAAGCATTAATGAAGATGTACTTCACAACGGTAACTTGGGATTAACGGCTACATTCAAACGGTCATATTCAACCTGCCGCCCAAGCCTTTGAAGCCGAGTATAAAAGGAACATCTACATTCAGAAGAGAAAAAAGAGAGAGAATAGAGCCTATTGTCTGAAACATTGTATTCTACATTCCTCTCATCTTCTACTCTCGGATTTAGATTTGTAATATTATTAGAGAGTAATTCAGTTGTACTTAAGTGAGTAACATCATCCACTCTTAGAGAGAGTTAGCTCTGAGCTTAAGTGTTTAGCACAATCAGTTCATAGAGTGAACATAATTGTAATCTTACATTTTGTAAGGGGGAGCATTTAGAAGTTTTCTAAATCTCCATAGGTTGCAAGTTAGCCCGTAAAACTTGCATTTGTAAGGTTTGCAGGTGAACCCGTTGTAAAACCTGTGGGTTGTTAGGTGAACCCGTGTTCGTAAAACCTAAAGTGTAAAGGCTTCTCTTGTGCCGGTTTAAACAAGAATAGTGGATTGAAAATCTCAGGTGGAGCCTGGGGACTGGATGTAGGTCTGGGTGACCGAACCAGGATAAATTTATGTGTGCATAAATTTACATTCAAACATTCTATTTTGCATCACATAACATACTGACTTGTGCATATCACTACTTCGTAAATATCATCACCAAGCACAAGCAGTCTTACGAGAAGAAGATTTAAAAGTTTTATTCCCTCACCCAATTCACCCCCCCCTCTTGGGTGACAGCCACGCTTTTCATTTGGTATCAGAGCAAGGTCACTTGTTTAAAGGATCCAACGATCTCAAGTGCAAAGACCTAGGCTGATTTGGGTTACAAAATGTGTTTTGAAGGTTTTGATCATACTATCCCACCTGTATTAGAAAATGCTGATTTTTACTTATGGAAGGGAAGGATGAAAAGTTTTATACTATCCACTGATTTCAAAATGTGGGATGTCTTTGAAAAGGACTCTGATTTCAAACCAAAAGTAAATTGGACAGAAGAGGACAAAAGTTTATTCTACTTAAACCTTAGAGCAATGCAAATTTTGCACAAAAGTTTATCTGACAATGATTACCAGAAAATTAAACATTGCTCTAGGGCTATAGATATTTGGAACACTCTTGATACTGTGTATGCTTCTAACCAATTTCTTGAAGTTAAGGCTGTCCAAAGCTCACTATGTGCTCCCTGTGAATTCACCTTTGATGAGCTACTGGATGGTGATGTAGTGGAAGCTAGTATCAGCAAAGAGAGTGTGGATCTCCGCCTAGAAGATTCAGAAGCTGAAGAAAATGAGGTACCTAAACTTGAAACTTCTGAATTGCAAGATATGTATAATGAGCTACATAATGAATTCTGTAAACTTGCAAAAGAAGTTCTAGGCTTAAGAAAAAGGAATAGGGAACTTGAGAAACTTATTCCCTCTTCTACAACCAAGGAGTCTAAAGTCCCACTCATAAAAGAAGATTTTTCAAAAGACCCTGAGATTTCAAAAGTTAATAAACATAGAGTCTTTGAAAAGAAAACTGACCACCATAATAGTGATAAGAAATCTGATTCTGAACATCATCCCGTTATCTGTCATTATTGTGGTAGAACTGGTCACATTTCTCACACATGCAATTTTAAGAGAAATTTATCTGTGAGAAATAAATATATATGGATTCCCAAAGGACAAGTAAGGTCCAGCGCTAACCATGTAGGACCCAAGTACAAATGGGTACCAAAACTCCCGTCTAGTGCCTTACTTGTGCAGGAAAGATCAAGAGTTCCTCTTGTTCCAAAAAGGAGAACTCGTGGTGATGTCACTGCTGCAACTACCTGGTTCAATCATAAGAAGCAGTGCGCTACCACAAGGAACAAAGACCTTGTCTCAGGGATAAGCTATCACAGAGTTCCATTTAACTATCCTGAGAAGGACAAGAGAGAGAGGATGTCTCAACTCACATGGAGAAAACCTGCGAATCCTGTCTCTCCTAAGAAAGTGCTTCAGGCCAAGGATAAGTATAAAAGATCTCCTTGGGTAAGCAAGGAATCATTTAAGGTTGAAGCATGCAACAGTAAAATCTCCTAGACAAATGTTAGATGGACATATTGAGATTTTACAACAAGCATCATAAGCATGAACATTATAGAGCTAATAAGAAAATCCACACAATGTTCATACTCTACATACTATCTATGACTATCTTTATCAGAAACCATGTATTACCATGTGCATATAGTCATAGTTGATTTGCAATGCCATATTCATAATGAATAATCTTTAGGTACATGTGAATCATATATTTCCTACAAACTGACAAGTCAGATCCAAGTCTGGATACTGAAAAGAGAAAAAAGGGCTATTTGATATATTGTAGGAAGGAAGACTGAAAGCAACAAGGAGGGAAAGAGAGAATTGACATTCATCACAATTCAAATGATGCTGAGTCATTCAATGGAAGATTTCTCTCTTGAAACTCCTTTTGGTCCTCAACGACAAGGATGATAATGGAGAAGAAAAATAACTCAACGTTGTTGCTTCTTCTCCTGACACAAATGTTGAAGCTGTGAGGAAGTACAAAAAGACAAAGCCAGATTTAATTGACTTAAATGGCTGAGAGCAGATGTGTAGCATGGAGTTGATACAACTCAAATGAGGTCCTCCACAATGTTAAATCTTAAGTGACTCCAACCGGAAGCAAAACTACTTCCGGATGATCACTCACTGACACTGGATGATTAAGTCAAGAGAGCGCCAGTGCCAGACCAAGGGACACATCACTTCAGAAAACGTTTCAACTTCCTCTATGAAACGTTGTGCCTTCTCTGACTAAATGAAGCAACACGTGTCTTCAGGTGTGTCGTTTCAACTTAAAAACTTACGTTACCCAATGTGTAAAAATTTGAAAGAGTATGCCCATTCTACCCTCAGAAGTTTTACCTATAAATAGATGTAATTTTTCACTTTCACTTTTTACTTGCATTATTTTCACTCGCATCTTTTCTCTGAAAATTTACTTCATCTTCTTCATTGCGTTCTTCATTTTTACACACTTCTCGCATTTCATCTTTATTTTCCACAACATTCATACAAAAAAATGGCCGGTTCGAATGAATCCAACCCAGTTACCCAGAAAGCCTCTTCATCCAAGAAACACAAGTCGAAATCTGGGAAATCAAGTCACAAGCACTCTGATAAATCTGGGCATCATAAAGAACATCGCGATGAACATCATGAACATCGCGAAGTTTCTGGGCAAACACAAGGGCAGGATGAAAACGTTCAGGGTCAGCCTGGAACTTCTGGTCGAGTGGAACAGGTTGTAGTGTCTGAACAAGAGAGGGATGCTCAGAGAAAGGGAAAGAAGAAGAAGGTTCAATTTGCTGAGGAGCCTTCCTCCAAGAGGCAGAGGGTTGTCGAAGAAGATGATCCCACAGTATATAGGGATGGGGCATTGGAGAGTGTAACCGCCAAATTTGAGACATCCACCCCCACCCTAAACCATGGGCTCTTCATCAATCTGGACAAGATGGATGAACTAGGGTTTCCACATCAGCGCCCCTACTTGGAGAAGTATATGCCTTGGCTGGGCATCAACCAGGACTACAACGTCAACGTCTTGCGAGTCTTCTGCCAATCCCTCTCTGGCAGGGCCAAGTACAGGAAGGTTGATGGGAAAGAGCAAATCCACAAGCTCTCCTTCTCCGCCACAGTAAGGGGGAGAACCTTCAGGTTCACGAGCGAGACACTGAATGAGTTGATGGGGATCACGGATGGAAGCATGAACGAGTGGATATATCCAGAGACACACAAGTACAGCAAGGAGGATCTTGTGACACTTTATGGCACCGATGACAAAAAGGTGTCCAAGATGTCTGATTCAAACAGACTGCTGTACTATGTTTACTCCCGGATGATGACTCACAAAGGGAGTAACTTCAATGAGTTTGCCAACATTGACAACCCCTGGTTCCCCAGACTTCTCAAACAACAACCCATCAATCCTGGTCAGTTGATCTGCTTAGAGCTTCAGAGATGGCTGACCAATGACAAGTCTGGCCACCTTCCCTATCCCACCATCATTGCCTTCCTCCTCGAGAAGCATCTGATCAAGGCTACATCTGCTGTGGAAGAAGAGAATGTCAAGTGTAAGCCTGTGGGAGCAACAAATATGGCAAAGATGGGGATCAAGTATTTCAAGCCTCCTAAGCCCACTCGCTCACGCTCTCAAGCCAGTAGTGCTTCTGGGACTTCAGCCCCCTCTGCATCTGGAGCAGGGGATCAGGAAGTTGACTCACATGCTGGGCCAAGCCGTAGTGCAAAGGTTCCAGCTTCTGTTAGGGCCTTTGCCGAGGACATAAAGGAAGAGCTTCTGTTGAGACTGACTGATTCCTTGGTGGGTCCTCTCCGTGTTGAATGTGAAGCTGGCTTCCACCATCAAGGGGAGCGAATCCAACGGCTTGAGGACAGAGTAGGACAACTCGAGAATCACCTTGCTGATTTTTTCTTTTTGTCGCCTAAAAAGATTAATCAAAACAATTCAATACTCTACTCCACTATTTAGATAGCGGTGAGTACAGGTCTTTCCACAGTTCAGGTTATCTTGCTAATTGAAAGTATATAAGTCACGCAAATTAACAAACAGTTTGAGTGTGTGTTTATATCTACGATTAAAATATAAAATGTACCGAAAGTATGAGTGTAAAGAATCAATAGGTGGAATCTCCTCCTTCAAGCCTCGATTTGTGCATCTCAATTGTTAGGCCTCATGTGACAATTTCCTCTTAATTAACTAGCTTAAATCGGCCAAGACCTCTTAAAACTAAGAAGTGTTAGCTAGTTTAAACTGATTAATCAAGATAGTCTAGCCTTGAACTTGATGCATATCCATAGGTGAGATAGAAATCAAAACTAACTTCTATTTAACATTCACTTCAAGAATCAAACAAAATGTACTCACATATGCTTAATCTCATGAAGCTACACAATGTATATACCTAACACACATGAAAGTTCAAGATCTAGAAGTTAGGTTTACAAACTTGAAAGAATAAATGAACTCTACACAGAAATCTCTATGCAGAATCCTAGATCTAACATACCTAAAAATCTCCAGACATGAAAGATCTAAGTGATTACAAGCTTGAAAACCTAGAAAAGGAAAATTCTCACATAAGGCCAATTACATTGAAGCTCGAACACAAATCTGGACTTGAAGGAAGGAGAAGAACGCTTAGCCGCGCATGGAGATGGAAAGATTGGAGGATTTGCGAGGTGAAATGGCCATGGCGGAGGTGAAGAAGATGAAGATGAAGTTGAGAGAGTTTGTTAGAGGAGAGAGAAAATGAAAGTGAAGTCAGTAGAGAGATCTGAAAGTTAGTTATGTTTGGGGTTTTATAGTGGTGAGTAACTTTGGAATTATCGCCCAAAGGGTATTTTTGGTATTTGGTAAAGGTTAGGATGAATGTGGACTAGATCTCATCTCCATGCATTTCTAAAGGTTCCTCCTTTTTCCTCAAAGTGATTGTGCTTCCCTTTTTGCCCTTAATGAGCCCTCCAGACTTGAATTTGACCTTGGCGCCAATTTTGCCTCATTTGGAAAGATGCTCCCCAAGAACCTTCAAGCTGCAGGGCTGACCTTGCCTTAAATTAACTCTGCACCTGAGGCTTCTGAAAAGTAGTTGACATTTCTGATCATTGTGCAGTTTGGTTCTTGTACATGCTGGCTGATGGACTTCAGCTTCCGGATGCAAGACTTCATATCGCAAGCGCGAGCATATTCACTTCCGGATGAGAATCCACTGGATGAGAATCCACTTCCGGATGTAAGTCTTTGTCCGCCAGCGCCAGCATGTTCACTTCCGGATGTAAACCCACTTCCGGATGTAAGTTCCCTTCTTCAAGTAGCCCAGCTTCCGGATGTGAACTTGCATTCTGATGTGAGTACTTTTCCAGATGTGACTTTGCTTCCGGATGTGAACCTGCATCCGGATGTGACTTTGAGTACTCTTTATCTAGCCTTCTTTCTTGCCAAGTTATCTCCACTGAAGCTCCACCAAGGGTGTGTGGGGCCCACTTGGGACCCCCCTACATGAAAAACACATCTCATAGTCAAAATGACCAAAATACCCTTAGTTCCATAAAATGCAAATAATAAGGCTATTATTCTTCAAATATTTATACATAAGCATGTGCATGAAAATGTATCAATAATGATCAAATATAACAAATAAACCATACTAATTAAGCTCAAATGCACATGCTTAAAGGTATGAAATTTGGTCTAATCAAATCCCCCACACTTAAGCTTTGCACTCCGGGCAAAGTCATGTAAAAGATTAACTCAATCATTAAGCATAATGAAAGCAATTGGAATTATCATAGTGTTCAAGTTGATCTTCTTGAACCTTTCCCTAAAGCTTCGCATGGGCCAAATCTAAGAATACAAAGCGAATCCAAGTTTAACAATCAACTAAAATTTAGGAGGAGTGCCAATTGAGATTTTTCCTCACCGGATAAAGTGTTTAACTCATTCGCTCAAGTTAGGAAAAATGCCTAACTAGGGACTTGTGATCACTCTTTGGCTCAATGCACTTGACCATCACCATAGGCTTGTAATAGCTCTAAGTTCTCCACCCATAGTATGCATAGCACAACCAAATCTAGGGGACTTTGGGGTTAGATGGAAGGCTAATAATAAATGGTGAATGATGGATAGTAGTCAATGACCAATGACATGAACAAGTAATCACCACATATTCATGCAATACGATGAAATCAAACCTCACAAAGCATGCTACATCTCTCTTTTCTTTTTCAATCTTATGCCTTTGGCATACTTAAGCACTTTGTGCTTTCTTCCTTTTTTCCTCTTTTGATAGGCCTTTGGCCTTATTATATTTTTTTTTTCTTTTCTTTGGCCTTCGGCCATTTTCTCTTTTCTTTTCCTCTCTTGTGGCTCTCGGCCATCTTTTGTTCTTCACTCATATAGCTTGCTTCCCACAAGATACAACAATACAATACTACTATGAATGCAAGCATATGCTATAATCACTTATTCACACTTTGGTCAAGGTGGTAGAAAAGAAAAGTGAATGGCCCAAAGGGGTTAATCAAAGGATAATATTTGGTTGGCTTAGTGTTTGGGTCATGAGGGTTTAGAAAGAAACGCCCCTTTCATTTTCAATCATGCCATGCATTGTGATCTCGAACAAGAGCTAGGACAAGTTCTAGGAGGTCAAGTAACTATTGGCCCACTCAATTCGGTTGGAGGCTTCTCACATTTATAGCTTACTCTAATCAGTCACTTCCTCCCTAAGAAAAGTTAAATGAGAAACTTACACCCTCTTTATACCTTAAAAGTGCCCCATGCAATGCCCCAAGTAATCATTCCAAAAATTCTACTTACACACTAGAGGACAATTCCATATGCTTTCAAGAGCTATAATCAAGTCAAATTTTCAAGAAAAATCATGCCAAATAAGTCCAAAAATCAAGTGTGAAAACTTTGAATTAAACCACTTTAAAGCACATAATACACCTCCCCCACACTTAAAGCATGCATTGTCCTCAATGGACCAATCAAATCAAGTAGGAAGATGCATTTTTAAAGGCAAAGCAGCAACATAAAAGGCAGGGCAGTTCCAACAAACAAATGGCTCATATGCATGTATTATTCACAAACTAACACTAAACACAACCTATCAAAACAAATTTTATAATTTTTTTTTTTTTACTCACTGACGCTTAGGAAGCCCAACTGGATGTAGACTCAAGTCGCTAAGCATCCGGAAGCAAAAGTGCTACCGGAAGCAACAATGCTTCCGGAAGCAAAAATGCTACCGGAAGCAAAGTTTGATCTAGACTCTAAGTTAAGGCTCTAGCGGATGCAAAAGTTGCTACTGGATCTAGATTCGGAATCTCAGTCCTATCGGATGCAAGAGTGCTTCCGGAAGCGAAAGTGCTACCGGAAGCAACTGGACTTAGATTTTTTTTTCAAGTTAAGTCCCTTCCGGAAGCAAAAGTACTTCCGGAAGCTCAACCATACTCGGATGTTCTAAGTAATCTCCCTTCCGGAAGCAAAAGTGCTTTCGGAAGCTCAACTATACTCCGCTAGCGGAAGCAAATTTACTTCCCTTAGCACGGACGCTGGTGGATGCAGAACTCATCCAGTAGCGGGAGTCAATTCAACACTAATCCGATCCTAGTTGACATAATCTAAGTGAAACGCTTCCGATAGCCAAAACACTTCCGGATGTAAAATCCTATTTCCAAAGCAACACTTCCGGAAGCAAATAGGCATCCCCAAGCACTAGTGAATTTTTAACAACCTAAAACAACATACTAAAACATGAACCTAAACACAATCCTAAACACACAAACACAATCCTAATTTTTTCTAATACTAACACCTTCCCCCACACTTAAGAATTTACAATAAGAGAATGAGTGAGGAAAGGAAAGAGACAACCTCTTATGGAGGCTTGAAGTTATCCTTGAAGAATAGGAATTTATGGCCATGAAGTTGGTGAAGTCGGCCAATTTGAAGCTTCTTCATTATGCTTTTACCAAAAGCATCGCATGAGGCTTGGAGCTTCCTAGTAAGTTCCCTTGCGGCCTTAATAAACTCCCAATATTCCTTGTGCATCCGAAAAGTGCCTACAACATGAAACAAACGTCCCTTTTGCAAGGGGTTGTAGGCATGCCAAGATAAACAAAGTGGAGCACTAGGAAAATCAAAATATACATGCTTAGAAGGAACACCATAAGATATAGAAATCGAGTGAGAATCATGAAATGAATCAAGATGTTGCCCCTCTGAAGCACTTGACCAGTGATCACCATTTGACCTCCCCATCAAACCTTGCAAAGCACTGTCTGCACGCATGAGCCTCAATCGGCTCCGCCAATCCAAAATTGTATACAAGGTATAGAAACGCAAGTCTCCTTGCAATTGAACTCCAGCCTCCATCATGAGAGCAAGTACTCCTTCCAACCTAGCTGGATCCACAAAATTGAACAAACATCCCTTGTGCAAGGGGTTGTAGCTAGACAAGGAGTGTGTAAATGTACCAACAACATCAAGTTCACAGTCATCAGGCTTGGGACTAGTAACATCATGACACATGCTCACAATACTAAAATCATCAGCAAGAGAGTTCATGCAAGCGTCATTAGCATTCACCAAGCAAGAGTCAAAAGAACCGGAATATGTATGCTCATCCTCATGTGAAAGCAAGCGCAAGGGACTTACTTGCTGTTCTACCACAGTTTCAAACAACAATGTATATGGCCTACATGCTTCCCTATATATGCAAATATTAAATGAAGACTGAGCATAAGTAGGCAGTGGCTCAAGAACAACCAGCAATGGCACATTAAACTCAAGCATAGAAAACAAATCAAGGATTACACTCTGAACAAGCTCATGAAATGTCTTCTTCCCTAAGTTACATGAACTAGGAAAGGTAACAAGTGTAGGATCAAAAATTATACCTTGAGATGATTTATGCCCGAGTTGAGAAGTAGAGACAGATTCAAGCTCTTGTGCCAATGGCGCTTCCACCTTGCATTCTGCTTTAGAAATTTTATGCTCCTCCTCTTCAATACGAAATTGGCTCTCGGCCTCTGGGCATTCTCCAACCAAGGGAGGAGGGTTCTCTGCCTCACTATGAACTTCCTCAGGAACATGTGTCACGGGAGTAGGATGCTGTCCATTTTGCTCATCATCCTTAGGCTGAGACTGTTGTACCATATCATGTTTAAACGCCTTCGAGACCTCTTGCTCCAAGAGAAGGGAGCTCTCGGTCTCTTGGTCTTTCTCCCCAATGGAAGAGGGCAATCCGGTCACTTCTTGCTCCTCAACCTCCTCATTCTTCTCTAGGGAATTAGAGTGATGTTCAACATGTATATCACCCCTAGAAGTAGCCTCATCCATTGTATCAGCACCAAAGACAACATCATCATTGGCTGGTTGCAATTCTTTCAATTGTCTTCTATGGAATTCCACGAGAAGAGGATATTTACCCTCATAACAGTCAACGCATATGCTCAACTCATCACATGAACAAGTCATAGAATCATCAAGATTATCACTATGTGAAGCACTAGGTAAGATTCCATTAGACTCAAAGGTGCTAGGCGGATTTGCAACATCCATCTCAATCCTAGGATCAGCCTCTTGGCACTTTTGAGGTTCAAGCGCTTCTTCATCAAAGTAAGGTATTGATTCAACTTGAACTCCTCCCTCCAAATTCATGTCATCAGGATTTACAACCATATTGGAAAGGAGGCCACCTTGCCTTGCCTCTTCCTCGGCCCTTTCATTCATCCATTGAGAAACAATTGAACAAATGTACCATATTGGAAAGGAGGCCACCTTGCCTTGCCTCTTCCTCGGCCCTTTCATTCATCCATTGAGAAACAATTGAACAAATGTTCTCCTTAAGTCCCTCTTGATATTCATTCAGCTTCTCCATAAGTGATGCACACATTTGCATCATCAAATCATCTGTACTGGAAGAGGGAGAATCTGCACTTGGAGAAGCATACTCATTGGGCATTTGAGCATGAAAGAAGTCATTCTGCTCCATATGTGTAGGAACACAACTTAGTAAAGGCTCTTGATAATCATAAAAATTGTGTCCATAGCCATGAGGAGGTGAATTAGGCTCATATGGATAAGCTTCCTGATAGGCATACACATCTGGCCTCTGAGCACAATAAGAATTAAACCTCATTTGGTAAGGATCATGATCTTGATATTGAGGAGCATAACTTTGTTGATCTTCAAAAGCATGTGAAGGAGTAGCATAACCTCCTCCCCCCCACTGAAAGCTTGGATGGTCCCTCCATCCTGAATTATAAGTGTTAGTGTGAGGGTTATGCTCTTGGAATGGAGGTCTCTTGTCATAGAATTGTTGTGAATTGGTGGCAATGCCTTGAAGTGCGAATGAGGCAGATGGCCTTGCAAAGTCACTCATTCTTCCATTCATTAAGCACAAGCTTTAAAATGTCCTGCAAAAATAGGCAAAACAAACCAACAAAGCCCTGCAAAACAATCCACAAACACCAACCAGCCAGCAAATACAGAATATCCAGACAGTTTCCAGCAGAGAACAAAATATATTCAGCACAGGTAGACAGCAAATTCCAGCATTCAAAGGCCAACGAAATCAGCCTAACACTTCCAGAACACTTCTAAAACAGGCTTAACTATATAGAAAGCAATTCAACCTAAAAACTTAAAACTAAAACTAACTAAAATATCACACAAGTTACACAAATAAAGATTGTGACTACGAACACTTAAAACTAGCAAGAAATAGCCTAAGCCGGCAACGGCGCCACTTGATTTTTTCTTTTTGTCGCCTAAAAAGATTAATCAAAACAATTCAATACTCTACTCCACTATTTAGATAGCGGTGAGTACAGGTCTTTCCACAGTTCAGGTTATCTTGCTAATTGAAAGTATATAAGTCACGCAAATTAACAAACAGTTTGAGTGTGTGTTTATATCTACGATTAAAATATAAAATGTACCGAAAGTATGAGTGTAAAGAATCAATAGGTGGAATCTCCTCCTTCAAGCCTCGATTTGTGCATCTCAATTGTTAGGCCTCATGTGACAATTTCCTCTTAATTAACTAGCTTAAATCGGCCAAGACCTCTTAAAACTAAGAAGTGTTAGCTAGTTTAAACTGATTAATCAAGATAGTCTAGCCTTGAACTTGATGCATATCCATAGGTGAGATAGAAATCAAAACTAACTTCTATTTAACATTCACTTCAAGAATCAAACAAAATGTACTCACATATGCTTAATCTCATGAAGCTACACAATGTATATACCTAACACACATGAAAGTTCAAGATCTAGAAGTTAGGTTTACAAACTTGAAAGAATAAATGAACTCTACACAGAAATCTCTATGCAGAATCCTAGATCTAACATACCTAAAAATCTCCAGACATGAAAGATCTAAGTGATTACAAGCTTGAAAACCTAGAAAAGGAAAATTCTCACATAAGGCCAATTACATTGAAGCTCGAACACAAATCTGGACTTGAAGGAAGGAGAAGAACGCTTAGCCGCGCATGGAGATGGAAAGATTGGAGGATTTGCGAGGTGAAATGGCCATAGCGGAGGTGAAGAAGATGAAGATGGAGTTGAGAGAGTTTGTTAGAGGAGAGAGAAAATGAAAGTGAAGTCAGTAGAGAGATCTGAAAGTTAGTTATGTTTGGGGTTTTATAGTGGTGAGTAACTTTGGAATTATCGCCCAAAGGGTATTTTTGGTATTTGGTAAAGGTTAGGATGAATGTGGACTAGATCTCATCTCCATGCATTTCTAAAGGTTCCTCCTTTTTCCTCAAAGTGATTGTGCTTCCCTTTTTGCCCTTAATGAGCCCTCCAGACTTGAATTTGACCTTGGCGCCAATTTTGCCTCATTTGGAAAGATGCTCCCCAAGTACCTTCAAGCTGCAGGGCTGACCTTGCCTTAAATTAACTCTGCACCTGAGGCTTCTGAAAAGTAGTTGACATTTCTGATCATTGTGCAGTTTGGTTCTTGTACATGCTGGCTGATGGACTTCAGCTTCCGGATGCAAGACTTCATATCGCAAGCGCGAGCATATTCACTTCCGGATGAGAATCCACTGGATGAGAATCCACTTCCGGATGTAAGTCTTTGTCCGCCAGCGCCAGCATGTTCACTTCCGGATGTAAACCCACTTCCGGATGTAAGTTCCCTTCTTCAAGTAGCCCAGCTTCCGGATGTGAACTTGCATTCTGATGTGAGTACTTTTCCAGATGTGACTTTGCTTCCGGATGTGAACCTGCATCCGGATGTGACTTTGAGTACTCTTTATCTAGCCTTCTTTCTTGCCAAGTTATCTCCACTGAAGCTCCACCAAGGGTGTGTGGAGCCCACTTGGGACCCCCCTACATGAAAAACACATCTCATAGTCAAAATGACCAAAATACCCTTAGTTCCATAAAATGCAAATAATAAGGCTATTATTCTTCAAATATTTATACATAAGCATGTGCATGAAAATGTATCAATAATGATCAAATATAACAAATAAACCATACTAATTAAGCTCAAATGCACATGCTTAAAGGTATGAAATTTGGTCTAATCACTTGCCAGGGTGGATGCAAAATTAGACCTCATCCTCCAGCACCTACAAATTCCCCAACCCTCATCACAAGGTAACTTACCACCTCCTCCTCCTCCTCCTCAAAACCCTCCTCCTCCTCCTAATCACCCTCAACTACCACCTCCTCCTCCGTCCAACACTCAACAACCTCAGCCTCCACCACAAAATGACCAACAAGCCCCACCATCACCCAACAATGACCAACAATCCCAACCTTCACCTACCCGTGACCACCAAACCCAAGATTCACCTCACAACTCTCCACGCCATTCTCCTAGAAACCTCTCATCCTCACCTTTCTCATCCTCATCCTCGCCCATTTCCACACGACCAGGTGCCCCTACACGCTCTCCACTCCACTTCTCCAACCCTACCCATCCAAGCCCTAGACCAATAGGATCTGAAACAGCCATTCACCCCCTCAGCCAACAATACGGAGAGTATCCCCGCCTTCAACCACTCTCCGATGACCATTTACCCTTTACCCCTGACTCCACCAACTACAAAGAATACTCCTCTACTCATCCTTATGAGGATATCCTTGTCACCTCCAGTTGCTTCCCCGACCCTCCTCAAACTCCTGAACACCTATCTTCTCCCACATCCTCTACCTCTACCCTCTCACCCTCCCCTCCCAAGAAATTTGGCCCTGAACCACCTCCATCCTCCTCCACATCCACTCCATCCCTGGCACTCACCCCTGTTGATGATGACAAAAGGGGGAGAAATGTTATGTCTACTCTTCGCCTAAGTATGGCCACAAGGGATGTTCTCAGCCAGCCTTCACTCTGGATTGATGAAGATATCACGGCCGCCCTGCGTCGTGCATATGAGTCTCAGAGGCTGAGTGGTGCAGAGAGCCTTATAAGAGGAGAGGCCCTCCGTTTCATGGAGCAGAAGAGAACAGCTGAGCAAGGATCACATTTGGAGATGGTTGTGTTTGGGCAGAATGAACAATCCACACAACCTGAGTCATCATCAGAGCCTCCTCCAAATAAAACAAGTAGAGAGATGGTTGAGGAGATCAGAATGAAGTGGGGACTGAAGAGACCCAACCATCCTCCCATTGTGATAGCCAAGCCTGTTCCTGCATCCTCTGGGCAAGAGTCTGAGATCCCTTCATCTGAGCAATCCTCTGATCCTCCTCCCTCGTCTGAGCCAGCAGCCAGATTCAGTGCACCCAGAAAGAAGGCCGTTGCTAGGAAACGTGCCAGGAAGTTAATTGCCACCACTGAATCTGATGAGTCTGAGGAAGAGACTCCATCTGACCTACCTGAGCAAGGAACTTCATCTGCTCAGGTTGTGCAAGAAAATCCAGTGGTCCAAGCGGTTCCAATTCTGAAGGAAGTCAAATTGGAAATTGAAGACATGACTCCTGAAGAATTTGAGAAGTATGGATTCACTGACAAGCTATCCTTTGGTCAGATGGCTTGCCTCGATGCTGAAAGAGCATGTGCCATGCCCACCCCTCCAATTAGCAAAAGCAAAAGGAAGAGCAAAGGGAAAGGGAAAAGGAAAGTCCTGGAAGTTGAGGAGGATCCCAACTTCCCTGTATGGAATGTGAGAATCCGGGCTGTCCACTATCCCAATGGAGAGGTCTCCTACTTCGACGATGCTACAGGTTTCCCTGAGTATGAAGAAGTAGAGAACATGAAAAGAGCATACGAGGAGTCCATTGAATCAGAGAGGCTCAGAAGGGAAAAAGAGGAAAAAGAGCTTCAAGAGATCATTGCCCAGATAAACCAGAGTGAGCGTGAGGCTGAGATAGCCCAACTGCAAAGAGAAAATGAAGAGAGGCAGAAAGAGAGGGAAAAGAAAAGGAGACACAAACTCTAACCCCCAATCCAAATATTTTTGTTGATTTTGTTTTCATGCATATTTTCATTCATACTTAGTGAAATTTATTTGTATACATTCTTTACCTGTATATGTTATTTGATTGTATAACTCTGACTTGTAACTACTGCTTGTCAATAATATTTGTCTGAGTTACTTGTTCTTATCCATTGCTTTTATTCTCTTGCTAATCCTTCCTTAGGAACTTAATCGATAAAACTAGGTTTGTCATCATCAAAAAGGGGGAGAATGTTAGAATCTTAAGTTTTGATGAAGACTAAAATATAGAGGATTAGACCAAGTGCCTAGGAAGCAATAGGATAACATAGGATCCCAAGTAAGAATGCTTCCGGATGAGGATTTACTTCCGGATAGATTAGGACTTGCACATACGGATGAAGTTTTCATCCCCCAGCGTCAGCAAGAAAATCACTAGGGAATTAGCTTAGTCCATGAAGCATTAGGTACACAGAACCTTAAGACTAAGCTATGACTCAACCGGAAGTGAGTTTGCTTCCTGTTAGACTTAGACTGGCTCAGAGCGATAGAATAGATATTACCCCAAGCGTCAGTAAGTCTACTTCGCCAAGTGAAAGCACTTCCTGTTAGATTTAGACTGGCGCAGACTGATAGAATAGAATGACCCCAAGCGTCAGTGAATCAGCCTCGTCAAGTGAAATTACTTCCTGTTGGATTTAGACTGACACAGGCTGATAAAAGAAACATATCCCTAAGCGTCAGTAAGTTCACTACGTCAAGTGAAAGTGCTTCCGATAGCTTAGTGACTAGCGCTGACTGTTGGATTGAAGGACACTGAGTGAGAGTGAGTAATAGTGAACAAAATCCTTCAACCAGTAGTTTTACTTCAGGATGTAGAAGTGCTTCCGAATACATCATAGACTAAGAGGACTAACGTTCAAAATATACAATACACTAAGTCAGAACATAGTCTAAGTAAGACTACTCCCCATAGCAAACTTCCCACAACATGTATAGTTCTTACTATATTTGATTATATATATTGCTATGTTGGACTAACCAGTATGTGCAGAACTTAGTCACACTTCTGGATGCAAATGAGCTTCCGGATGCAAAGACTCTTGGAATTGGGATTCAGAGATTAACACTTGCAGAGCAAGATTGCCACTTCCGGATGAACGATGATCATCCGTCAGCAAGAGTTCAAGAGTAAACGTCACATACTCAGAAGTCAGAATGCTTTTGTCAGAGCAGAGGTGTCAGGACTACTTTTCAGAGATAAAGCAAGTCAACCCTGCTAAGCATTAATGAAGATGTACTTCACAACGGTAACTTGGGATTAACGGCTACATTCAAACGGTCATATTCAACCTGCCGCCCAAGCCTTTGAAGCCGAGTATAAAAGGAACATCTACATTCAGAAGAGAAAAAAGAGAGAGAATAGAGCCTATTGTCTGAAACATTGTATTCTACATTCCTCTCATCTTCTACTCTCGGATTTAGATTTGTAATATTATTAGAGAGTAATTCAGTTGTACTTAAGTGAGTAACATCATCCACTCTTAGAGAGAGTTAGCTCTGAGCTTAAGTGTTTAGCACAATCAGTTCATAGAGTGAACATAATTGTAATCTTACATTTTGTAAGGGGGAGCATTTAGAAGTTTTCTAAATCTCCATAGGTTGCAAGTTAGCCCGTAAAACTTGCATTTGTAAGGTTTGCAGGTGAACCCGTTGTAAAACCTGTGGGTTGTTAGGTGAACCCGTGTTCGTAAAACCTAAAGTGTAAAGGCTTCTCTTGTGCCGGTTTAAACAAGAATAGTGGATTGAAAATCTCAGGTGGAGCCTGGGGACTGGATGTAGGTCTGGGTGACCGAACCAGGATAAATTTATGTGTGCATAAATTTACATTCAAACATTCTATTTTGCATCACATAACATACTGACTTGTGCATATCACTACTTCGTAAATATCATCACCAAGCACAAGCAGTCTTACGAGAAGAAGATTTAAAAGTTTTATTCCCTCACCCAATTCACCCCCCCCTCTTGGGTGACAGCCACGCTTTTCATGCTTATCAAGACTTGACTAATTGTTCAGATGAGGTACAGTCCTAAGTCTTGCTGAGGCTAATAGGATGGATTGGAGCTGGTGCAGAGGGATGAATTCACTTGGTGATCACTTCCACTGGCATCTCTGTCCTCTTGAACCCATACTTCATATACAGCTCTTCAATCAGATTGGGTGCTGGCGCAGACGGAGATATAGGCTCAGCAGTGGGAATCTCCGTAGGTTGATCACTAAGCGTTATCTCAAGCTTGCCTCTGTGCTAGCAGACTGTTGGGGGCACATGAATCAGATGGCTTCCCCAAAGGCGAGCTTTCCTTCTTGGGCAATCCGCTTCATTCCCTTCTGAGGGCAGCAGTGACATCCTGGTCAAGTCCGAGGGATGGCTATCTTAGCCTATCTCTCTCTGATTTTGCTCATGCTCCTTGTTCATTTTAGCCCATAACTGATCTAACTCTGGTTGATTGATCTGGACAAGAATCTGTTGAAGCTCCAGGGGTTCTACAATGGCTTTTCAGATCAACAGTCTCACTAAATTCAACAGATCCTTCAAATGTTGATCGAGGAATCCGCTCTCTCTTGTTCTTCTCAGGGTAGTTGAATGGAACTCTGTGATAGCTCATCCTTGAGACAGAACCATTGTCCCTTATGGTTGCCGATTGCTTCTTATGATTGTACCAGGGGGTTTCAGCAATTGCATCACCGCGAGTTCTCTTCTCTGGGGTAAGAGGAACTCTTGATCTTCCCTCACTTTCTGAATCTTCTAGGCAGAAATGAATTACTCTCTTCACTGAAGCCTGCTTCCTCAATATCACCTTCCAGAAGCTCATCAGTAGATGATCCACAAAGAGCACGAGTTGAGCTTTGGACAGTTAGGTACAATGGTATGATCAAAGCCTTTGGAAAACATTTTAACCCACATCAGCCAAGGTCTTTACACTTGAGATCGTTGGATCCTTTAAACAAGTGACCAGCTCTGATACCAAATGAAATGCGTGGCTGTCACCCAAGAGGGGGGGTGAATTGGGTGAGGGAATAAAAACTTTAACTCTTTTCCGAAAGACTGCTTGTGCTTGGTGATGATGTTAATAAGTAATGGTATGCACAAGTCAGTATGTTATGTGATGCAAAATAGAATGTTTAGATGTAAATTTATGCACACATAAATTTATCCTGGTTCGGTCACCCAAACCTACATCCAGTCCCCAGGCTCCACCTGAGATTTTCAATCCACTAATCTTCTTGTTTGAGCCAGGCACAAGAAAGCCTTTACACTTTAGGTTTTACGAACACGGGTTCACCTAAAAACCCACAGGTTTTACAACGGGTTCACCTGCAAACCTTTACAACCACAAGCTTTGCGGGCTAACTTGCAACCTATGGAGATTTAGAAAACCTCTAAATGCTCCCCCTTACTTTTGTAAGATAACAGTTCTGTTCTTCAAGCACAAGCTTTAGAACAGCCTCTATTAATTAGAGGATTTGGTTATATGTTCACTCTATGAACTGATTGTGATAAACACTTAAGTACAAATGACTCTCTCCAAGAGTAGATGATGTTACTCACTTAAGTACAAATGAATTACTCTCTAATAATGTTACATATCTAAGATCGGAGAGTAGAAGATGAGAGGAATGTAGAATACAATGTTTCAGACAATAGGCTCTATTCTCTCTCCCTCTTTTTCTTACCCTTCAGAAATGAAGAGTATCTCCTTTTATACCAGCCTCTGATTATCCAACCGTTGGAGAGGCAATAAGGCCGTTTGAATATAGCCGTTGGGGCCTTGTTTACGTTGTCCTCATTAATGCACAGCAGGGTTGACTTTGCTTTATCTGAAAAGGTGCTTTGACCAGCTGTTCTGTCAACACTGTTCTGACAACACTGTTCTGGCAAAAGTCGTTCTGACATCTATACACTGTACGGTCTGACTCTTGCTTGTTGTCAGATGAGGACTTCGTTCCTCAAGCATAAGTCCAGGATGCTAAGAGACTTACTATCGGAAGTTCTCTTGCTATCTGAAGTGAAGCTCGTGGACTCTAACATTCTGCTTGCTATCACATAGAGGAACTTTGTCTTCCAAGCACTTGTCCATGAATGATAAGAGCGCTTTGCTATTGGATGCTCTCTTGCTATCAGAAGCTCTCTTATGGACTCTGACTCTTGTGGGTAGTATGAGCTTTGACACCTTGAATGAATCTTCAGATTATGTTCTCCTTATCTCTCATACTCCTCATGCTTGGTAGGTAACAATTTTGTTCGAATATCTGTTAACCTATTGTTACCGTTGGAAAGTACATCTTCTTAAACTCTCCATTAAAGCTTAGCAGGGTTGACTTGCTTTATCTCTGAAAATTAGTCCTGACACCTCTGCTCTGACATAAGCATTCTGACACTGCATCTCTGAACGTTCTGACATTCTGATTGCTTGCGGAAGCAACTTCTCATCCGGAAGCAACCTTACTTAGTGTGCTGTACTTGAACGTTTGTTTAGCAATCTAAACACATTGTCTCATGCAGTGGGTGTTCTCTTGGTCTATGAAGCATCCGGAAGCACTCCTTCATCCGGAAGTGGCAAACTTGCTCTGCAAGTGTTAATCTCTGAAATCCAATGCCAAGAGTCTTTGCATCCGGAAGCTCATTTGCATCCGGAAGTGTGACTAAGTTCTGTACATAATGGTTAGTCCCACATAGTAATATATATATATATATATATATATATATATATATATATAATCAAATATCAAATATAGTAAGAACTATACATGCTGTGGGAAGCTTGTTCGCTATGGGGAGTAGTCTTACTTAGACTGTGTTCTGACTTAGTCTATGATGTATCCGGAAGCATTCTTACATCCGGAAGTGATTCCACTTGATGAAGGATTTTGCTCACTATCACTCACTCTCGCTCAGTGTCCTTCAATCCAACAGTCAGCGCTAGTCACTAAGCTATCGGAAGCACTTTGAGTTGACGTGGTGAACTCACTGATGCTTAGGGTTCTATCTCTTCTATCAGCCTGTGCCAGTTTAAATCCAACAGGAAGCAATTTCACTTGACGAGGCTGATTCACTGACGCTTGGGGTTATTTTATTCTATCAGTCTGTGCCAGTCAAAATCTAACAGGAAGCAGTTTCACTTGACGTTGCATTTTCACTGACGCTTGGGGTTATATCTATTTTATCAACCTGCGCCAGTCTAAATCTAACAGGAAGCAATTTTACTTCCGATTGAAACATAGCTTAGTCTTAAGGTTTTGTGTACTTAATGCTCATGGACTAAGTTATGACTAAGTGAAGTGCTTGCTGTCGCTGGGGGATGAGACATTCATCCGCGTGCGCGAGTCCTAGTCTATCCGGAAGTGATTCCGTATCCGGTTGTAGCTTAACTTAGGATTCAGTGTTGGCAATCTAGACTGGGTTCTAACCAAGTGTCTCACTTGCTTTCATTTACGTCCCCTATGGGATGTGTACTCCATCCGCGAGCTCTAGTGCTAATACTTCCGGAAGTGATCTTGCATTCGCACGTGATCTAACTCAGGATTCTAACCATATCATCTAATCCTTCCTAAGTGTTGATTATGTTCTCTTAAGTACTAGACCATATCACATCTTAGTCACCATCAAAACTTAAGATTCTAACAATCCCGTTGTAAAACCTGTGGTTGTAAAGGTTTGCAGGTTAGCCCGTGGTAAAACCTGTGGGTTGTTAGGTGAACCCGTGCTCGTAAAACCTAAAGTGTAAAGGCCTTCTTGTGCCTGGTTCAAACAAGAAGTTTAGTTGATTGAAAATCTCAGGTGGAGCCTGGGGACTGGATGTAGGTCTGGAAGTGACCGAACCAGGATAAACTTGTGTGTGCTTACTCTGTTTATTTAATCTCCACATCAAGCATCACACCACTAGATACTATCTTGTGCTTGGGGTGGTGCATCATCACTCTCATCAAGCACAAGGAGTAAAGGTATTAAAAAAAGAGAATTTTAATAAGATTTAGTCCATCACACAATTCACCCCCCCCTCTTGGGTGAAGCCACGCATTTCATTTGGTATCAGAGCCAGGTCACTTGTTTAAAGGATCCAACGATCTCAAGTGCAAAGACCTAGGCTGACTTGGGATATAAAATGTGTTTTGAAGGTTTTGATCATACTATCTCACCCTTGTTAGAAAATACTGATTTTTACTTATGGAAGGCAAGAATGAAAAGCTTTTTGCTATCCTCGGATTTCAAAATGTGGGATGTCTTTGAAAATGATTCTGATTTCAAACCAAAAGTAAATTGGACTGAAGAGGAGAAAAATTTATTTTACTTAAACATTAGAGCAATGCAAATTTTGTACAAAAGCTTAACTGACAGTGATTTCCAGAAAGTTAAACATTGCTCTAATGCTAGAGATAATTGAAACACTCTTGATGCTATGTATGCTTCTAATCAATCTCTTGAAGTTAAAGCTGTCCAAAGCTCATTTTGTGCTCCCTGTGAATCCACCTTTGATGAGCTACTGGATGGTGATATAGAGGAAGCTAGCATCAGTGAAGAGAGTGTCGATCTGTGCCTAGAAGATTCAGAAACTGAAGAAAATGAGGTACCTGAACTTAAACCTTCTAAATTGCAAGACACTTATAATGAGTTACATATTGAATTCTGTAAACTTGCAAAAGAAGTTCTAGGCTTAAGGAAAAAGAATAGGAAACTTGAGGAATTTATCCTTTCTTCTACATCCAAGGAGTCCAAAGTTCTATTCTTAGAAGAAGAGTTTTCAAAAGACCCTGAGATTTCAAAAGTTAACAAACATATAGTCTTTGAAAAGAAAACTGGCCAACACAATAATGACAAGAAATCTCATTCTGAACATCACTCCGTTATCTGTCATTATTGTGGTAGAACAGGTCATATTTCTCACACATGCAATTTTAAAAGAAATTTAAATGTGAGGAACAAATATGTATGGATCCCTAAGGGACAAGTAAGGTCCAGCGCTAACCATGAAGGACCCAAGTACAAATGGGTACCAAAACTTCCGTCTAGTGCTTTACTTGTGCAGGAAAGATCAAGAGTTCCTCTTGCCCCAAAGAAGAGAGCTCGTGGTGATGTCACTGCTGCAACCACCTGGTACAATCATAAGAAGCAGTGCACTACCACAAGGAACAAAGTTTTTGTCTCAAGGATGAGCTATCACAGAGTTCCACTCAACTATCCTGAGAAGAACAAGAGAGAGAGGATATCTCAATCAACATGGAGAAAGCCTATGAATTCTGTCTCTCATAAGAAAGTGCTTCAGGCCAAAGATAAGTATAGAAGATCTCCTTGGGTAAGCAAGGGATCGCTTAAGGTTGAAGCATGCAATAGTAAAATCTCCTATGCAAATGTTATATGGACTTATTGAGATTTTATATCAAGCATTATGTATATGAACATTATATTCCTTATAAGAGTTCTCACAATGTTCATAGTCTACATGCTGTCATGATCAAAATATATATATATCCTTGTGCATACAGTCACGTTTGATTCACAATGCCATATTCATAGTGAATGATTCTTAGATGCATGCGGACTTTACTGTTAGAATCTTAAGTTTTGATGAAGACTAAAATATAAAGGATTAGACCAAGTGCCTAGGAAGCAATAGGATTAACATAGGATCCCAAGTAAGAGCGCTTCCGGATGAGGTTTTACTTTCGGATAGATTAGGACTTGCGCACGCGGATGAATGCTTTCATCCCCCAGCGTCAGCAAGTAAATCACTAGGGATTTAACTTAGTCCATGAAAATTAGGTACACAAACCTTAAGACTAAGCTATGTTTCAATCGGAAGCGAATTTGCTTCCTGTTAGACTTAGACTGGCGCAGAGCGACAGAATAGATATTACCCCAAGCGTCAGTGAGTCTACTTCGCCAAGTGAAAGCACTTCCTATTAGATTTAGACTGGCGCAGGTTGATAAACTAGATATAACCCCGAGCGTCAGTGGAAATGCAACATCAAGTGAAGTTGCTTCCTGTTAGATCTTGACTGGCGCAGACTGATAGAATAGATTTCACCCTAAGCGTCAGTGAATTCACCACGTCAAGTAAAAGTGCTTCCGATAGCTCAGTGACTAGCGCTGAGTGGTGGAATGAAATAGACTAAGCAAGAGCGAGTCATAGTGAACAAAAATCCTTCATCCAGTGATTTTACTTCCGGATGTAAAAATGCTTCCGGATACATCATAGACCAAATCAGAACAAAGTCTAAGTAAACTACTCCCCATAGCAAACAAGCTTCCCACAGCATGTATAATTCTTATATATATATTGCTATGTTGGACTAACCAGTATGTGCAGAACATGGTCACGCTTCCGGATGCAAATGAGCTTCCGGATGGAAAGACTCTTGACATTGGGACTCAGAGCTTAACACTTGCAGAGCAAGATTACCACTTGCGGATGAATGATGATCATCCGTCAGCAAGAGTGCAAGAGTAAAACATCACATACTCAGAAGTCAGAATGCTTTTGTCAGAGCAGAGGTGTCAGGGCTACTTTTCAGAGATAAAGCAAGTCAACCCTGCTATGCATTGATGAAGCATTAAATGGGCAAACGGTAACAAGGGAAAAACGGACATATTCAAACGGCTAGCCCACCTACCAAGAGCTCAGAATGCTTGAAGGCTATATAAGAGAACTCAACTTCATTTATGAAGAATCGAATTTTTGAATATTCTTGAGTAAAGTCAGAGCAAGAAAACAAAGAACATTCTCAAGCATTCAAAGCTGCCCAGAAAAGCGAAGAGCATTTAACACATCAAGAGTTTACTCTCACCTACTTATTCTGTACTCTTGTTGTTAAGTCTCTTCTTGTCATAAGAGCATTTATTGTACTTAAGTGTGTATCACAATCTGTTCTTTAAGAGAACTTAGTCAAAAATCCTTTAAGTGAAAAGGTAAACCCCTTGCTTGGTGTAAGGGGGAGTTAGTTAGAAAGGTTACAAGTGAGCCTAAGTGAAACTTGTTGTAAGGTTGCAAGTGAGCCCGTGAAAACTTGCGGTTGTAAGGTTTTCAGGTGAACCCGATTTAAAACCTGAGGTTTAGTGGAACTCGACCTGGGAGGTTGAGGAACTGGACGTAGGTCAGGTAGACCGAACCAGTATAACTCGTGTGTTATTTTATTTGAGCATTTAATTTTTGAAACACAATTCACCCCCCCTCTTGTGTATCCATTACTTACATTTGGTATCAGAGCAGGTCTTTCTTATTCGATTCCAACGAATCGCAGAAAGCAAAGATCTAATTAATGGATACGGATTATTCTCTGCCAGATGTCGCTGTACAACCCAACAAGCCCCCAGGCTTCGATGGGCACAACTATCCATTCTGGAAGTTCAGAATGGAAACTTATATCAAGTCAAGCGATATCAGACTATGGGACGTGATCGAACATGGGGATCAAATTCCCTTAGATGAGGATGGATTTGCTAAGGTGAAAGCCAGATACACTCCTGAGGACTATGCTCTAGTCCAACTCAACCATAGGGCTATACACTACATCCAGTGTGCTCTCAGCTACAAAGAGTTTCACAGGATCAGCCACCACAAAAATGCAAAAGATATGTGGGAGGCTCTTGAGGCTGCACACTCCGGAACCAGGGGAGTAAAAGCAAGACGTGTTGAGATGCTGGTGGAAGAATTTCACAAATTCGCCATGCTAAGCCCCACCGAGCCCATCAGAGATCTAGAGCTCAGATTCACCCATCTCATCAACAATCTAGCCTCGCTTGGTAAGGATATCCCTGAAAGAGAGCAAGTGAGCAAGATTCTGAAGATCTTGAGGGGTGACTGGATCACCAAAGTAACTATTCTGCAAGAAGTGCAAGGAGAATCAACCAGCTCCGTCACCGCTCTCTTTGGCTCCCTTGCTGAATATGAGCCTACCTTGCTGGCTATGAGAGCTCCTCAAACCTCATCCAAGAGTAAGAACCTTGCTCTCGTTGCTCCCAGCAAAGCAATCAATGACAATGATGAGGATGACGACGATGAGATGGACGATGAGGAGATGGCTATGATGGTGAGGAAGTTCAGGAAATTCCTCAGAAAGAAGGAAGGCTATCAGAAAGGTGATTCCAGCCAGAAGAAGGGATACAAGAAAGAGAAGGTCCCTGTGTGTTTTGAATGCAATAAGCCTGGTCACTTCAAGGCTGAATGTCCCAGCCTGCAGAGGTCTAAAGGCAAGGATAAAAGAAAAGCTCTTGTTTCCTCCATTTGGGTAAATAGCTCAGATGAGGAAGCAAGTGATGATGAAGAAGTTGCCAACCTCTGCCTGGTAGCTAGAGAAGAGGATGAGGAAGCATCTTCAGATCCTGACCTCACCAACGAAGAACATGAGGTAACTCTTCCTGAACTACAAGAGGCTTACAATGAGATTCATGAAGAATTCTCTAAACTATGTAAAGCCTATAAATTCCTGAAAACCAAAAAGGAATCACTTGAGTCCAAGGTGGACTCACTTAGTGAGGAACTAGCGGAAGCTAGAAGATTTCCAATGGTGGATGGACAGGGTTCTCCCCAAACGGAACCCAACACCCCAATACCTGAGAGCTGTCCAAATTGCAGCAAAATCTCAGAAGAAAATAATAAGCTGCAAAATGCCCTGCAGAAATTTACCAATGGTTCAGAAATGCTAAATATACTCTTAATGAACCAAAGGGCATATAGGGATAGAACTGGCTTGGGATATACCCCTAGAAAGAAAAAATGGGAAGAACCAAAAGTAAAGCCTTACTTAAAGTTCTTCCATAAAGCCACCAGTTATAGCTCCTCACCTTTTAGCTTCTGTAACTACTGCAACAGGAAAGGACACTCCATGTCCACCTGTAATGCTAAGAAGCATGGAGCTAACAGCTCTTACAAATGGGTGCCCAAAGGAACCAAGGCTACACAGGATCCTCCTCCTGCAAAGGACACCAAGGAAGGACAAGGATCCCGAGCCTGGAATCATCCGACAGGGAAAACCCAAGAGCCTAGAGCCAGCACTAGGCCAAAGGCTCCAAATGTTCATAAGCCCAAGGTTAAGCCCAAAGCTAGACCAAGGGCACTAAACGCTACTAACAAGGGACCCAAGAAAGGTTGGGTACCTAAAGTTGCTTGATTGTTTCAGGTGTGTCTCAAGGCATCCAAGAACAAAAAATGGTACATCGATAGCGGATGCTCGAGACATATGACTGGAGATAGAGACAAGTTCAAATCTCTGGTGATCAAAGATGGAGCCACAGTGACCTTTGGAGGAAATCAAAGTGGCAAGATCACTGGAGTTGGAGAAGTCGGACCAGTCAAAGATGTATATCTAGTGGACGGTCTCTGTCACAACCTGCTAAGCGTAAGTCAAAGCACGGACAAAGGTAACTGGGTAATATTTGATTCAAATGAGTGCTTAATAGTTGACAAGCAGGATCTAATCTTAGACAAGGCCAACTTAAAGTATAAACTTAAGGCCAATAGAAATGGGAATCTATATACCATAGATTTATGTCAACAGCTAGAAGAGAAATGTTTAATATCTAGTGACGAGAACAGCTGGCTTTGGCATAAGAGGTTAGCTCATGTCAATTTTACTCAATTGGATATGCTAATTAAAAATGAGCTAGCTATAGGTATTCCCTCTTTTAAAGTTAAGCATGATTTTATCTGTGAATCCTGCCAACGAGGAAAGCAAACTAAGTCCTCGTTTAAAACCAAGAAGAGAGTCTCCAACAGCAGGCCCTTGGAACTAATCCACATGGATTTAGTTGGGCCAGCAAGAGTAAAGAGCTTGGGTGGAAACCTATATGCTCTAGTAGTGGTGGATGACTATTCAAGGTTCACTTGGACTATGTTTCTTGCCTCTAAGCAAGATACTTTTGATGCTTTTGTTGTCCTGGCTAAGAAAGTGCAGAATGAGAGAGAGCTCAAAATCACAGCCATAAGGACAGACCATGGAGGGGAGTTTGAGAACCATAGCTTCTCTGAGCTATGTGAGCAAAACGGCATTGAACATAACTTCTCAGCTCCTAGGACTCCTCAGCAAAATGGAGTGGTCGAAAGGAAGAACAGGGTTCTGACAGAGATGGCTAGAAGCATGCTCAACGAGAAAGAGGTTTCTCAAGTGTTCTGGGCGGACGCTATGAGCACTGCTTGCTATATCTCCAACAGAGCCTATGTTCGCAAGGGCTTGGATAAAACTCCATACGAGCTATACAAAGGGAGGAAGCCCAACATCAGCCACCTCAGAATATTCGGATCAAAATGCTACGTGCATAATAATGGAAAGGTAAATTTGGGTAAGTTTGATCCAAAGGCTGATGTAGGCATATTCATAGGATATTCCCTTAGGAGTAAAGCATATAGGATATACAACATGAGAACTAAAACTGTAGAAGAATCCATGCATGTTGTATTTGATGAAACTCCTACATGGGGACAATCCATAGAAGATGATGAAGCACTTAATCTTCCAAAACTATCATCATCTTCCTCACCACCAAAAGAAACACCAACAAGCAATCCCAAAGAAGAAGGTGAACCCAGTGATGAACCTAGAGAGCAACCCATGCCTGAGGAGGCACAGTTGCCAATAGCTAGGAGACATCACAGGGATCATCCTCTTGATCAAGTGCTTGGTGATGTTTCTTCTGGTGTCAGAACTAGAAGACAAGTTCAAAATGAAGTTGAGTTCGGAGCATTCCTATCTCAAATCGAACCAACTTCAGTTGAACAAGCTCTTGAGGACTGCGACTGGATTATTGCCATGCAGGAAGAGCTAAATCAATTTGAGAGAAGTCAAGTGTGGGAACTAGTCCCAAGGCCGTCTCATCAATCCATAGTAGGGACCAAGTGGGTCTTCAAGAACAAACTGGATGAGACAGGTCAAATCACCAGAAACAAAGCCAGACTAGTAGCCAAAGGATACAACCAAGAAGAAGGCATTGACTATGAAGAAACTTTTGCTCCAGTCGCTAGACTTGAAGCAATAAGGATTCTTCTAGCCTTTGCATCCATGAAAGGTTTTAGATTATATCAAATGGATGTAAAGAGTGCATTTCTTAATGGTTATATTAAAGAAGAGGTATATGTAGAACAACCTCCTGGCTTTGAGGACCATAAGCACCCCAAACATGTGTATAGATTAAAGAAAGCTTTATATGGCCTGAAACAAGCTCCTCGAGCTTGGTATGAGAGACTCAGCAGCTTTTTGCTGGGCAAGGGTTTCTCAAGGGGCAAATTAGATAATACACTGTTTATCCTTCACAAAGATAGAGATATGCTAATTGTCCAAATTTATGTTGATGATATTATATTTGGGGCAACTAACGAGAAACTTTGTGAAGATTTTTCTAAGACTATGCAGGGTGAATTTGAGATGTCAATGATGGGAGAACTAACGTTCTTCCTAGGCCTGCAGATCAAACAAAAGAAGAATGGAATCTTCATCTCCCAAACCAAATACTGCAGAGAACTACTCAAAAAGTTTGGGATGGATGAATGCAAGGAGTATGACACTCCTATGAGCACCACTGCCGCACTCGACGCTGACGCAAAGGGTAAATCTGTCAGCCTGCCCATGTACAGGGGAATGATAGGTTCCCTCTTATACCTAACAGCCAGCAGGCCTGATATTCAATTTAGTGTAGGCATGTGCGCTAGGTTTCAAGCCAACCCCAAGGAATCACACTTAACATGTGTCAAACGCATTCTGAGATACCTTGAGGGAACACAAGAACTTGGTCTTTGGTATCCTAGAGGTAACCAAGAGTTCTTGTGGGCTTATTCTGACTCTGACCATGCAGGTTATAAAACAGATAGAAAGAGCACCAGTGGACAATGCGCCTTTCTTGGTGGTTGTCTGGTGTCTTGGGCCAGCAAGAAGCAAACCTGCGTGTCCTTGTCATCCACTGAGGCAGAATACATTGCTGCTGCAAGTTGTTGTGCACAAGTGCTATGGCTGAAAAACCAGTTGAGAGATCTTGGCTTGGAGTTCCCTGAGGCACCCATCCTTTGTGATAACACAAGCACAATTAGCCTCGCCAAGAATCCAGTTCAGCACACAAGGACTAAGCACATTGACGTCCGACATCACTTCATCAGAGACCATGTTCAAAAGAAGGATGTCAAGGTGCAGTTTGTTCCCACACAACAACAGCTTGCGGACATCTTCACTAAGCCTCTGGGGACTGACCAGTTTATTTTCATTAGAGGTGATTTGGGAATGGTAAACCCAAATGAAGTGTAATTTTTTTTTTATATACTTGATTATTTATCACTTACAACAATACTGACTTGGGCATCGGAGTGCCAATATATTGTTTTGCAGGTGTTCAATGTTAAATCTTAAGCAAGTGCAACCGGAAGCAAAACCACTTCCGGATGATCACTCACTGGCACTGGATGATCAAACCAAGAGAGCGCCAGCACAAGTCCAAAAAGACATGTCACTTCAGAAAACGCTTCAACTTCCAAATGAGACGTTTCGACTTCTCGGACAATATAAAGCGACAAGTGTCATCAGGTATATCGCTCCAACTTAAGTGTTTACGCTACCCAATGTGTGATAATGTGAAGAAGCATGACCTTTTTGCCCTTAGTGACTTTACCTATAAAAAGGACATCTCTTTTCACTTCACTTTTCATCTTCAAGTACAAATTCTTGCATACATTCTTCATCTTCATCTATGTTCTTCATCCTCTTCATATAAACTTTTCATCAACCCCACAAAAATGGCCAAACCTTCTGAAACAAACCCAGTTTCGAGGAAACCCTCCTCATCTAAGAAACACAAGTCCAAATCTGAGAAATCAAGTCTTCAACATTCTGGAAAATCTGGGTATCGTGAAAAACACCATGAAGTCTCTGGGCAAATTGCACTAGGGCAGGATGAAAATATTCAAGGTCAGCCTGAAACTTCTGGTAGAATGGCAGAACTATTAGTGGGTTCTAAGCAAGAGAAGCTTGATAAGAAGAGGAAGTCCATCCCTAAGGAGGAGGCTACGGCGATCAAATACGAAAAGCCCTCTTTGATGATGCCAAAAGGGGGAGAGATGCATTGACCACTAGCCTTGCTATCCTGGGAGTTCCTTGATGAAAAAGAGCTTCAGCGTGAGGGAGAGGAAGAAGAAACAAAAACCCTAAAGAGAGATGCATTGACCACTAGCCTTGCTATCCTGGGAGTTCCTTGATGAAAAAGAGCTTCAGCGTGAGGGAGAGGAAGAAGAAACAAAAACCCTAAAACCCCAGTCCCAATTTTATTTTGTGTACTTAGAAATGTTTCCTTCTTCATGCATACTTTCATATCTGCCTAATATATGCGCTTTACCTGTAAATGTTATCTGATTATATGCTCTGACTTGTAACTTATGCTTATCAATAATATTTGTCTAAGTTACTTGTTCTTAACTATTGCTTTTATTCTTCAGCTAATCCTTTCATATGAACTTAATCGATAAAACTAAGTTTGTCATCATCAAAAAGGGGGAGAATGTTAGAATCTTAAGTTTTGATGAAGACTAAAATATAAAGGATTAGACCAAGTGCCTAGGAAGCAATAGGATTAACATAGGATCCCAAGTAAGAGCGCTTCCGGATGAGGTTTTACTTTCGGATAGATTAGGACTTGCGCACGCGGATGAATGCTTTCATCCCCAGCGTCAGCAAGTAAATCACTAGGGATTTAACTTAGTCCATGAAAATTAGGTACACAAACCTTAAGACTAAGCTATGTTTCAATCGGAAGCGAATTTGCTTCCTGTTAGACTTAGACTGGCGCAGAGCGACAGAATAGATATTACCCCAAGCGTCAGTGAGTCTACTTCGCCAAGTGAAAGCACTTCCTATTAGATTTAGACTGGCGCAGGTTGATAAACTAGATATAACCCCGAGCGTCAGTGGAAATGCAACATCAAGTGAAGTTGCTTCCTGTTAGATCTTGACTGGCGCAGACTGATAGAATAGATTTCACCCTAAGCGTCAGTGAATTCACCACGTCAAGTAAAAGTGCTTCCGATAGCTCAGTGACTAGCGCTGAGTGGTGGAATGAAATAGACTAAGCAAGAGCGAGTCATAGTGAACAAAAATCCTTCATCCAGTGATTTTACTTCCGGATGTAAAAATGCTTCCGGATACATCATAGACCAAATCAGAACAAAGTCTAAGTAAACTACTCCCCATAGCAAACAAGCTTCCCACAGCATGTATAATTCTTATATATATATTGCTATGTTGGACTAACCAGTATGTGCAGAACATGGTCACGCTTCCGGATGCAAATGAGCTTCCGGATGGAAAGACTCTTGACATTGGGACTCAGAGCTTAACACTTGCAGAGCAAGATTACCACTTGCGGATGAATGATGATCATCCGTCAGCAAGAGTGCAAGAGTAAAACATCACATACTCAGAAGTCAGAATGCTTTTGTCAGAGCAGAGGTGTCAGGGCTACTTTTCAGAGATAAAGCAAGTCAACCCTGCTATGCATTGATGAAGCATTAAATGGGCAAACGGTAACAAGGGAAAAACGGACATATTCAAACGGCTAGCCCACCTACCAAGAGCTCAGAATGCTTGAAGGCTATATAAGAGAACTCAACTTCATTTATGAAGAATCGAATTTTTGAATATTCTTGAGTAAAGTCAGAGCAAGAAAACGAAGAACATTCTCAAGCATTCAAAGCTGCCCAGAAAAGCGAAGAGCATTTAACACATCTAGAGTTTACTCTCACCTACTTATTCTGTACTCTTGTTGTTAAGTCTCTTCTTGTCATAAGAGCATTTATTGTACTTAAGTGTGTATCACAATCTGTTCTTTAAGAGAACTTAGTCAAAAATCCTTTAAGTGAAAAGGTAAACCCCTTGCTTGGTGTAAGGGGGAGTTAGTTAGAAAGGTTACAAGTGAGCCTAAGTGAAACTTGTTGTAAGGTTGCAAGTGAGCCCGTGAAAACTTGCGGTTGTAAGGTTTTCAGGTGAACCCGATTTAAAACCTGAGGTTTAGTGGAACTCGACCTGGGAGGTTGAGGAACTGGACGTAGGTCAGGTAGACCGAACCAGTATAACTCGTGTGTTATTTTATTTGAGCATTTAATTTTTGAAACACAATTCACCCCCCCTCTTGTGTATCCATTACTTACATTTACACTTCCTACAAACTGACCTGTCAGATCCAAGTTTGGAGACTGAAAAATGGAAAAAAGGAATCACTTGGTATTTTGTAGGAAAGAAGATCCAAAGGAACAACAATATTCAAGATAGAACCTGGTCTGAGGAATGTGTCAAATCTGAATAAGCTGTTGTTCATGATGGGCTCCTAGTGCTACTGCTCTTGAAATAGAAAAGATCAAACATCGTCTGCCAAAATCAAACAAGCTACTACTTGACATTCATTACAATACAAATGATGCTTAGTCATACTAAATCAATCAATGGAAGACTTCTCTCTTGATACTCTGTTTGGCCTTCAATGACAAGGATGATGATGGAGAAGAAAAATAAGTGAAACATTATTCCTCTCATCACCAAATATTTTTGGTGGGTGATGATGATTTCTCCATCTCTCTTTGCTTGACTCAGTCCTTTGGTTCAGCTCTCAACATTGTTGCTTCTTCCCCTGACACTAATGATGAAGTTGTGAGGAAGTACAAAAAGGCAAAGTCGAATTAATTGGCTTAACTAAGCTGGGAGCAGATGTGTGGCATGGAGTTGGTGCAACTCAAATGAAATTTCATTCATACTTGAAAATGAGGAGATTTGATAGAATTATATTCAACTTACCACATGCAGCATGGCAGAGAAGATAACTTCTCCATGACACTGAAACACAAGAACCTTATACGCAGGTTCCTTATGAATGCAAGGAGTATGACACTCCCATGAGCACCACTGCCGCACTCGATGCTGACGCAAAGGGTAAATCTGTCAGCCTGCCCATGTACAGGGGAATGATAGGTTCCCTCCTATACTTAACAGCAAGCAGGCCTGTCATTCAATTTAGTGTAGGCATGTGTGCTAGGTTTCAAGCCAACCCCAAGGAATCACACTTAACATGTGTTAAACGTATTCTGAGATACCTTGAGGGAACACAAGAGCTTGGTCTTTGGTATCCCAGAGGTAACCAAGAGTTCTTGTGGGCTTACTCTGACTCTGACCATGCAGGTTATAAAACTGATAGAAAGAGCACCAGTGGACAATCCGCCTTCCTTGGTGGTTGTCTGGTGTCTTGGGCAAGCAAGAAGCAAACCTGCGTGTCTTTGTCATCCACTGAGGCAGAATACATTGCTGCTGCAAGCTGTTGTGCTCAAGTGCTGTGGCTGAAGAACCAACTGAGAGATCTTGGCTTAGAGTTCCCTGAGGCACCCATCCTCTGTGACAACACAAGCACAATCAGCCTCGCCAAGAATCCGGTTCAGCACACAAGGACAAAACACATTGATGTCAGACATCACTTCATCAGAGACCATGTTCAAAAGAAGGATGTCAAAGTGCAATTTGTCCCCACTCAACAACAGCTTGCTGACATCTTCACCAAGCCTCTGAGGATTGACCAATTTACTTTCATAAGAGGTGATTTGGGAATGGTAAACCCAAATGAGGTGTAAACTTTTATTTATTATACTTGGTTGCTTTAAAATCTACAACAATACTAACTTAGGCATCGGAGTGCCAATATGTGTTTTTGCAGGTCCTCAATGTTAAATCTTAAGCAATTGCAACCAGAAGCAAAACCACTTCCGGATGATCATCCGCTGACACTGAGTGTTGAAACTAAGAGAGCGCCAGTGCCAGACCAAGGGACACGTCACTTCAGAAAACGCTTCATCTCCCTCTATGAGAAGTTGTGCCTTCTCTGACAAGATGAAGCGACACATGTCATAAGGTGCGCCGTTTCAATTAAAATATTTACGTTACCCAATGTGTAAACGTTTGCTTCCATCTGAAAAGACATGACCATTTTACCCTTAGTAACTTTGCATATAAATAGGGTGTCATTTTCACTTTCACTTTTTACTTACACAAATTTCTTACCAACAAATTCTCTGCATACACATTCATATTCTCTTCATCTTCTTCTTCGCATCTCATCACAAATACATCATAAACCCTCACAAAAATGGCCGGCTCACATGAATCTAACCCCAACACCAAGATACCCACTACCTCCAAGAAATCAGTGTCCAAAAGTAGCAAATCTGGGGATTCACGTTCTGGAAAATCTGGAAAATCACATGAACATCATGAACACCAAGAACACCAGGATAAACTTGTGTGTGCTTACTCTGTTTATTTAATCTCCACATCAAGCATCACACCACTAGATACTAGCTTGTGCTTGGGGTGGTGCATCATCACTCTCATCAAGCACAAGGAGTAAAGGTATTAAAAAAAGAGAATTTTAATAAGATTTAGTCCATCACCCAATTCACCCCCCCTCTTGGGTGAAGCCACGCATTTCACCCGGTGCTTACACAATTGATTGTCAAATAGGGAATCATAGGTTTTGTAAGGCATTGTTAGATCTAGGGGCTGCCATAAATGTAATGCCAAAGACTATTTTTGCAACCCTAGGATTGAAGAACATAAGCTCAACTAATGTGGTTTTGCAATTGGCCGATAGCTCTATTAGGAAACCTTATGGTTTTGTTGAGGACATCCTTGTTAAGGTGCAAAGTTTGGTCTTCCCGGCCGACTTTTATATCCTTGACATGTCCAATGAAGCAAAAAGTGAGGAACCTCTCATTTTGGGTAGGCCTTTCTTGAGAACGGCCAATGCAATCATAAGCTTAAAGGAAGGTTACATAACCATGGAAGTAGGTAATCAATTGATAAAATTCAAGGTGTTTGAGGCAATAAAACATCCTAATACAACTTATTCACACCTAGGATTGCATTGTATTGATTCTTTGATGCATGAGATGGTTGATGAGCATCTTGATTCCTTGAAGATGAGCATGATTGATGTTGATGCTTCCATGAGTTACCATGATTCTTGTGTTATTGAGAAATATGATGCATTTTTGCTTGATTCTAAGAATGAAACTTCTAACATTAGAAGCATGATGCATTCATATGTTGATCCTTGGCATGTCAAGTTTAATATTGGTGGAGTATATATATGCATATCTTCTTTGCCTATCTACAACCCCTTGGAGAAGGGAGGTTTGTTCTATCTTGTTGACAAGGATAGGTTGGAAAGAATGTTTGCTTTCATGATGGATGATGGATTGCTTATGAAGGAAGACTTGTTTGACTACACCTCGCAATACATCTTGGATTGGAAGAGCCGATGGAGGCATATACAAGGAAAGTGTGCTTTGCAAGAGAATTTCCATCATATGGCTTTGAGTGCACCTACTTAGCTTGATGAGGACCTTTTATACCTTGCTTTGAGTGGTGGTACTACAAATACTGAGAGGTGGTCGGAATTTACTCCTTGGACAAATGCTATGAAGGGGCACAATCTTGATTCATTTCATGATTCTCACTCGATTTCTATATCTTATGATGTTCCTTCTAAGAATGTATATCTTGATTTTCCTTGTGCTCCACTTTGTTTATCTTTGCATACCTACAACCCCTTGCAAGAGGGACGTTTGTGCTATGTTGTAGGTACATTTGGTATGCATAAGGAATATTGGGAAACGAAGGGGTCCATGATGGAGGTTGAGGAGATTTCAAGATTTGAGGGAGTCAATTTGGGCTTAATTACGGCTGAGAGGAATCTCAAGAAGAGTTTGGCATGTGCTGCATCAAAAGAGGAAGTGGACTATTACAATGGCAAGCTCTCAAAGGAAGATTTAACAAGGCTTGTGATTCGGTTGAAGATACTCCGAAGGAACATTGAGTTGAAGGGCAAGGCTTTGGAAGGAAATATGAGTGAACCTTCATTACTTGGTGTTCTTAAGAGGAAAATTCAAAAGTTTCTTTTGAAAATACAAGCCCATGGAAGAGCTAGGCGCCCAAAAGAGAAGAAAAGGGTTGCAAATCTTACAAAGTCCACTTGGAAGCTTCCCAACCAAGAGAAGTCCGAAAGGTGCAAAGATCACGTTGTGCAAGGGAAGCTTCGAACCACAAATTTTGATGGTGGCCGAGAATACCTCAATAAAGGCCACACCACAAAGTTCTTCAAAGAGAACTTCAAGCCTCCATAAGAGGTTGTACCTTTCCTTCCCTTACCTACTTTTAATCGCTTTTATTCTAAGTGTGGGGGAAGATTTTTGATAGTAATAAAATAATAATAGGATTTTTGTTTAGGATTATGTTCTAGTATGTTGTTTTAGGTTGTTTAAAAAAAATTCACTAGTGCTTGGGGATGCCTATTTGCTTCCGGAAGTGTCACTGTAGAAATAGAGGATCTTGCATCCGGAAGTGTTTTGGCTATCGGAAGCTCTCCACTTAGACTTTGTTACTTAGGATCAGATTGTGTTCACTTTGCTTCAGCTAGGGGATGCGTTCTGTATCCGGAAGCGTCAGTGCTTCCGAAAGCATTTTTGCATCTGATAGTGACTTAACTTAGAATCTAGATCCAACTTTGCTTCCGATAGTATTTTTGCTTCCGGAAGCACTTTTGCTTCCGATAGCGAGTTCACTTAGAGTCTAAGACTAGTTTGGCTTTCTATAGCATTTTTACATCCAATAGAGCCTTAACTTAGAAAATCTAAATCCAGTATTGCTTCCGGTAGCAATTTTGCATCCGGTAGCAGTTTTGCTTCCAGAAGCATTTCTGCATCCGATAGCGACTTGAGTCTAAATCCAGTTGGGCTTCCTGAGCGTAAGTGAGAAAAAAAAAATAAAAAAAATGTATATAAATTTGTGTTAGGTTGTGTTTAGTGTTAGCTTGTGAATAATACATGCATTGGCCATTTGTATGCTTGGACTGCCCGGCCTTTTATGTTGCTGTCTTGCCTTTGAAATGCATCTTCCTACTTGATTTGATTGGTCCATTGAGGACAATGCATGCTTTAAGTGTGGGGGGTGTATTATGTGCTTAAAAGTGGTCTAATTCAAAGCTTTCACACTTGATTTTTGGACTTATTTCGCATGATTTTTCTTGAAAATTTAACTTGATCATGGCTTTTGAAAGTAAATGGAATTGTCCTCTAGTGTGTAAGTAGAATTTTTGGAATGATTACTTAGGGCATTGCATGGGGCACTTTTATGGTATAAAGAGGGTGTAAGTTTCCCATTTAACTTTTCTTAGGGAGGAAGTGACTGATTAGAGTAAGCCATAAAACTGAGAAGCCTCCAACCGAATTGAGTGGGCCAATAGTCTACTTGACCTCCTAGAACTTGTCCTAGCTCTTGTTCAAGATCACAATGCATGGCATGATTGAAAATGAAAGGGGCATTTCATTTCTAAACCCTCATGACCCAAACACTAAACCAACCAAATATTACCCTTTGATTTAACCCCTTTGGGCCATTCACTTTTCTTTTCTACCACCTTGACCAATGTTTGAATGAGTGACTATAGCATATGCTTGCATTTATATTAGTATTGTATTGTTGTATCTCTTGAAAAACATGTTACATGTGACAAAAAGAAAATGGCCGAGAGTCTTAGTGAGGAAAAGAAATGTGTTGCCAAAGGCCAAGAAAAGCAAAGAAAGGAAAGGAAAAAGAAAAGAGGCCGAAGGCCTAAGAAAAAAAAGGGTTAAGGTGCATTTTTAGTACTCTAGAATATAGCAAAGTGCACTTAACATAATACACAATATTGTGGTCTATTTGTGGTAACGAACAATTAGTTTCGTGGCTTATTTAGTAACGACGTTAAATAAGTTAAGTTTGACCGTCATGTGTCAAATATTGACCGTTAAATTGTGAGGTAAAGGAGCATTTTCAGTACTCTAGAATATAGAAGGAGCACTAAACATAATATACAATATTTTAGTCCATTTGTGATAACTAAAAATTATTTTCATTGCTTATCTAGTAATTCGTTAGCTAAAATTCACTTTTGTAAGATAAAATCTAATGTGACATAATGATGTAATATATGTATATTGAAATGACAATGTAATGAACATTATTTTGAGTTTAGAACTATGTAATTAGATAGAAGTAACTCTTCTTCTATTACATCATAGGGTCATTAATTTGAGTCAAGCCAGTATGACCAACCCGTTTTAATTTGTGTCGAGCCAGTATGACCAACTCATTTTAACTCAGTAAGGCCAACCTGTTTAGTTTATGATTTTTTGCTTACACTTTTTATATATGTAAAATACTAATGACTTGTTAGTTTATACATGCATGATATTAGGATAGTCTATGGATCTTTATAACTTTGTAGTGTTTAATTATTTGACACTTTGAATAATATTGTGACTTAGTTGTTTATGGTGTTTAAATATTGTATATTATGTTTGATGCTCCTTCTATATTCTAGAGTACTAAAAATGCTCCTTTATCGCACAATTTAACGGTCAAAATTTGACACATAACGGTCAAATTTAACTTATTTAACGTCGTTACTAAATAAGCCACAAAAATAATTCTTGGTTACCACAAATTGACCACAATATTGTGTATTATGTTAAGTGCACTTTGCTATATTCTAAAGTACTAAAAATGCACCTTAACCCAAAAAAAAAGAGAGAAAAAGCACAAAGTGCTTATGTATGCCAAAGGCATAAGAGTGAAAAGAAAAATGAGTGAAGCACAAAGTGCTTGAAAAAAAAAAGAGATGTAGCATGCTTTATTGGAGTTGAATTTTGTATTGTAGGTATATGTGGTAGCTACTTGTTCATATCATTGGTCATTGACTACTATCCATTATTCACCATTCATATTAGCCTTCCATCCAAACCCCAAAGTCCTCTTGATTTGATTGTGCCATGCATAATAATGGGTGGAGAACTAAGAGCTACTACAAGCCTATGGTGAGGTTAAGTGCATTGAGCCAAAGAGTAAAATTATGCAGAAATTGTGCATAATTTCTAGCTACAGTAAAATTATGCAGAACTCCTAGTTACACCTACCACAATTTAATTCTAGCTACATATAATTAAACTTCCATGTATTACAATTGATTTCCTCACTTTACTCCTACAAATCCTCAGTCAAAACAAAAAAATTTAATTTCCCAAACAAAACATGTTTTTATCCCATAATCCATTCAGCCAAAACCTAAACTTTAAAGTAGACACTCCCAAACCAACCGGCAATGTAACATCCTAAAAATTTAATACATGATCAAGGAGTGTTTTGGGAAATAATAAATGGAGAAATTAGGAATTTTGGAATTTTTAGGAATTTTTGGGATATTTTTGGAAATTTTGAGTAATTAATGTGCATATAATTAATTAAGAAATGAAGAGTTTGAAATATGAGGGAGTGGTAAAGCTAAAAATATTTTGAAGTTTAAAAAGATTGGAGGCTGGTTTAAATGGTTTTAGAATTAAAAGAGTACACTATGGCAAGTTTGGGCTACAAATCATTAGAGAACCCCCTAATTTCATTAAACCAAACACTCCCTCCCCCTTCATTTTTCCATTTTCTTCTTCCTCACTTCCTTCACCGACTTCCCTCTCTCTCTCCTTCGATCCCTTTCTCTTCTCCTTCTCTGTCCACTCTCGTCGGCCACCGTGGTGGCCGCCACTAACGGTGACGGCGGAGGAGTAAGCCGCTGTGGCTTCCTTCTTTCTTTTCCGCGATTCATCTTCCCCAAACACCACCCATTTTCGTTTTCTCTCCCAAACACGCACACACGTTCTCCACCTTCCCCCGTCGTCTTCTTCAGCTCCGGCGAGCATTGACCGATGGCGGACAGCATAGGTAAGAGGTGGGTTTCAACCATTTCATCTTGGTTCTTCATTTTTGTTTCTTCTTTCTAGTTGATTTCTTACTCTTCCTTCCTCTTCGAGCTGCTGTCTTTGTTTTGCCCCCACGTTGGCCGCTTTCCGGCGAGAAAACCGGCGGCCCCAAGCCCAACCTACCGTGCAAGACTTTGATTCAACTCCGGTGAGCTTTTTCTTGCAATGCTTATTTTTCTTTCACTGTTTTTGGGCGAGTTTTGAGGGAAGGACGAATTGGGTTATGGATTTGAAGTGTTAGGGCTTAATAAATTAGTTAAAGTAAAGCTCATACATTAATTTTGATGTTCTGTGAGATTGGGTAAGCCATAAAGTTAGGCATTCTGAAATCTGACAGGTTTGGGATGTTGATGTGCTTATGTTGATTGGCTGAATTTTGTTATTTATGGTGATTCTTGAAGTTTTCTATGTGATTTTTTTTGCTGAGATGCTTGATGTTGAATTTTCTGTGCATTTGTGATCTCACAAGGATGGAGTATATATATATATATATATATATATATATATATATATATATATATATATATATATATAGTTGCTGTTGTATGATAAGATTTGTCTGAAGATAAGTGGGAAGGTTTATGGTATGCCTTGCTTAGTTGCTCTTTTTTTTTGTGTGTTGCCATATGTGATATAATAGTGTGTGTATTGTTACGGCCGATTAGTTTTGGGGAAGAAAGGAATAAATTGCAATTTGTAAGTGAGATTTATGATTTTCTGCACTGCTGAACTGATATTAGAAATTGTGTTTATTTAACTGAAAATGGTATATGGTTTGGAGCATTAAATTGATTTGCATGATGGAATATTTTTCTTGCATAAAAATCTTTATTTGAGCTGGATACTTTACACTTTAAAGTGTTTTCTTGTATTGTCTGATCAAGTTTGATTTTGGTGTTTTGGTTGGAATAAACTATGTTTGAAAGATTACTTTTGTTTTCCTTAGTGTTGTACGGACCATTTCTGTTTTGGAGTGTATTTTTCCAATGATGGTTAAATTCATATGCATGAACTATTATTAATGCTTATAAATGCACATGTCAAATTTCTGATGCTTTGAGATTATTATTGATTTGGCCTTGTTGTTTGGCATTTGATGTGTTCATAAATCTGTTTTCTCTCTCTATTATCTAAGTTTCTGTTTTGGAACAAGTTTTATATGAGAATTGGTAGAAGCTATTGTATAAATGAATATGTTGCTGTTATGTTTCCATTGGTGTAGTGAAATGATGATTTTGGAAATTTATATTATGATCCATGCAATAACCCAAACCGGTTCAAACATGGGAAAAATCGCTGCTTCTCCATTTTTATTATGAATCGTGATCTATTGCTTCAATTTCTCATTGAATTGAACATAAATAAGAATGTGTCACAAGTATGTGATTTATGACAATGAGTCTTTGTATGCTTGAATGTAAGTTGATCATTTTGTTGGTGATGATTGCCATATTCTTTGGTTAATTTATTTGAATGTTAGGGTAATGATGACTAATGGATGAGTTAAACATTATTCATGACTTGATGTTTGAATTGAATGTTTGTAGATTTTGAATTTGTAGTGTGATTGAATGGTTGTTTGTGTTGGAAGTTTGGTTGTAGCATGCGGAGTTTTAGTTTTAAACTTGGATATGAAGTGGTGCAATAATGTTTTGAAATAAAGTTGGTATTATTCAATGTACTGTTAATTTTTAGTTGATTGTCAATGTTGGTGGTTGGTGAGGTTCAAAGTTGGTCATTGTGCTTTGTCATTCTCTTATGATTTAATTGTGATCGCAATTGGGAATGAAGTGTACTTGGTATGAATTCCTTGAATTATTCATCATTAATCATATTCTGTGAATTGACATGTAACCATAATGTGGCTTTATGGTTGTTAAATATCTGATTATTGGTTGGAGATTTCGAGTGGTATGACGCTGTTAATAACTTGTGATTATGTATGTGGCGAACTTAGATTTTGAAATGATTATAGAATTGGAATTAAACTTGGGGAATTGGGTAGTAATATAGACGAGAGAGAGACGTTAGTTAATCTATGACTTAGAATGATTATTAACGTACTATTATTACATGATGTAATAATAGGAAAGGATGCGATAGGCATATATTCCTCGAGTCATGGTGAAGTTAAGGTAAAAGGCAACAGAGTGCTAAGGGCGACAGGTAATCATACTTAACCTTGCTATAACATTGAGGGTGACGTTAGTTAGGGATTTTGTAAAATCCCTTCTCACCCTCTATATATATATATATATATATATATATATATATATATATATATATATATATATATATATATATATATATATATATATATATATATATTATTTTTAAAGGGTATTTTTATACAAAACAGGCTATCGGGTGCCTTTCAAACACGATTATTTTTATATAAAAGATTTTGACACATATATGTAGTATTCTGTCTGGTGGTGCTGGATATTTTGGAATGGTGTGATATATTTGCAGGTGTATTGTTATAATCATTATTTGAGAAGTTGTGAGTATAGAGAAGGAATTAGATAGGAGTTGAGATTTTGGAGAGTAATGTTGAGGGAAGATATTGTGGATAATAGATTGAAAGATGATGTGAGAGTGTATGATGTTGATATTGATTATTGTGGATGATATATTGATAGGGTTATGGTGAGCATTGCATGACACTGGAATTTATGTACCATCTGAAAGTAATGGATGCACAAGAGGGGGGGTGAATTGTGCTTCAAAAATAAATGCTCAAATAAAAACAACACAAGAGTTATACTGGTTCGGTCTACCTGACCTACGTCCAGTCCTCAACCACCCAGGCCGAGTTCCACTATATGTCAGGTTTTAAATCGGGTTCACCTGAAACCTTACAACCGCAAGTTTTGCACGGGATCACTTGCAACCTTACAACCACAAGTTTTACACAGGCTCACTTGTAACCTTTCTGACTAGCTCCCCCTCACACCTAGCAAGGGGTTAACCTTTACTCTTAAAGGATTTTTCTAACTAAGTTCTCTCAAAGAACGGATGATGTTACACACTTAAGTACAATCAATGCTCTTATAACAAGAAGAGACTTAACAACAAAGAGTACAGAATATGTAGATGAAAAGAATCACTCGATGTGTTAAATGCTCTTTACTTTTCTGGGCAGCTTTGAATGCTTGAAGATGTTCTTAGTTTCTCGCTCTAACTTCTCACAAGAATATCAAAGAATAATTGTTGTTGTCATAAATGAAGTTGAGCTCCTTTATATAGTCTTCAAACAATCTGGCTCTTGGTAGGTGGGATAGCCGTTTGAATATGGCCGTTTTTCCCATGTTACCGTTTGCCCAATTAATGCTTCATCAATGCATAGCAGGGTTGACTTGCTTTATCTCTGAAAAGTAGTCCTGACACCTCTGCTCTGACATAAGCATTCTGACACTGCATCTCTGAACGTTCTGACATTCCGATTGCTTGCGGAAGCAAACTCACATCCGGAAGCAACTTTACTTAGTGTGCTGCACTTGAACGTTAGTTTAGCAATATAAGCACATAGTCACATGCAGTGGGTGTTCCCTTAGTCTAAGGTGTATCCGGAAGCACTTCTACATCCGGAAGTAAATCCACTGGATGAAGGATTTAGTTCACTATCACTCACTCTCGCTTAGTGTCCTTCATTTCAACAGTCAGCGCTAGTCACTAAGCTATCGGAAGCACTTTCACTTGACGTGGCTTATGTTTACTGACGCTTGGGGTTATTCTATTCTATCAGCCTGCGCCAGTCTAAATCTAACAGGAAGCAATTTCACTTCCGGTTGAATCATAGCTTAGTCTTAAGGTTTTGTGTACCTAATGCTCATGGACTAAGTTAATTCCCTAGTGAGTTACTTGCTGCCGCTGGGGGATGAAACATTCATCCGCGTGCGCAAGTCCTAGTCTATCCGGAAGTAAATCCACATCCGGTTGCACTCTTACTTGGGATCCTATGTTAACCTATTGCTTTCTAAGCACTTGGTTTATTCTTTTATATTTTAGTCTTCATCAAAACTTAAGATTCTAACATTCTCCCCCTTTTTGATGATGACAAACTTAGTTTTATCGATTAAGTTCATAAGGAAGGATTAGCAAAAGAATAAAAGCAATAGATAAGAGCAAGTAACTTAGACAAATATTATTGATATGCAGAAGTTACAAGTCAGAGTATACAATCAAATAACATATACAAGTAAAGAACATATACAAGTAAATTACATAAAGCAAGTATGAAAGTATGCATGAAAACAGAACAAAAAGGAAAAATTTCTAAGTTAAAAGAATGTTTGGATTGGGGGTTCAGGGTTTGTGTTTCTTTTTCCTCTCCCTCTCCTTTTGTCTCTCTTCATTTTCCTTTTGCAGTTTGGCTAACTCGGCCTCATGCACATTCTAGTTTATCTGGGCAATGATCTGCTGAAGCTCTTCTTCATCTCTTTCCCTTCTGAGCCTCTCTGATTCAATAGACTCCTCGAATGCCCTTTTCATGTTCTCCACTTCTTCATACCCAGGGAAACCTGTAGCATCGTCGAATTAGGTGACCTCTCCATTGGGATAGTGAACAGCCCGGATTTTTACGTTCCATATAGGGAAGTTGGGATCCTCCTCAACTTCCTGGGCTTTCCTTTTCCCTTTCCCCTTACTCTTCCCTTTGCTCTTGCTAATTGGAGGAGTGGGCATGGCACTTGCTCTGTCGGCATCGAGGCAGGCCATCTGACCAAAAGATAACTTGTCTGTGAACCCAAACTTATCGAATTCCTCAGGAGTCATGTCTTCAATTTCCAACTTGACTTCCTTCAGAATTGGAACTGCTTGGACCACTGGCATTTCTTGCTCAACCTGGACAGACGAAGTTCCTTGCTCAGGCAGGTCAGATGGAGTCTCTTCCTCACTCTCATCAGATTCAGTGGAGGCAATTATCTTCTTGGCACGTCTTCTAGCGACGGCCTTCTTTCTGGGCTCACTGACTCTGACTGCTGGCTCAGATGAGGGAGGAGGGGCAGATGATTGCTCAGAAGACGGAATCTCAGATGCTTGCCCAGAGGATGCAGGAATAGGCTTGGCTATCACAATAGGAGGATGGTTGGGTCTCTTCAGCCCGTACTTCATCATAATCTCCTCAACAATGTTTTTGCTTGACTTAGTTGGAGAAGGTTCTGATGAAGATGACTCAGGCTGTGAAGGTTGTTCATTTGGCTCAAAGACAACCATATCCCATTGTGGTCCTTGCTCAGCCGTTTTCTTCTGCTGCATGAACCGGATGGCTTCTCCTCTTATAAGACTTTCTGCACCACCCAGCCTTTGGGATTCCATAGCACGGCGAAGGGCTGCTACTATATCTTCATCAATCCATAGCGCTGGCTGGCTGAGGACATCCCTTGTGTTTATTGACAGGCGAAGGGCGGTCATAGCATCTCTCCCCCTTTTGGCATCATCAAAGAGGGTGAGGGCCAGGGAGGACGGAGTGGATGGAGAGGAGGGTGGAGGGTCAGGGCCAAAGCGTTTTGGGGGTGAGGATTCTGGGGAGGAGGCAGGTAAGATAGTTTCTGGGGATGAGGCAGTGTCGGGAAACCAATTGGATGTGACAAAAAGACCTTCGTAGGGATGAGTGGAGGAGTATTCTTTGTAGTTGGTGGAGGCTGGGGTAAAAGGTAAATAGTCATCAGAGAGTGGTTGAAGGCGGGGGTAATCTCTTATATACATTTGGCTTAGAGGGTGAATGGCAGTGTGAAATCCAAGGTGCTCGGCCAGGGGGTTGGATCTGGGTGTAGAGTTGGGGTTGATAAGATTAGGATGGGGGGAAGGTTCGTTGGAGAAGCGAAGTGGAGAGCATGTAGGAGCGCCAGGTCGTATGAGAATGGGTGAAGGAGGTGGAGATGGAGAGTTTAGTGGGAATTGGTGTGGAGAGTGTTGGGGTGAGTCTTGGGTTTGCTGGTCATGGGTTGGGGAAGGTTGGGATTGGTGGTCATTGTTTGGTGATGGTGGGGGTTGCTGGTCATTTTGTGGTGGTGGCTGAGGTTGTTGAGTGTGATGTGGAGCCGGGAAGTTGAGGGTGACCAGAGGGAGGAGGAGGTGGATTTGGGGGAGGAGGAGGAGGTGGTAGGTTACCTTGTGATGGTTGGGGAATTTGTAGGTGCTGGAGGATGAGATCAAGTTTTGCATCCACCCTGGCAAGATGATTCTCGACCCGGCCAACTCTGTCCTCAAGTCTTTGAATTCGCTCCCCTTGCTGCTGGAAGCCAGTGTCACACTCAGCACGGAGAAGGCCTACCAAGGAGTCAGGCAGCCTAAAGAGAAGCTCTTCCTTTACTTCCTCGGCAAAGGCTCTGACAGTAGCTGGCACTCTTGCAGCACGGCTTGGCCCAGCATGGGAGTCCACTTCCTGATCCCCTGCACCAGATGTAGAGGGGACTGAAGTCTGAGATGCACTACCGGCCTGTGATCCTGAGCGAGTGGGCTTAGCAGGCTTGTTATACTTGATGCCCATCTTCCCGATGTTGGTTGCCCCCACAGGAGCACACTTGACATTTTCTTCCTCCAAGTCAGATGTTGCCTTGATCAGTTTCTTCTCAAGGAGGAAGGCAAGGATGGTGGGGTAGGGAAGGAATCTAGCCTTGTCATTAGCCAACCATCTCTGAAGCTCGAGGCTGATCATCTGGCCGGGGTTGATTGGCTTGTTGGAGAGAAGTCTGGGGAACCAAGGATTGTCCAGTAGAGTGAACTCGTTGAAGTTGCCCCCTTTGTGTGTCATTATCCTGGAGTAGATGTAGTACAGAAGTCTGTTGGAGTCAGACATCTGGGACACCTTCTTCCCAGGGGTGCCATACAACTGCTCGAGCTCATCGTTGGTGTATTTGAGTGACTAAGGGTACAGCCACTCATTCATCCCTTCGTCTGTAATCCCCATTAGAGCATTTATGTCCCTCCAGGTGAAGCTGAAGGTTCTCCCTCTGACTGTGGCAGTGAAGGAGAGTCTGCGGATCTATTCCTTCCCATCGACCTTTTTATACTTAACTTTCCCAGTGAGGGATTGACAGAACACCGCAGGACATTGATGTTGTAGCTCTGGTTCATCCCCAGCCAGGGCATGTATTTCTCGAGGTAAGGACGCAGATGAGCAAACCCTAGATCATCAATCTTTTTCAGATCGATGAACAACCCGTTGTTGAAGTAGGGCTTGATTGTCTCAAACTTGGAGGCAACAGGCTCCAAGGCCCCATCTCTGTAGATTGTAGGGTCATCCTCCTCAACCCTCTGCCTCTTGGATGAAGGTTCTTCAGCAAACTGAACCTTCTTGCCCTTCCTCTTGGCTTCCCTCGCTTTCTCATGCTCAGAAGCCTCTGGCTGTTCTACCACTCGACCAGAAGTTCCAAGCTGATCCTGGATATGTTCATCCTGCCCTTGTGCATTCTGCCCAGAATATTCATGGTGTTCTTGATGTTCATCGCGATGTTCTTCACGATGCCCAGATTTCCTAGAATGTTCATGTCGAGATTTCCCAGATTTTGACTTGTGTTTCTTAGATGAGGAAGGTTTCTTTGTAACTGGGTTAGTTTCATGAGATCCGGCCATTTTTGTGTGGGATGATTGGTGAAAAGAGATGAAATGCAAAAGGGTGTTTGAAGAATGCGAAGAACACAGATGAAGATGAAGAGTTGTGTGCAGAGAATATGTGGGTGAAAGTAAAAAGTGAAAGTGAAAAATGAAACCCTATTTATAGGCGAAGTTACTGAGGGTAAAATGGGCATATATTTTTCAAATGAAACCAAACGTTTACACATTGGGTAACGTAAAAAATTTTAATTGAAACGGCGCACCTTATGACATGTGTCGTTTCATCTTGTCAGATAGGGCACACCTTCTCATAGAGGGAGATGAAGCGTTTCTGAAGTGACGTGTCCCTTGGGCTGGCACTGGCGCTCTCTTGGCTTGATCATCCAGTGTCAGTGAATGATCATCCGGAAGTGGTTTTGCTTCCGGTTGCACTTGCTTAAGATTTAACATTGAGTACCTGCAAAAACAAATATTGGCACTCCGATGCCTAAGTTAGTATTGTTGTAGGTTTTAAACAATCAAGTATAATAAATAGAATTTACACTTCATTTGGGTTTACCATTCCCAAATCACCTCTTATGAAAGTAAATTGGTCAACCCCAAGAGGCTTGGTGAAAATGTCAGCAAGCTGTTGTTGTGTGGGGACAAATTGCACCTTGACATCCTTCTTTTGAACATGGTCTCTGATGAAGTGATGTCTGACGTCAATGTGCTTTGTCCTTGTGTGCTGAACTGGATTCTTGGCAAGGCTAATTGTGCTTGTGTTGTCACAAAGGATGGGTGCCTCAGGGAACTCCAAGCCAAGATCTCTCAACTGGTTCTTCAGCCATAGCACTTGCGCACAACAGCTTGCAGCAGCAATGTATTCTGCCTCAGTGGATGACAAAGACACGCAGGTTTGCTTCTTGCTAGCCCAAGACACCAGACAACCACCAAGGAAGGCGCATTGTCCACTGGTGCTCTTCCTATCTGTTTTATAACCCAAATTTACCTTTCCATTGTTATGCACATAGCATTTTGATCCAAATATTCTGAAGTGGCTGATGTTGGGCTTCCTCCCTTTGTATAGCTCGTATGGAGTCTTGTCCAAGCCCTTGCGAACATAGGCTCTGTTGGAGATATAGCAAGCAGTGCTCATAGCGTCCGCCCAGAACACTTGAGAAACCTCTTTCTCGTTGAGCATGCTTCTAGCCATCTCCGTCAGAACCCTGTTCTTCCTTTCGACCACTCCATTTTGCTGAGGAGTTCTAGGAGCTGAGAAGTTATGTTCAATGCCATTCTGCTCACATAGCTCAGAGAAGCTATGGTTCTCAAACTCTCCTCCATGGTCTGTCCTTATGGCTGTGATTTTGAGCTCTCTCTCATTCTGCACTTTCTTAGCCAGGACAACAAAAGCATCAAAAGCATCTTGCTTAGAGGCAAGAAACATAGTCCAAGTGAACCTTGAATAGTCATCCACCACCACTAGAGCATACAGGTTTCCACCCAAGCTCTTCACTCTCGCTGGCCCAACCAAATCCATATGGATTAGTTCCAAAGGGCCTGCTGGTGGAGACTTTCTTCTTGGTTTTAAACGAGGACTTTGTTTGCTTCCCTCGTTGGCAAGATTCACAAATAAAATCATGCTTTACCTTAAAGGATGGGATACCTATGGCTAGCTCCTTTTTAATTAGCATATCAAGTTGAGTAAAATTAACATGAGCTAATCTCTTATGCCAAAGCCAACTATTCTCATCACTAGATATTAAACATTTTTCTTCCAGTTGTTGACATAAGTCTAGAGTATATAGGTTCCCATTTCTGTTTGCCTTAAGTTTGCATTTTAAATTGGCCTTATCTAAATTCAGATCCTGCTTATCAACTATTATGCACTCATTTGAATCAAAGATTACCCAATTTCCTTTGTCAGTGCTCTGGCTCACGCTCAGCAGGTTGTGACAGAGACCGTCCACTAGATATACATCTTTGACTGGTCCGACTTCTCCAACTCCAGTGATCTTACCACTTTGATTTCCTCCAAAGGTCACTGTGGCTCCATCCTTGATCACCAGAGATTTGAACTTGTCTCTGTCTCCAGTCATATGTCTCGAGCATCCGCTATCGATGTACCATTTTCTGTTCTTGGATGCCTTGAGACACACCTGAAATAATCAAGCAAGCTTAGGTACCCAACCTCTCTTGGGTCCTCTGTCATTAGTTTTCAGTGCCCTTGGTCTAGTGTTAGCCTTAACCTTGGGCTTATGATCACTTGGAACCTCTGGCCTAGTGCTGGCTCTTGGGTCTTGGGTTTTCCCTGTGGAATGGTTCCAGGCTCGGGATCCTTGTCCTCTCTAGGTTTCCTTTGCAGGAGGAGGATCCTTTGTAGCCTTGGTTCCTTTAGGAACCCATTTGTAAGAGCTACTTGCTCCATGCTTCTTGGCATTACAGGTGGACGTGGAGTGTCCTTTCCTGTTGCAGTAGTTACAGAATCTGAAGGGCGAGGAGCTATGACTAATGGCTTTATGGAAGAACTTTAAATAGGGTTTTACTTTTGGTTAAACCCACTTTTTCCCTCTAGGAGTATATCCTAAGCCAGTCCTGTCCCTATATGCCCGTTGATTCATTAAAATTATATTTAACATTTCTGAGTCATTTGTAAACTTCTGCAGGGCATTTTGCAGCTTGTCTTTCTCAGCTGAGATTTTGCTGCAATTAGGGCAGCTCTCAAGTGTTAAGGCATTTGGTTCTGCTTGGGGAGAACCCTGGCCATCCACTACCGGAAGCTTTCTAGCTTCCGCTAGCTCTTCACTTAGTGAGTCCACCTTGGACTCAAGTGATTCCTTTTTAGTTTTTAACACTTTATAGGCTTTACATAATCTAGAGAATTCTTCATGAACCTCATTGTAAGCCTCTTGTAATTCAGAAAGAGTTACCTCATGATCTTCGTGAGTGAGGTCAAGATCTGAAGATGCTTCCTCATCATCTTCTCTGGCTACCAGGCAGAGATTGGCAACTTCTTCCTCATCACTTGCTTGGTCATCTGAGCTATTCACCCATATGGAGGAGACGAAGGCCTTTCTTTTGTCTTTGCTTTTTGATCTCTGCAGGCTGGGACACTCAGCCTTGAAGTGACCAGGCTTCTTACATTCAAAGCACACAGGGACCTTTTCCTTCTTGTATCCCTTCTTCTGGCTGGAGTCACCTTTCTGAAAACCTCCTTTCTTTCTGAAGAATTTTCTGAACTTCCTCACCATCATAGCCATCTCCTCATCATCCATTTCCTCCTTATCATCCTCATCATCATCATCGATCTCCTTGCTGGGAGCAACAAGGGCAAGATTCTTGGCTTTGGATGAGGTTTGAGGAGCTCTTTGAGCTAGCAGAGTAGGCTCATATTCGGCAAGAGATCCAAATAGTGCGGTGATGGAGCTGGTTGATTCTCCTTGGACTTCCTGTAATATAGTTACTTTGGTGATCCAGTCACCCTTCAAGATCTTTAGGATCTTGCTTACTTGCTCTCTTTCAGGAATATCCTTACCCAGCGAGGACAAATTGTTGATGAGATGAGTGAACCTGAGCTCCAGTTCTCTGATAGGCTCAGTGGGACTAAGCATGGCAAACTTGTGAAATTCTTCCACCAGCATCTCAACACGTCTTGCTTTTACTCCCCTGGTTCCAGAGTGAGCAGCCTCAAGAGCCTCCCACATATCTTTAGCATTTTTGTGGTGGCTGATCCTGTGAAACTCTTTGGGATTGAGAGCACACTGGATGTAGTGCATGGCCCTATAGTTCATTTGGACTAAAGCAAGGTTCTCAGGGGTGTATCTGGCTCTCACCTTTGCAAACCCATCCTCATCTATGGGAGTTTGATCCCCACGTTCGATTACTTCCCAGAGTCTAATATCACTTGACTTGATGTAAGTCTCCATTCTAAACTTCCAGAATGGATAGTTATACCCATCGAAGCCTGGGGGCTTGTTGGGTTGAACAGAGACATCTGGTAGAGAGTAATCTGTATCCATTACTGGATCTTTGCTTTCTGGATTCGTTGGAATCGAGTGAGAAAGACCCGCTCTGATACCAAATGAAAGTAATGGATGCACAAGAGGGGGGGTGAATTGTGCTTCAAAAATAAATGCTCAAATAAAAACAACACAAGAGTTATACTGGTTCGGTCTACCTGACCTACGTCCAGTCCTCAACCACCCAGGCCGAGTTCCACTATATCTCAGGTTTTAAATCGGGTTCACCTGAAACCTTACAACCGCAAGTTTTGCACGGGATCACTTGCAACCTTACAACCACAAGTTTTACACAGGCTCACTTGTAACCTTTCTGACTAGCTCCCCCTCACACCTAGCAAGGGGTTAACCTTTACTCTTAAAGGATTTTTCTAACTAAGTTCTCTCAAAGAACGGATGATGTTACACACTTAAGTACAATCAATGCTCTTATAACAAGAAGAGACTTAACAACAAAGAGTACAGAATATGTAGATGAAAAGAATCACTCGATGTGTTAAATGCTCTTTACTTTTCTGGGCAGCTTTGAATGCTTGAAGATGTTCTTAGTTTCTCGCTCTAACTTCTCACAAGAATATCAAAGAATAATTGTTGTTGTCATAAATGAAGTTGAGCTCCTTTATATAGTCTTCAAACAATCTGGCTCTTGGTAGGTGGGATAGCCGTTTGAATATGGCCGTTTTTCCCATGTTACCGTTTGCCCAATTAATGCTTCATCAATGCATAGCAGGGTTGACTTGCTTTATCTCTGAAAAGTAGTCCTGACACCTCTGCTCTGACATAAGCATTCTGACACTGCATCTCTGAACGTTCTGACATTCCGATTGCTTGCGGAAGCAAACTCACATCCGGAAGCAACTTTACTTAGTGTGCTGCACTTGAACGTTAGTTTAGCAATATAAGCACATAGTCACATGCAGTGGGTGTTCCCTTAGTCTAAGGTGTATCCGGAAGCACTTCTACATCCGGAAGTAAATCCACTGGATGAAGGATTTAGTTCACTATCACTCACTCTCGCTCAGTGTCCTTCATTTCAACAGTCAGCGCTAGTCACTAAGCTATCGGAAGCACTTTCACTTGACGTGGCTTATGTTTACTGACGCTTGGGGTTATTCTATTCTATCAGCCTGCGCCAGTCTAAATCTAACAGGAAGCAATTTCACTTCCGGTTGAATCATAGCTTAGTCTTAAGGTTTTGTGTACCTAATGCTCATGGACTAAGTTAATTCCCTAGTGAGTTACTTGCTGCCGCTGGGGGATGAAACATTCATCCGCGTGCACAAGTCCTAGTCTATCCGGAAGTAAATCCACATCCGGTTGCACTCTTACTTGGGATCCTATGTTAACCTATTGCTTTCTAAGCACTTGGTTTATTCTTTTATATTTTAGTCTTCATCAAAACTTAAGATTCTAACACCATCGCGCGATGATAACTGTCGATTGGCCAATCGACAGTTATTTGTACTGAGGATCCTTTTCAAATTGATTGGATCGGGGATCATAGGTCGACTTATTGAGAGAAGTGACCTACGGTTGTTTGGCATTGAAGAGCCCAACCGCCCCTACGGTTGTTTGGCATTGAAGAGTCCAACCGTTCCCATTCTGTAATGGAAAACAGAATCGGGGTTCTCTCTCTGGAGATTGCCAGAGAGGGAAATTTGCCCCCTCATCATAGAGAGGGGCACAATGTCAAATCATATAGAGAAGATTAGATGTTTGAATGCCCCGGGATGACACAATGCATCTATAGGTGAGTGTGAGAGTTATGGTAGCATCATTAGATTGGAGACTGAGAGATGATATTTAGTTAATATGGATTTGACTGAGGGATTTGAGTGATATGTGGAAAGTAGAGATGGTGAATTTGAGTGGACTTGGATGTGACAGAAGGATTTAAGTGATGAATGAAAGGAAATGAGAATTATATATATGTATTATTGATTTTAAAACTGTGGTACCCTTTAGACGCCCTCACTACCGCACATCTCACTGTTATAGTGAGTTAAGTGATTACTGGGACAAATTGTCTCATCCCACGATTACTGACACTTTTGCAGGTATTCATGCACAGGCGCAAGCATCAGGAAAGGGAATTAGGTTTCAAAGGTTATTTAGATTAGTTAGATTTGTATATTGCCAATTTGTATAGGCCTGCATCTGCTTCCGCATGTATACGTAATTATTTATTATTTAATATCATTTATTTCTGTTTAATAACCATGTTAGGCAAATCCTTTCTAACATGGTTAGCAATAAATTATCCATGATAGCAGCTATGCTGTATTAGTTTATTCTTTTCTATCATGGATAATATTTCAATCATTAGGATATTCTTTTTCTAACTATGATAGAGATATTGGTATTATTGCAATTCCTTTTTCTATCATAGTTAGTAAGGATATTATTGAACTAAAAGAGATGTCACAGGTTAAATAGGGAATTAGTAACACAATGTTACAGGCAACAACCAAAACATATAAGATCTCGCTTCACAACCATCTCTTTAATTCTGTTCATCTAAAGAAGAATAAGATCTTTCATTAAACCAATTTGACTGCAGTGAGAATGAAAACAAAAATCCCAAACCAACATCTTAATAACATAGGCAAGTGGGAACTTTCATCACAAGGTCACTCATATATCACTTCCAAATCTCTAAAATTCAATATAAATGGCAAGAATTTGATCGATCATACATCAAAAGAGAAATTTCAAAACATGGAATTTAATCAAACTCACATATTGAACATGCAACAAACCTGAAATTAATTTTCATTAAATCATAAATCCATCCCAATCAGCTTTATTTTTTATTTAACATCAAAGAGTATGATAATAAACAACAGGCTTTGCTATTGAATTCACAAAATCCAGTTTAATTTGTTGTTAAAACAAACACATGATTTGATCAAAAAAAAAAGACAAACACATGAGTAAAAATTATATTTTTAACAACTTTAGTAACTTTAACAAACATCAACATCTTTGCAATTGACGAACAAAAGTTCAATCAAAATGAAATCACTTTGCATCTATAACTACAATTCACAATTTTACCAACAATTATCAACTATGAATTTTCCATAAATATAGTATTAATAGCCAAATTCTTCCAACTACATAGTATTGACTTGCAAAACTTTTCAATTTTCTACAATTAGCTACATAAAAATTCAATTAACAATCACTTTTAAACAAAAACTTACCTTTCGGAAACATTCACTCATGAAGTAGTGAGGGCTACCAACATCTATTATTAAGGGGGCTGCTTCCAATCACTAAATATAGTGAGGAAGCCTCCAGCCACTTAATATAAATGGGCAACAACCTTTACTACTAATGATGGTGATCTCCAACCATATTACTAATTGAAAAATAATCAAAGCACTAAAGAGTAAACAAAATAAACAAATTTCGTAATAAAAATTTGATTAAAATCACTTGGATAAAATAACTTAATCATCAGTTAACAAATTTATCATCTGTGAACAGAATCAAGCAAGTACTCCAACTAATTTGGACATTTACATAACACAAATATTAACAAAATAACAATTTTAATAGAATTTCAATTAAAACAATCAACAAACAAGTTTATTCATCAATTAACAAAACAATGTTATTCATTATTATTTCACATTAAAGTGATGGAATCCCATGATGCAATTATTTGAGAATTATCCCATGATGGAATCCCATCATGCAATTAACAATACAAGGTAAATAAATATTATTTCACATTGTATTCATTATTAATTGTTATTTTCAAAATTCCTTAATCCCTTAACCCAATAAGGTATCCCATGATGCCTCGACTATGATTATGGTCGACTCATAATTATAATCGAAACCCCAGAGAAGCATCTTTATTTCGTAATTCTTCCTAAATTTCTTATCAATTACTTTATTTATAGTTATTCTTACTATATTCATCTCAATCTCGCCACACTACCTATTCAATTGCTCTTACACTCTCCACCACGGGATGAGTAATATTCCTCTCAAAAGGGCAGATATTCATGCACATAAGGAAGTGAAGCTATCATATGTATATTGCCAATCTATATGCAATGCAGCACAGTCCAGGGTTATCGTATACCAAATACTGATAACCAAGTGATGTTAGCTAAGATTTGCAAAATCCTTTCTCACATCATTCACCCTTCAAACAGCTTCAAGGCTACCAAGCAATTAATAATTTTCACTGTAAAGCATAGAAACAATGTCATAATCAAATAAATTTTAACATTTCCATTTGTAAACAACTTTACATGGATGTACACAAAGTTAATTTTAATACCTCATACAAACATCACAGTCAACACACATAGATGAAAGCACGGAGATTTTACATGCAAAACAACACACTTAATTAATATTTCAACTTGAAATTAATTATAATCCTAGCCAACTAGTACAGCCCACTTCAATCATTCACCATTGACCAATCTCACAGAAAATTTAACAAATGAATGGGAACATAACTAAGCAACCACTTTAATAACATATCCCCAAAAAGACAAGCCCAGAAATGTAGTGAAAAAGTGTCAGATTCAAAACATACAAATCAAACAATCACATCTAACATTTTATGTATCCAAGCTTAGAACATCACGTCATCCATTCCAACTAACCAAAAACAAGGAAGTGTAAAGAGCCTTTCAAAACATCCTATGAACCAAGTTTCAACAAACAACACTATATATATAGACACACCCCCACCCACTTCACAAATTCTTTATCATTAACCATACTAAACCATTTTTTCCTGCCTTGATTAGAAGACTAAACACTAATAATCCCTTTTTGCCAAAACAGTCCATTAATTCACCACGCAAGAAGAACATGAAAACCATATTATCCAACACTTATATGCCCCATTACTTCAATTTCAAACATCTTAACTATCATCAAACAAAATGGCAGCAAGGGAAAATCACAGAATTTCCAAAGCAACCAAAACTCAATCAAATCTACCTTAAATCACAAAAATCTCTTCAAAAAGTTTTCATTTCCAAGCTTAAATCTTTCTTTAATCAATTTGAAACTCTTGAAAACCCAAACCCTAATTCAGATCTCTCGCAAAACGCGCCTAAAATCAACAGAAAAGGAGTGGGAAAAGAAAAGAAAATCTTACCAAAGCTTCTAGCCGAGCTTCATCGGTTTTCTCGCCGGAAATCCCGCCGGAAAATGCCAAAGCAATGATAGACCACAGAGAAACCAAGAAAGGAGGGGGAAATATGAGAAATGAACATTACAAAGAAAGGTAGCTCGAGAAACTCAAGAAAGGAGGGAGCTTTACCTTTCCCCGTCGCCGACCGCCGCCTATCTTGCCGGAAAACGCATGACAACCCGAGGAGAGGTGGAGAATCACAGATCTAACATGTTTGAAAATGATTTGAGGAGGAGGAGTGCAAGAAACGGAATATGTATGGTGGTGGAGGAGAGAACCGAGTATGGGTGTATGTGTGTGAGTTGAAGAAGAAATGAAATGGTAGAAAATGGGGGAGGGGTGTCGGACAAGATGTGTATAAGGGGGAGGAAGAGCTGTTTGGCTTTTGCTTTATTTGGGTGTAGTGTATATATAGTTAGATTCACCATAATGCCCTCTTTTAAATTTAGATTTGCTAAGTTCTCTAATCTCCTTAACCTTCAGAATATTTTTAGATTCCGCCATGGTGTTACCCAAGCCTTCAACTATTTTTAATCAAATTTCCAATCTAAAATTTAAACTATAACTATTTTTCTTAAACTTTCAAAAGAAAATAGACACATTAATTCTTAAAAATATTTTACTTTTATTTATTTATTCACAATTATTTTTAATTTACTAATCTCACCCTAATACCTTAATTAATTCTCGATTATTTCTAATTTAAATTTTGGGATGTTACACATTGCACTTGATTATATATTACTCTGTTGGACTAACATTTGCATGCAGAACTTAGATTCACTTCCGATGGCAAATGAGCTTCCGATAGTGAACACTCTTTGTATTACACATAATTGGACTAACACTTGCAGAACGAAGCTCTTACTTCCGGTAGCCAAAATCCATCCGATAGCAAGTACAAGAGTCAGAGACCGTAAAAATGCTCAGATGTCAGAATTGCTTTTGTCAGAGCAATATTGTCAGAGCTACTTTACAGAGCAAAGAAACTAAAGCATAAGTCAACTCTGCTAAGCATTAATGAGCATTAATGAGGACAACGGTAACAAGGGTTAAACGGCTATATTCAAACGGACTTATTGCCACTCAAGCAACTGGTGTATATTCAGAAAGCCTTCAAGCATAATACCCATAGTATCTTACCCAGAGGCTACTATAAAAGGAACAACTTCATCATTTATGAAGACACCACCACCAAGAACTGAAATGCGTGGCTGTCACCCAAGAGGGGGGGTGAATTGGGTGGCAGAATAAAAGTTAAAATTCTCTTTCAAAAACTGACTGCTTGTGCTTGGTGAGGGAGATGACACATTATGTTTTGCACAAGTATGGTGGTGTGGTGCTGGAAATAAGAATGTTAAAGACAAACTAAGCACACACAGATTTATCCTGGTTCGGTCACTTCCAGACCTACATCCAGTCCCCAGGCTCCACCTGAGATTTTCAATCCACTAAACTTCTTGTTTAAACCAGGCACAAGAAAGCCTTTACACTTTAGGTTTTACGAACACGGGTTCACCTAACAACCCACAGGTTTTGCAACGGGCTCACCTGCAAACCTTTACAACCACAAGTTTTACAACAGGATCACTTGCAACCTTTCAACCACAAGTTTTGCGGGCTAACTTGCAACCTATGGAGATTTAGAAAAACCTCTAAATGCTCCCCCTTACTTTTGTAAGATAACAATATTGCTCTTCAAGCACAAGCTTTAGAACAGCCTCTATCAATTAGAGGATTTGATAATATGTTCACTCTATGAACTGATTGTGATAAACACTTAAGTACAAATGATTCTCTCTAAGAATAGATGATGTTACTCACTTAAGTACAAATGAATTACTCTCTAAGAATGTTACAACTCTAAGATCAGAGAGTAGAAGATGAGAGGAATGTAGAATACAATATCTCAGACAATAGGCTCTATTCTTCCCAACCTCTCTTCTGAATGTAGATGTTCCTTTTATACTCGGCCTCAAAACATTCAGGCTTGGGCGGCAGATAGAATATGTCTGTTTGAATATAGCCGTTAATCCCATGTTACCGTTGAGAAGTACATCTTCATTAATGCTTAGCAGGGTTGACTTGCTTTATCTCTGAAAAGCAACTCTGACAACTCTGCTCTGACAAAAGCATTCTGACCTCTGAGTATGTGACGTTGACTCTTGTACTCTTGCTGACGGATGATCATCGTTCATCCGGAAGCGGCAATCTTGCTCTGCAAGTGTTAGTCTCTGAGTCCCAGTGCCAAGAGTATTTGCATCCGGAAGCTCATTTGCATCCGGAAGTAAAACTAAGTTCTGCACATACTTGTTAGTCCAACAGAGTAGTATATATAATCAAGTGCAGTAAGAACTATACATGCTGTGGGAAGCTTGTTTGCTATGGGAAGCAATCTAACTTAAACTATGTTCTGACTTAGTGTATTATCTACTGACGCTAGGGGATGTCTATTCCAATAGTCAGCATAAGTCTCGTTATTTTACTCTAAGTCTTCCAGAAGCGATTCTGCATCTGGTTGTATTCTAACTTAGGATTTGATTTTAGTCTAATTCTTCCTAAGTGACTTAGTGTGTCATTTACTCATGCTATGGGATGTGTAGTATAACAACACATAATCACATGCAGTGGGAGTTCAATTGTCTAAGGAAGCTCTCTTACTTCCGGAAGCAATTCCACATCCAGAAGTACTCCTACTAAATCTAAGTTGTCTTAGACTCATATTCACTTACGCTCGGTGATGCCTAATCCAACAGGCAGCGCTAGTCACTTACCATCCGGAAGCATTCCTACATCCGGTTGTATCCTAACTTAGTCTCAAGGATTTTATACTCTTAATGTTCCTAGACTGAGTTATGACTTAGTGTATTACTTGCTTCCACTGGGGGATGAGTCTTTCATCCGCGAGCACTAGTCCTAATCCATCCGGAAGTAAAACCACATCCGGTTGTACTCTTGGGGTTCTATTATTAACTTAGTTCTTCCTAAGTATTTGTCTTCATCAAAACTTAAGATTCTAACAAGAACAACACACGAAGAATATCTTACACAGTCATTGAGAGCATTCAAGCATAATACCCAGAGAATATTCAGAAAGCCTTAAATTCTAAAGAGCACTTAATACCTTGAGAGTTATTCTTATTGTTATCATCTTATACTCTTTGTATTTAAGTCTCTACATTTATTGAGAGCATTCATTGTACTTAAGTGTGTAACAGAATCTGTTCATTAAGTGAACTTTGTAGTAAATCCTTTGTGTAAAGGTCGAACCCTTTGCAGGTAGTAAGGGGGAGTTGTAAGGTTGCAAGTGAGCCCGTAAAACTTGTGGTTGTAAGGTTGCAAGTGAGCCCGTAAAACTTGCGGTTGTAAAGGTTGGCAGGTGAACCCTTGTTAAAACCTGTGGATTAGTGGAACTCAATCAAGGGATTGAGAACTGGACGTAGGGCGAGAGTTAGACCAAACCAGTATAAAAGAATTTGTGTTTGTGTCTTTAATTTTATATTCTTTCCATGGCTCGGCGGAGGGCAGCAGCTATATCCTCATCTAGTCATAAAGAGGGTTGAGTCAGGATTTCTCTCCCCCTTTTGGCATCATCAAGAAGGGCGAGGGCCAGGGAGGATGGATTGGGTGAAGAGGAGGGTGGAGGTTCAGGGCCAAATGTTCTGGGTGGTGAGGTTTCAGGTGAGGAAGGGGGTGAGGTTTCTGGTGAAGGAGTGGGGCTAGGGAACCAGGAAGGATCTGTGAATAGGCCATCGAAGGGGTAGGTAGATGAATAGGGGATAAAAGGTATGTTTACCTCAGGTAACCTCTGAAGACGTGGGTAATCTCGCAGGTATATGTGACTGAGGGGGTGAATGGAAGTGTGGAAGCCAAGGTGCTCGGCCAAGTGCTGGTTGGAATAGGTTGGGTTGGTGGATTGTAAGTGGTTGGGAGAGTTTTGATGGTGAGATGTGTTGGGGTGGCTAGGGGAGTTTTGAGGGGTGATGTGTGGAGATGGTGAGTGGTGAGTGGAGTTGTCAGGGTCAGGGATTTGATGGTCATTTCTGGGTGAAGGTGGAGGTGGATCATTCTGTGGAGGTGGTCGAGGTGGGTTATTTGGTGGGGGTGGTGGAGGAGGGTTATTTGGTGGAGAATTAGATGAGGGAGGGTTTGAGGCGCCAGGTACAAGTATGGCAAGGATGAGGTCCAGCTTGGTATCCACCTCATCGATCCGATCCTCCAGCCGTTGAAGTCGCTCTCCAAACTCTGCTCGCAGAGGGGCCATCAAGGGATCGGGCAGCTTGAACAGGAGCTCTTCTCTGAGCTCATTCACTAGACCCTTCTGAGTAGCAGATACCCTTGGAGCACGGCTTGGGCCAGGATGAGAATCAACCTCTTGATCCCCTGTGCCAGATACAGAGGGAGCGGTTGTATGCGAGGCACAACCAGCCTGAGATTCAGACCGAGTGGCCTTTGCAGGCTTGTTGTATTTGATCCCCATCTTGCTAATGTTTGCTGATCCTATTGGCAAGCATGGGACATTGTCAGCTTCCTCAGTGGATTTTATCAAGAATTTTTCCAGGAGGAAAGCAATGACTTGAGGATAGGGAAGATGGCCAGGTTTCTTGTCCTTGGTTTCACACCACCTGTGCAGCTCCAAACTAATCATCTGCCCAGGGTTGATCGGCTGCTTGGTGAGGAACCTGGGGAGCCATGGGTTGTCTAGTTGGGTGAACTCGTTGAAGTTCCCCCCCCCCTTTATGAGTCATCAAGCGCGAGTAGACATATTGAAGTACTCGGTTGGAGTCAGACATGGCAGAGACCTTCTTCCCCTTGGTCTCATATACTCTCTCAAGCTCCTCCTTGCTTAGTTTTTCACGGTGGAGCCACTCGTTCATGCTTTCCTCAGTGACCCCGAGCAGGTCGTTGATATCTCTACAAGTAAAACTGATTGTCCTCCCCCTCACTGTAGCTTTAAAGGTGACTCTGCGAATGGTCTCTTTCCCATTCACTGTCTTGTACTTGGCCTTGGCTGTGAGAGACTGGCCGAACACCCTAAGTACGTTGATGTTGTACTCATTGTTGATCCCCAGCCAGCACATGTACTTCTGGAAATGTTCCTTCAAATGGCCAAAACCCAGATCTTCAATTTTATCCAAGTCAATGAACATCCCATGTGAGAAGTAGGGCTTTGTTGTTTCAAACTTGGAAGTAACAGCCTCCAGCGGCCCATCCTTGTATACTAACGGATCATCCTCCACTCTTTGTCGCTTGGATGATGGTTCTTCGCGAAACTGAACCCTCTTCTTGCCCTTTTTCTTTGACTGTTCATGATGTCGCCCAGAATGTTCATGTTGTTCTTGTGATTTCCCAGATTTCCCAGATTGCGAATGCCCAGATTTTCCAGTTTTGGACTTCTTTGAGGCAGAGGCTATCTCAATGTTTTGGTTGGATTCGTGTGAGCCGGCCATTTTGTGTAGGTTGGGGTTTAAGTGGAATGTATGGTATGTATGTGATGAAATGCAGAAGAAGAAGATGAAGAAGATGAAGAATGTATGAAGAACAAGATGAAGATGAAGAACAATGCGATGAATGGCTTCAGAAAGTTTTGGGTGTGATTTGTGTGAGAAGTGGAAAAATGAATTCCGCTGCCTATTTATGCAATGTCACAAGGGATGAAATGCACATAATGACTCTTTATTGAAAACATGTGTTTGTTTATGGGAAAACGTAAACATTTAAGTTGGAACGGCGCACCTTTTGACACGTGTCTCTTCACTTTGTCAGAGGAGGCACAACTTCCCATGGAGGAAGATGAAACGTTTTGAAGTGACGTGTCTCTTCCCAGACACTGGCGCTCTCGGTTGCTTTGAGTCATCACCCAGCGCCAGCAAAAGATCATTCGGAAGTGGTTTTGCTTCCGGTTGGACTTAAGATTTAACATTGGGACCTGCAAAACTAAAGATTGGCACTCCGATGCCTAAGTTAGTACAGTTGCAGGTTTTAATCAATCAAGCACAGGTTTATTTTGAAGATTTAAACTTCATTTGGGTTTACCATTCCCAAATCTCCTCTAATAAAAGTAAATTGATCTACCCCCAGAGGCTTGGTGAAGATATCTGCAAGCTGATGCTGAGTAGGAACAAACTGCACCTAGACATCCTTCTTCTGAACATGATCTCTGATAAAGTGATGTCTGACGTCAATGTGCTTTGTTCTTGTGTGCTGGACAGGATTCTTGGTAAGGCTTACGGTGCTTGTGTTGACACAGAGAATGGGAGCCTCTGGAAACTCCAGCCCAAGATCCCTCAGTTGGTTCTCCAGCCACAGCACATGTGCACAACAGCTAGCGGCAACAATATACTCAGCCTCTATGAAAGTGACCCGCAGGTCTGGTTCTTGCTAGCCCAAGACACCAGACAACCTCTTAGGGTGGTACATTGGTCACTGGTGCTTTCTATCGGTTGTGTAACCTGTAGATGCTGGCGGAAGTAGATTCCCTTCCGGATGTGAAAACTTGAGATTTACCAATGTATGCTCATGTGATCTTTTCACAAGGGAACCAAAGGGGAAAAGGCTCATCACACTTGGACCCTTCTCCTCTCTTGTTGTTATAGCCTAGGTAGTCTTCTTTCTTGAATTCTACACACTCAATTGGCCTCAGAAAGCTTTTTATCCCGATCTCCTCTATGCGTCAGTCATCAGATGGCGGTGTATTCCTGTGATTAACATGAATTTCACCATTGGATCTTAGCATGCTCCTTGCATTCATAAAGAACCTGCGTATGAGGTTCTTGTGTTTCAGAATCATGGAGAAGTTATCTTCTCTGCCATGGAAGCCTGCATGTGGGAAGTTGAATATAATTCTATCAAATCTCCTCATTTTCAAGTATGGATGAAATTTCATTTGAGTTGCACCAACTCCATGCCACACATCTGCTCCCAGCTCAGTTAAGGCAATTAAATTTGACTTTGCCTTCTTGTACTTCCTCACAACTTCATCATGAGTGTCAAGGGAAGAAGCAACAATGTTGAAAGCTAAACCAAAGGACTGAGCCAAGCAAAGAGAGAAAGAGAAATCACCATCACCCACCAAAAGTATTTGGTGATGAGAGGAATAACTTTTCACCCATTTTTCTTCTCCATCATCATCCAAGGCTACACTTGCATCAAGCAGTAGCTTGCTTGATTTTGGCAGGCTATGCAAGAGTTCTTCTATTTCAGGGGCAGCACCAAAAGCTAGGCATGAAGAACGGCTCATCAAGATACGACAAATTGCTCAGCTGAAGTACAGTCTTGAGTCTTGTTGTTGCTTCCGTTCTCCTTTCCTACAAGATATCAAATAATCCCCTTTTCCCTTTTTCTTTCAGTATCCAGACTTGGATCTCATTGGTCAGTTTGTAGGAAGTATGTAATTCACATGCACCTAAGAATCATTCACTATGAATATGGCATTGCGAATCAAACATGACTATATGCACAAGGATATATATATATATATATATATATATATATATATATATATGGTTTTGATCATGACAGCATGTAGACTATGAACATTGTGAACCACTTTCTTTTATACGGAATAGAATATTCATATCCATGATGCTTGATGTAAGATCTCAATAATTCCATCTAACATTTGCATAGGAGATTTTACTATTGCATGATTCAACCCTAAGTGATCCCTTGCTTACCCAAGGAGATCTTCTATACTTATTATCCTTGGCCTGAAGCACATTCTGATGAGGGACAGAATTCATAGGCTTTCTCCATGTTGATCCAGGAATTCTCTCTCTCTTGTTCTTCTCAGGATAGTTGAGTGGAATTCTGTGATGGCTCATTCTTGAGACAGAACCTTTGTTCCTTGTGGTCGTGCACTGCTTCTTATGATTTGACCAAGCGATTGCACCAGTGATATCACCACAAGTTCTCTTCTTTGGTACAAGAGGAACTCTTGATCTTTCCTGCACAAGTAAGGCTGTAACATCCTGAAAATTTAATACAGGATTAAAGAGTGTTTTGGGAAATGATAAATGGAAAAATTAGGAATTTTAGAATTTTTAGGAATTTTTGGTGATTTTTGAGAACATTTTTGAAATTGTGAGCAGTAAATGTGCATATAATTAATTAGGAAATTGAAGAGTTTGAAATATGAGGGAATGGTAAAGGTAAAAATATTTTGAAGTTTAAGAAGATTGGAGGCTGGTTTAAGTGGTTTTAAATCAAAATGAGTACACTATGACAAGTTTAGGCTTTAATTATCAAAAACCACCCTTATTTCTCCCTAACCAAACACACCCTCCCTCCTTCCTCATCAATAAAAATCCACTCCCTCCCCTTCTCTCTCACCCGACCCCCTCCCTTCTCTCGGCTCCTCCCACCTCCGCCTCTCATGCCCGCAGGCAAAGCGGCGGCGTCGGCAAGCCTGCCGCCATACTTCACTCCTCCTTCCCATAAAACAAAACTCGTACACACACATCACACACTCCTTTCTCTCCTTCCTCCTCTCATCCCATCCGGCGACTTCGTCCATATGGATAGAGCGCGGCGCCGCCGCCGTCACACCAGCGAGCATAGAGCCCCTCCGCCCCCTTTTCCCTTTCATTTGGTGCGTGTGAGTGTGTGTATGGGCGAGAAGGAGAGAACGAAGGGGTGTGTTCATGATGGCCAGCGATTTAGGCAATTTCCGGTAGGTTCTCCGGCGAGTTTAGAAATTACAGCGGGCCCTTTAACATTGGGTAATTCCTCTTCCATTCCTTCCTCATTCTGCTTGAATTTCAAATTGAAATTTGTTAGGGTTTTCATTAGAAAAAATTGGGATTTTGATGTAAATCACTACCTATACTGTTTGAGTCGAAATTTGTTGTTCCAAAACCAAATTGGAGTGGTTTCTAACTAGACTATGGGTTGGGATTGCTTGATTTGGGGTTAGATTGAAGTTTGGGAAAATTAAAGTGTTGATTAGTTAGGGTTTGAAGGGGATTTCGAAAATACTAGTGATTCTAACTTGTTAAATCATGTTATATGATAATGCTTTGGGTTTTGATTGATTAGATTTACATTTTTGGGGACTTTGCACATTTTTGGCGACTTTGCTTTGTTTCATGGCCTAGTTTTGGGCATGTTATGGATACATTTATATCAAGGTTTGACTTCAGGTGATTGATGTGAACTTAAAACAAGTGAATATACAAATTGGTTGATTTTCTCTTGTCCTTCCCGGTTTCACTGTCAGTAATGAGTTTATAACTGTTGCTTTGGTTTTGGATTAGAACAAAATAGTACTAAGTAGTATTTAAAATGCTGTTTGGAGTTTGTTTGGTTGCTGTAATGTGTTTCATGTAAGTGATCATAGTTATTTTCTGCAATGGCTGAACATTTTTACTGAAAAGTTCGTATTTCTTTGTTCTGAATGTCTGTAAGGGGTGTATCAATATGATAGATTGCAAACGCGCGATTATTTAATGTGCAGATTTAGTAAAATGGTAAAAATAGTCATGTTTACAAATTTTTGCTATTGTTTTTGTTATAACCAAATTGATTTTGGAAGGAATGAAGGATTCTTGATTATTTTGGGTTTCAAATTCTTATGCTAACTATCCTCAGCCCAGGGTTGATTTAGGGATAAAAATGTTTTAAATTGTTAGTGGAGAATGAGGAGAGATAAGAGTTAATTAATCGGGACATGGTATGCTAAGATGTCAAGTTCATGTTGTAAATTCTGGAATCCTTGTTGATTTCCATTGATAATGGCAAGCTCTATTTCGACAGCAACCTCTTTAAGTTACTCATTGCTATTTTACTGTTTTTCCATATGTTCTTCAATTCTGAGATAATAATAAGCTAAGTATTATGTAATTGTTACTTGAGATTTGTATAAGTGGTATGAAATTTTATATATTGAGATTTATAATGGTTTTGTTTTTCTTTTCTTGGCTGAAGATTCTTGAAAGAAGATTATTTGATAACTGAATGTGGATTACAACTGTTTGTTTACTTATTGTGAAAAGCCAAACTGGTTTATGGTTGAGAATGCATGTTGATTTGGTGATAAACTTGTATTTTCTTGATTTTTCTGCACTGTTCAGGTCTAGCACTCTTTTGGGGCTGATTTGCGTTTCTTTTCTCTATCTTTTGTTTGGTGGGGTTCATGATGAAGCTCACATAATTGCTCTTGGTTAGAGTGGTGATGGTGTAATTATTATCTAATATATTTTCTTTTTAAGTATGGAAGTATTATTGTAAATTTTATATGTGTTTTTTTTTCTAGTTTAAATTGAGTTGAGCATTTAGAAATTGTTGGGATAGATATGATGATTCTGTTATTTTGGGGCTGGTTTTGTTTGTTTCTTAATTGGGGAAATGGAATGATTGATGTTTGGTTATAGGACAAAGTGAGATTAGATATTTCGATGCTTGTACGTTGAATTTGGAATATAGGAAATGAATTCTCTTTCTTTTTTTTTAGTATGGCTGAATGTAGAATGGGATGTGAGTGCAATATTTATGACTTTAAGCTAAATAGGACTTGCTTACTTGGGATTTAGAATTTATAAAGTATACCGGGTGTTACATGAAGAGAATTGATGCATATATTTTCCCATGCTTGACACATTTCAACGAGTGAATTGATGAATGATATTGATGAAGAGGAAGTAATTGGAATCGTTGTGATTACTTTTGAGATCATATACAAATGTTTAATTGTAATGGTTTGTTTATATGTTTGATGTGGCTCATTAAGATAAAATATATAAATGGGGAAGATTGGGTAGTAATGTATGACATGAGAGAGATGTTAAACATGAAGTAGAATGATACTAATTTATCATTCTGCAATATATTATAGGATTGATTGCGATATGGCTTTCGTGGCATCAATAAGGAAAAGTTGAGAAATCGCGTATATTGCTAAGGGCGACAGGTAATCACACTTAACCTTACTATAATAGTGAGGGTGATGTTAGCTAGGATTTTGTAAAATCATTTCTCACCCTCTATATATATATATTTTATCTTTGAAAGGTTATTTTTATACAAAACAGGCTATCGGGTGCCTTTTAAACACGATTATTTCTGTATAAAAGATTTGTTTACACATTATATATACTATTATCCTGCCTGGTGGTGGCCATTGATCTGGAATGGCGTGGAATGTATATAGGGATAGTGGTTTAAGAGGTGATGAAGATAGAAAAGAGGGTTATATTGTTGAGTTGAGATAGTTGAGAGTTATGTTGATGGAATATAGAATAGGGATTGTGAGTATTGCATGACACTGATTATTAGTACCGTCGGCCGATGTAACCTATCGATTTGCGCAATCGATAGGTTAATTGTACAGGTTCCTCAGATTGTAAAGGAACCAGGGATGTGTACACTTTTTATAGTGCTCCCTTTTTCAGGGACGTTTTCACTATTTAAAGTGATCCCTTTTTCATGCTTTCAGATTTGAGACTGGGCACAGTGTCAATCACGTTTATTTTTGTTGTTGAGTTTGAGATTGTGGTGAGTTAGGTTGTGGGGAAACATTTGATGTTGTTGATTAAAGTATTGACGAGTGATGTGGAATTGATGGAGGGATTTGAGAGATGAATAGTGATGTGGAATTGATAGAGGGATTTGAGAGATGTATGGAAGAAGAATTGACACGGATATATATATATATATTACTGGATTTTAAAATAAGGTACCCTTTAGACGCCCTCGCTACCGCACATCTCACTGTTATAGTGAGTTAAGCGGTGATTACTGGGACAAATTGTCTCATCCCACGATTACTGACATTTTTGCAGGTACTCATGCACAGACGCAAGCAGCAGGAAAGGGAATTAGGTAGTAGAAGTCATATAGTTTCTTCGGAAGTGTATATTGCCAATTTGTATAGGCCTGCATTCGTTTCCGCATATATTTATATGTATTTGATATTATTGAACATTAGGTTGTTTATTTTTCTAACCATGTTAGGTAATTCTTTTCTAACATGGTTAGCTATTAATTATCCATGATAGTATTCAGGTTGTATTAGTTTATTCTTTTCTATCATGGATAGTATTCAGTCATTAGGAAATTCCTTTTCTAACTATGATAGACATTGATATATGAAAATCCTTTTGCTATCATAGTTAGTAAAGAGATAATTGAATTTAAAAAGGATATCGTAGGTTAATTAGGGAATTAGTAACAGAGTGTTACAAAGGCACTAGAAGGAAGTTTTGGTACCCATATGTACTTGGGTCCTACATGGTTAGCATTGGACCTTACTTGTCCTTTAAGAATCCATACACATTTATTCCTCACATTTAAATTTCTTTTAAAATTACATGTGTGAGAAATATGACCTGTTCTACCACAATAATGACAGATAATGGAATTATATTCAGAATGAGATTTCTTATCATTATTATGTTGGTCAGTTTTCTTTTCAAAGACTCTCTGTTTATTAACTTTTGAAATCTCAGGGTCTTTTGAAAACTCTTCTTTTATGAATGGAACTTTGGACACCTTGGATGTAGAGGAAAAAATGAGTTCCTCAAGTTTCCTATTCTTTTTCCTTAAGCCTAGAACTTCTTTTGCAAGTTTATAGAATTCAATATGTAACTCATTATACATGTCTTGCAATTCAGAAGGTTCAAGTTCAGATACCTCATTCTCCTTAGTTTCTGAATCTAGGTAGAGATCAACACTCTCTTCACTGCTGCTAGCTTCCTCTATATCACCTTCCTGTAGCTCATCAAGGGTAGATTCACAAGGAGCACAAATTGAGCTTTGGACAGCTTTAACTTCAAGAGATTGATTAGAAGCATACATAGCATCAAGAGTTTTCCAAATATCTCTAGCATTAGAGCAATGTTTAATTTTCTGGAAATCACTGTCTGTTAAGCTTTTGTACAAAATTTGCATTGCTCTAATGTTCAAGTAAAATAAATTTTTCTCCTCTTCAGTCCAGTCTACTTTTGGTTTGAAATAGAATCATTTACAAGACATCCCACATTTTGAAACTCGAGGATAGCACAAAACTTTTCATCCTTGCCTTCCATAAGTAAAAATCAGTATTTTCTAACAAGGGTGGGATAGTATGATCAAAACCTTCAAAACACATTTTATATCCCAAGTCAGCCTAGGTCTTTGCACTTGAGATCGTTGGATCCTTTAAACAAGTGAGCAAGCTCTGATACCAAATGAAATGTGTGGCTGTCACCCAAGAGGGGGGGTGAATTGGGTGGCAGAATAAAAGTTAAAATTTTCTTTCAAAAACTGATTGTTTGTGCTTGGTGAGGGAGATGACACATTATGTTTTGCACAAGTATGGTGGTGTGGTGCTGGAAATAAGAATGTTAAAGACAAACTAAGCACACACAGATTTATCCTGGTTCGGTCACTTCCAGACCTACATCCAGTCCCCAGGCTCCACCTGAGATTTTCAATCCACTAAACTTCTTGTTTAAACCAGGCACAAGAAAACCTTTACACTTTAGGTTTTACGAACACGAGTTCACCTAACAACCCACAGGTTTTGCAACGGGCTCACCTGCAAACCTTTACAACCACAAGTTTTACAACAGGATCACTTGCAACCTTTCAACCACAAGTTTTGCGGGCTAACTTGCAACCTATGGAGATTTAGAAAAACCTCTAAATGCTCCCCCTCACTTTTGTAAGATAACAATATTGCTCTTCAAGCACAAGCTTTAGAACAGCCTCTATCAATTAGAGGATTTGATAATATGTTCACTCTATGAACTGATTGTGATAAACACTTAAGTACAAATGATTCTCTCTAAGAATAGATGATGTTACTCACTTAAGTACAAATGAATTACTCTCTAAGAATGTTACAACTCTAAGATCAGAGAGTAGAAGATGAGAGGAATGTAGAATACAATATCTCAGACAATAGGCTCTGTTCTTCCCAACCTCTCTTCTAAATGTAGATGTTCCTTTTATACTCGGCCTCAAAACATTCAGGCTTGGGCGGCAGATAGAATATGTCTGTTTGAATATAGCCGTTAATCCCATGTTACCGTTGAGTAGTACATCTTCATTAATGCTTAGCAGGGTTGACTTGCTTTATCTCTGAAAAGCAACTCTGACAACTCTGCTCTGACAAAAGCATTCTGACCTCTGAGTATATGACGTTCACTCTTGTAATCTTGCTGACGGATGATCATCGTTCATCCGGAAGCGGCAATCTTGCTCTGCAAGTGTTAGTCTCTGAGTCCCAGTGCCAAGAGTATTTGCATCCGGAAGTAAAACTAAGTTCTGCACATACTTGTTAGTCCAACAGAGTAGTATATATAATCAAGTGCAGTAAGAACTATACATGCTGTGGGAAGCTTGTTTGCTATGGGAAGCAATCTAACTTAGACTATGTTCTGACTTAGTGTATTGTCTACTGACGCTAGGGTATGTCTATTCCAATAGTCAGTGTAAGTCTCGTTATTTTACTCTAAGTCTTCCGGAAGCGATTCTGCATCTGGTTGTATTCTAACTTAGGATTTGATTTTAGTCTAATTCTTCCTAAGTGACTTAGTGTGTCATTTACTCATGCTATGAGATGTGTAGTATAACAACACATAATCACATGCAGTGGGAGTTCAATTGTCTAAGGAAGCTCTCTTACTTCCGGAAGCAATTCCACATCCGGAAGTACTCCTACTAAATCTAAGTTGTCTTAGACTCATATTCACTGAAGCTCGGTGATGCCTAATCCAACAGGCAGCGCTAGTCACTTACTATCCGGAAGCATTCCTACATCTGGTTGTATCCTAACTTAGTCTCAAGGATTTTATACTCTTAATGTTCCTAGATTGAGTTATGACTTAGTGTATTACTTGCTTCCGCTGGGGGATGAGTCTTTCATCAGCGAGCACTAGTCCTAATCCATCCGGAAGTAAAACCACATCTGGTTGTACTCTTGCGGTTCTATTATTAACTTAGTTCTTCCTAAGTATTTGTCTTCATCAAAACTTAAGATTCTAACAAGAACAACACACGAAGAATATCTTACACAGTCATTGAGAGCATTCAAGCATAATACCCAGAGAATATTCAGAAAGCCTTAAAGTCTAAAGAGCACTTAATACCTTGAGAGTTATTCTTATTGTTATCATCTTATACTCTTTGTATTTAAGTCTCTACATTTATTGAGAGCATTCATTGTACTGAAGTGTGTAACACAATCTGTTCATTAAGTGAACTTTGTAGTAAATCCTTTGTTTAAAGGTCGAACCCTTGCAGGTAGTATGGGGGAGTTGTAAGGTTGCAAGTGAGCCCGTAAAACTTGTGGTTGTAAGGTTGCAAGTGAGCCCGTAAAACTTGCGGTTGTAAAGGTTGGCAGGTGAACCCGTGTTAAAACCTGTGGATTAGTGGAACTCAATCAAGGGATTGAGAACTGGACGTAGGGCAAGAGTTAGACCAAACCAGTATAAAAGAATTTGTGTTTGTGTCTTTAATTTTATATTCTTTTTGTAGCACAATTTACCCCCCCCCCCCTCTTGTGCATCCTCACTTTCAAAGAGGATGATAAACATTAAATGCAGCTTCAAGCTTTATCAGCATACTTTGCTTATTCTAGGAGAGAAGTTCCCTTGAGTACTTAAATGACGGAGGAATGTGCCTAACGTCTTCTGATAAAGCATTCTGAACATGACAGTATACTTTTGTACTTGATTTGTGTAACATCCTAAATTTTATTTTGTAAACTTTAATTATAAACCAAATTAATAAATGCTTGAAATTCAAAAAACAAATTTACTCAATGTGTTTAGGTGTAGATTGAATATTTAAAAGTCTTATAAATGAATTTAGAAAGTTTAATATATCTTTAGGGAATATGATTTCATTTTCATTATAAGAAAGAGAAAATAATTGGACATTAAATTAGGAATATTTATAAACATAATATCAAGAGGATATTATTTTAGGAATTTTTGCTTAGAATGTTGTAAATTTTTAGAAATTTTAGAAATTTAAAATTAAAATAAATTATGACACCACTTATGTTAAGGAAATAGAGAATTGGAAGCAATTTATATTTAATGTATTAGATTAGAAGTTATAAACACATTATTTATAAATTAGAAAAACTAGATAAGTTTCCAATTTACTATGTATTATGAATGTAAGTAATTTTAATATTTTTTTATTTAATTATCTAAATAAAAATGAATCAAGAAAATATATTTCCTTACCTATTTAATAATATCAAACTTTATGGACCTTTTAGGTAAATATTAGTGAGTCCAATCCTAATATTGCTTTGAAAACCTAACAAAGACTCTTGTCATATTTGCCGCCACACACCTCCCTCTTCCTTCTTCTTCCTTATCAACGTACAAAAAGCCTCTCCCTCCTTCCAAAGTTTCCTTCACATCCATCCCTACCACCCATGGATTCGTCTTCAAATGCACAAAAACTCTCTTCTCCTCTAAAACTTAACTCTCTCTTCTCTCTAAAAGTCTCTCGCTCTCTGTCTTTCTCTTCCTTATCGGCGACGATGGCACTGATTCCGGCGAGGGCGAGCTCAATTGAAAGTATGAAAATATGGGTTCAAGCTTGGGTAGAGTTTCCTAACCTATTTCTACTACTTGTTTTTAGTTTCAGCGAGTTAGAGGGGAGAAAAACTGAATTAGATTCTGATGTTAAAGATGATGTTAGAGATGATATTGAGTTTAGCTTATTTTGTTGTTAAAACTCCAATTTTCGCCACTATTTGCGATGAAGTTGTTGCACGTTCTGTTTTCTTTTATGTGGCATAATTATTCATGAGTTCTCATTCTTCCTTCACTTATTTGAATTTTCAATTTTTGAAGAAGCATGCTTGAAACGGTGATGCATTGAATTTGAGATTTGTGTATTCTCCTTTTCTATTTGCTAATATTTTGTTGCTAACTTTAATAATGGTATATGAAAAATTTGTAAATTATTAATATTGTAATGGATTGATTGTTGTGGTCTAATTCTTTTGTTGGTATAATGCTAGTGGTTTAATCTTTTAATTTGTTATTTGGAAAAATAGAGACCATAGCAACAAGAGCAGTTCTGTTTTTATAATTGTTGTGAAGTGTGATGGACATAACATGCTTAATTGTTTGATCTAGTTCCTATGAATTGGATTGAATTGAATTGGTTTTGATTGCTTTGAAAATGATTTCTTAGAATAAAATATATATAAGCAAAAAGGGGATTGGGTAGTACTTCTAGGAATGAGAGTGACGTTAATTAGTATACATGAGATATTTTTCGTTTAATAAGTTGGAAGGGACATAGTTCCCAAATTAATTATTTGTATGTGTCATATCGTTGCCTGTAGTTGGTTATTGACGTTTGAGCACGTGGGAGCTTACGTTTAATTTTGGTTTAAATGCAAGGAGGTAACTACTTAAACTTGTTTGCATGTGTGTGTATGTTAGTGAGCATGTAGGTTAGTTATAAAATGTGATTACTGCTGGTGTATTGGTTATTATATTGGTTGGTTGAATGGAATTCTGATTTGGTTGGTGCACACCTGTTAATTATAATTATGCCATTCTGGAATGAGGTTTCCTTGCCCGTACAGCAGGGACTAAAATAAATATAAAGAAAAACGTTATTGGGGAGAGCGCCCCCGGTTCAAGCGAGGGTTGTGAGTCCCTATTGAACTGTTTTATTTCCGATGTGTTGTGTTTGATTTATTATGATTATTAATGTTTGAGTATGTGATGAGATATTATGTCTAATCGTGGAATGAATGTAGCTGTTGTGTTTTTTTGAGAAATGTTTCATTCTGTTATCTGACGTATTTGCAAATATGTATTTGTGCTGATCTAACATGTTGTAGTTAATAAATATTTGAAATTAAAAATTAATAATATGTTCATGCAACACCGTATGTAGCACACACTACTATACACAATATTAGCACACATCACCTTACGGCATGCACATGCACGTAGTGCAAAAATGTGCGTAAGCGAGTGGTAGTAGTTGTGATTTCTGGGTCTACCCAAATCGTTGTCATTTCAGGTATAGGAAGCAGAGTAGGAAATCAAGGAAAGGATACGGGGACTACTCACTAAAGTGAGATACCGACAGGAGTTATTGCCACATTAGGGACCTCATTAAATTTGATTTATGCATGCTTGATTTACTTTTTATTAATTGAAAGATATTGTTAGTTGATTATTTCAGTAAAATTCATATACTTAGTTGGGTGGTTGAAATTTATTTGATATTTGAAATATGTACTGAATGAATTTTTTTCATATTGAAGTTGTTTTTTTAAAATTTAGTTTTATCCTTTTCTAACCATGATAGGTATATATATAATTTAGGTATTTAATTTTTCTATCATGGTTAGGTGGTAAATAGAAAATTAGAAAATAAGTAATATTCTTTTATAACTATGTTAGCTGCTTAATTAAGTCATTCCTTTTTCTAACATAGTTAGCACTATAATTATTTTAGTGAATTAAGTTAGTTCTTTTTTCTAACTATGTTAGTATTAATAATCAGTAAATTTTTTTCTAACATAGTTAGTGTGTTAAAGAAAAAAAATTGTGATAAAAATGACGTAAAAAGGTTATATAATTGTGGTTGTTACAATTTGCTTTCTGGTCGAACTTCCGATCAAGCACTGATTGTTCTTCTTCAATCATTCACTGCACACTTAGATCACTGGTTAAAAGCATAATAATATCAATCACTCGACACTTCGATCGCTATTAACTATTGATCATTGATTCGATTACTTCGTGTGATCGAAGGTGTCTCTTTTACTTCTTAGTTCAGATTGGTTTAGTCTTACTCTGATCACTGATAGAGGTTGTTTTTGATCGATATTTCGATCATCGTTTTAAATTATAGAGATGTGTGTTCTTGACCCTTGATCGCACCTTTCAATTGTGAATGATTTGTCTAAGTTATTAACAGCCAATTTAAGTGATTGCTTATCCGAGAGAACTTAGTCTAGTGATCATTTTATCTTGCTATTGTGATCGCATTGTCTTAAGTCTATCTCAGAGGAATGATCGCAATGCCTTAGTTCCATATTAGCTTAGTGATTGCTTTATCTTAAATTAGTGATCTCATTGTCTATGATCTGTATCAGTTATCATCAAAACTTAAGATTCTAACAACTGATTTTAAAATGTGGTACCCTTTAGACGCCCTCACTATCGCACATCTCACTGTTATATTGAGTTAAGTAGTAGATTACTAAGACAAATTGTCGCACCCCACGATTACTAACATTTGCACAGGTATTCATACACAGGCGCAAACATCAGAAAAGGGAATTAGATAGTAGCGGTTGTATAGATTAATTAAAATTGTATATTGCCAAATTTCTAGGGCTGCATTCGCTTCCGCATTTATATAAATATTTATCGTTTAATATTAATTAGTTTTGTTTATTAACCATGTTATGCAAATCCTTTCTAACATGGTTAGCAATTAATTATCCATGATAGCATTTATATTGTATTAGTAAATTTTTTCTATCATGGATAATGTTTTAATCACTAGAATGTTCTTTTTCTAACTATGATAAAGATATTGAAATTATGAAAATTCATTTTTCTATCATAGTTAGTAAAGAGATTATTAAATTAAAATATGGATATCATTGGTTAATTAAGGAATTAATAACAGTATGTTACAACCTTCAATAAGAAACTGCTGAAAACTACTCCTCAAGAAAAACTCGCATATATAGAGAAGATCGCTCTCTTACAGAGAGAAAAACAATTTCATTTAGAAGTCAAGATAGCAACTTACGCAAAGCTTGAAAATATAGTTAAACTAAGGGTTAATTAGCAAATTTGCCCGGAAGTCTACATTCAGTAGCGAATTTGCCTTGGTCCAAGGAAACTTCGCTATTGAATTCGCTCTGGTCCATGGCCCTTGAATTTAATAGTTTACTTAATCACTTTTGTTGATAAGACCAAGCTATTAAATTCTTTTTTGTTTGCTGAATAGAGCTTACTATTTGAGTATCTTTTTCTTTTTGGGTGATGATCCTTTCCCGGAGAAAAAATATAGTAAGTTTTGAATGTCTTTCTCCATGAAGCCTTTCGGTTTAAATGTTCAGAAATTGAGTGCGCGTTCACGTGGCTCACGTCCGGTCAATACTCAATATATAAATCCGAGAGGATTCACATGCTTCGCACCATACAATAATCCCTTATGCGGCGCACGTCTTAGAATTCCCACTGCATTTGTAATTTATCCGAACACCAGTCGTACTTTTGTCTTTTTCACCCACTGGTTATGCGGCGCACGTCGTTTCACACGCCTACCTAAGGTGAACTCATTTTGCTACACACAAATTAAAATATGTCTTACATTTATTATTAAAATTATCTTATTAAATATGTCTTATATTTAGAATAAAGGGAGTGTGTGGTATTCACTAATAAAACTAATAAAATTAGTTAAGAGCAATAATTACTTAAAAAATGTAACTTATTTTCCTATTATAATTTTATAATAAAATGTGAAAGGCACCCTTTGAAAAGGAGATAATAAGAGAGAATATATGACAAACAAATGACTGAATAAGTGATAATAAGAGAATGCATAATTATTGGCCAAAAAAAGAGAATGCATAAAGAAAAGGATAAAATAGGAAGATAAAAATAAATATCCAAACAAATTCAAAAGACAAGCATCTCATAAAAATAAAGCTATTCATAGGGAGCGAGGGAGTATATGACTCTAGTTTCACCAGGTGAAATTCCAAACATAACCCTCACATCTTCTTTACTCGGGAAAATTAATTTGTAGTTGTATCGCCCAAAAATGGTGTACATTAATAAAAGAACAATTAAAGTGAAAGATGAAATTTTATTAAGTATTTATGAGAATTACAAAGAAGAGTCACCAATAGAGATGATTCCAAGAGAATGAAAATTACAAGGAAATATACAAAATATTGAAATACTAAGGAAATAAGATATGAATCTCGGTAGATGATATGAGAGTGATGAATAAGGAGTCAGACATCTACATATAAGTGTTGATATGGATCTGAATATTGAAGTGATGAGAGATTGTTCTATGTGTGTCTCTGGTATATGTTTCAGGATCATTTTCTCTCAGCCCTTTCTCTTTTATATTGTTCCATTGTGTCTTTCCCATGATGTCTCCACGTTCTTGTTTCCACCAACTGCATCTTTCTTCTTCATACACGTGTCTATGTGTCTCCCTCGTTCTTGCTTCCACCAAACTGCTTCTTTCTTCTTCAGACATGTGTCCAAGGTGATTTGAATTTTGAATTGATGAGGTAACTTATGATAAACGTGGCTGTCACCCAAGAGGGGGGGGGTGAATTGGGTGAGGGAATAAAACTTAAACTCTTTTCGGAAGACTGCTTGTGCTCGGTGATGATGATAATAAATAATGCTATGCACAAGTCAGTATGCTATGTGATGCAAAATAGAATGATCAAGTATAAATATATGCACACATAAATTTATCCTGGTTCGGTCACCCAGACCTACATCCAGTCCCCAGGCTACACCTGAGATTTCCAATCCACTATTCTTGTTTAAACCGGGCACAAGAGAAGCCTTTACACTTTAGGTTTTACGAGCACGGGTTCACCTAACAACCCACAGGTTTTACAACGGGTTCACCTGCAAACCTTACCGCAAGTTTTACGGGATCACTTGCAACCTTACAAACGCAAGTTTTACGGGCTAACTTGCAACCTATGGAGATTTAGAAAACCTTCTAAATGCTCCCCCTTACAAAATGTAAGATTACAATATGTTCACTCTATGAACTGATTTTGTTAAACACTTAAGCTCAAAACTAACTCTCTCAAAGAGTGGATGATGTTACTCACTTAAGTACAAATGAATCACTCTCTAAGAATATTACATATCAAAGTCCGAGAGTAGAAGATGAGAGGAATGTTGAATAGTGTTTTTCAGATAATAGCCTTGTTCTCTCTCTCTTTTTCAAGCCCCTCTACTTCAGAAATGAAGAACATCCCTTTTATACCAGCCTCTGAATATCTAACCGTTGGAGAGGCAATAAGACCGTTTGATTATAGACGTTGGGGCCTTGTTTACGTTGTCCTCATTAGTGCACAGCAGGGTTGACTTTGCTTTATCTAAAAAGGTGCTCTGACCAAGCTGTTCTGTCAACACTGTTCTGGCAATACTATTCTGACAAAAGTCGTTCTGACATCTGAACATTTTGTACGGTCCGACTCTTGCTTGCTGTCAGAGAGGACTTCGTTCCTCAAGCATAAGTCCAGGATGTTAAGAGACTCACTATCGGCAGCTCTCTTGCTATCTGAAGCTCGTGGACTCTAACATTTTGCTTGCTATCACATAGAGGAACTTTGTCTTCCAAGCACTTGTCCATGAATGATAAGAGTGCTTTGCTATTGGATCTTCTCTTGCTATCAGAAGCTCTCTTATGGACTCTGACTTTTGTGGGCAGTATGAGCTTTGACACCTTGAGTGAATCTTCAGATTATGTTCTCATACTCCTCATGCTTGGTAGGTAACAATGTTGTTTGAATGTGTCTGTTATCCTCTTGTTACCGTTGGAAGGAACATCTTCTTAAATGCTCAGCAGGGTTGACTTGCTTTATCTCTGAAAAGTAGTCCTGACACCTCTGCTCTGACAAAGCATTCTGACTTCCGAGTATGTGACATTTACTCTTGTACTCTTGCTGACGGATGATCATCGTTCATCCGGAAGTGGCAATCTTGCTCTGCAAGGGTTAGTCTCTGAAATCCAATGCCAAGAGTCTTTCCATCCGGAAGCTCATTTGCATCCGCAAGTGTAACTAAGTTCTGCACATACTGGTTAGTCCAACATAGCAATATATATAATCAGATATAGTAAAAACTATACATGTTGTGGGAAATTTGCTATGGGAAGTAGTCTTACTTAGACTATGTTCTGATCTGGTCTATGATGTATCCGGAAGCATTTTTACATCCGGAAGAAAAACTACTAGATGAAGGATCTTGGTTCACTATAACTCACTCTCACTTAGTGTATTTCATCCCAACACTCAGCGCTAGTCACTAAGCTATCGGAAGCACTTTTACTTGACGTAGTGAACTCACTGACGCTTAGGGTGAAATCTATTCTATCAGTCTGCGCCAGTCAAGATCCAACAGGAAGCAACTTCACTTGATGTTGCATTTCCGCTGACGCTCGGGGTTATATCTAGTCTATCAACCTGCGCCAGTCTAAATCTAATAGGAAGTGCTTTCACTCGGCGAAGTAGACTTACTGACGCTTGGGGTAATAACTATTCTATTGCTCTGCGCCAGTCTGAGTCTAACAGGAAGCGCTTTCACTTGGGGAAGTAGACTTACTGACGCTTGGGGTAATATCTATTCTGTCGCTCTGCGCCAGTCTAATTCTAACAGGAAGCGCTTTCACTTGGGGAAGTAGACTCACTGACGCTTGGGGTGAGATCTATTCCATCGCTCTGCGCCAGTCTAAGTCTAACAGGAAGTAAATTCACTTCCGATTGAAACATAGCTTAGTCTTAAGGTTGTGTACTAATTCTCATGGACTAAGTTATTTCCCAGTGATTTACTTGCTGATGCTGGGGGATGAACACATTCATCCGCATGCGCAAGTCCTAATCTATCCGGAAGTGATCTTGCATTCTCAAGTGATCTAACTCAGGATTCTAACCATGTCATCTAATCCTTCCTAAGTGCTGATTATGTTCTCTTAAGTACTAGACCATATCATACCTTAGTCACCATCAAAACTTAAGATTCTAACATTCTCCCCCTTTTTGATGATGACAAACCCATAGATGACTAGAGACATAATTAAACTTAGATCACTCCCAGAGCACTCCCAGAGCTATAATTAAACTTAGATATCTTATCTATCTCTCAGCTCTAGACATCTCATGTCTCATCTCTCGCTAGACATCTTATATCTCATCTCTAGACATCTCATCTCCATCTCTAGACATCTCATCTCTATCTCTCTCCCCCTTTTGGCTTCATCAAATTCCAACAGGTGCAAGCTAGCCTTAGGGATGGGGATACTTTTATCGTTCTCCTCGGAATGGGCTTTTTACCTAATATTTCTCCCTATGTATCGTTAATAAGGATTTGTTCTAGACTATTCAATACAACGTACGAGAATTATCAAGGAAAACAATAATGATTCATGATCCTAAATGATTGTATTCGCCCTAATCATTATGTGGGATAGCTAAACATGTTTTTCAAGGATTAAGTCAAGAGCAAAACATACAAAACATATCAAAAGTAATTTTGATCCTCTCGAATTGATTAACATGATATCAAAAATAATTTTGATGTGTTTAAAAATGATGATTATGATATCAAATGAAATATGTGATTTTAAATTCAAAGGAGATGAAATCTGATACCTAATGAAATCAAATGAGATCTGTGAGTTTGAACTTGTGGTATCAAAGGAAAAGATTGAATGCCAAATGAAATTTGTGATACCATATGAAATGAAATCAAATCAAATGAAATTTGTGTTTTTTAAAAGTGCCAAAAAAAATTTTCAAACAAATTGCATCACAGCATCTTAAGAGTTTATTATCGATGACAGCATGTGACTCTCTATTTTCAAGGGATCATTAACAGGTAATGTCCACTTGCTTCTCTTCTATATTAAGATTAATCATCATTAAATCAAGAAAGGAAGCATATAAGAGAGGTATGTTATCAATTACTTTCCAGCATGTCATTTAGAGGATACAGATGTGTGAGCTAGGATGATTTTCTAAGACAGTGAATGATTTTGAAGTCAATGCAGATTGAGAGAAACATCCTAAGTTGACACCCTTACCAATGCCATGTATGCATCATATGTAAGAAATGGTAAGGTGTAGATGTTACCACAGATGAGGGGTACTCATACTCTATTAGACTCAGGAATCTGAATCATACGCAGATAAGCATGCTTCCTGACATCTTTAAGAGGTGTGCTATCTCAAGTGGAAACCCCTAGCGCAAGTGCTTTGATGATTCGCTTCGGCAAGCTGAGCTACAACCACAAGCAGACATGACTGGGCAGTCACTCTACTCTTCCCATGGTTCAATAGTTGGCCTGCTATCGAAGGCGCTGATTGTTGTGAAAGCAACCTTGCTCAAACTTGATGAATGGTCCTGCATATGCTTGAGGAAACAAATGCTTTCTGATGGTCAGTGAAAGAACTTAAGATTTAACATTGAAGACCATCCTCAGGACATTCAAGTCAATCTGTGTTAATCAGCACAAGCTAATAATTTTAAGAAACCATGCTTGCTAATTGGTTTAAGAAAATATGAGCAATGATTATGTGAAAACTAATTTTGAAATTATCTATACATTCACATAGTTTCACTATCAAGACATGAACTCTATTTATACTCTCATGGATAAATATCAATGTGATAGTACAGAGAATATTAAACAGGTGGCATATTTTCAGAGTTTCATAAGCAGGTATAGTTCAATACATATGCCTCAAGGATGTTCATGTTAGATCATGAAGACATGTGAATTAATAACATAATGAGATTTTGAAAAAGAGAATCTTCATCCTCACAAAATAATTTGATTAGGATTGAATTCGTTTTACAAAAACAACCAAATTCCAGCATATGATTACGAGAATAATTTCCAAATTTTAGCTCAAGTTCTTCTAGATATGGTCAGTGTGATCTCATTGTTCTTAGGATATCAACAAGCTCGAAATTAATACAGATTATAGCATGCTTGTGATACTATGCCATGTTTTACAGATCTAGCAGAGTTTAATTCAAGGCATTTCCTAAGATTTCTAATGCATGTCAGACAAGAGAGAGACTATCCATTAAATTTCACAACAGAATATGTAAGGGATAGAAATGCTCATGTGTATTGGCGAGAGTTTCTCAGGTTTAGCATAGCCATTCCACACATCTTGATAAGAGGCATTTTCGTTGCCATTCTCTCTTGGTCATTCTCATTGTTCAAGCTTCAATAATCTGTGTCAACATTCCTAAACCACAAACTTGAATCGAGATCATTAGTAGATTGAGAACTTAAGATGTAATTAAGAGGGATGTATTGTTCTCGAACCCATAGCTGCTTATGCATTGAAAAACTTGATGCAAGAGATACCATATGAAATGGAAAATCAGAAATAACTTTTGAATGCTATCATGAGGAATGGTTGTCATGTAAGTTTAAAGAGGATCAGAATCTGTTTTGAAAGTTTGTATTTCAAAAGGATCTTTTAAAAATCAAGTAAAGAGGAAGGTAAGAATGATATCACCATAGCTCCATTCGCATCTAGCAGTAGCTTGCTTGATTTTGGTTGGCAATGCATGGAATCTATATTTAGAGCAGTACCAAAATCTATGCGTGACGAATGCTTATCAAGACTTGACTAATTGTTCAGATGAGGTACAGTCCTGAGTCTTGCTGAGGCTAATAGGATGGATTGGAGCTGGTGCAGAGGGATGAATTTACTTTGTGATCACTACCACTGGCATCTCTGGCCTCTTGAACCCATACTTCATACACAGCTCTTCACTCAGATTAGGTGCTGGCGCAGAGAGAGACACAGGTTCAGCAGAGGGTATCTCCGCAGGTTGATCACTTAGTGCTATCTCAAGCTTGCCTCTGTGCCAGCAGACTGTTGGGGGCACATGAATCAGATGGCTTCCCAAGGGCGAGCCTTCCTGCTTGGGCAATCCGCTTCATTTCAATTTCCCTTCTGAGGGCAGCAGTGACATCCTGGTCAAGTCCGAGGGGTGGCTATCTTAGTCTATCTCTCTCTGATTTTGTTCATGTTCCTTGTTCATTTTAGCCCATAACTCATCTTCACCCTTGTCTTGCTGAACCTCCGGATTGCCTTTCCTACAAAATATCAGATAGTTCCTTCCTTTTGTATCCAAGTCTGGATCTGAAGGTCAGTTTGTAGGCTATATGTAATTCACATGCACTTAGAGATTACTTGCTATGTGTATGGCATGGTGAATCTATCATGACTATATGCACAAGGATATACAAGGTTTTTGATCAAGATAGTCATGGATCTCATGTAGATTATGAACATTACTTATTTCTTTAAGCTTTCTTCAATGATGAATATAATGTTCACATCTTAGGATGCTTAATGTAAAATCTCAATAAGTCCATCTAATATTAGCATAGGAGATTTTACTATCAAATGCTTCGTTGCTAAGTGATCCCTTGTTTACCCAAGGAGATCTTCTATACTTATCCTTGGTTCGAAGCACTTTCTTCTGAGAGGTAGGATTCAAGAGCCTTTCCAATGATGATCGAGGAATCCACTCTCCCTTGTTCTTCTCAGGATAGTTGAATGGATCTTTGTGATAGCTCATCCTTGAGACAGAACCATTGTCCCTTGTGGTGGCCGACAGCTTCTTATGATTGTACCAGTGGGTTTCAGCAGCTGCATCACCACGAGTTCTCTTCTTTGGGATAAGAGGAACTCTTGATCTATCCTGCACAAGTAAGGCACTAGGAGGATGTTTTGGTACCCATTTGTACTTGGGTCCTACATGGTTAGCACTGGACCTTACTTGTCCTTTAGGAATCCATACAAACTTATTTCTCACATTTGAATTTCTTCTAAGACTGCATGTGTGAGAAATATGTCCTAATCTACCACAATAATGACAGATAATGGAATGATAATCAAAATGAGGCTTCCTATCATTATCATGATTAGTTTTCTTTAGAAAAGCTTTTTGTTCCTTTGAAATTTCAGTTTCTTTTGAAAGCTTTTCTTTTTCCTTCAACACGTGTTTACAATCAAAACATTTTTCAAGACATGTTGAAGTTTTCCCTACCGATAGTGGGCTAGCTATCGGAATCACTAGTTCTTTAAAAGAATCCTCGGAAACTTTAGATGTAGAAGAAGAAATTAGTTTTTCAAGTTTCCTATCTTTTTCTTTTAAGCCTAGAAGTTCTTTTGCAAGTTTACAATATTCGGTATATAACTCATTGTATGCATCGTGCAATTCAGAGAGTTCAAGTTCAGATTCAGATACCTCACTTTCTGAATCTTCTAGGCAGAAATGGATACTCTCTTCACTGAAGCCTGCTTCCTCAATATCAGCTTCCAGAAGCTCATCAGTAGATGATCCACAAAGAGCACGAGTTGAGCTTTGGACAGCTATGCTTTCAAGAGATGGGTTAGAAGCATATATCATATCAAGAGTATTCCAAATATCTCTAGCACTAGAGCAATGTTTGATTTTCTGGAAATCATTTTCAGTTAAGCCTTTGTATAAAATTTGCATTGCTCGAATGTTTAAGGAAAACAAATTTTTCTCCTTTTCAGTCCAGTTTCCTCTTGGTTTGAAATCAAAATCATTTTCAAAAATATCCCACATTTTCAAACTAGTGGATTTTATAAAACTTTCCATTCTTGCTTTCCACCAACAAAAATCAATATTTTCTAACACAGGTGGAATGGTATGATCAAAGCCTTTGGAAAACATTTTAACCCAAATCAGCCAAGGTCTTTGCACTTGAGATCGTTTGATCCTTTAAACAAGTGACCTGCTCTGATACCAAATGATAAACGTGGCTGTCACCCAAGAGGGGGGGGGTGAATTGGGTGAGGGAATAAAACTTAAACTCTTTTCGGAAGACTGCTTGTGCTCGGTGATGATGATAATAAATAATGCTATGCACAAGTCAGTATGCTATGTGATGCAAAATAGAATGATCAAGTATAAATATATGCACACATAAATTTATCCTGGTTCGGTCACCCAGACCTACATCCAGTCCCCAGGCTACACCTGAGATTTCCAATCCACTATTCTTGTTTAAACCGGGCACAAGAGAAGCCTTTACACTTTAGGTTTTACGAGCACGGGTTCACCTAACAACCCACAGGTTTTACAACGGGTTCACCTGCAAACCTTACCGCAAGTTTTACGGGATCACTTGCAACCTTACAAACGCAAGTTTTACGGGCTAACTTGCAACCTATGGAGATTTAGAAAACCTTCTAAATGCTCCCCCTTACAAAATGTAAGATTACAATATGTTCACTCTATGAACTGATTTTGTTAAACACTTAAGCTCAAAACTAACTCTCTCAAAGAGTGGATGATGTTACTCACTTAAGTACAAATGAATCACTCTCTAAGAATATTACATATCAAAGTCCGAGAGTAGAAGATGAGAGGAATGTTGAATAGTGTTTTTCAGATAATAGCCTTGTTCTCTCTCTCTTTTTCAAGCCCCTCTACTTCAGAAATGAAGAACATCCCTTTTATACCAGCCTCTGAATATCTAACCGTTGGAGAGGCAATAAGACCGTTTGATTATAGACGTTGGGGCCTTGTTTACGTTGTCCTCATTAGTGCACAGCAGGGTTGACTTTGCTTTATCTAAAAAGGTGCTCTGACCAAGCTGTTCTGTCAACACTGTTCTGGCAATACTATTCTGACAAAAGTCGTTCTGACATCTGAACATTTTGTACGGTCCGACTCTTGCTTGCTGTCAGAGAGGACTTCGTTCCTCAAGCATAAGTCCAGGATGTTAAGAGACTCACTATCGGCAGCTCTCTTGCTATCTGAAGCTCGTGGACTCTAACATTTTGCTTGCTATCACATAGAGGAACTTTGTCTTCCAAGCACTTGTCCATGAATGATAAGAGTGCTTTGCTATTGGATCTTCTCTTGCTATCAGAAGCTCTCTTATGGACTCTGACTTTTGTGGGCAGTATGAGCTTTGACACCTTGAGTGAATCTTCAGATTATGTTCTCATACTCCTCATGCTTGGTAGGTAACAATGTTGTTTGAATGTGTCTGTTATCCTCTTGTTACCGTTGGAAGGAACATCTTCTTAAATGCTCAGCAGGGTTGACTTGCTTTATCTCTGAAAAGTAGTCCTGACACCTCTGCTCTGACAAAGCATTCTGACTTCCGAGTATGTGACATTTACTCTTGTACTCTTGCTGACGGATGATCATCGTTCATCCGGAAGTGGCAATCTTGCTCTGCAAGGGTTAGTCTCTGAAATCCAATGCCAAGAGTCTTTCCATCCGGAAGCTCATTTGCATCCGCAAGTGTAACTAAGTTCTGCACATACTGGTTAGTCCAACATAGCAATATATATAATCAGATATAGTAAAAACTATACATGTTGTGGGAAATTTGCTATGGGAAGTAGTCTTACTTAGACTATGTTCTGATCTGGTCTATGATGTATCCGGAAGCATTTTTACATCCGGAAGAAAAACTACTAGATGAAGGATCTTGGTTCACTATAACTCACTCTCACTTAGTGTATTTCATCCCAACACTCAACGCTAGTCACTAAGCTATCGGAAGCACTTTTACTTGACGTAGTGAACTCACTGACGCTTAGGGTGAAATCTATTCTATCAGTCTGCGCCAGTCAAGATCCAACAGGAAGCAACTTCACTTGATGTTGCATTTCCGCTGACGCTCGGGGTTATATCTAGTCTATCAACCTGCGCCAGTCTAAATCTAATAGGAAGTGCTTTCACTCGGCGAAGTAGACTTACTGACGCTTGGGGTAATAACTATTCTATTGCTCTGCGCCAGTCTGAGTCTAACAGGAAGCGCTTTCACTTGGGGAAGTAGACTTACTGACGCTTGGGGTAATATCTATTCTGTCGCTCTGCGCCAGTCTAATTCTAACAGGAAGCGCTTTCACTTGGGGAAGTAGACTCACTGACGCTTGGGGTGAGATCTATTCCATCGCTCTGCGCCAGTCTAAGTCTAACAGGAAGTAAATTCACTTCCGATTGAAACATAGCTTAGTCTTAAGGTTGTGTACTAATTCTCATGGACTAAGTTATTTCCCAGTGATTTACTTGCTGATGCTGGGGGATGAACACATTCATCCGCATGCGCAAGTCCTAATCTATCCGGAAGTGATCTTGCATTCTCAAGTGATCTAACTCAGGATTCTAACCATGTCATCTAATCCTTCCTAAGTGCTGATTATGTTCTCTTAAGTACTAGACCATATCATACCTTAGTCACCATCAAAACTTAAGATTCTAACAACTTACGCTGAATTGGCACACGGCTTTACAGCCTTATCATGAACAGGAAGTGTTGGGCAAAACCGATTTTTGGGCTTTTGTATATTAGTTATTTGACTATTAGGCCCAATTAATATGCCTTGTCTTAGAATTTGATTAGTGGAAATATGGGGCATACATTTACTCCCTCACTCTACATGATTAATTCTGGTTAAACATGTATAGTTATGTCCTATTCGGATTGAAGTTATGTCTCGTTCTGGTTCTTGGACGTCCAATCATATCTGTCGCACCTTTACATAGAAAATTTCTTCATAGAAAGGAAATCGAGATTCAAGTCTCTGGACTAGGAATTGTGTATACAACATCTTGACATTTTTCTTTATATGGTGTTTTGATTCTCTATGTGAAAACTCAAATTGATGTGACTGAGGAGTATTAAGTTAGGGAATATCTCCCCTAAAATGCAGATGAATTTGTGGCTTAGTTTATAGAAAATTTTGACACTTTGACCTAAAATAGGGGATGAAGTTAACTTGACAATAATTGGATCTGTGTTTCTGTGATTTGAAAATCTCTTGTCTAGGTGAGATCCTTATTTATGAGATTTGAGAGGTTCTCGTGTGAACAAATCCTTGACTTCTATGTTATAGGACGTTGGTCTTAGAATGAGGAACATGGTGATGGTGACTTTGCTTAGAAAAGTTGTGTACTCCCCCAGTGTTGCAAAGAGGTTTTGGTTTCTGGAAAAACATTCATGAGTTTAGGAACTATGTACTCCTGGTACGTGAGTGGCTCTTGTATGGTGTATACATATAAGTGACCATTAGGTCGCTTGCTCAGGTTGTGGAACAAGTTATCTGTAACATCCTAGCTTTTTCCTACACTATTTATAGCAATTTAATAAATTTATAACCACTATTATAATATTAAAAGTCCAAAAAGAGAACAAATTAAAACTTTTTATTTTGGAATGATAATTGAAACATTTTCCCTTTAAAAGTTATCAAAAATAATTTATTTATTAATTTAGACCTCTATAAAAGTTTGTAAAACTATAGACTGTTATTTAAAATACAAGTGGTTACATATCTATTAAATCGCTAAATTAATATCTAAGATTTTATCCTAATGAAGAGAAGTTAAACATTTACTCTAAATCCAATCTCATTGTAAAAAGAAAGATACAACTAATACCGGAATGACTATCGCAAATGATAGCTTCCTATTATGTGTTTCACAAGTTATTCACTTGTTACATAATAATGTGACTAAGAACATATTGCTACAAGATTTTATAAACTTTGACCTATATAGAGCACAACAGGCATTCCTGTTGTTATCCTTCCTACCATCCCTGTTCTCTCCATTTACCTGAAACCAAAATGTATCGCAGTTTATTTCATACACTCTAAATAATGCAATAGCCTATATCATTCTAATTCCATTTTAACCTGTTCAGAGAATAATAGCATTTATCCTTATATTGCGTCTATAACGCCTCCACTTCAGGCCAGTAATATATTCACCCCGCCATGAAGTTTCTTCTCTCAATCACTCATGAGTGCTATGTGCACCAACCAACTCTTTACATTATGAAATGTTTATCATAATTAGCTGGTTTAGACCTGCAAGAAATTTCACCTCACCAAACATAATTTTAAATTGACAAAGAGGGAGCGACCCCCTGGAGTACTCCATAAATCATAAATCATTCATATGTACATAAAGGTATATAAGGACAATATGCTATTGACTCACCTGCAACAGTTATATTAGTGATGACAATAAATAAATAAATGACCCTATGTGTATGAAACAAACTGTCACCTGGACTCCAACCATTAGCAGGTACATCAACACTTATTCCTTAATGGTGCTTTGAAATTTCCACAGCCTTGTTATCTCTGATTTCACCTAAGGTAAAACAAGAGATTTAATAACTATGTTTGTATATATTTGATTTCGATCTCTCACGAATCCTAATATGTTTAATACTACCCAGACCATATGTAATTATTCTATTCCTTGAAGTCATTATAATTCTTAAAGTTTATTCATTAAACATTCAAAGGTTTCTTGCAAAGTTTCAAGAATCCTCCAATCATTCAACAAGCAATAATCAAGTAGCAACTCATGATCTAATTTTCAAATAGACTAAGAAGCCATCACAATTACGCCTTCACAATGTCATTCACAAAAGTCACAACATCAGTCCATCAGCAATAAAACAAGCATCAAGCAGAAAGCAATTAATTATTGTTCATATAATTCAATATTAAATATAGCAATCATTTTGATGTTTATTAGCACCTCTTTAGGTCCACAATTTATTCAGCCACATGCAGCCCTCTTATCTACTTTCACCTTCACATGTTAATTTAGTACAGATCAGCACTTATGAACTTAATCATGTAAGATCAATGATTTCACATAAGGTTATTGAACTCAGCTTCAATCACATGTATACAGACCCAAACATACACAAATCAATTGTTACTCTTTCTAGTTTTTACCTCAATTTATATCAACCAGTATAAAGTCAGATTTGGATCACAATAAAAGAACAACAAAAAGAAGGACAATGTGCCCGTGCACTCCATTCACAAATCCAGCACAACACAGAACTATATAATATCAAAAGAAAATTCGACTACTCATGCCAAGGAGATTAAGAATACTCTCCTAGTTACATACACTCAAAATCTTGATTAAAACAGAACATGTGATGCTCCTAATAGTAAGAAAGCACCACAATTCAGTTAATTGTATTAGCATGGCAAGAACAGAAATTTTTAACACCTATATCCATCTACACAATTTGTTTTAGTCATTGTTGTACAATTATTAATATTCTCCCTACTTCCTTGAGTATACAACCATAACAAAATTCTCAACTATATATACCAGCATCCATTTCAACAACAATCATTCTTTTAAAACACAAATCTTACCAGTAATCTTTACCATTCACTTGACACAATCTAAACAGAATTTGTTCTTAAATTAATTCACTAGAATCAGCTTCATAACACCACAAAAATTCAGGTTTAACAAAACAATATTCAGCTAAATCAAACATTTTTCCTAGCTGCTCAAAACTGAATCGTTCATAACAGTTTTGAGCTGAAAACATTTCATATACCATGTTTGCATTACATTTCATATTTCCTTCTTTGTCTAGGTTTAAACAAAAATGAAACCCATAAAATAAGCATTAATACCGACACTTACCACTTAAGCTATAATTACCCACGAGTTACTTCATGCATTAGTTTTAATAAACTCAGATTTGCCAATCAGACCCATGTTCGGCCAAAAGCAAGAATAATTTCCAACATTCACATTGCCACAAAACTCAAGCAATCAAACCAGCTCATACCGAACTAATACTTAATTAAGCTTTTACTGCAACTAATTTAAAGCTTTTATACCCCCAATCCTTTTTTTTTAAAATCGGTCTCTCACCCCAAAATTCCTAAATCGCATAAAATACAGGAATAAAAGAAGAGACCTCACCTAAATTGTCTCGGTGGCTCCAAGAGTTTGCTGCTGTGATATAAACTCCAAATCACTACCCACAACTGCTAGGACGAAAGAAGAACAGAGATGAATGAGTAGCAATTACTTGTTTTCAAGTTCCATGAAATTAGCTTGATTGTTAAATCCCCAACTCAAAATCATATGTGAGTTCAGTTTTTTAATAATTTCCCCAACCCAAATCAAAGTTCCCAATTCGGATTAACCCCAACCTCTTCCCAAAACTATGAAAATCTTATATGTGAAGATCAAGAATACTCACCTAAGTCAAAGTCTGACCTTTCATGTGAATGATCGGCCGAAATTTGCTGAGAATCGACGGATTCACGAGCTGGAATGAAGGAGGAAATTTTTCTTCAAGAATGAAAGAAGGGAAATTTCGGTGAAGATGAAAAATGAGAGAGGGAGGCCGAGTTTTCTTTGATAAAAGGGAAGAGTGGCATTTTCGTAATATTAAAAACAACTTACCTACACCACATGATTATGTGGTCCACAATTTTTCCCATGTTTTTGTCTTTCCTTTTTATATTTTAACCAAATTTCTTCGCTAATTTCAATTCCTCCATTTCTTTTAGGCAAATAAATTCCAAGAATACCAATAAAATATTTTTGTTCTATATTAAATTATAGAATTTTTATAATTAAATTTTTGGGATGTTACAATCTCTCCCCCTAAAATAATTTCGTCCTCGAAATTAGGAGAGAAATGCTCATTAAGTACAGAAAAGAATCAAGCATTTAAGCTTTTAGAGATATTAGTTCGTATGACAAACTTTCAGAATGAGCCCATTATTAAGCATGTGATTTTGTATATGAATGATTATGGTTGTGACAAGCAATGTTGTTGAGATTGATGTAGATCTTGATAATCATATTTATCACAATATGACGATGATGGAAGAGAAGAAAATCAATATGGTTGAGGTTCTCAAAGATGCCAAGAACTCTCAAGCCATATCATATGAAGAACATTGAGTATATTTCTTATAGCATTGAACTGGCACTGACTTCCATTCCTAATGAGAGCGCTGCAAATTAGAGGGATAGGATATGGAGGATAGTTGTTATTGGAATAACTTTGAAATTCTTTAGATTTCAAGAAGAATTAAATCTAGTCAAATTGAGCTAGATATAAACAATTTTAAACAAGGTGGAAAGTACGCCACAAGAGGAAAACAAAGTTGCAGTTGCTACTGCAGATCTACTTGTAACTTTGAGACTAATAAGGAATAACAGAACAAGGAAAGATAGTCAGAGGGAGATGAAGTGAGCCGACAACCTTATCTAATTCTACCTCCTCCAATTGACTTTCTATTATTTAAATAATCAAAAGTTTTCCCCTACACTACAGGTCACAACCAAAATTGTCTCGGTGGCTCCAAGAGTTTGCTGCTGTGATATAAACTTCAAATCACTACCCAGAACTGCTAGGACGAAAGAAGAACAGAGATGAATGAGTAGCAATTACTTGTTTTCAAGTTCCATGAAATTAGCTTGATTGTTAAATCCCCAACACAAGAGGGGGGTGAATTGTGCTACCAAATAAAAATCGAACAATAACAACACAAGAGTTTATACTGGTTCGGTCTTCCTGACCTACGTCTAGTTCTCAACCACCCAGGTTGAGTTCCACTATCCCCAGGTTTTACAACGGGTTCACCTGGAACCGTTACAACCGCAAGTTTTGGACGGGATCACTTGCAACCTTACAACCACAAGTTTTACTCAAGGTTCACTTGCAACCTTGCAAATTAACTCCCCCTTACTACCAGCAAGGGTTCAACCTTTACAAATAAAGGATTTTCTAAACTTAGTTCTCTTGAAGAACGGATAATGTTACACACTTAAGTACAATCAATGCTCTTAATACAAGAAGAGACTTAACAACAAAGAGTACAAGATTAGTAGATGAAAAGAACTCTCAATGCGTTAAATGCTCTTTCTCTTTTCTGGGCAGCTTTGAATGCTTGAAGGATTTCTTTAGTTTCTCACTCTAGCTTTCTTCAAGATGTCAAAGATATTAGTTGTCATCATAAATGAAGGTGAGCTTGTTTATATAGTCTTCAAGTATTCTCACTCTTGGTAGGTGGGTTAGCCGTTTGAATATGGCCGTTTTTCCCAAGTTACCATTTGCCCAATTAATGCTCCATTAATGCTTAGCAGGGTTGACTTCGCTTTATCTCTGAAAAGTAGTTCTGACACCTCTGTTCTGTCAAAAGCACTCTGACACTGCACTGCTCTGAACGTTCTGACATTCTGATTGCTTGCGGAAGCAAGTCCACATCTAGAAGCAACTTTACTCAGTGTACTGCATTTTGAACGTTAGTCTTAACAATAATAGCACATACTCATATGCAGTGGGAGTTCACTTAGTCTAAGGGAGTTCTTTTCCATCCGGAAGCAACTTTACTCAGTGTACTGCATTTTGAACGTTAGTCTTAACAATAATAGCACATACTCATATGCAGTGGGAGTTCACTTAGTCTAAGGGAGTTCTTTTCCATCCGGAAGCAATTCCACATCCGGAAGCACTTTCACTGGACGTTGGGTTATGTTCACATTTTACTCACTGACGCTCAGTGTAATCCATACCAACAGCCAGCGCTAGTCACTAAGCATTCGGAAGCAAATCCACTGGACGTTGGGTTATGGTCACTGGCGCTCAGTGTTATCCATACCAACAGCCAGCGCTAGTCTTAATACAATCGGAAGCAAATCTACATACGGAAGCTTCCTAACTTAGTCTCAAGGATTTTATACACTAATGCTCTTAGATTGAGTTATGACTTAGTGATATACTTGCTGTCGCTGGGGGATGAGACGTTCATCCGCGAGCGCTAGTCTTAGTCCATCCGGAAGTAAATCCACATCCGGAAGCACTCTAACTTGGGGTTCTATATTAACCTAATATTCTCTGAGTGTTTGACTTGTTCTTTCATATTTTAGTCTTCATCAAAACTTAAGATTCTAACATACCTTGATCAATATAGTCATTCTGGATGTGTTATCTTGTAGTGCCATGATGAGATGTATTAGTGTTCTCGAGGTCGACATTATTAGCACTTAGAATGTTCTAATAAATTAGATATCACGATAAATTAGTTAAAAAGGACAAATTAGATATCAAGATGAATTAGATAGCAGGACAAATTAAACAACAGGAGAATCAAATTGCAGGACAAATGAGATAACATGATAAATTTGAAGGCGAAGGCCCAAAAATGATACTTAACTATTGGCCAAGGAACAAAAGTAATACATAACTATTTTGAGGTACATCAATGATACCTAACTTTTACTTGGGATCAAAAATGATATTTTCACTAATATGACAATAAAATTGGACATGAAAAGTCCAAAATACCGTAATAAATAAAATAAAGGGCGAAGGCTCAAAAATGATACATAACTATTGGCCAAGGAACAAAAGTAATACATAACTATTCTGAGGTACATGAAAAGTCCAAAATGCCCTAATAAATAAAATAAAATAAAACATAGAGTTAAACCAACCGGTGTGGTTCTGCTGTAAGTTTGGTGCTCAAATTGAGAACTTTAATATAAAAAATGTTACTTCTTGGTGGCTTTTTATATCAATCTGGTCAGTTTGCTCTTCCTAATAAAGATCTTTTCACCACATCTCTTACTCTCTCTCTCTCTCTCTCATCCCATCATCTTCTCTTCCTCTCTTAGAAACCAGCAGCGACATATGGTGGCAGAGAACGGTGAAGCCTAAGGTGAAGCCGCAGCCACGACTAGACCAGATTCCCCTTCGCCCACCCCAGCGAGAAGGCCCGCCGCCGCGGCCCCCACCCCTTCCACTACTCCGGCTATGTCTTCTTTGTCTTCCCCTAATTCCTCCTCTCTGTCCAGTTTGGTTTGTGACAGAGATGACTTCTATTTTTTTAATATATTCCTTAATAAACAAAATCATTTTTCCACCTTAAATAATTATTTCCAACTCATACTCTCCAGTCATAAGCCACATGACAAAAACTAACAGAATTAGTGCCACGTAATCATATTTAACTTTGTTAATGCCATATGTTGGTCCTTTTAAAATTATAGGGACTAACTCTATTAAATGGAGGAAACTATAGGGACTAAAACCTTCTATTTAAAACTATAGGGACTAACTCTATGTTTTATTTCATTTTATTTATTAGGGCATTTTGGACTTTTCATGTACCTCAGAATAGTTATGTATTACTTTTGTTCCTTGGCCAATAGTTATGTATCATTTTTGGGTTTTCGCCCTTTATTTTATTTATTAGGGCATTTTGGACTTTTCATGTCCAATTTTGTTGTCATATTAGTGAAAATATCATTTTTGATCCCAAGTAAAAGTTAGGTATCATTGATGTACCTCAGAATAGTTATGTATTACTTTTGTTCCTTGGCCAATAGTTATGTATCATTTTTGGGCCTTCGCCCTAAATTTGATAGCAAGATAAATTAGATAGCGTGATAAATTAAATAAAAGGAGAATTAAATTGCAGGATAAATGAGATAACAGGATAAATTTGATAGAAGGATTAGACTATATAACAGGATTAGATCAGATAGAAAGATTATATCAGATAGCAGGATTAGATTAGATAGCAAGTTAAATTATGTAACAAGATAAATTATATGTCAGGATAAATAAAATATCATGATAAATTAGATAGGAGGATATTAGATAGCAAGATAAATTAAATTGCATCATAATTTAGATAATGATAAATTAGATAACATGATTATTTAGACAGCAGAATAAATTTTATAATAGGATTATTTAGATTACAGGATAAATTAGATAATAGGATCAGTTAGATAACAAGATAAATTGTATGACAAGATAAATTAGATAGTAGGATTATACTAGATAACATGATTAGATTAGATAGTAAGATCATATCAAATAGCTGGATTGGATTAGATAGCAGGATAAGTTAGATAACAAGATAAATTGTATGACAGGATAAATTAGATAGTAGGATTGGACTTGAGAACAAGAGATTAGATTGAATAGTAAGATCATATCAAATAGCTGGATTGCATTAGATAGCAGGATAAATTAATTAATAATAGGATAAATCAGATATCATGATAAATTTGATAACAAAATACGTTAGATAACATGGTAAATCAAAGGACATGATAATTTAGATAACATGATGAATTAGATAACACGACAAATCAAATAACATGATAAATCATATAACAACACAGATTTGAAAATAATATAAATTAAATAGCAAGATGAATTCAGTAGTATGATAAATTAGATAGGACGATTATACTTGAGAACAGGATTAGATCATATAGAAGGGATTTATATAGCATGATAAATTCAGTAACATGATCAATTATATAACCTAATAAATTAGATAGGCGAGGATTAGACTTGAGAACAAGATTAGATTAAATAGTAAGATTATATCAGATAGCTAGGTTAGATTAGAGAACAAGATAAATTAGATAACAAGACAAATTAGATATCAAGATAAATTAGATAGTAAGATATATTAGATAGCATGATAAATTAAATAAAAGGATAAATTATATCAAGGTGAATTAGATAGCAGGATAAATTAGATTGCAGAATTAATCAAGAACAGGAAAAATTAGATAGCAGAATAAATTAAATAGCAAGATAAATTAGATAATAGGATAAATTAGATAATATGATAAATTAATAAAAAACGAGATAAATTAAATTACAAGATAAATTACTTAATAGGATAAATGAGTTAACAGGATAAACAAGATAATAGGATTAGTGACGTAATACCTTATCATGATGACTAATATCTTATTCAAGGTTATTTGGTTTGTTACAAGTCTACACAGTGGTAGCATTAGTTTTGGAATGATTATTCGGGGAATTATAACAAACAAGAAAGCCAAAAATCAAGTCATCATAAATTATTTATTTGTTAACCAGTAATGTGTTATTCTCATACTAGAAATAAACCATAAATACAGAATGTAATTCAGCAAAAGATACTAACTCGAAAGGGGAATTACATACCTAGGAAATCTTTTGGGTTGTACAACATTCTATCTTGGCCTTGGGAAGTTTTTGTTCTTGCGAGAATGTGATTTCTTGATATGTCTGTTTCTCATTTAACGAGGATATTTAGTGATCTGAAATTATTTTAGAATATGGAATCCTCAAACAGAATAGTCTGACATATGTGATCTTTGAATGAGATCATTCTTTTTTATTTTGAAATGTGCACAATGCAAATGAGATGATTTTAGGATTCAAGACCTTTGAACAAGATCATTTAGAGATATGGAATCTTTCTTGAAGTTTAGGATATGTGAATATGACAAATTTAAATTACAAGATTCTTCTTCAGGATGATTACAAAATATTTGATATGTGATCGAGATGATCTCGAGATGGAGGATCTGTGAACAAGATGTATATGAGATGCAACATTCGAGATTGAGATGTTCCTAAGATACAAGATCCATTAACAAGATGATTTTGGAATTCTGGAAATGTGATCGGGATGAATCTGAGATGCAAGATTATTAACGAGATGATTCTGAGATGCAAGATTATTAACGAGATGATTTTTAACGAGATGATTTTGAGATGCAAGATTATTAACGAGATGAATTGCAGATGCAAGATTTGTTATTTGAATGCTTTTGAGATACATGATATATGATTGGGATGATCTTAAATACAGGATCCCGTGAACGAGATGATTATGAGATATGAAATTAAATTACAACCTTTTGACTTGAAATTTTTTGCTAGTGTAACATTAAGGAGATCTAAGTTTCAATATAATGTATTTACCATATATATCATGATATGAAAGTGTAAAATACTTGAGTTTTCATAAGTTGTATGACATTTAAATTGAAAGATTTTGAATTTGTGAAACATGAATCAACAAGTTTGACACAAGGATTTTGCATAAAGTGATGAGACATATTTTCAGCAAAAAGATTCAGATATTATTAGATCACATAACTTCAAATCGGATGTTCATAAAATATATTTGAAATGTGTATCACAACTTTGTTCTTGTAATGATAATAAGTATGGCAGAATAATAACAAAAAATGAATTTGCAAACAAAGATTTGAGTGACTCGTACCTTATTTCCAATTACTAATATGTAGTTTGTCGTCCTTTCTTGATTTTTTGTGAGTCTTCTCGCTAGACCAGTCTTGTTTGACTATTAATTTGACAGGATCAGTTTTGTTTAACAGGATCAGTCTATTTTGACAGGATCAGTCTGTTTTAACGGGATCAGTTCTGTTTGACAGGATCTGTCCTATATGACGAGATCAATCATGTTTGATTGGATCAACCCATAAATTTGACTTTTTCTTTGAGAAATTTGATTGTTGACTTCAGATTCGTTGATAACATGAGGTGGAGGATTTCTCTCCGGTAAAAGGGGATTTTCAAGAATGTATAATGAAGGTGGATTATCTCCCATGATTTCTTAAGCAGTGACGAGAAGAAATCGATTTCTTCCCCACGGTCGGCGCCAAAATGTATAGCCCAAAAATGGTATACATTAATAAAAGAACAATTAAAGTGAAAGATGAAATTTTACATGTATTTATGAGAATTACAAAGAAGGGTCACCAATAGAGATAATTCCAAGAGAATGAAAATTACAAGGAAATATACAAAATATTGTAATACTAAGAAAATAAGATATGAATCTTGGTAGATGATGAGAGTGATGAATAAGGAGTCAGACATCTGCATATAAGTGTTGATATGGATCTGAATATTGAAGTGATGAGAGATTGTTTTGTTTGTCTCTGGTATATGATTCAGGTTCATTTTCCTCTCAGCCCTTTCTCTTTTATATTGTTCCATTGTGCCTGTCCCATGATGTCTCCATGTTCTTGTTTCCACCAACTGCATCTTTCTTCTTCATACATGTGTTTATGCGTCTCCCACGTTCTTACTTCCACCAAACTGCTTCTTTCTTCTTCAGACATTTGTCCAAGGTGATTTGAATTTTGAATTGATAAGGTAACTTAAGCTGAATTGGCGCACTTACAGCCTTATCATGAACAGGAAGTGTTGGGCAAAACCAATTTTTGGGCTTTTGTATATTTGTTATTTGAATATTAGGCCCAATTAATATGCCTTGTCTTAGAATTTGATTAGTGGAAATATGGGGCATACAGTCCCTCACAAGGGACTTATTAGTAGAAAAGTCTAATAAACTCCACATATTAAAGTAGGGGTCCCTAAGGACCTTACTTTAATATACTTCAAATATAAAAGACCATATTGTCCCTCCTTGTGACAAAGTCAAGGGCAAGGAATGAAAAGTTATGCACACGTATAACAAGATCATGGACAACTCTAACAAGGTCTTACCCACCTATGACAAGTTAATGGGCAAGCATTGACGAGTTTATGGGCAAGAATGACAAGATCATGCGCACGTATAACAAGTTAATGAGCAAGGAAGAAGGGGCAATATAGTCTTTTTGTATTTGAAGTATATTAAAGTAAGGTACCGAAGGACCATACTTTAATATGTGGAGTTTATGAGACCTTTCTATTATTAAGTCTCTTATGAGGGACTATAAATTAATTTTCCCTTTTTACTCTCTCCTCGTCACAATCAATTTGTCTCCTTCCTCCCAAATTTGTTTGCATTTTTTTTGTTATCCAAGGGTATACACCCGCGTGTCAAGTGAGATTAATCTCTAGCTATTTTAAACTCTCTATAGGTAGACAGTTGACATGTGAATTTTCTCCATTCAGAAGAGCTAGGGATCTAACCCAAATCACTTGTTTAAGGGATTAGAATACTTATCACTTATGCAAACTCATCTGCATGCATTTATTGGATGAACAAGAACACCGTCTCAATCTCATCATTCCCCGTCACTTTCATCATTTCATTTCACCAGTCCCTCTCTCTCTCTCTCTCTCTCTCTCTCTCTTCCTCTCTGACCCACTGAAGTTGCTGCAACCATTGTGCAAGCATGAGGCGATTTGAGCTCATAGAAGAACCCTCCTTCCTCCTCAGAGAAACCTCCTTCATCTCCCCCAAAACCCTCGCCTTCCCCTCCCCATTCTCCCATCCCCTCACCTCCGACCCTTTTCCTCTCCCAAGCCCCTTCCATTTCGACCAATACGATGATGTCCTCGTCTCTCATCTCATCCTTACTCACCACCGCCCTGTGGGGCCCGGGCTGCTCTTGCAGAGCCTGAGTGACCGAGTTGCTGAGCTGGAGTCCAGATTCGACAGGCTGGTCAGGCCCAGCAGGTACACGTGGACGGCCGAGATCAAGGGGCGCGAAGAGGAAGAAGGGTTTCATAGGAAGTACAAGTGGGTGGCGGAGATTGTGGAGGAGGCCAAGAGGAAAGAGGAGGAGGAGAAGAACAAGAAGAATAAGAATAAGAAGAAGATCCACACGTGTGGGGCTGCGAAGAATGTGAAATGGACGGCTGAGATCAAAGGAAAAGGGGAGGATAGTAGGAAGTACACGTTTGAGATTGAATGCGGCGAGAAGGAGAAGGAGAAGAAGCAGAAGAAGGGTGAGAAAGATCACAAGAGAAAGAATGAATTGCGTGTTGTGGAGATTGAGGAGCCCAATGATGAAGGAGCTGTCATTTTGAGACAGGTATTTCGTATTCATTCATGGATTAATCAAATTGTGATTACTTTTTATTCTGTAATTGTTACTCGTCCTTTTGCCTTCATTTTTCCCCCAGTCTTGTGATCTGGATCTGTCTGCCGCTTAAATAAGGAGTGACTTATAGTGCTGATCTGAAGAAATTAGTTTCGATGTATTGTTTCTAGCTGTATATAAGTGCAAAGCTAGTGAGACATAGATTTTATGGATCAGTTTATCGAGGATATATGAGTGTTATTTACAGGTAGGTCCTGGGGTTTTCTCTTCCCTGATTACTTTTGATCTTGATCTGCTTCCCAGTTGAGTATGGAATGACATATAGTGCTAACAAAATAAAATAAAATTTGATTATGCTCTTGGGTTGTTGTCTGAGCGCGTGCCTTATGCACCATCTTAACATCACTGTCAAATTGGTTACTACCATGTAGTACTACTATTTATAGGTGTAAATTCGCGTTGCTTCTGACGCTCAAATATCAGTTTTATGTAAATGTAGTGTTTTTAAGTATATATATGCCCAAAAGAAAGTGAAACTTGGATTTTCTGCAACAGCTACAGATGGACATATAAGTGTTATTTTACAGGATGGCCCTATCATTTATCTGTATCTATTTCTCTGGAATTACTTGGAGTGTGCGGGTCGAATGAGTCCATCTGGCATGCAAAGAAGTAAACTTGACAGCCTTTGAAAGCTTGCTTTTGGCTTAATGCCAATCAGTCAGATTTAAATTTTATTCATATTCTTAGACCAAAACTGAAATGGACAATGTAGTCTTAGAGTTGTAGTCGATTGTCATTTTCTTCAAGTAATTTATGAGTATTATTGCAGCCTTAGAGGTGTTTGATTGTATTTTTAGGGCTTTCTCAATAGTTTACACCATCAATTGTGAAAGTATGACTAAATCTTAAGGGTAGGTATATCTGGAGTACTAGTAACGTGATAATGGATTAGTAAATGCATGGGCAGAACTGGTGTTACTTTCTTTCTTAAGTTTGTTATAGTTATAATGGGGGGTAGAGAATGGATAAGTTTAAACTAATCTCTGACCCCCTCTTGTTTGACTTTTTTTTTCTAGTTCTGTGGTTGTAATTGCTTTTCAGTCTGCCCAATTTCTGATGGTTTTTTACTCATTTCTACGTTTTGAAATCATTTGAATGGGATGATGAATACTTCGGTTTGTTCTCCTTTGGTTGAGCTGCTATGTTGTTGTTCATGGCTGTAATACGTGAGTGTTCCACTTTCCCATTGGTGGTGGGGCTTGTGCATGTGGTCGTTTGTGGGAGTGGATTAGCTTCTTGTTTTTATTAAGGGGTGTTTTCACTTCATGTTACAAACACATATATCAATAAAAATTATGGAAAACTTCCTTGTGTACCAAAGATGTTTTGAAACCAACTTCCACCCAAGCCAATTTTCCTTTTCCATTTCTTTCAAAACCTCTTCCATAATAGCAAATGTGGCCTAAGGTTAAAGACTGTGTTCTTAAAAACTTTAAGAACAACATTATGTTTCAGATAATTGAACTAGAATTTTGATTTAGAAACATTATAATTATATGCTCTCAAATGTCAATGAGAGTGATCATGATCCTCAGCATTTAAAATATTAAAAGATTTTGTAGTTGAACAAAAATAAATTAATAGTGCAGGGCAAACAGTAGAAGTGGCTTTTAATGCTAAAGATTTTTAGATTTATTTTTCCCTAATTACAAGTTATGCAGTGTTATTGGACGTCCCTTTTATGTGCATGAGATGTAAGTTTAGCTAGATTGAAGATACTGCCCTGGCTTATAGATATTGGAAACACCATGCATGTGTAATTTAAATAGGAATGACTGATTGGGATGCATATTTTTTTTTTATTTTGAACTTGAATCGATTAGAAACATTTTAACATATTTCTCTGTGAATGAGTAACTTGTATCCTATAACACCAAGCAGTTTCTGATGTTGAAAGTTTTTGAATTTTCTTTCTTTATGTAAATACAAAGATTTTTCTTTACAGTTTACCCTTTCTTATTTTGTATTTTTTATTGATTAAATATTCATAGAAATTACTGCTTGAAATTAGGAACAATAATTTATTTTCAGTAGGCTGAGTTGTCAAGTGTTGTTTCCCAGGCATTTGCAAAGAGGTTTGGGGCTATCCAAAACCAGAGGGGCAAAAGGAAAGACTTATCTGCTCAAGATGCTGCACTCTTGATCCAACTAAGCTTTAGGGCTTATTTGATCCGAAGGTCAAAGGCGCTGCGTGCCCTTAGAGAACTTGCTGTTGCCAAGTCAAAGTTGAAAGAAGTCAGGGCTCAGTTCAACAATTTTGCATACCGTCGACGTTTATCTCGTGATGCAGAGGAGCGCCAAAAGTTTTCTGAGAAAATTATCGTATTGCTTCTCACTGTTGATGCTATTGAGGTAATGTCATTTCCCCTTTATGTTGGACTACTCTTAATGCTTGCAAAATCCTTCAGTAGTTTCCTTGTTAGCAGCTTTTTGTATGTTGGATCGGGATTTTTATATGTGAAGATATCATAAATTATAGTTGCTATTAGTTTATATATGGTCATTGGTCTTCAATCAAAGCACGCTCAAACATTTTTAATGCATCATGTCCTTTATTTTATTTTTTTTTGGTAGAAAATTGAGTTGTGCTTTTTCATACATTGTCATAAAAAATGAAAGTGTAGGTATAGCTAGACATATTTTCTAGGTCACGTATGAACTATAAAGTTTGAGAATAAGCCTCACTGTCATAGTGTATTGATAATGCGGCTTGTTAAAGATTAATATATATATCAAAGTTGTGAGAAGTTATATTGTTCACATGCTATAAATGAGCGGCTCATCTTGGGCTCTTGTAAATGCATTGGGCTCGTTACAGGTTGATGTTGTCACTAGATATTCAAGAGGAGGAGAATATCTATATATCACTAGATGAGTAGTCTATCTGAATATAATTGAGACATTTCATTAAATTCTGGGATAGGATATCATGAGGAGTGATATTTCAGAATAGTTCATTATTAAGAGTTTAATAGTGTTATGCAACCTTAAAGGTTTAGCTTACCCATTGGTCTAAAGCCTTCTGTTACTGCCACGGCCACCAGTCTATTTACAATTTATTACACACACCATCATTTGTCAGTATATATTTAATATGTGAGTACATATTTAATCTATAGGGAGTTGATATGATGGTGCGATCTGCCAAAAGGTCAATGGTGGATGAGCTGGAAGCTATGCTCGATGTTGTAGACCCTCAGCCTGCTGCGGGTAGATCTCTGTCCAAACGAAGAACCTTTGACATGCCTGACGGAGTCATTCGGAAGGAAATCGAAGAAGGAGTTGCTCAAGTGGTTCGAATGATCGATGAAGCTGATCGTAGCAGTGGCACGTTTGAAGCTTGCTTGTAAGAGAGCTAAGGGATAATAATCTATCTTGATCACTACCGTTGATCAGCGTTGATGTACTTTTTAGATGTTATTTATGTAATATGCTTGTGAACTGGCTTGTTGGTTCATTGTTAGGTGTATCTTGTAATTTGGAGACCTCTAAATTAGGCTTTCATCTCATGGTTTTTGTGGTGTTGAACTTTCTGTGGAATGAAGATGTTGGCTTGTGTTTTGAACCAATTTCTTCTTCGTTGTTGCCATCTTAGATTTTCTTCCCAGTTAAGGTGATTAAGTTTGACGGGGCATTACAAATTTATGGAATGAATTACAATTATCAACAATTGTTTGCTGAAGCGGTTTATTTGGATAATTAATTTGCTAGTTACACATAATCTGAATTTTGGTTTTGAAAAAACTGATATACATTACAAATTTATAATGAAAAAAGGTGTAGGCCTTTTCTGTTTTGTCAAACTATGATACATAAAGTGTAGGCCATTTTAGACCCGGTAAAATGTAGAGACGTTGACCAATTCATGTACATTGAAGTTGACTTTCGTGATACCAATGAATAGTTGGTTGATATGGTAATTGAGTTATAACCCCGTAAAGATGAGAACTTGTGCTCGAATGCCCAGAAACACTCTCATTACAGAGTGGACAACCTTTCCTATGTGGGCAATACTCCTACCTCTTGAGTCCGAATTAATCGGTTGTCAATAAGCTCGAATTATCGGGCGGTGTTTAAGGAAAAAAGTTGACCTCCGTGGCATACTAATTAATTTTAAAAATGAATAAAACACATTTAATAATAACAACGTAAACCTTATCCCACTTAAGTGGGGTCGACTATATGGATCACACGACGTCATTGTACTCTATCAATAGTCATGTTTTGATAACTTCGTTAAGGATTCTCTTTGGTCTTCCTCTCCTTCTTTTGAAGTGATTCCATATCATTTGATCAATAATTCTTACTGCTCATCCACTTCTCTTCTTTGAACCTTTTGTTTCTTTATATGCCTTCTCCCATGATAGTGTAATAACCCTTGTGAAGTACTCCCCCGTTCCTAAAATATAAGATCACTTTGGGGAAGTGGATAAGTTCCTAAATATAAGATCACTTTCTATTTTATCTCAAGTTTTGCCCAAACTACCCTTATACTCCCTCTTTTCATTGAAAATCCCTCCTCCTTTTATAGTTAAGTAATTGAGGGGATTTTGGGAAGATCATGTGATTTTATTGTCTTCCTTAATCTCCTCAAATCAACAAAAGTGATCTTATATTTAGGAACGGAGGGAGTACCAAGCAATGACATATTGATATAAACAATGTGTGTGTCCATGCTCAATAGATTCGACATTATTTTTATGTTGGTTGCCGAAGCCTAACACAACCCTACTCTTTTATTCGAGCTTGAGACCGGCTATAAATATAGTCGGTTATACCGTGGACACACAGTCACACGAGGGTAAATAACCAAGCGTGACACGAAATCACGAAACAAGCGTGGACACACAGTCACATGAGGGTAAATAACCAAGCGTGACACGAAGTTACGAAAAACAAACGTTATATAATAATGAAAGAGTTAAATAAACCATTTTATATATATATATATATATATATATATATATATATATATATATATAAATCGTTGTATATGGGGAAGTGAGCAAATAAATAAATAAGTAATAAAATAAAATAAAATAATAGATATATATATATATATATATATATATATATATATATATATATATATATATATATATATATATATATATATATATATGAGGGAGGGAGGGAGGAATGGTTAATAGTCAAATTAGGTTGGAACGGTTATAGAGGTAAACAGTATAAAATAAATTCTAAACACCAATTAGTAAGGAAAAAGAAAAAGAGAAAAAAGGGGCCAAAACTGTAATTTCCGCAAAAGTAGGGGAACAGGTCAAAAACTGCAATTTCCGCTAAAGAGGTGGAAATGAAAAAAAAAACTGGGTCAAAACTGTAATTTCCGCAAAAGTAGAATAACAGGTCAAAAACTGTAATTTCCGCTAAAGTAGGAAAAAAAATGTAACGACCAAAACTGTAATTTCCGAAAAAGTAAGGGAACGGGGCAAAAAGCTGTAATTTCCGCAAAAAAAAATGGTTCAAAACTAATTTTCGCAAAAATAAAACACATTTAATATTAATGATTAATATATTTGTTGATAAAAATGCGATGAATGAAATTCTCATAGTTTCATGGTGCACTCCTTACTATATTTCTTAGGATTAAATATCATTATGGCCATTAAACTATTTCCAAAGTGTCAATTTGACCAATAAACAATAAAATGTCTCATTCTATCAAATGAACAAATAAAATTGGTCATTTTGGCCAATTGGTTACTTGAAAATACTAAAACACCCCTTGGGACCTAACAAATATAATTTCTTGTTATCAAAAAAAATAATTTCTAAATATGTGGGTCCCACTTTTAAAAATAAAAATTAGTCACTTACTAAAGTTTTACCTGCTTCATTTTTTATTATGATTTTGGAGTTTGAGAGTTATTGTAATGGAGCCACTTTTGTTTCCATATCCTTTTCTATTATGGTGATAAGAGTTCGTGTTTGCATTTCCTGTAACGTATTTGCCCAGTTGTTTTTTGGACTCAAGATGATGGTTGATGAAGATGCATGAATAAAGTGGATGTGGTCCGACGAAGGAAAGAGGAGAGAGAGACGATGTGGTGGAAGTGACTATTTTTTTATTTTTAAAAGCGGGACCCAAATTAACTTGTTTTTACCTACAGGATTTTGAGGTACAGGTACTCAAAGGAAGGGGTTGCTCTTTGGAACAAAAACAAAGAAGTATTGAAATTTACACTGATCTGATTTAGCCCTAGTCATACAGGCTAACCAAAGATACTAGAATCTCAACCAAAGATACTAGAATCTCAACTATAGCAAAGTGGAAACCCTAGGTCTAATCCCAAATTGACTTGTTTTTACCTATTTCAATTAAAGATTCACACAAATTAACAAAACAATGAGAGTTTGATTGTTGAGCAAAACTAATTAACAAACAAGTAAACAAAACCGAAAATGAAAGTGAAGGATGTAAGTATGGCTGAAATTTCCTCCCCCTAAGTTCACTTCACACTTTGTCAAAATTAAGTCATGGACTATCTTACTTGATTAACCAATTCTATTAGACAACAATCAATTTCTTGACTCCAAGGAAATCAAAGTCATCTAACAAAATAAGTTCAACATACAAATCAATTTCCTAAATCAATAAAATGTTGAAGATAGCTAAAGAACACTTGAGTCACTTGAGTCATTCACTATCAAATTCACACCTCAAATAATCATTCAAGAGAGAAGAGAAAATAGCTACAAAAGAGAGGGTAGTAAAGTGATGTGTCTGTTACGAACTAAAAGCCTCACATCATATAACCAGAATGTCTCATCTTTATCAAAAGGCCATAAAGAATGTTGGTTATGATTTCAATATAATTTGAAGTCGCATGTTACTCACTACATCCCTAAATATAAGTTTCAAATAAGCATTGTATCTTATTGGAAAAAACTAAATTAGTTGAAAGCAATAATTAGGCAAGGCGGCTAGGGACACCATCCCTACTCTGTTTTTTGACATGCCATATATATGGTGCTAAGTTCGGAGGGAATTTTTTCCACGACTAACTAAACCAGAAAAGTTTGACAATGATTCCTATTCATGAGTTTAAAAGGGGAGGTATAGCAAATTAATTTCCCAGTTTTTTTTTTGCACAGAACGAAATTTAGAAAACAATTATTAGTAATTAGAAAATTAATTTTATATAATATTTTTTGATACGGTAGTTAATGTAGACTTAAAAATACATATAGTACAGTATTGTGGGTATTATATTTTAAAGGGTAATGATTTTATTTTGTCCTTCAAGTAACCACTATGTACCATTGAGCACCCCAAACTAACACCAGGTACAATTTACCCTTGAAGTAATCAAAGTGATAGAATTTTAATCTCTGGCGAATGTAATGTTAACATGTGAATGTAATGTTGACATGTGGACGACAGTCAACATTACATTCGCCAGAGGTTAAAATTGGACAACCAAGGTTACTTCAAGGGTAAAATTGTACCCGGTGTTAGTTTAAGGTGTCCAATGGTCCATGGTGGTTACTTCAAAAGCAAAATAGAATCATTGCCTTATTTTTTAAAATGATAATGTTTAATTGGCTTTATTATTTAAACCTATTGAGTTTATGGTAATGACACAAAATCTCTGGTATTTTAAAATTTAAACTCCTTACCATTATGTCATGGTTATAACTTTCTGTAAAAATTGTCAAGCCAAATCAACACATAGAAGATACATAACATCCTATGTAAGCTAGATTTTAAAATGCTACATAATATTTTGATATCAATGGGCAAATAACACATTTTTGATTCTATTATCAAGTATTTGAATAACTGACTAATCAAGTTTTGGTTTTCATGGCTTTACCTCCTAACACAAAGTGTTTTATCTAAAAATTGAACTCAAGATTTCTAAGATCTAACGAAGCCTTAATTATCATCACAATTGTTGGATGACAAAATCAACAGTTTAAATTCAATAATGAGTAAAATTGAATAGATACTATATAAAAATAACAAACAAATAAATATAAACTTTGAAGATTTAATTCAAATAGTTTACTGTAAAAGGATACGAGAATGAAAAAAATATGATAATATTAAAAATAATTTAATCTCAACCACTGATTAGCTAATACTCCCTCCGGTCCTAAATATAAGACCTAATTGACTTTTTTGAAAAATCCTAAAAAAAGGCAAAATAAGTTAATTATAAATTGATTTACCTAATTTTTTTCCCTTAAACTAGTTTATTTTACCTATAAACTAATGGATAATCTAAAAATATATTGAATATGTCATGATTTAATGTACTATTTTGCAACCTTAATCTCTCCAAAAAAAAGCCATCTAAGTCCTATATTTAGGACCGGAGGTAGTATAATGGTGGTTATAGTATAGTATGAGGTGGGATGATTTAAATATATAATTTTTTAAACAAACAGTTTTATAAAGGAATTTAAATATAACTCTGAACTTCCACGGTAAGTCCCTATTCCCTAATCAAGTTGCATAATTGAGACTTGAACCTATTTTTTTTCAGAGATTTGAGCCTATTTCACTCTACTGACTAGTGACTAATATCATCAAGTTCAAGTATGTAAAAAAGGCGCCGTGCCGAAATTTACTCCAACAGATTGGAAAATGCAATTTTAAGGAAATATGTGGATCCCACTAACTAAGGCGTTAGAAGTTGGTGTCTATTAGAATACTGAGAATGGAGCAATGAAGACGAATTCTGTTACAACTTACAAACTTGCGCGTCGGTTAATGACCCAATATGAATTAAGCTGTCAAATTTAGGTGAGTTTAATGGGATGTCGTATGCCCAAAAAAAATGGGATGTCGACGTATGCAAATATTTCCAATCCGACCCGTCCCGTCTCATTCCGTGATACTAGTATTTTTTTTTTTTAATGGAAAGGACTTTCATTTCATTACTTCAAAAATGCTAATTACAAAGTGCGAGTGTGATCACTAACACACTCGAGTCAGGTGCGCTTAACAACTACTCTGTCGGTTAGCTATGAGAGCATGTACATTTGTAAAGCTGTGAAGTGAGTGATCTACAATAGACATAATTTGCCTAAGAATGCCTTCTAAGGAAGGGGTGGTTGCCATGAAGATGCGAAGGTTCCGAGCCTCCCAAAGCTTCCAACACGTGACCATGATTCCCACTTTCCATGACATGTTAAGGTTCTTGCATAGCAGCATGCGAGAGTACCAAGTGATGAAGTCTGATCTGAATAGCTCCCTGCTAATATCTACTGGTAGAATCTTCTTCCACACAGAGGAGGCTAGGGAGCAGTGCTGAAAGAGATGATCAATATTTTCAGCAGAGGATGGACAGAGGGAACATGCAGTATCCAATGTCATCTTCCTTCTTCCTCTCTCCCATTAGTGAGAAACTTTTGCTTAACCAGCAGCCATGAGAAAACACGAACTCTCTGAAGAGTTGGAGCTGTCCAGATTGCATGCCAGAGTTTGGAAGGAGGATTCCAATTTGGGGCTTCCCGAGCCAAGTATGCCGATTTGACAGTAAAATTGCCAGAGGTGGTGAGGCTCCATCGGCAGGAAGGCCCATGATTGCTATCCTCAATCTTTGCTTTTGCTATTTCAGTCAGAACAGCTTGAGGCAGTAAGGATTGGAATGACTCCCAGTTCCAACCTCCTTCCTCAGACATGTAGTGGCTTATAGGCATTTGAATATTTTGAAAAGGGACAGAAAATTTTTAGGGTAAAGGTGCAAAACTAGCCACCGTAAATTTTCAAATGGACAACTTTAGCACTCGTAAATTGGATGGTGCAAAACAGTACATTATAAATCAAAATGGGACAAATTTAGCCACGCCGTTAAGTTGAAGCTAACAGACGTTTGTGTTGGCGTGGGGCCCACCTTCATTAAATCAAAACGTCTGTTAGCTTCAACTTAACGACGTGGCTAAATTTGTCCCATTTTAATTTATAATGTACGGTTTTGCACCATCCAATTTACGGGTGCTAAAGTTGTCCATTTGAAAATTTACGGTGGCTAGTTTTGCACCTTTACCCAAATCTTTAATATGGGACAAGGTCGTCCCGAATATGAATGTGTATATTATTATATATTTTTTTTAAGAAATAAATTTGTCATTTGTATTATACATGTATATATATATGACATTTTTTTAATGAAAAATATGATTCTAATAAATTTTTAGTTCATTACTATATTGAATAAACTTTATTATAGAAGTAATATTGAACTAATTTATTTGTTTGATATAAAATAAAATGTTATATTTTTTATACGAGTACATATTTTAAATTTAAAAAAGTTTTAAAATTTTTTCCAATTTTCCTATATCATCCTGATCCCATCCCCTATTGCGACGAGAGACGATAAGAAAACATGTTCCTAAACTTTTTTGGGATGGGGTGTTTGATTAGACATATATTTACATAGCTTAGTATGTGCATTTGAGCTTAAATTGTGGGATTTAATTGGTATTTTTACATAGCTTAGCATATGCATTTGAGTTCAGTTACTTACATTACAAGCTACTAGGGGTATTTTGGTCATTCACTGGTTTTTCTCATTTTTTATGTGTAGGGGCGCCACATCTAGCTGCCACATACCCTTGGACAAGCTTGGAATGCAAGGAAATGACTTGAAGGGAAGACAAAGGCTAGGAAACAAAAATTACCCTTTTTGTCAAAAACAAGAGATTTGTTCATTTCCAAAAGGGGTAATTTAGAGTCCAAATTTAAATTTCAAGTTGTGGAGCTTCAAAAAGGGAAAACTTGGAATGGAAATGAAACTCTTAAAGAGAGGAGCATGAGGAGAATGCTCCTCATGCTATGGAGCCAGATTCACCCACTTACTACCCTCCAATTCACACAATTCCTTTAAATTCCAAAAATACCCCTCTCGGCATCACTACAAAAAAATGACAACTCAACTTGGAAATGGAAAGGGAGTTGAGAAAATGACAAGAAAATGTTGGAAATGGAAGAACAACTCAAGGAAACCAAGAAAAATCAAACATTTCCCCTCACCCGCCGTTCAAGTCGCCGGAACGCCAAGGCTGCCGCCAGAAACCGCCGCCGGCCACCCTCCGTACTCAACTTAACGGACCCGAGGAGAAGAGAAGAAAAGCAAATGAAAAGGAGGAAGCTTGATGAACTAAGAAGCCAAATGGATGCTTGTGGGTGTGAAGAAAAATAAGCAAAATGGTAAGGGGAGGGGACGACTCGATCGCACAGAGAGAATGAGGAAGAAGAAGAAGGTCCGATGGTTTTATGTCAAAAAGGGGGGCTGGGGCGTGTTTGGCATGCGTTTTCTTGGTCAGAAATGGATTATTTTGTACCGGAAGTTACCATAATGTCCTCTTTTAATTTAAAACCACTTAAACCAGCCTCCAATCTTCTTAAACTTCAAAATATTTTTAGCCTTTCCATTCCCTCATATTTCAAACTCTTCATTTCTTAATTAATTTTGTGCACATTAATTACTCAAAATTTCCAAAAATCTCCAAAAATTCCTAAAAAATCCAAAATTCCTAATTTCTCCTTTTATCATTTCCAAAACACTCTTTAATCCTGTATTAAATTTTCAGGATGTTACACCCTTCACCACCTCCAAGCCCCATAGAGCCCTCCAATCCTCCTCCTAAACAACCCGTTGCCTACTCCTCCACCTACCCCTTCGATGGGCTATTCATTCGCCCTGACTTCTTCGAGAGAAACCAAATCCTCTTCACCAACCCTCCTAGTTCACCAGAACACAACTCACCTCCATCCCTGCCCGACTCCTCACCCTCCTCTTCATCCACTCAGTCCTCACTGGCCCTCGCCCTCCTTGATGATGACAAAAGGGGGAGAGATGCTGCCATCACCCTTCGTCGCTCCATGGAATCAAGGGATGTCCTCACTCAGCCATCCCTCTGGCTAGATGAAGACATCACTGCTGCCCTCCGCCGTGCCATGGAGTCTCAGAGATTGGGTGGTGCTGAGAGCCTGATCAGAGGGGAAGTCATCCGGTTTATGCAACAGCAGAGGTCGGATGAGCAAAGATCTAAGTGGGACATGGTTGTATTTGCGCAGAGTGAAGAAATTCCACAACCATCCTCTCCTGTGCCTGAGCCTGAACCAGTGCCAGAAGCTTCTTCTCCTGAGCCTCCACCCTCTATGCCTACCCGGAGTATAGTTGAGGAAATCATGATGAAATATGGGCTGAAGAAGATCAACCATCCTCCCATTGTGATTGCAAAGCCAATTCCTTCATCCTCTGGGCAAACATCTGAAACTCCTGCTTCTGAGCAAACACCTGCCCCTCCTCCTCCATCTGAGCCAGCAGTTAAATTCAGTGAATCAAGAAAGAAGGCAGTTGCTAGAAAGCATGCCAACAAGGGTGCTACCTCCACTGAGTCTGCTGAGAGTGAGGAAGAGACTCCATCTGTCTAAGCTGAGCAAGAGATCCCATCTGTACAAGCCATTCCAATTCTGAAGGAAGTCAAGTTGGAGATAGAGGACATGACTCCTGAAGAATTCGAAACATATGGGTACACGGACAGAATTTCTTTTGGTCAGATGGCTTGCCTGGATGCTGAGAGAGCAAGAGCCAAATCTACTCAGCCTATGAGCAAGGGCAAAGGAAAGGGGAAAGGCAAGGGGAAGAGGAAAGCCCAGGAAGTTGAGGAGGACCCCAACTTCCCTGTATGGAATGTAAAAATCAGGGCTGTACACTACCCCAATGGAGAGGTCACTCCCTTCACAGATGCAACAGGGTTCCCAGGCTATGAGGAAGTCGAAAACATGAAGAGAGCCTTCAAGGAGTCTGTTGAGTCTGAGAGACTCAGAAGGGAAAGGGAAGAGGAAGAGCTTCAAAGGATCATTGCTCAGATTGACCAGAATGTACATGATGCCCATCTAGCCCAGCTCCAAAAAGAGAATGAGGACAGGCAGAGAGAGAGGGAGAGGAAAACGAGACATAACCTGTAGACCCCACACATTTTCTTTTAACCTTAGAAATTTTTCTTTTCTCATACTTTTCATGCATAGCTCATTCTTGCAATATTCATTGATTATTTGTAAATGTTATTTGTGATTATTCTGACTTGTAATCTTTTGACTTATTAATGATAAATTATCTGAGTTGTTTGTACTTTATCTATTTATTACTTTCAGCTCTTTCATACGAACTTAATTAGATAACTTAGTTTGTCATCATCAAAAAGGGGGAGAATGTTAGAATCTTAAGTTTTGATGAAGACTAAAATATGAAAGAACAAGTCAAACACTTAGAGAATACTAGGTTAATATAGAACCCCAAACTAGAGTGCTTCCGGATGTGGATTTACTTCCGGATGGACTAAGACTAGCGCTCGCGGATGAAAGTCTCATTCCCCAGCGACAACAAGTATATCACCAAGTTATAACTCAGTCTAAGAGCATTAGTGGATGAAATCCTTAAGACTAAGTTAGGAAGCTTCCGGATATAGATTTACTTCCGATTGTATTAAGACTAGCGCTGGCTGTGGGTATGAATAACACTGAGTGCCAGTGACCATAACCCAACGTCCAGTGGATTTACTTCTGAATGCCTAGTGACTAGATCTGGCTGTTGGTATAGATAACACTGAGCGACAGTGAGGAAAATATGAAGGTAAACCAACGTCCAGTGAAAGTGCTTCCGGATGTGGAATTGCTTCCGGATGAAAAAGAACTCTCTTAGACTAAGTGAACTCCCACTGCATGTGAGTATGTGCCTTTATTGTTAAGACTAAAGTTCAAATGCAGTACACTGAGCAAAGTTGCTTCCGGATGTGGACTTGCTTCCGCAAGCAATCAGAATGTCAGAACGTTCAGAGCAATGCAGTGTCAGAATGCTTTTGACAGAGCAGAGGTGTCAGAACTACTTTTCAGAAATAAAGCAAAGTCAACCCTGCTAAGCATTAATGGAGCATTAATTGGACAAACGGTAACTTGGGAAAAACAGCCATATTCAAACGGCTAACCCACCTACCAAGAGTGAGAATACTTGAAGGCTATATAAACAAGCTCACCTTCATTTATGAAGCCAACTAATATCTTTGACATCTTGAAGAAAGCTAGAGAGAGAAACTAAAGAAATCCTTCAAGCATTCAAAGCTACCCAGAAAAGAGAAAGAGCATTTAACTCATTGAGTGATATTTTCATCTACTTATCTTGTACTCTTTGTAGTTAAGTCTCTTCTTGTATTAAGAGCATTGATTGTACTTAAGTGTGTAACATTATCCGTTCTTCAAGAGAACTAAGTTAGAAAATCCTTTAATTGTAAAGGTTGAACCCTTGCTAGTAGTAAGGGGGAGTTAGTTAGCAAGGTTACAAGTGAGCCTTGAGTAAAACTTGTGGTTGTAAGGTTGCAAGTGATCCCGGTTAAAACTTGTGGTTGTAAAGGTTCCAGGTGCACCCGTTGTAAAACCTGGGGATAGTGGAACTCGGCCTGGGTGGTTGAGAACTGGACGTAGGTCAGGAAGACCGAACCAGTATAAACTCTTGTGTTGATTTTGTTTGAGTTTTATTTTGTAGCACAATTCACCCCCCGTCTTGTGCATCCATTACTTTCAGCGATTTATTATTTTTTAATCGCACATCGGCGTTTTCAAAAATGCATATTGGCGTTTTGCAAAACGCCAATATGCATTATTTTAATGTTAAAACACAAATTGGCGTTTTGTCAAAACGCCAATATGCATTTTTGAACAATGTGTTTTAACATTAAAATAATGCATATTGGCGTTTTGCAAAACGCCGATATATTGTTTAACATTAAAATAATGCATATTGGCGTTTTGCAAATCGCCAGTATGCGTTATTTTAATAATAAAATATAATATATTCCGGCGTTTTACACGAAAACGCGTTACGCTCCACCGTTCCATATAAATAGCTCCTCCCTCCTTCAGTTAACTCGCTCATTTTCTCCACTTCTTTTCTCTCATTCGTCTCTCTCCTAACTCGTTCTTCTTTTCTCTCATTCAGCTAACTTTTTGTTTTTGTTGTTGATTTTATGGTTGTTTTCATTGTAGTTGTCCAAATTTCTTTTCCAATGTTGTTATCTGTTTAATTTTATCCCCTAAATTATATTTATGTATCAGTTTTCTGAATTGTTAAGTTTCTTATTGTAGATGATTCTATTCTTTTTATTTTTATTGTTACCATGGTTGCTTATATCTCTTTTCATTTTTGATCATTTTTCGTCCTGGTTTTAAACAATCAGAACGAAAAATGTTTTTTTTTAATTATTAAAAACCCTTACCGGCGTTTTCAAAAACGCCGGTTAATTTAATAATATTTAAATAACACGTCGGCGTTTTGCAAAAACGCTGGTGTGCTATATTTAAATAATATTTAAATATCATGTTTCCGGCATTTTTGCCTTTTGTCGGCGTTTTGCAAAACGCCGATGTGTATCTTTCCCACATTGATCTTATTAGCGTATTGCCAAAACGCTGTAGCGTCATTTCACCGAAAAGTAACGCCGAAAAGAAGCAAAAAAAAAGGCCAAAAAGAGCCTTGTTTTTTGTAATACGCTAACCTCCATAACCAAACCCTAACCTCCATTTCCTCCATGATTATAGCTTCATCTTCATCAATCCTTCTCCTCATGTCCTCAATCATGTTCGGCTAAGCTCATTTCCTTCTCTGTCAAGATGAATTTGCACGAATCTAAGTCCAATTCGGCCATGTATAGTTGTATTTGTATCAATTTGGTTTTCAAGTTTAGATTCACTTGTGCCTCTTGTTGTTCTTGATTAAAGGCACTCTAGGTTACCTCATTCAATGTAAGCTTGTTTACCTTTCTTTTCTATGTTCTATACATGTGAAAATCTAGCATAAACTTTGTAGCTTCTTGAGATCTATATATGTGCGAAATGTATGTGTTAGATTCTAGAAGTGAATGACTGAAATAGGTACTAGATTTCTAGTTCTATCTTGTTTGGTACATGCTAGAACATAGAGAAGGCTAATGTTAGTTGATTTAGTTAAACTCTCTTAATATTACTTAGATCTAAGTGTTCTTGGAGAATTTAGCTAAGTCATACTAAAATTACAAGTATATATGGCCTAGTTGACTATGTGTGTAAATGAAGCTTGAAGGAGGAGGTTTATCTTCTTGTTTACTACACTTCCAATTCGGTTAACTTTATTCTTTTAGGTTTTAATTGTAGCTTTTAGTTAAAATTCATCACTCACATCTTTCCTCGTTAATTTGCGTGGCATTCACCTAAGCTTAGTGAGATTTATAACCAAATTGTGAGAATTGACTATAACTCATCACTATCTTCTTTGTGAGCTAGAGTTTTGAATATTATTTGGTTTATCTAGGATGACATAAGTCTAATCAGTGTCCTGATCGATTTCGGTTCCGCGAACACCTCCATATGTCACTCAAGGGACAAAATTTTTATTGGAATTAGTTTTGTTGGATGTTATGCGTTAAATTTAAAAGTATTGTTTGAAACATTAATTTGGCCAAAATAGACCATTTTTTTTTGTCATTATTTAAACTGAGATCTTTTATTGTTCATTCGCCAAATGAATACTTTAATTTTATTGGCCGGAATGAATATTAACTCTTAATTCATTTTGCTCAAAAAATCTTACTTACATTTTTATTTTAATTAAAAAAATATTTCTTTCAATTACAAAAAATAATCTTTTTCACCTCCCTTGTAAAATTTCATTATTTATATTTATATAATTCGAATGTTTCCAAATTTTTTACAAAATTTTGCTTATATTAATTATAAAAATCAGTCAAAGATTTGTTTTCACAATAATGTCGTTTCAATTCTATCAATAATTTCTTACCAAAAAAAATTCTATCGAAGATAAACAAACAAACGTGTGAATTGTGATAGTAATACTTTTATGCCATTTGCCAGCTAATATATTCCTTTTTTTTAATTAAAAGCTAATATAATCCTTTAAATACTAGAATTATTATAAGTTTACATGACATTAGCATGACTTAGTTGGTTGTGATGCATACTCTCGTGTTCAAGTTTATCGTTCTCATTTTTGAGATAAAAATTCAACAATATATGTTTTAGTTATTTTTTTACAACTATTTCAAACTCACTTTATTTAATCCAAATTTAAAGTTTTCTTAAATTAAAGCTAAAGTTCTAGGAAAAAAAATAAAGCTACAATATATTTTAAGTTTTGTCAAATCTACAAAAATATTCATGTAATTATCGTCAATGTGCTCCCAATACCATGTAATTTTTTAAACAAAAGTAACCATTACATCTTAAAATTGGAGCAAAAGTACCAACGATTTTTGAAATATTATGGTTACTCTTACCCCGATTTTAAAATGACATGATTATTTTTGGTCTAAAAACTTACATGGTATTGGACACAAATTTCCCATAATCACATACATGAATATTTTTGCACTTTAACCCTAAAATTTTAAATATTATATCAATAAATATAATAAAAATTAACTATCTGACTTTATTATTGATTCTCTAAATTTAGATAGAAATATATATCTTGTGATAAAATGCTATTAAACTCTAGGATAAAATCAAATTGCTTAGATCAAATACAAAATGACGGCATACTACTACTTTATGAATTTTAAAATTCTAAATCTAGTAATTTGAAAATGTTAACATGTTATATATTTAACTAATTAATATGGTTGTTAACTAGTTAAAACCTTATATACAATATTTCAAAATACAATATTTTTCAGTCATCTTTTCAATTATGACTTTGTTATATTAAAATTCAAATAAAAATTTAAAAGGTCACCTGAAAATGAGTCGGCAGTATCTCGACCAAAAAAAAATGAGTTGGCATTTTGAGGTTTTTTTTATCAAAAGAATTTTGAGGTTTTAATACAAATAGTAAAACATCTTACTATTTTTTGTTGTTAGAAGAAAAGTAAAACGCGTTTTTTCATCACAAGAAAAAAAGCGCATAGAAAATAAAACGTCGCTAGTCAATTTGCTTCAGAATCTTCATTGACCTAAAAGACCGTGCAATTTCATTTCATTACCTGTCTAAATTCTAAAAATGAAGAAAAAGACAAAATCCGGATCATTACATACCAATTACGAAAATATTAGGACACAATTTCATTGCAACAATCAAAATCAATCCATAATTTCGCTAAATTTCAGGCTCCCTCACTCACGCTTAAACGTGTAAAGTAAAACCTTCTTCTTCTTCTTCTTCATTTTTATCACTCTCTCTTGCGACCTAAGCAACTTTCTCTTCCAATGGAAATGTCACTTTCTCTCTTCTCATTCTCTCTTCTTCTCCATTTTTCTCTTCTCTCTCTCCTCTCTCTCGCCAGCGAGCCAACGCTCTTCACTGAGCTCCGTGTTTCTTACATCACCGCCTCTCCACTCGGCGTTCCCCAAAAGGTCCTTTCTTTCTCCTTTCTTCCTTGTCTTTTACGTTATTATGAGTGTTTTTCATTTTTCTTGCGTTGTTCTGAAGTTGCGTGTGCTTTTTACGTGTGAAATTGATCATGGTTGGTAGTTTGGACCGTTTTAGTGCATTTTGTTTAGATTTTATGCTTTTTTCACTTTGATTTTTTGCTACCTTGTTGATTTCATTCATGGTAGTGATTTGGCTGAACTATATAATATCAAGGTGGTGCCTTTTTGAAACAGAGGCCATGTGTTTTCAAGACTGACTATATGTATGTGTTTGAAGTTCAATGCTTAATCAGTGCGTTTAGTCTTTTTTGGAGTGTTAAATTTCGATTCTGAAAAAATGTTGCATTTCAATTAAATTGTGTCTTTTTTTTAAACAAAAAGAAAAAATGTTTTTGCATGTTTTATCTGATTGTATTAGTTAAGCGATTCAAGCAATCCTTGTTCCTCCCTCTGTTTTTCCAAACTGTACAATGCCTATTAAGATTTGTCTGATTTCACTGTTTGATACATTTTTGTTGCAGGTTATAGCTATCAATGACAAATTTCCAGGCCCTCTTATGAATTTTATTACTGGTAACAATCTAGTTGTGAATGTGAGGAACGAATTGGACGAAGATCTGCTTATTACTTGGTTGGTGCAAAAAATATACCATTCTTTTACTTCTACCCTCTGGTTTAAGAAGAATAGATAATCATTAAGACACAGTTGATATTATCCCCATAAGACAAAATACCCTGTTATTATAATATATGTGGATGTTACATATATATTCTGTTTAGTGCTTAATGGTTATTGGTGAACATGGTGATTAATCTATATGGCAAATATTTGTGCTAGGCCTGGGGTTCAAATGCGACGAAATGCATGGCAAGATGGTGTTCTTGGCACAAATTGTCCTATTCCTCCTAAGTGGAACTGGACATACCAATTTCAAGTGAAGGATCAGATTGGGAGCTTTTTTTACTTTGCTTCTCTTAATTTCCAAAGGGCCTCTGGTGGATTTGGTCCTTTTGTTCTCAACAATAGGGAGTTTATCCCGATTCCTTTTGCAAAACCAGATGGGGAAATTGTTCTTATTATTGGTGACTGGTATACCCAAAACCACACGGTTAGTCACTGTTTCATTGATTTTTGTTGCTTTAAAACTTTTTATAGTATATCTTCTAAAATTCCTCATTGATTATTTAATGGAATACATGCTAATCTTAAATTTAGGCCCTGAGAACAAAGCTTGACAATGGCCAAGGTCTTGGTGTACCAGATGGAGTTCTTATCAATGGAAAAGGACCTTACCGGTACAACAACACTTTGGTACCTGATGGCATCCAATTTGAGTCTATAAATGTTGATCCAGGTATTTTTCTATCTTTCCATGTGAGAATATAATGTCTATTTAACATTTTACAACTTTTTATATTACACCTAGATGCTGAGCATTTGATTTTGTTTTAGTGTTTGTCTCTACTATTGTAATTTATTCATGTTTCTGTTCATTGATTCTTGTCTATCCGATGCATGGAATACATTGTTAAAAGGTCTCTATTAGCAGTTTATAATATTTCTTCATCCAGAGCAATCATGTTTCTGTATACTAATACTTGCACTAGTAAATGTACTTGCATTTTATGCTCATTTGATTGATATTGTATGCATGCAATTATCATGACACCGTTTTGGCTTGATTTTACTGATTTTAAATTGCCCTAAAACAGCACAAAATTTTACAGAATCTTATGACACCGCAAAGAAGAAAACTCACATTTTGTTTTAAATAAATAGCTTGTTCAAAATTCATTTTTATTTTTATGGTTCTCATTTTACGTATTAAGTTTTTTAATTTATATTAAAACAAACCTTTTGGAATGATGTTTAGATTTTTTAAGTTTTAATATTCAACAAGTTTTGTGACATCTAATAGATATAACAACATTTGGTTTTGTTCTTCCTTTTTGATTGGGGGCATTTCCCATTTGCCACTGCCCATTGCTTTGTGTAGCCCTTTCATGTGTAATGTAGATTGCTAATCGTTTATGGCCACCTCAATTGCTTTGTTGAATAGATTATTAATATGTTTCTAAATATAAGTCTTTACCCTTTTTCATTTTTTTCTTTGTACTTTTTTGGCAAAGAACTTTAATGTATTCCCCCTGTTTCATGTTCAATTGAGGATCTAAACTATTTTTGCTCATTTTTATTCTTGAATTTTTCCTCTCCAACAACCAGAACTCATATGATGAGATATGAAATGATGTGAGACATGAGAATGTAGTGTTTAACTTTTATGTGAAGTGTAGTGTTTTTGTTTTTGGGTGACAAGTATAGTGTTATTTTTGGTACTTCAAATAGTATATTGATTATAACCTGGTTCTTTTTTTCCTGTAAAGAATGACTGCTATTATGTTATATAATATTTTCCAGTTTGTGGGTTGAACAATTATAAATCTGTTCTTAAGCATAAACACATTTTGCAGGCAAGACATATAGAATTCGGGTGCATAATGTGGGGATATCAACAAGTTTAAACTTCAGGATACAGAATCATAATCTACTGCTGGTTGAAACTGAGGGTTGCTATACAGTACAATCAAATTATACCCAATTTGACATTCATGTTGGGCAGTCTTATTCTTTTCTTGTTTCTATGGACCAAAACGCGAGTTCAGACTATTATATTGTAGCAAGTGCCAGGTTTGTGAATGGATCATTGTGGCAGAGAGTAACAGGGGTGGCAATCCTACATTATTCCAATTCCAAGGGACCTGCTACCGGTCCTTTGCCAGACCCACCAAATGACGTGTACTACAAAGAGGAATCAATGAATCAGGCACGAAGTGTGAGGTTTGTTTAGAATATGATATTTTGAAACCAATCAATTGTTTGTTTACTCCCTTCTTCTTTCTTTGTGAATTTATTTTCAGCGGAGTATATGTAAAATATTATACGTGTTGTTATCAGGCAAAATACTTCTGCTAGTGGAGCTCGTCCCAATCCTCAAGGATCCTATCCTTATGGCTCAATCAATATAACAAACACTTATGTGTTAAATGTTCTGCCACCAGTCAAATTCAATGGCAAAGTTCGAGCTGCCATTAATGGAATTTCATTTATTAAACCGGAAATACCATTCCGGCTTGCTGACCAGCATAACTTGACAGGATTTTATAAGCTTGATTTTCCTAGTATGCCTTTGAATAGGCCTCTGGTGATGGACAAATCTATTATTAATGCTACTTATAAGGGATTTATTGAAATTGTGCTGCAAAACAATGACAGCACAATGCAGAGCTTTCATTTGGACGGTTATGCTGCTTTTGTAGTTGGGTAAGAATTATGTAAAGTACCCCTTTACCATGTGTTTGAGTACAATTTTATTATTACCTTTTGTTGTCATACCATTTAAAGAATGTCTTTTAAATACAGGATGGCTTATGGAAATTGGTCAGAAAATTCCAGAAGTCAATATAACAAGTGGGATGCTATTTCCCGTAGCTCAATTCAGGTATTCCTTCTGTACTAAAATGTCACAGATTCAATCCTTTCATTGATGTGGCCATTCAATCTTTGTTACCTTTTTACCCCTTGATGGTGTTGGAATTATACTACCCTGCTATATTGTTTTGCAAACATGACTATGGTTTAAAACTTCCTTTCTGGAGCAGATTTTTTTTTGTTACAACTCTTTCACTGCATGAAATGTTGGTTATTTTGGCGATCAGAAGTTTTATAATTTATGCAACTAAGCTATTTTTGTGTCGGATAATTATCACATGATAATCAGTAATATTAAGATTTTCAACTTCAATATAAGTTAAAAGAAATTTTGACAGATTTATTTATAACAACGTTGAACAAGAAAATCTACTAAGTATTGTATTCACTATAAGTTGAATTTCTAAGTCAGGTACATTAGATATAGTCAAGAGTTCCGTTTTTTGATTCTGCTAAATTCATAGCAATAGGAGATTGTAGAAGAACCATGATTCAAAATTAGTTCGCAAGTTTGAAGATCTTAATTTTTATATTTTTATTGGCTTTCATAGGTTTATTCAGGTGGATGGACAGCAATCCTGGTTTCTCTTGACAATGTTGGATTTTGGAACCTGCGAGTTGAAAACCTGGATAGGTGGTATCTTGGAGAAGAAACTTATCTAAGGGTTGTGAATCCTAAAGAAAATGGTGAAACAGAGATGCCTGCACCAAATAATGTTTTATATTGTGGCCCCCTCAAGCAATTGCAAAAGTGAGTGCCTTAAAATCCCCCTTAATCTCATTTGTTCCCTCGAAGTTCGTGTATTTACTATTTAGAGAATTTTAAGGAATGTTTGTGAAATCTATTATCAGTTTTGTTTTTGAATGTTTGATAATTGAAAGGATAATTTTAATATATAGTTGCTCTAATCCTAAGTATAAGATCTATTAATATAAGATCTCTTTTTAATTGTTCTCAACTTTTTCTTAAATTAACCTGAATAATGCATATCAAATTAAACAATCAAGAGAGAGAGGTTAGGAATAAAGATAAATGATTATAGTGGATAATATCTTGTGATAATAAATAATTTTCTTTTATATGGCCAAATTAGGTAAATAGGTCTTATATTTATGAGCAGAGGGAGTAGCATAATTCAAGTAAGTCCTTATTGTAATATAGTTTCGTACCAATTCTTAAGTGCCTTTTGCTTCTTCTTTTACCTGCAGGAATCAGAATACATCTTCTGGCTCATCATTTGTTTCCTTCGGAGGATCCTTAAAATTGTTCGCATTGATGATTTCCTTGATGATTTTTGATGCTATGTAAGATCATAACCCAGGGGCATTTTATATCTATATATATTTGATATGGCATTATATTTTTTTAAAGATAATATGCCTATCAAAAGTTTATTATTGATTTCTAGGACTAGACATTCTATTTGGATACTTTGCATTGATTTTTCATGTAATATGATCAGCTTATAAAGGTGAAAAAGCTATTCAGTTAGTTCTTATTTTTTATAGAACTATTTAGTTAGTTCTAGACCCTAAGTATACCAATTTTTCCTATTTCTATTGCACCAATGTTAACTATTTGATTTTATGATGAAGAAGACTGTGTGTGTGTTTAGATAATTTAAGTATTGTATAATGATGAATACCTGCTGAATGACCCCACATTGTCTATTAGAAATATTAAAATGCCCTTTCCTATGGTGGCGTGGAATATTTATGTGACATACACCTCACCATTCTCTTTCCATGTCAGATTTTTTAAAAAAAAAAATTAAAAAAATTCAGCCCCTCTTCCCTTTTTCTTATGGTGTACATTTGGTTGCAAGAAAGGAAAAAATGAAATTGCTGAAATGGAAAAGAAATGTTTGAATGGAAAGAAACGGAAATGACCATATTGCACCTAATGATTTTTGTTAATAAAACTTATATTTAATTTTAAAAATCAATAATTAACACAATATATTATTTTAATATATTATAAAATATATTTAAATTAATGAAATTTTAAAATATTAACATTTTTAAGAAAAATGGTCATATATTAAATAATTAAAACTAAAATAATCAATATATATATATATATAATAAAATGGTAAAATTGCTTTATTTAAATAAAAATTGAGTGTTTAGGTTATTTCAACTTAATAGGTTATTAGGTGGACAAAATTTGAATTATATAAACAATTTTCACAAGTTTGGCATCTACACAACATACACAGAATGGGTAACAATTTTGCACAAACTATGATTTCAGTAAATATTAAATATTAATGAAAAACTTATAATTCATTTAAATAGATACAAAATACTATTTTTTTGTGACAATACAATAATGCTATTAGGTGAGAATAATGTAGATTTAACCTCTATAGAGTTCAAACTACTTTGATTTATGAAAAAATATCTCATATTTTCTTTTGCAAAGCTTCTCATTAAAAGTTTTAAATACAATTCTTATAAGTTTCAACTTTCAAATACCTCTTAAATTCATTTTAATATTTAAAATTTCATCTTAACTACGCTAACTCAAGGCTTGATGGTGATGATTGGTGAAATTGTTTTCCTTTAACCTCTTATGTATCTAAATTCAAATTTAACTATCTAAATTCAAATTGGATCATCCAAATTCGAATTTAACAATCTAAATTTAAATTTGATTATCCAAAATTGATATAAAACTTGCTATCTAAACAAGAAATATAAATTGGTGATAAATACAATATTCGAATCCCCTTTGTCTTCCAAATTTATAATTTTCTCCCTAATACGCCCTTGTCGATTGCAGGTTGGAAGAGTATTTAAGAGTAGTTGCATTTACTGTAAATGGAAAGAAATTCTAGGCAAACCAACACATGCTGCAAATAAATAAATTTGCTAACTTCCGTAATATCCATGTATTTCAATTAATAAATTTAATTTTTATCACGTGGTCGAAAGCGTCTTCGTAAAACTCTCGAGAAAGAAGGAGTTTTCACTTTATTGGACTAGATCATGATAATGGAAAATTAGATCCAAACAGTATTCTATATATATATCCTCCACATTCATAATTTTGTCCTCATATGTGTGCATGACCTCTTAGACATTATTAGGATTGATGTGAATATTGTTAGAATCTTAAGTTTTGATGAAGACTAAAATATGAAAGAATAGGCCAAGTACTTAGAAAACAATAGGTGAACATAGAACCCCAAGTAAGAGTGCAACCGGATGCGGATTTACTTCCGGATAGACTAGGACTTGCGCTCGCGGATGAATGGTTCATCCCCCAGCGGCAGCAAGTAACTCACTAGGGAATTAACTTAGTCCATGAGCATCAGATATACAAAACCTTAAGACTAAGCTAAGTTTCAACCGGAAGTGAAATTGCTTCCTGTTAGATTTAGACTGGCGCTGGCTGATAGAATAGATAACCCCAAGCGTCAGTGAACATAAGCCACGTCAAGTGAAAGTGCTTCCAATAGCTTAGTAACTAGCGCTGACTGTTGGAGTGAAGGACACTGAGCGAGAGTGAGTAAGAGTGAATATAATCCTTCATCCAGTGGATTTACTTCCGGATGTAGAAGTGCTTCCGGATACATCTTAGACTAAGTGAACACTCACTGCATGTGACTATGTGCTTATATTGCTAAACTAACGTTCAAGTGCAGCACACTAAGTAAAGTTGCTTCCGGATGTGATTTTGCTTCCGCAAGCAATCTAAATGTCAGAACGTTCAGAGATGCAGTGTCAGAATGCTTTTGTCAGAGCAGAGGTGTCAGAACTACTTTTCAGAGATAAAGCAAGTCAACCCTGCTATGCATTGATGAAGCATTTATTGGGCAAACGGTAACATGGGAAAAACGGCCATATTCAAACGGCTATCCCACCTACCAAGAGTCAGAATGGTTGAAGACTATATAAAGGAGCTCAACTTCATTTATGAAGCCAACAATTATCTTTGAATATTCTTGAGAGAAGTTAGAGCGAGAAACTAAGAACACCTTCAAGCATTCAAAGCAGCCCAGAAAAGAAAAGAGCATTTAACACATCGAGTGATCCTTTTCATCTACATATTCTGTACTCTTTGTTGTTAAGTCTCTTCTTGTTATAAGAGCATTGATTGTACTTAAGTGTGTAACACCATCCGTTCTTTGAGAGAACTTAGTTAGAAAAATCCTTTAAGTGTAAAGGTTAACCCCTTGCTAGGAGTAAGGGGGAGCTAGTGAGAAAGGTTACAAGTGAGCCTGTTTAAAACTTGTAGTTGTAAGGTTGCAAGTGATCCCGTGCAAAACTTGCGGTTGTAAGGTTTCAGGTGAACCCGTTTTAAAACTTGAGATATAGTGGAACTCGGCCTGGGTGGTTGAGGACTGGACGTAGGTCAGGTAGACCGAACCAGTATAACTCTTGTGTTGTTTTATTTGAGCGTTTATTTTTGAAGCACAATTCACCCCCCCTCTTGTGCATCCATTACTTTCATTTGGTATCAGAGCGGGTCTTTCTCACTCGATTCCAACGAATCTAGAAAGCAAAGATCCAGTAATGGATACAGATTACTCTCTACCAGATGTCTCTGTTCAACCCAACAAGCCCCCAGGCTTTGATGGGTATAACTATCCATTCTGGAAGTTTAGAATGGAGACTTACATCAAGTCAAGTGACATTAGACTCTGGGATGTAATCGAACGTGGGGATCAAACTCCCATAGATGAGGATGGGTTTGCTAAGGTGAGAGCCAGATACACCCCTGAGGACTATGCTCTAGTCCAACTGAACTATAGGGCCATGCACTACATCCAGTGTGCTCTCAGTCCCAAGGAGTTTCACAGGATCAGTCACCACAAAAATGCTAAAGATATGTGGGAGGCTCTTGAGGCTGCTCACTCTGGAACCAGGGGAGTCAAAGCAAGACATGTTGAGATGCTGGTGGAAGAATTTCACAAGTTCGCCATGCTTAGTCCCACTGAACCTATCAGAGAGCTGGAGCTCAGGTTCACTCATCTCATCAACAATTTGGCCTCGCTGCGTAAGGATATTCCTGAAAGAGAGCAAGTAAGCAAGATCCTAAAGATCTTGAAGGGTGACTGGATCACCAAAGTAACTATCTTGCAGGAAGTCCAAGGAGAATCAACCAGCTCCATCACCGCACTATTTGGTTCTCTAGCTGAATATGAGCCTACTCTGCTAGCTCAAAGAGCTCCTCAAACCTCATCCAAAGCCAAGAATCTTGCCCTTGTTGCTCCAAGCAAGGAGATCGATGATGATGATGAGGATGATGAGGAAGAAATGGATGATGAGGAGATGACTATGATGGTGAGGAAGTTCAGAAAATTCTTCAGAAAGAAAGGAGGCTTTCAGAAAGGTGACTCCAGCCAGAAGAAGGGATACAAGAAGGAAAAGGTCCCTGTGTGCTTTGAATGTAAGAAGCCTGGTCACTTCAAGGCTGAGTGTCCCAGTCTGCAGAGGTCAAAAAGCAAAGACAAAAGAAAGGCCTTCGTTTCCTCCATTTGGGTGAATAGCTCAGATGACGAAGCAAGTGATGAGGAAGAAGTTGCCAACCTCTGCTTGGTAGCCAGAGAAGATGATGAGGAAGCATCTTCAGATCTTGACCTCACCCACGAAGATCATGAGGTAACTCTTTCTGAACTACAAGAGGCTTACAATGAGGTTCATGAAGAATTCTCTAGATTATGTAAAGCCTATAAAGTGTTAAAATCTAAGAAGGAATCACTTGAGTCCAAGGTGGACTCACTAAGTGAAGAGCTAGCGGAAGCTAGAAGGCTTCCGGTAGTGAATGGCCAGGGTTCTCCCCAAGCAGAACCCAATGCCTTAACACTTGAGAGCTGCCCTAATTGCAGCAAAATCTCAGCTGAGAAAGACAAGCTGCAAAATGCCCTGCAGAAGTTTACAAACGGAACAGAAATGTTAAATATAATTTTAATGAATCAAAGGGCATATAGGGATAGGACTGTCTTAGGATATACTCCTAGAAAGAAAAAGTGGGTAGAACCAAAAGTGAAGCCCTACTTAAAATTCTTCCACAAAGCCACTAGTCACAGCTCCTCACCCTTCAGCTTCTGTAACTATTGCAACAGGAAGGGACACTCCACGTCCACCTGTAATGCCAAGAAGCATGGAGCAAGTAGTTCTTACAAATGGGTCCCTAAAGGAACCAAGGCTACAAAGGATCCTCCCCCTGTGAAGGAAACTAAGGGAGGGCAGGGATCCCGAGCCTGGAAACAATCCACAGGGAAAACCCAAGAGCCCAGAGCCAGCACTAGGCCAGTGGCACAGGATGATCATAAGCCTAAGGTCAAAGCTAACACTAGACCAAGGGCACTGAAAGCTAATGACAGAGGACCCAAGAAAGGTTGGGTACCTAAGCTTACTTGATTCCTTCAGGTGTGTCTCAAGGCATCCAAAAATAGGAGATGGTATATTGACAGAGGATGCTCAAGACATATGACTGGAGACAGAGACAAATTCAAATCTCTGGTGATCAAAGACGGAGCCACAGTAACCTTTGGAGGAAATCAAAGTGGAAAGATCACTGGAGTTGGAGAAGTCGGACCAGTAAAAGATGTCTATCTGGTGGACGGTCTCTGTCACAACCTGCTGAGCGTGAGCCAGAGCACTGACAAAGGAAATTGGGTAATTTTTGATTCACATGAGTGCATAATAGTTGATAAGCAGGATCTAAATTTAGATAAGGCCAATTTAAAATGCAAACTTAAGGCAAACAGAAATGGAAACCTATATACTCTAGACTTATGTCAACAACTGGAAGAAAAATGTTTAATATCTAGTGATGAGAACAGTTGGCTTTGGCATAAGAGGTTAGCTCATGTTAATTTTACTCAACTTGATATGCTAATTAAAAAGGAGCTAGCTATAGGTATTCCATCTTTTAAGGTAAAGCATGATTTTATTTGTGAATCCTGCCAACGAGGGAAGCAAACAAAGTCCTCGTTTAAAACCAAGAAGAGAGTCTCCACCAGCAGGCCCTTGGAACTAATCCATATGGATTTGGTTGGGCCAGCGAGAGTCAAGAGCTTGGGTGGAAGCCTGTATGCTCTAGTGGTGGTGGATGACTATTCAAGGTTCACTTGGACTATGTTTCTTGCCTCTAAGCAAGATGCTTTTGATGCTTTTGTTGTCCTGGCTAAGAAAGTGCAGAATGAGAGAGAGCTCAAAATCACAGCCATAAGGACAGACCATGTAGGAGAGTTTGAGAACCATAGCTTCTCTGAGCTATGTGAACAGAATGGCATTGAACATAACTTCTCAGCTCCTAGAACTCCTCAGCAAAATGGAGTGGTCGAAAGGAAGAACAGGGTTCTGACGGAGATGGCTAGAAGCATGCTCAACGAGAAAGAGGTTTCTCAAGTGTTCTGGGCGGACGCTATGAGCACTGCTTGCTATATCTCCAACAGAGCCTATGTTCGCAAGGGCTTGGACAAGACTCCATATGAGCTCTACAAAGGAAGGAAGCCCAACATCAGCCACCTCAGAATATTTGGATCAAAATGCTATGTGCATAACAATGGAAAGGTAAATCTGGGTAAGTTTGATCCAAAAGCTGATGTAGGTATATTCATAGGATATTCCCTTAGGAGTAAAGCATATAGGATATACAACATGAGAACTAAAACGGTAGAAGAATCCATGCATGTTGTATTTGATGAAACTCCTACATGGGGACAATCCACAGAAGATGATGAAATACTTAATCTTCCAAAACCACCATCATCTTCCTCACCACCAAAAGAAACACCAACAAGCAATCCCAAAGAAGAAAATGAACCCAGTGATGAGCCTGGAGTGCAGACCGTGCCTGATGAGGCACAGTTGCCAACAGCTAGGAGACATCACAGGGATCATCCTCTTGATCAAGTGCTTGGTGATGTTTCTTCTGGTGTCAGAACCAGAAGACAAGTTCAAAATGAAGTTGAGTTCGGAGCATTCCTATCTCAAATCGAATCAACTTCAGTTGAACAAGCTCTTGAGGACTGCGACTGGATTATTGCCATGCAGGAAGAGCTAAATCAATTTGAGAGAAGCCAAGTCTGGGAACTAGTCCCAAGGCCGTCTCATCAATCTATAGTAGGGACCAAGTGGGTCTTCAAAAACAAACTGGATGAGACAGGTCAAATTACAAGAAACAAAGCTAGATTAGTAGCCAAAGGATACAACCAAGAAGAAGGCATTGACTATGAAGAAACTTTTGCTCCAGTCGCTAGACTTGAAGCAATAAGGATTCTTCTAGCCTTTGCATCCATGAAAGGCTTTAGGTTATATCAAATGGATGTAAAGAGTGCATTTCTTAATGGTTATATTAAAGAAGAGGTATATGTAGAACAACCTCCTGGCTTTGAGGATCATAAGCACCCTAAACATGTGTATAGACTAAAGAAACCTTTATATGGCCTGAAACAAGCTCCTCGAGCTTGGTATGAGAGACTTAGCAGCTTTTTGCTGGGCAAGGGTTTCTCAAAAGGCAAATTAGATAATACACTGTTTATCCTTCACAAAGATAGAGATATGTTAATTGTCCAAATTTATGTTGATGATATTATTTTTGGGGCAACTAATGAAAAGCTTTGTGAAGATTTCTCTAAGACTATGCAGGGTGAGTTTGAAATGTCAATGATGGGAGAACTAACGTTCTTCCTAGGCCTGCAAATCAAACAGAAGAAAAATGGAATCTTCATCTCCCAAGCTAAATACTGCAGAGAGCTACTCAAAAAGTTTGGGATGGATGAATGCAAGGAGTATGACACTCCCATGAGCACCACTGCCGCACTCGATGCTGATGCAAAGGGTAAATCTGTCAGCCTGCCCATGTACAGGGGAATGATAGGTTCCCTCCTATACTTAACGGCAAGCAGGCCTGACATCCAATTTAGTGTAGGCATGTGTGCTAGGTTTCAAGCCAACCCCAAGGAGTCACACTTAACATGTGTTAAACGTATTCTGAGATACCTTGAGGGAACACAAGAACTTGGTCTTTGGTATCTCAGAGGTAACCAAGAGTTCTTGTGGGCTTACTCTGACTCTGACCATGCAGGTTATAAAACAGATAGGAAAAGCACCAGTGGACAATGCGCCTTCCTTGGTGGTTGTTTGGTGTCTTGGGCTAGCAAGAAGCAAACCTGCGTGTCATTGTCATCCACTGAGGCAGAATACATTGCTGCCGCAAGCTGTTGTGCCCAAGTGCTGTGGCTGAAGAACCAACTAAGAGATCTTGGCTTGGAGTTCCCTGAGGCACCCATCCTCTGTGACAACACAAGCACAATCAGCCTGGCCAAGAATCCGGTTCAGCACACAAGGACAAAGCACATTGATGTCAGACATCACTTCATCAGAGACCATGTTCAAAAGAAGGATGTCAAAGTACAATTTGTCCCAACTCAACAACAGCTTGCTGACATCTTCACCAAGCCTCTGGGGGTTGACCAATTTACTTTCATAAGAGGTGATTTGGGAATGGTAAACCCAAATGAGGTGTAATTTTTTTTATTATACTTGATTGATTAAAACCAACAACAATACTAACTTAGGCATCGGAGTGCCAATATTTATTTTTGCAGGTACCCAATGTTAAATCTTAAGCAAGTGCAACCGGAAGCAAAACTACTTCCGGATGATCATTCACTGACACTGAGTGTTGAAACTAAGAGAGCGCCAGTGCCAGACTAAGAGACACGTCACTTCAGAAACGTTTCATCTTCCTCCATGAGAAGTTGTGCCTTCTCTGAAAAGGTGAAGCGACACATGTCATAAGGTGCGCCGTTTCAATTAAATTGTTCACGTTACCCAATGTGCAAACGTTTGATTTTCATCCGAAAATGCATGACCATTTTACCCTCAGTTACTTCGCCTATAAATAGGGTGTCATTTTTCACTTTCACTTTTTACTTTCACCCACATATTCTCTGCATACATTCTTCATCTTCATCTGTGTTCTTCGCATTCTTCATACACCTTTTCGCATTTCATCTCTTTTCACCACCCACAAAAAATGGCCGGATCTCATGAAACAAACCCAGTTACAAAGAAACATTCCTCATCCAAGAAACACAAGTCGAAATCTGGGAAATCTCGCCATGAACATTCTGGGAAATCTGGGAAAAATGATGAACACCGTGATGAACACCATGAAGTTTCTGGGCAAACCCAGGGACAGGATGAACATATCCAGGATCAGCCTGGAACTTCTGGTCGAGCGGCAGAACAGTCAGTGACTTCTGAGCATGAGAAAGCGAGGGAAGCCCAAAGGAAAGGAAAGAAGAAGAAGGTTCAGTTTGCTGAAGAGCCTTCATCCAAGAGGCAGAGGGTTGAAGAGGATGACCCTACAGTGTATAGAGATGGGGTCTTGGAAACTGTTGCCGCCAAATTTGAGACGTCCATTCCCTACTTCAACCATGGGTTGTTCATCGATCTGGATAAGATTGATGATCTAGGGTTTCCTCATCTACGCCCTTACTTGGAGAAATATATGCCTTGGCTGGGGATCAACCAGGACTACAACGTCAACGTCCTACGAGTCTTCTGCCAATCCCTCACTTGCAAGGTTAAGTACAAGAAGGTTGATGGGAAAGAGCAAGTCCACAAACTCTCCTTCACTGCCACAGTAAGGGGGAGAACCTTCAGGTTTACTTGGAGGACATTGAATGAGATAATGGGGATCACAGACCAGAGCATGAATGAGTGGCTATACCCTGAGTCACTAAAGTACAGCACAACGGATCTCGAGACGTTGTACGACACCAAAGGAAAGAAGGTGTCCAAGATGTCTGACTCCTACAGACTCTTGTACTACGTCTACTCCCGAATGATGACACACAAAGGGGGTAACTTCAACGAGTTCACTCTGCTGGACAATCCATGGTTCCCCAAAATTCTCTCCCGCCAGCCAATCAACCCCGGCCAGTTGATCTGTCTTGAGCTTCAGCGCTGGATAACTAATGACAAGTCTGGCTATCTTCCCTATCCCACTATCATTGCCTTCCTCCTTGAGAAGCATCTGATCAAGGCCACATCTGCTGTGGAGGAAGAAAATGTCAAGTGTAGACCGGTGGGGGCATCTAACATCGGAAAGATGGGCATAAAGTACAACAAGCAGGCCAAGGCCACAAAATCAGGTTCTCAGGGAGGAAGTGCCTCTCAGACCTCGGCCCCCTCTACATCTGGTGCAGGGGATCAGGAAGTGGATTCCCATGCTGGGCCAAGCCGTGCTGCAAGAGTGCCAGCTACTGTCAGAGCCTTTGCCGAGGAAGTAAAGGAGGAGCTTCTTTTTAGGCTGCCTGACTCCTTGGTGGGTCCTCTCCGTGCTGAGTGTGACACGGGCTTCCAGCAGCAGGGAGAGCGGATCCAGCGGCTTGAGGACAGAGTTGGACAGATTGAGACACAGCTAGCCAGGGTGGATACCAAACTCGACCTTATCCTTTCCCACCTCCAGATTCCCCAACCACAACAAGGTAACCTACCACCACCTCCTCCTCCCCAAAACCCACCTCCTCCTCCTTCTGGTCACCCTCAACTTCCCCCTCCTCCTCCACCTAACACTCAACAACCACAGCCACCTCCACAAAATGACCCTCAACCTCCACCATCACCAAACAACGACCAATAATCCCAGCCTTCACCTCACCATGACCAGCAATCATTCCAAGACTCACCCCAACACTCTCCTCGCCAATCACCTCTGAACTCCCCATCTACACCTCCCTCAGCCACTCGCACACCACCAAACCCCCTTTCTCGCCCCAATGCTCCTACTCGCTCTCCTCTCAATTTCTCTGCCGAACCTTCCTCCCATTCCAACCCTACCCATCGAAGCTCTAGACCCAGATCCAACCCCTTAGCCGAACACCTTGGCTTCAATACTGCCATTCACCCCCTCAGCCAAATATATATAAGAGATTACCCCCGCCTTCAGCCACTCTCTGATGACCACCTACCATTCACCCCACACACTACCACTGACTACCCTGAATACTCCTCCACATATCCTTTTGAAGGATTATTTGTTAATCCCAGGTGGTTCCCCAACCCTCCAGCCTCACCAGAAACTACCTTACCTCCATCCTCCCCAGAATCCTCACCCCCAAAAAGATTTGGCCCTGACCCTCCACCCTCCTCTCCAACCACTCCGTCCTCCCTGGCCCTCACCCTCTTTGATGATGCCAAAAGGGGGAGAGATGCTATGACCGCCCTTCGCCTGTCCATGAACACAAGGGATGTTCTCAGCCAGCCATCCCTCTGGGTTGATGAAGACATAGCAGCAGCCCTTCGCTGTGCTATGGAATCCCAAAGGCTGGGTGGTGCTGAAAGCCTTATAAGAGGAGAAGTCATCCGGTTCATGCAGCAGAAGAGAACGGCTGAGCAAGGACCACAATTGGAAATGGTTGTCTTTGAGCCAACTGAACAATCTCCACAGCCTGAGTCATCATCAGAGCCTCCTCCAACTAAGACAAGTCAAAATATTGTTGAGGAGATTATGATGAAGTGGGGACTAAAGAAGATCAACCATCCTCCCATTGTGATAGCCAAGCCTATTCCTGCATCCTCTGGGCAAGAGTCTGAGATCCCTTCATCTGAGCGTTCATCTGCCCCTCCTCCCTCATCTGAGTCTGCAGTCACATTCAGTGAGTCCAGAAAGAAGGCCGTTGCTAGGAAGCGTGCCAGGAAGATTATTGCCACCACTGAATCTGCTGAGAGTGAGGATGAGACTCCATCTGGCCAGCCTGAGCAAGGAACCTCGTCTGCCCAAGTTGAACAAGAAACTCCAGTAGTTCAGGCAGTCCCTATTCTGAAGGAGATCAAGTTGGAAATAGAGGACATGACTCCTGAGGAATATGAAAAGTATGGGTTCACGGACAAACTCTCCTTTGGTCAGATGGTCTGCCTTGATGCTGACAGAGCAAGTGCCATACCCACTCCTCCAATTAGCAAGAGCAAAGGGAAGAGTAAGGGGAAAGGGAAAAGGAAAGCCCAGGAAGTTGAGGAGGATCCCAACTTCCCAGTCTGGAACGTAAAAATTCGGGCTGTCCACTACCCCAATGGAGAGGTTGCCTACTTCGATGATGCTACAGGGTTCCCTGGGTATGAAGAAGTGGAGAACATGAAGAGGGCATTTGAGGAGTCTATTGAATCTGAAAGACTCAGAAGAGAGAGGGATGAAGAAGAGCTTCAGCGGATCATTGCCCAGATAGACCAGAATGTGCATGAGGCCGAGTTAGCCAAACTTCAAAAGGAGAGTGAAGAGAGACAGAAGGAGAGGGAGAGGAAAAAGAAAGACAAACTATGAACCCCCATTCCAACCCATCTTTTAACTTAGAAATTTTTCCTTTTGTTTTCATGCATACTTCATACTTACTTAGTGTAATTTACCTGTATATGATATTTATTTGTATATGCTATTTGTTTGTATACTCTGACATGTAACTTCTGCTTATCAATAATATCTGTCTAAGTTACTTGTTCTTATCTATTGCTTTTATTCTTTTGCTAATCCTTTCTTATGAACTTAATCGATAAAACTAAGTTTGTCATCATCAAAAAGGGGGAGAATGTTAGAATCTTAAGTTTTGATGAAGACTAAAATATGAAAGAATAGGCCAAGTACTTAGAAAACAATAGGTGAACATAGAACCCCAAGTAAGAGTGCAACCGGATGTGGATTTACTTCCGGATAGACTAGGACTTGCGCTCGCGGATGAATGGTTCATCCCCCAGCGGCAGCAAGTAACTCACTAGGGAATTAACTTAGTCCATGAGCATCAGATATACAAAACCTTAAGACTAAGCTAAGTTTTAACCGGAAGTGAAATTGCTTCCTTTTAGATTTAGACTGGCGCTGGCTGATAGAATAGATAACCCCAAGCGTCAGTGAACATAAGCCACGTCAAGTGAAAGTGCTTCCAATAGCTTAGTAACTAGCGCTGACTGTTGGAGTGAAGGACACTGAGCGAGAGTGAGTAAGAGTGAATATAATCCTTCATCCAGTGGATTTACTTTCGGATGTAGAAGTGCTTCCGGATACATCTTAGACTAAGTGAACACCCACTGCATGTGACTATGTGCTTATATTGCTAAACTAACGTTCAAGTGCAGCACACTAAGTAAAGTTGCTTCCGGATGTGATTTTGCTTCCGCAAGCAATCTGAATGTCAGAACGTTCAGAGATGCAGTGTCAGAATGCTTTTGTCAGAGCAGAGGTGTCAGAACTACTTTTCAGAGATAAAGCAAGTCAACCCTGCTATGCATTGATGAAGCATTTATTGGGCAAACGGTAACATGGGAAAAACGGCCATATTCAAACGGCTATCCCACCTACCAAGAGTCAGAATGGTTGAAGACTATATAAAGGAGCTCAACTTCATTTATGAAGCCAACAATTATCTTTGAATATTCTTGAGAGAAGTTAGAGCGAGAAACTAAGAACACCTTCAAGCATTCAAAGCTGCCCAGAAAAGAAAAGAGCATTTAACACATCGAGTGATCCTTTTCATCTACATATTCTGTACTCTTTGTTGTTAAGTCTCTTCTTGTTATAAGAGCATTGATTGTACTTAAGTGTGTAACACCATCCGTTCTTTGAGAGAACTTAGTTAGAAAAATCCTTTAAGTGTAAAGGTTAACCCCTTGCTAGGAGTAAGGGGGAGCTAGTGAGAAAGGTTACAAGTGAGCCTGTGTAAAACTTGTAGTTGTAAGGTTGCAAGTGATCCCGTGCAAAACTTGCGGTTGTAAGGTTTCAGGTGAACCCATTTTAAAACCTGAGATATAGTGGAACTCGGCCTGGGTGGTTGAGGACTGGACGTAGGTCAGGTAGACCGAACCAGTATAACTCTTGTGTTGTTTTATTTGAGCGTTTATTTTTGAAGCACAATTCTGTTAGAATCTTAAGTTTTGATGAAGACTAAAATATAAAAGAATAGACCAAGTACTTAGAGATCAATAGGTTAACATAGGATCCCAAGTAAGAGTGCAACCAGATGTGGATTTACTTCCGGATAGACTAGGACTCGCGCACGCGGAAGAATGATTTATGCCCCAGCGGCAGCGAGTAACTCACTAGGGAATTAACTTAGTCCATGAGCATTAGGTACACAAAACCTTAAGACTAAGCTATGATTCAACCGGAAGTGAAATTGCTTCCTGTTAGATTTAGACTGGCGCAGACTGATAGAATAGAATAACCCCAAGCGTCAATGAAAAAGCCACGTCAAGTGAAATTGCTTCCTGATAGATTTAGACTGGCACAGACTGATAGAGGTAATATAACCCTAAGCGTCAGTGAATCAGCTACGTCAAGTGAAATTGCTTCCTGTTAGATTTAGACTGGCACAGGCTGATAAAAGAGATATAACCCTAAGCGTCAGTGAGTTTACCACGTCAAGTGAAAGTGCTTCCGATAGCTTAGTGACTAGCGCTGACTGTTGGATTGAAGGACACTGAGCGAGAGTGAGTGATAGTGAACTAAATCCTTCATCCAGTGGATTTACTTCCGGATGTAGAAGTGCTTCCGGATACACCTTAGACTTAGGGAACGCCCACTGCATATGACTATGTGCTTATATTGCTAAACTAACGTTCAAGTGCAGCACACTAAGTAAGGTTGCTTCCGGATGAGAAGTTGCTTCCGCAAGCAATCAGAATGTCAGAACGTTCAGAGATGCAGTGTCAGAATGCTTATGTCAGAGCAGAGGTGTCAGGACTACTTTTCAGAGATAAAGCAAGTCAACCCTGCTATGCATTGATGAAGCATTTATTGGGCAAACGGTAACATGGGATTAACGGCTATATTCAAACGGACATATTCAACTTGCCACCCAAGCCTTAATGTCAAGTATAAAAGGAACATCTACATTCAGAAGAGAAGAGAGAAGAATAGAGCCTATTGTCTGAAACATTGTATTCTACATTCCTCTCATCTTCTACTACTGTCAGATCTAGATTTGTAACATTATTAGAGAGTGATTCAATTGTACTTAAGTGAGTAACATCATCTACTCTTAGAGAGAGTCATTTGTACTTAAATGCTTATCACAATCAGTTCATAGAGTGAACATATAACCAAATCCTCTAATTAATAGAGGCTGTTCTAAAGCTTGTGCTTGAAGAACAGAATTGTTATCTTACAATAGTAAGGGGGAACATTTAGAGGTTTTCTAAATCTCCATAGGTTGCAAGTTAGCCCGCAAAACTTGTGGTTGTAAGGTTGCAGGTGATCCCGTTGTAAAACCTGTGGTTGTAAAGGTTTGCAGGTTAGCCCGTGATAAAACCTGTGGGTTGTTAGGTGAACCCGTGTTCGTAAAACCTAAAGTGTAAAGGCTTTCTTGTGCCTGGTTCAAACAAGAAGTTTAGTGGATTGAAAATCTCAGGTGGAGCCTGGGGACTGGATGTAGGTCTGGGAGTGACCGAACCAGGATAAACTCGCTTGTGCATATTCTGCTTATTTAAATCTCACACCAAGCACCACACCACTACATACTCACTTGTGCTTGGGATGATTCATCGTCACTCTCATCAAGCACAAGGAGTAAAGTTTTAAAAAGGGAAAATTCTCAGTTTTTATTCTGCCACCCAATTCACCCCCCCCTCTTGGGTGACAGCCACGCATTTCATTTGGTATCAGAGCAAGGTCATTTGTTTAAAGGATCCAACGATCTCAAGTGTAAAGACCTAGGCTGACTTGGGATATAAAATGTGTTTTAAAGGTTTTGATCATACTATCCCACCCGTGTTAGAAAATACTGATTTTTACTTATGGAAGGGAAGGATAAAAAGTTTTATACTATCTACGGATTTCAAAATGTGGGATGTCTTTGAAAAGGACTCTGATTTCAAACCAAAAGTCAACTGGACTGAAGAGGAGAAAAATTTATTTTACTTAAACATTAGAGCAATGCAAATTTTGTACAAAAGTTTACCTGACAATGATTTCCAGAAAATTAAACATTGCTCTAATGCTAGAGATATTTGGAACACTCTTGATGCTATGTATGCTTCTAATCAATTTCTTGAAGTTAAAGCTGTCCAAACTCATTATGTGCTCCCTGCAAATCCACCTTTGATGAGCTGCTGGATGGTGATATAGAGGAAGCTAGCATCAGTGAAGAGAGTGTCAATCTGTGCCTAGAAGATTCAGAAACTGAAGAAAATAAGGTACCTGAACTTGAACCTTCTGAATTGCAAGACATTTATGATGAGTTACATATTGAATTCTGTAAACTTGCAAAAGAAGTTCTAGGCTTAAGAAAAAGGAATAGGAAACTTGAAGAACTTATCCTTTCTTCTACAACCAAGGAGTCCAAGGTTCCATCCTTAAAGGAAGAATTTTCAAAAGACCCTGAGACTTCAAAAGTTGATTTAAAAGAAAACAGAGTCTTTGAAAACAGAATTGACCAACAAGATAATGATAGGAAATCCCATTCTGAATATCATTCCATTATCTGTCATTATTGTGGTAGATCAGGTCATATTTCTCACACATGTAGTCTTAAGAAAAATTTACATGTGAGAAATAAATTTGTATGGATCCCTAAAGGACAAGTAAGGTCCAGCGCTAACCATGTAGGACCCAAGTACAAATGGGTACCAAAACTCCCTTCCAGTGCCTTACTTGTGCAGGAAAAATCAAGAGTTCCTCTTGCCCAAAAGAAGAGAGCTCGTGGTGATGTCACTGCTGCAACCACCTGGTACAATCATGAGAAGCTTTGCACTACCACAAGGAACAAAGGTTTTGTCTCAAGGATGAGCTATCACAGAGTTCCACTCAACTATCCTGAGAAAAACAAGAGAGAAAGGATGTCTCAATCAATATGGAGAAAGCCTATGAATCCTGTCTCTCCTAAGAAAGTGCTTCAGGCCAAAGATAAGTATAGAAGATCTCCTTGGGTAAGCAAGGGATCACTTAAGGTTGAAGCATGCAATAGTAAAATCTCCTATGCAAATGTTAGATGGACTTATTGAGATTTTACATCAAGCATCATGTATATGAACATTATATGCCTTATAAGGGTTTCTCACAATGTTCATAGTCTACATACTGTCATGATTAAAATATATATATCCTTGAGAATACAGTCATATTTGATTCACAACGACATATTCATAGTGAATGATTCTTAGATGTATACGAACTTTACACTCCCTACAAACTGACCTGTCAGATCCAAGTTTGGAGACTGAAAAATGGGAAAAAGGAATCATTTGGTATTTTGTAGGAAAGAAGATCCAAAGGAACAACAATATTCAAGATCATACCTGATCTGAGCAATGTGTCAAATCTGAATGAGCTGTTGTTTATACTGGGCTCCGAGTGCTACTGCTTCTGAGATTGAAAAGATCAAACACCACCTGCCAAAATCAAACAAGCTGCTACTTGACGCAAATGTAACTTTGATTATGAAAGCTTGAGCGATATGGATGCACAAGAGAGAACATCAACAAGTATGCTCATGAGAAGAAATGGCTGTTCTGAACTTGATCTTGGGAAAATTTTGCCAATCTCATATGAGTATTTCTTTCCATCACTCATTTTGTTATGCATCTTAATGGATAGTCTTTCCTGTCAGACTTGGATTAGGAACTTTTAAATTTACTTTGGCAAAATTGGTAAGAGTAGTGAGATCACATTAAGCATATTTGAAAGGACTTGAGATGAGATTTGAAAACTACTGTGATCATATGCTGAGAATTTGGTTGATTTGTAAACCTGATTTATTCTTAAAACTAAACTATTCTCTTGACTGTAAGGCTTTTAGAATTTCATTGTGTTGACAATTTACATATCTTCATAATCTAGCATGAACATTCTTAAGGCATATTTATCGAATTATGTTTGTTTATGAAACTCTGAAAATATGCAATCTATTCTATACTCCCTGTACTATCACACTGGTATTTATCCAAAAGAGTATGAGTAAAGTTCATGACTTGAGAGTGAAACTATGTGAAATTGTGAACAAAATTTTCAAAATCTGTTTTCACTTTAGTAATGCTCTTGTTTTACCAAACTATCACTGAGGGTTGATTAATTTATCCTTATAAAGAGACATTTGGGAATGTAAAGATGAAGTTTAAATCTTCAGCAAACATCTGTACTTAATTATTAAAACCTGCCAACTGTGCTAACTTAGGCATCGAAGTGCCAACCTTAAGTTTTGCAGGTCCCTCAATGTTAAATCTTAAGTAGGTACAACCGGAAGCAAAACTACTTCCGGATGCTCTCGTGCTGGCGCTGAATGACTACTCAAGGCAACCAAGAGCGCCTGTCTAACCGGAAGCAAAACCACTTCCGGATGATCACACGCTGACGCTGGATGATGAAACCGAGAGAGCTCCAGCATCAGTCCTAGGGACACGTCACTTCAGAAACGTTTCAACTCCCTCTATGGGGCGTTGTGCCTTCTCTGACTAATCGAAGCAACACGTGTCACCAGGTGTGTCGTTCCAACTTAAAATCTTACGTTACCCAATGTGTGAAAATTTGAAAGGAGATGCCTATTTTACCCTTAGTAGTTTTGCCTATAAATAGATGTCATTTTTCACTTTCACTTTTTACTTGCATCAAATTCACTTTAACCATTCTCTCTGAAATTCTCTTCATCTTTATATGTGTTCTTCGCATTCTTCGAACACTCTTTCGCATTTCATCTCTTTTCACCAATCATCCCACACAAAAATGGCCGGATCTCATGAATCCAACCCAGTTACACAGAAAACCTCTTCATCCCAGAAACACAAGTCGAAATCTGGGAAATCAAAGCACAAACATTCTGGTAAATCTGGGCATCGTGAAGAACATCGCGATGAACATCATGAACACCGTGAAGGTTCTGGGCAAACACCAGGGCAGGATGAAAATATTCAGGGTCAGCCTGAAACTTCTGGTAGAGTGGCAGAACAGCCAGTGGCTTCTGAAAATGAGCAAGCAAGGGAAGCCCAGAGAAAAGGGAAGAAGAAGAAGGTGCAATTTGCTGAAGAGCCTTCTTCCAAGAGGCAGAGGGTTGAAGAAGATGACCCTACTATATACAGAGATGGGGCATTGGAGAGTGTGGCCGCCAAATTTGAGACATCCATTCCCATCTTCAACCATGGCCTGTTCATCGATCTGGACAAGATTGATGAACTAGGGTTCCCTCATCTGCGCCCTTACCTTGAGAGGTACATGCCCTGGCTGGGGATCAACCAGGACTACAACGTCAACGTCCTGCGAGTCTTCTCCCAATCCCTCTCTGGCAAGGCTAAGTACAAGAAGGTGGATGGGAAAGAGCAAGTCCACAAACTCTCCTTCACTGCCACTGTAAGGGGGAGGACCTTCAGGTTCACTTGGAGGACCTTGAATGAGATGATGGGAATCACAGAAGAAAGTATGAATGAATGGATCTACCCTGAGTCTCACAAGTACAGCAAGGAGGAACTCGAGGAGTTGTATGGCACCAACAACAAGAAAGTATCCAAGATGTCTGACTCTAACAGGCTCTTGTACTACGTCTACTCCCGGATGATGACTCATAAGGGAGGCAATTTCAACGAGTTCACACTGCTGGACAACCCTTGGTTCCCCAGACTCCTCTCCCGCAAGCCAATCAACCCCGGCCAGTTGATCTGCCTTGAGCTTCAGCGCTGGATAAATAATGACAAGTCTGGCTACCTTCCCTATCCCACTATCATTTCCCTCCTCCTTGAGAAGCACCTGATCAAGGCCACATCTGCCGTGGAGGAAGAAAATGTAAAGTGTAAGCCTGTGGGAGCAACCAACATTGGGAAGATGGGCATCAAGTACATCAAGCCTGCTAAGCCCACTCGCTCAGGATCACAGGCCGAGAGCGCCTCTCAGACTTCAGTCCCCTCTACATCTGGTGCAGGGGATCAAGAAGTGGACTCCCATGTTGGGCCAAGCCGTGCTGCAAGAGTGCCAGCCTCTGTTAGGGCCTTTGCCGAGGAAGTAAAGGAAGAGCTTCTATTTAGGCTGCCTGAATCCTTGGTGGGTCCTCTCCGTGCTGAGTGTGACGCCGGTTTCCAGCACCAAGGGGAGCGGATCCAGCGGCTCGAGGACAGAGTGGGTCAGATCGAGAATCACCTTGCCAGGGTGGATGCAAAGTTAGATCTCATCCTCCAACACCTACAGATTCCCCAACCATCACAAGGTAACCTACCACCTCCTCCTCCTCCTCAAAACCCACCTCCTCCTCCTCTTAATCACCCTCAACTTCCCCCTCCTCCTCCACCTAACACTCAACAACCTCAACCACCACCACAAAATGACCAGCAACCCCCACCATCACCAAACAATGACCACCAATCCCAATCTTCCCCTACCCATGACCAGCAAACCCAAGACTCACCTCACCACTCTCCACGCCAATCCCCACTAAATTCTCCATCTCCACCTCCTTCACCCATTCTCTCACGCCCTGGCGCTCCTACACGCTCTCCACTCTGTCTCTCCAACCCTACCCATCCAAGCCCTAGACCCATAGGATCTGACACAGCCATTCACCCCCTCAGCCAAATCTATAGAGAGTATCCCCGCCTTCAACCACTCTCTGATGACCATTTACCATTTACCCCAGCCTCCACCAACTACAAGGAATACTCCTCCACCCATCCCTACGAAGGTCTCTTTGTCACCCCCGATTGGTTCCCCAACCTCCTCACCAGAAAGTACCCTATCTACCTCCTCCCCAGAGACCTCACCCCAAAAATCTCCACACTCCTCGTCCTCAAGTCCATCCCTGGCCCTCACCCTCTTTGATGATGCCAAAAGGGGGAGAGATGTGATGTCCACTCTGCGCCTGACAATGAACACAAGGGATGTCCTCAGCCAGCCATCTCTCTGGATTGATGAAGATATAACAGCAGCCCTTCGCCGTGCTATGGAATCCCAAAGGTTGGGTGGTGCTGAGAGCCTTATAAGGGGAGAAGCCATCCGGTTCATGCAGCAGAAGAGGTTGGCTGAGCAAGGACCACATTTGGAGATGGTTGTCTTTGGGCAGAATGAACAATCCTCACAACCTGAGTCATCATCAGAGCCTCCTCCAACTAAAACGAGTAGAAAAATTGTTGAGGAGATCATGATGAAGTGGGGACTGAAGAGACCCAACCATCCTCCAATTGTGATAGCCAAGCCCATTCCTGCATCCTCTGGGCAAGAGTCTGAGATCCCTACATCTGAGCAATCATCTATCCCTCCTTCCTCGTCTGAGCCAGCAGCCAGATTCAGTGAGCTCAGAAAGAAGGCCGTTGCTAGGAAACGTGCCAGGAAGATAATTGCCACCACTGAATCTGATGAGAGTGAGGAAGAGACTCCATCTGACCTACCTGAGCAAGGAACTTCATCTGCCCGGGTTGAGCAAGAAATTCCAGTGGTTCAAGCAGTTCCTATTCTGAAGGAAGTCAAGTTGGAAATTGAAGACATGACCCCTGAGGAATTTGAGAAGTTTGGATTCACAGACAAGCTATCCTTTGGTCAGATGGCGTGCCTCGATGCTGACAGAGCTAGTGCCATGCCCACTCCTCCAATTAGCAAGAGCAAAGGGAAGAGTAAGGGGAAAGGGAAAAGGAAAGCCCAGGAAGTTGAGGAGGATCCCAACTTCCCTGTATGGAACGTAAAAATCCGGGCTGTTCACTATCCCAATGGAGAGGTCTCCTACTTCGACGATGCTACTGGGTTCCCTGGGTATGAAGAAGTGGAGAACCTGAAAAGGGCATTTGAGGAGTCTATTGAATCAGAGAGGCTCAGAAGGGAAAGAGATGAAGAAGAGCTTCAGCAGATCATTGCCCAGATAGACCGGAATGTGCATGAGGCCGAGCTAGCCAAACTACAAAAGGAAAATGAAGAGAGACAAAAGGAGAGGGAGAGGAAAAAGAAACACAAACCCTGAACCCCCAATCCAAACATTCTTTTAACTTAGAAATTTTCCTTTTGTTTTGTTTTCATGCATACTTTCATACTTGCTTAAAGTTATTTACATGTATATGTTCTTTACTTGTAAATGTTATTTGATTATATACTCTGACTTGTAACTTCTGCTCATCAATAATATTTGTCTAAGTTACTTGTTCTTATCTATTGCTTTTATTCTTTTGCTAATCCTTCCTTATGAATTTAATCGATAAAACTAGGTTTGTCATCATCAAAAAGGGGGAGAATGTTAGAATCTTAAGTTTTGATGAAGACTAAAATATAAAAGAATAGACCAAGTACTTAGAGAGCAATAGGTTAGCATAGGATCCCAAGTAAGAGTGCAACCGGATGTGGATTTACTTCCGGATAGACTAGGACTCGAGCACGCGGATGAATGATTTATCCCCCAGCGGCAGCGAGTAACTCACTAGGGAATTAACTTAGTCCATAAGCATTAGGTACACAAAACCTTAAGACTAAGCTATGATTCAACCGGAAGTGAAATTGCTTCCTGTTAGATTTAGACTGGCGCAGACTGATAGAATAGAATAACCCCAAGCGTCAGTGAAAAAGCCACGTCAAGTGAAATTGCTTCCTGATAGATTTAGACTGGCACAGACTGATAGAGGTAATATTGTAAGTAATGGATACACAAGAGGGGGGGTGAATTGTGTTTCAAAAATTAAATGCTCAAATAAAATAACACACGAGTTATACTGGTTCGGTCTACCTGACCTACGTCCAGTTCCTCAACCTCCCAGGTCGAGTTCCACTAAACCTCAGGTTTTAAATCGGGTTCACCTGAAAACCTTACAACCGCAAGTTTTCACGGGCTCACTTGCAACCTTACAACAAGTTTCACTCAGGCTCACTTGTAACCTTTCTAACTAACTCCCCCTTACACCAAGCAAGGGGTTTACCTTTTCACTTAAAGGATTTTTGACTAAGTTCTCTTAAAGAACAGATTGTGATACACACTTAAGTACAATAAATGCTCTTATGACAAGAAGAGACTTAACAACAAGAGTACAGAATAAGTAGGTGAGTGTAAACTCTTGATGTGTTAAATGCTCTTCGCTTTTCTGGGCAGCTTTGAATGCTTGAGAATGTTCTTCGTTTTCTTGCTCTGACTTTACTCAAGAATATTCAAAAATTCGATCCTTCATAAATGAAGTTGAGTTCTCTTATATAGTCTTCAAGCATTCTGAGCTCTTGGTAGGTGGGCTAGCCGTTTGAATATGTCCGTTTTTCCCTTGTTACCGTTTGCCCATTTAATGCTTCATCAATGCATAGCAGGGTTGACTTGCTTTATCTCTGAAAAGTAGCCCTGACACCTCTGCTCTGACAAAAGCATTCTGACTTCTGAGTATGTGATGTTTACTCTTGCACTCTTGCTGACGGATGATCATCATTCATCCGCAAGTGGTAATCTTGCTCTGCAAGTGTTAAGCTCTGAGTCCCAATGTCAAGAGTCTTTCCATCCGGAAGCTCATTTGCATCCGGAAGCGTGACCATGTTCTGCACATACTGGTTAGTCCAACATAGCAATATATATATAAGAATTATACATGCTGTGGGAAGCTTGTTTGCTATGGGGAGTAGTTTACTTAGACTGTGTTCTGATTTGGTCTATGATGTATCCGGAAGCATTTTTACATCCGGAAGTAAAACCACTAGATGAAGGATCTTTGTTCACTATAACTCACTCTCACTTAGTGTATTTCATCCCAACACTCAGCGCTAGTCACTAAGCTATCGGAAGCACTTTTACTTGACGTGGTGAATTCACTGACGCTTAGGGTGAAATCTGTTCTATCAGTCTGCGCCAGTCAAGATCTAACAGGAAGCAACTTCACTTGATGTTGCATTTCCACTGACGCTCGGGGTTATATCTAGTTTATCAACCTGCGCCAGTCTAAATCTAATAGGAAGTGCTTTCACTTGGCGAAGTAGACTCACTGACGCTTGGGGTAATATCTATTCTGTCGCTCTGCGCCAGTCTAAGTCTAACAGGAAGCAAACTCACTTCCGATTGAGTCATAGCTTAGCCTTAAGATTTGTGTGCTTAATGTTCATGGACTAAGTTAAAACCCTATTGATTTACTTGCTGACGCTGGGGGATGAAAGCATTCATCCGCGTGCGCAAGTCCTAATCTATCCGAAAGTAAAACCTCATCCGGAAGCGCTCTTACTTGGGATCCTATGTTAATCCTATTGCTTCCTAGGCACTTGGTCTAATCCTTTATATTTTAGTCTTCATCAAAACTTAAGATTCTAACATTCTCCCCCTTTTTGATGATGACAAACTTAGTTTTATCGATTAAGTTCATATGAAAGGATTAGCTGAAGAATAAAAGCAATAGTTAAGAACAAGTAACTTAGACAAATATTATTGATAAGCATAAGTTACAAGTCAGAGCATATAATCAGATAACATTTACAGGTAAAGCGCATATATTAGGCAGATATGAAAGTATGCATGAAGAAGGAAACATTTCTAAGTACACAAAATAAAATTGGGACTGGGGTTTTAGGGTTTTTGTTTCTTCTTCCTCTCCCTCACGCTGAAGCTCTTTTTCATCAAGGAACTCCCAGGATAGCAAGACTAGTGGTCAATGCATCTCTCCCCCTTTTGGCATCATCAAAGAGGATTTTTTTCGTATTTGATCGCCGTAGCCTCCTCCTTAGGGATGGACTTCCTCTTCTTATCAAGCTTCTCTTGCTTAGAACCCACTAACAGTTCTGCCATTCTACCAGAAGTTTCAGGCTGACCTTGAATATTTTCATCCTGCCCTAGTGCAATTTGCCCAGAGACTTCATGGTGTTTTTCACGATACCCAGATTTTCCAGAATGTTGATGACTTGATTTCCCAGATTTGGACTTGTGTTTCTTAGATGAGGAGGGTTTCCTCGAAACTGGGTTTGTTTCAGAGGGTTTGGCCATTTTTGTGGGGTTGATGAAAAGTTTATATGAAGAGGATGAAGAACATAGATGAAGATGAAGAATGTATGCAAGAATTTGTACTTGAAGATGAAAAGTGAAGTGAAAAGAGATGTCCTTTTTATAGGTAAAGTCACTAAGGGCAAAAAGGTCATGCTTCTTCACATTATCACACATTGGGTAGCGTAAACACTTAAGTTGGAGCGATATACCTGATGACACGTGTCGCTTTATATTGTCCGAGAAGTCGAAACGTCTCATTTGGAAGTTGAAGCGTTTTCTGAAGTGACATGTCTTTTTGGACTTGTGCTGGCGCTCTCTTGGTTTGATCATCCAGTGCCAGTGAGTGATTATCCGGAAGTGGTTTTGCTTCCGGTTGCACTTACTTAAGATTTAACATTGAACACCTGCAAAAACATATATTGGCACTCCGATGCCCAAGTCAGTATTGTTGTAAGTGATAAATAATCAAGTATAAAAAAAAATTTACACTTCATTTGGGTTTACCATTCCCAAATCACCTCTAATGAAAATAAACTGGTCAGTCCCCAGAGGCTTAGTGAAGATGTCCGCAAGCTGTTGTTGTGTGGGAACAAACTGCACCTTGACATCCTTCTTTTGAACATGGTCTCTGATGAAGTGATGTCGGACGTCAATGTGCTTAGTCCTTGTGTGCTGAACTGGATTCTTGGCGAGGCTAATTGTGCTTGTGTTATCACAAAGGATGGGTGCCTCAGGGAACTCCAAGCCAAGATCTCTCAACTGGTTTTTCAGCCATAGCACTTGTGCACAACAACTTGCAGCAGCAATGTATTCTGCCTCAGTGGATGACAAGGACACGCAGGTTTGCTTCTTGCTGGCCCAAGACACCAGACAACCACCAAGAAAGGCGCATTGTCCACTGGTGCTCTTTCTATCTGTTTTATAACCTGCATGGTCAGAGTCAGAATAAGCCCACAAGAACTCTTGGTTACCTCTAGGATACCAAAGACCAAGTTCTTGTGTTCCCTCAAGGTATCTCAGAATGCGTTTGACACATGTTAAGTGTGATTCCTTGGGGTTGGCTTGAAACCTAGCGCACATGCCTACACTAAATTGAATATCAGGCCTGCTGGCTGTTAGGTATAAGAGGGAACCTATCATTCCCCTATACATGGGCAGGCTGACAGATTTACCCTTTGCGTCAGCGTCGAGTGCGGCAGTGGTGCTCATAGGAGTGTCATACTCCTTGCATTCATCCATCCCAAACTTTTTGAGTAGTTCTCTGCAGTATTTGGTTTGGGAGATGAAGATTCCATTCTTCTTTTGTTTGATCTGCAGGCCTAGGAAGAACGTTAGTTCTCCCATCATTGACATCTCAAATTCACCCTGCATAGTCTTAGAAAAATCTTCACAAAGTTTCTCGTTAGTTGCCCCAAATATAATATCATCAACATAAATTTGGACAATTAGCATATCTCTATCTTTGTGAAGGATAAACAGTGTATTATCTAATTTGCCCCTTGAGAAACCCTTGCCCAGCAAAAAGCTGCTGAGTCTCTCATACCAAGCTCGAGGAGCTTGTTTCAGGCCATATAAAGCTTTCTTTAATCTATACACATGTTTGGGGTGCTTATGGTCCTCAAAGCCAGGAGGTTGTTCTACATATACCTCTTCTTTAATATAACCATTAAGAAATGCACTCTTTACATCCATTTGATATAATCTAAAACCTTTCATGGATGCAAAGGCTAGAAGAATCCTTATTGCTTCAAGTCTAGCGACTGGAGCAAAAGTTTCTTCATAGTCAATGCCTTCTTCTTGGTTGTATCCTTTGGCTACTAGTCTGGCTTTGTTTCTGGTGATTTGACCTGTCTCATCCAGTTTGTTCTTGAAGACCCACTTGGTCCCTACTATGGATTGATGAGACGGCCTTGGGACTAGTTCCCACACTTGACTTCTCTCAAATTGATTTAGCTCTTCCTGCATGGCAATAATCCAGTCGCAGTCCTCAAGAGCTTGTTAAACTGAAGTTGGTTCGATTTGAGATAGGAATGCTCCGAACTCAACTTCATTTTGAACTTGTCTTCTAGTTCTGACACCAGAAGAAACATCACCAAGCACTTGATCAAGAGGATGATCCCTGTGATGTCTCCTAGCTATTGGCAACTGTGCCTCCTCAGGCATGGGTTGCTCTCTAGGTTCATCACTGGGTTCACCTTCTTCTTTGGGATTGCTTGTTGGTGTTTCTTTTGGTGGTGAGGAAGATGATGATAGTTTTGGAAGATTAAGTGCTTCATCATCTTCTATGGATTGTCCCCATGTAGGAGTTTCATCAAATACAACATGCATGGATTCTTCTACAGTTTTAGTTCTCATGTTGTATATCCTATATGCTTTACTCCTAAGGGAATATCCTATGAATATGCCTACATCAGCCTTTGGATCAAACTTACCCAAATTTACCTTTCCATTATTATGCACGTAGCATTTTGATCCGAATATTCTGAGGTGGCTGATGTTGGGCTTCCTCCCTTTGTATAGCTCGTATGGAGTTTTATCCAAGCCCTTGCGAACATAGGCTCTGTTGGAGATATAGCAAGCAGTGCTCATAGCGTCCGCCCAGAACACTTGAGAAACCTCTTTCTCGTTGAGCATGCTTCTAGCCATCTCTGTCAGAACCCTGTTCTTCCTTTCGACCACTCCATTTTGCTGAGGAGTCCTAGGAGCTGAGAAGTTATGTTCAATGCCGTTTTGCTCACATAGCTCAGAGAAGCTATGGTTCTCAAACTCCCCTCCATGGTCTGTCCTTATGGCTGTGATTTTGAGCTCTCTCTCATTCTGCACTTTCTTAGCCAGGACAACAAAAGCATCAAAAGTATCTTGCTTAGAGGCAAGAAACATAGTCCAAGTGAACCTTGAATAGTCATCCACCACTACTAGAGCATATAGGTTTCCACCCAAGCTCTTTACTCTTGCTGGCCCAACTAAATCCATGTGGATTAGTTCCAAGGGCCTGCTGGTGGAGACTCTCTTCTTGGTTTTAAACGAGGACTTAGTTTGCTTTCCTCGTTGGCAGGATTCACAGATAAAATCATGCTTAACTTTAAAAGAGGGAATACCTATAGCTAGCTCATTTTTAATTAGCATATCCAATTGAGTAAAATTGACATGAGCTAACCTCTTATGCCAAAGCCAGCTGTTCTCGTCACTAGATATTAAACATTTCTCTTCTAGCTGTTGACATAAATCTATGGTATATAGATTCCCATTTCTATTGGCCTTAAGTTTATACTTTAAGTTGGCCTTATCTAAGATTAGATCCTGCTTGTCAACTATTAAGCACTCATTTGAATCAAATATTACCCAGTTACCTTTGTCCGTGCTTTGACTTACGCTTAGCAGGTTGTGACAGAGACCGTCCACTAGATATACATCTTTGACTGGTCCGACTTCTCCAACTCCAGTGATCTTGCCACTTTGATTTCCTCCAAAGGTCACTATGGCTCCATCTTTGATCACCAGAGATTTGAACTTGTCTCTGTCTCCAGTCATATGTCTCGAGCATCCGCTATCGATGTACCATTTTTTGTTCTTGGATGCCTTGAGACACACCTGAAACAATCAAGCAGCTTTAGGTACCCAACCTTTCTTGGGTCCCTTGTTAGTAGCGTTTAGTGCCCTTGGTCTAGCTTTGGGCTTAACCTTGGGCTTATGAACATTTGGATCCTTTGGTCTAGTGCTGGCTCTAGGCTCTTGGGTTTTCCCTGTGGGATGATTCCAGGCTCGGGATCCTTGTCCTTCCTTGGTGTCCTTTGCAGGAGGAGGATCCTGTGTACCCTTAGTTCCTTTGGGCACCCATTTGTAAGAGCTGTTAGCTCCATGCTTCTTAGCATTACAGGTGGACATGGAGTGTCCTTTCCTGTTGCAGTAGTTACAGAAGCTAAAAGGTGAGGAGCTATGACTGGTGGCTTTATGGAAGAACTTTAAGTAAGGCTTTACTTTTGGTTCTTCCCATTTTTTCTTTCTAGGGGTATATCCCAAGCCAGTTCTATCTCTATATGCCCTTTGGTTCATTAAGAGTATATTTAGCATTTCTGAACCATTGGTAAATTTCTGCAGGGCATTTTGCAGCTTATTATTTTCTTCTGAGATTTTGCTGCAATTTGGACAGCTCTCAGGCATTGGGGTGTTGGGTTCCGCTTGGGGAGAACCCTGTCCATCCACCATTGGAAATCTTCTAGCTTCCGCTAGTTCCTCACTAAGTGAGTCCACCTTGGACTCAAGTGATTCCTTTTTGGTTTTCAGGAATTTATAGGCTTTACATAGTTTAGAGAATTCTTCATGAATCTCATTGTAAGCCTCTTGTAGTTCAGGAAGAGTTACCTCATGTTCTTCGTTGGTGAGGTCAAGATCTGAAGATGCTTCCTCATCCTCTTCTCTAGCTACCAGGCAGAGGTTGGCAACTTCTTCATCATCACTTGCTTCCTCATCTGAGCTATTTACCCAAATGGAGGAAACAAGAGCCTTTCTTTTATCCTTGCTTTTAGACCTCTGCAGGCTGGGACATTCAGCCTTGAAGTGACCAGGCTTATTGCATTCAAAACACACAGGGACCTTCTCTTTCTTGTATCCCTTCTTCTGGCTGGAGTCACCTTTCTGATAGCCTTCCTTCTTTCTGAGGAATTTCCTGAACTTCCTCACCATCATAGCCATCTCCTCATCGTCCATCTCATCGTCGTCATCCTCATCATTGTCATTGATCTCTTTGCTGGGAGCAACGAGAGCAAGGTTCTTACTCTTGGATGAGGTTTGAGGGGCTCTCATAGCCAGCAAGGTAGGCTCATATTCAGCAAGGGAGCCAAAGAGAGCGGTGACGGAGCTGGTTGATTCTCCTTGCACTTCTTGCAGAATAGTTACTTTGGTGATCCAGTCACCCCTCAAGATTTTCAGAATCTTGCTCACTTGCTCTCTTTCAGGGATATCCTTACCAAGCGAGGCTAGATTGTTGATGAGATGGGTGAATCTGAGCTCTAGATCTCTGATGGGCTCGGTGGGGCTTAGCATGGCGAATTTGTGAAATTCTTCCACCAGCATCTCAACACGTCTTGTTTTTACTCCCCTGGTTCCGGAGTGTGCAGCCTCAAGAGCCTCCCACATATCTTTTGCATTTTTGTGGTGGCTGATCCTGTGAAACTCTTTGTAGCTGAGAGCACACTGGATGTAGTGCATAGCCCTATGGTTGAGTTGGACTAGAGCATAGTCCTCAGGAGTGTATCTGGCTTTCACCTTAGCAAACCCATCCTCATCTAAGGGAATTTGATCCCCATGTTCGATCACGTCCCATAGTCTGATATCGCTTGACTTGATATAAGTTTCCATTCTGAACTTCCAGAATGGATAGTTGTGCCCATCGAAGCCTGGGGGCTTGTTGGGTTGTACAGCGACATCTGGCAGAGAATAATCCGTATCCATTACAAAGATCTTTGCTTTCTGCGATTCGTTGGAATCGAGTAAGAAAGACCCGCTCTGATACCAAATGTAAGTAATGGATACACAAGAGGGGGGGGGGTGAATTGTGTTTCAAAAATTAAATGCTCAAATAAAATAACACACGAGTTATACTGGTTCGGTCTACCTGACCTACGTCCAGTTCCTCAACCTCCCAGGTCGAGTTCCACTAAACCTCAGGTTTTAAATCGGGTTCACCTGAAAACCTTACAACCGCAAGTTTTCACGGGCTCACTTGCAACCTTACAACAAGTTTCACTCAGGCTCACTTGTAACCTTTCTAACTAACTCCCCCTTACACCAAGCAAGGGGTTTACCTTTTCACTTAAAGGATTTTTGACTAAGTTCTCTTAAAGAACAGATTGTGATACACACTTAAGTACAATAAATGCTCTTATGACAAGAAGAGACTTAACAACAAGAGTACAGAATAAGTAGGTGAGTGTAAACTCTTGATGTGTTAAATGCTCTTCGCTTTTCTGGGCAGCTTTGAATGCTTGAGAATGTTCTTCGTTTTCTTGCTCTGACTTTACTCAAGAATATTCAAAAATTCGATCCTTCATAAATGAAGTTGAGTTCTCTTATATAGTCTTCAAGCATTCTGAGCTCTTGGTAGGTGGGCTAGCCGTTTGAATATGTCCGTTTTTCCCTTGTTACCGTTTGCCCATTTAATGCTTCATCAATGCATAGCAGGGTTGACTTGCTTTATCTCTGAAAAGTAGCCCTGACACCTCTGCTCTGACAAAAGCATTCTGACTTCTGAGTATGTGATGTTTACTCTTGCACTCTTGCTGACGGATGATCATCATTCATCCGCAAGTGGTAATCTTGCTCTGCAAGTGTTAAGCTCTGAGTCCCAATGTCAAGAGTCTTTCCATCCGGAAGCTCATTTGCATCCGGAAGCGTGACCATGTTCTGCACATACTGGTTAGTCCAACATAGCAATATATATATAAGAATTATACATGCTGTGGGAAGCTTGTTTGCTATGGGGAGTAGTTTACTTAGACTGTGTTCTGATTTGGTCTATGATGTATCCGGAAGCATTTTTACATCCGGAAGTAAAACCACTAGATGAAGGATCTTTGTTCACTATAACTCACTCTCACTTAGTGTATTTCATCCCAACATTCAGCGCTAGTCACTAAGCTATCGGAAGCACTTTTACTTGACGTGGTGAATTCACTGACGCTTAGGGTGAAATCTGTTCTATCAGTCTGCGCCAGTCAAGATCTAACAGGAAGCAACTTCACTTGATGTTGCATTTCCACTGACGCTCGGGGTTATATCTAGTTTATCAACCTGCGCCAGTCTAAATCTAATAGGAAGTGCTTTCACTTGGCGAAGTAGACTCACTGACGCTTGGGGTAATATCTATTCTGTCGCTCTGCGCCAGTCTAAGTCTAACAGGAAGCAAACTCACTTCCGATTGAGTCATAGCTTAGCCTTAAGATTTGTGTGCTTAATGTTCATGGACTAAGTTAAAACCCTATTGATTTACTTGCTGACGCTGGGGGATGAAAGCATTCATCCGCGTGCGCAAGTCCTAATCTATCCGAAAGTAAAACCTCATCCGGAAGCGCTCTTACTTGGGATCCTATGTTAATCCTATTGCTTCCTAGGCACTTGGTCTAATCCTTTATATTTTAGTCTTCATCAAAACTTAAGATTCTAACAAATATAACCCTAAGCGTCAGTGAATCAGCTACGTCAAGTGAAATTGCTTCCTGTTAGATTTAGACTGGCACACGCTGATAAAAGAGATATAACCCTAAGCGTCAGTGAGTTTACCACGTCAAGTGAAAGTGCTTCCGATAGCTTAGTGACTAGCGCTGACTGTTGGATTGAAGGACACTGAGCGAGAGTGAGTGATAATGAACTAAATCCTTCATCCAGTGGATTTACTTCCGGATGTAGAAGTGCTTCCGGATACACGTTAGACTTAGGGAACGCCCACTGCATGTGACTATGTGCTTATATTGCTAAACTAACGTTCAAGTGCAGCACACTAAGTAAGGTTGCTTCCGGATGAGAAGTTGCTTCCGCAAGCAATCAGAATGTCAGAACGTTCAGAGATGCAGTGTCAGAATGCTTATGTCAGAGCAGAGGTGTCAGGACTACTTTTCAGAGATAAAGCAAGTCAACCCTGCTATGCATTGATGAAGCATTTATTGGGCAAACGGTAACATGGGATTAACGGCTATATTCAAACGGACATATTCAACCTGCCACCCAAGCCTTGATGTCAAGTATAAAAGGAACATCTACATTCAGAAGAGAAGAGAGAAGAATAGAGCCTATTGTCTGAAACATTGTATTCTACATTCCTCTCATCTTCTACTACTCTCAGATCTAGATTTGTAACATTATTAGAGAGTGATTCAGTTGTACTTAAGTGAGTAACATCATCTACTCTTAGAGAGAGTCATTTGTACTTAAGTGCTTATCACAATCAGTTCATAGAGTGAACATATAACCAAATCCTCTAATTAATAGAGGTTGTTCTAAAGCTTGTGCTTGAAGAACAGAATTGTTATCTTACAATAGTAAGGGGGAGCATTTAGAGGTTTTCTAAATCTCCATAGGTTGCAAGTTAGCCCGCAAAACTTGTGGTTGTAAGGTTGCAGGTGATCCCGTTGTAAAACCTGTGGTTGTAAAGGTTTGCAGGTTAGCCCGTGATAAAACCTGTGGGTTGTTAGGTGAACCCGTGTTCGTAAAACCTAAAGTGTAAAGGCTTTCTTGTGCCTGGTTCAAACAAGAAGTTTAGTGGATTGAAAATCTCAGGTGGAGCCTGGGGACTGGATGTAGGTCTGGGAGTGACCGAACCAGGATAAACTCGCTTGTGCATATTCTGCTTATTTAAATCTCACACCAAGCACCACACCACTACATACTCACTTGTGCTTGGGATGATTCATCGTCACTCTCATCAAGCACAAGGAGTAAAGTTTTAAAAAGGGAAAATTCTCAGTTTTTATTCTGCCACCCAATTCACCCCCCCCCCCTCTTGGGTGACAGCCACACATTTCAAATTCACCCCCCCTCTTGTGCATCCATTACTTTCAAATATGAGATCTCTCATATAGTCACATGCCCTAATCATGACAATGTCTACTTTGTTAGGTCATTCCACTTCATCTTCAACATCCACAGTCATACAAACTTGTTCCCTCATGGAACATTTGGTTCATTTTGTAAAGTTGGTGGTGACCTTTTGTTAGTACTCATAGCATCAAAAACTAATGGATGGGTATTTTCTTGTCAATGGAGTTATCAACACATGATTAGGTTCACTAAAAAAATTGGTCCCAAAAAAATATTTTAAATCAAACACATCATCTATACATATACTAAACATGTATGAAAAAAATATAAAGGACCCTCAAAGAATCTAAATAAATTTCAAAGACAACTTAACACTTATGTAAGTTTAATTCATGATTATTCACAAATATATGTATAATAGAAATTACTCAATTCCTATTTAATTGATATACAATCAACTAATTTCAAATAAAAATCACTTATTTTTATTTTAATTGATACACAACTAGTAAGGATTACTTATCCCTATTTAATTGATACATAATCAATTTATGCGTTTAATAAAAAATTTTAAAAACATTTGGACCTACATACCTTAAAAAATAAAGGAAAACAAAAAAAGAAGGATTTTTTTTTTGAAAAATACTTAATTAAATAATTATAAAATATATAAATAATTAATTATTAATCTTGGTTAAAAAAATGAGCCCAGAAAAAAAGTAAAACTAGATCCTTAAAAAAATCTGCAACTTTTGTTATTGGGCCCGAAAAATGGCCCAACAACCTTTTATAATAATTAAATAAAAACGCAAAGGGCCACAACCCAAATTTTATTTTAAATAATTATTTTAATTTTTTTAAATAGGCCAAAAATACAAACGGCTGGCCTAACACAATGTCCATTTCGTTTAATTTCCTTTTTGTTTTAACATTAAACTCGGATTGGACCATGACCCAATCCCTTTATTATTGTTTTTTAAAATGTCCGGACTGGTTTGAGCCAACCGGTTAGGTCCGTTCACTAAGAACATCTTGCGAACCACAAAACACATCATTTCATTAAATGAAATGTTGTGATATTACGATTTTCCCCCTCTTCTTCATTATCATGTCGAGACGAATCCAAGCATGAACAATACGCACACAAAATAATGGATCTGAGCGGAACAAAGTGTATCGTTAATTAGTTTGACTAAAATGGTGATGCGGACCCTGAGTAAAATTTTGGTACACGTAAGCTTTTTAGTCAAATCAATGATCAAATTTAATGGTGTTACCAAAATTGCACCAAATTTTATTTTTCATGCACAAAATTGAGATCGAAAATACTTTGTTCCGCTCAATGCTACTAGCGTAATAGTTCATTCCTAAAATTGTACCTTTTACCCATAATTTTAAAATACTCGTATGGCTTGATTTGTAAACTATATGCACATGGCATTGACCATTTACTTTCTAGTGTGATTGAAGAAAGCATGTCCACTGCACGTATATCGGTGGAATTAGAATGGTACTCTTCATTTTCAAGATAGTGAAATAATCAGTTTTAAGTACATCAAACAAGAATAAAAGTATTCTTGCTCAGAATATAACATTTTTATTGTTGCGCCGTCTCTTAAGTGTACACTTGGCCAAATAACATCTGTCATCGCTTTTACTATTAAAAAATAGCCACACCTTATATTATTATTTCTTGCCATTTCCAGTCACCAATAATTATTACTCATTTCTTAAGCCTTATTAGCCATCAGCTGACGTACTTACGCCAACCAACAAATTCAAGAAATATCCATTGAGTGAAATTTAATTTTGAATTGCTAATGTTTTTCTTACTATAACAAATATATGGGTTAAATACATGCATCCTTGGTCATCTAATTTGATACAATATTTTATTTTGATCCCTTCATTATAGATATTTGTAGTCATTTATTTTTTTCTGTTAAGTTTTATGAACCAAAAGGATGTTTCCATGAATTTTAATATCTAGTTATAACAGTGTTTGACATAAGAAATCCTCATTTGAAACTTAATTATGGTATTAGCGTCAAAAGACTACAAATTATTTTATAAAATTAATGACCTAAATTGGAATACCTATAATTATTTTGGTGTATAAAATTATAGGCTCATAAGTGCAATTTTTCCTGCTATCCAAAGGACAGAAAGATTACATGACCCACTCATTATTTTTATAAATTACAAGCCACGGAAATATTAGTTAACTTAATTTTTAGGTAATTTTGTATATCAGTATCGTGTACTTTTATGAACTATGCAGTCATTGTTAGACTAATTTAGTCGACCGACTTATTTATCATTTCTTCCTAACGCCAGCTCCAGCTCCTCCATTTTCAACGAAACCCCTCTCCTAAGTTTTGAATGTTTCATGAATCACTATAAATAAATTAACATATCCTCCACTTTCACATCACAAAACACAATCACGACTAACAGATGGCATCAATCATTGTCAAGCTATTCTTTGCCCTCACTTTATTTTCTTCAATCTTCTCAGTGTCTTCTTCATCAGCAAAATCATCTTGGTCTATAGACTTTTGGTGCAACCAAACTCCTTACCCAGAGCCATGCAAAAATCTCATGACCCAAAATCACGAACGATTTGAACGGAACCATATGTCTGAGTTCAAGAAAAGGCTAATTCAATTAGCACTAGACCAAGCACAAGCCATGCATAAGGAAGCTCAAGAATATGGCCAAAAATGTGTGACCAAGATGCAGAAATGTGTGTTTGGTGAATGTTTAATGCTCTATGACAACACAATCTTCCATCTAAACCGAACCCTTCATGCCATACATACATTTTCTTGCTCTCTCTCAGATGCACAAACATGGCTCAGTGCTGCCCTTACAAACATCAACACTTGCCAAAACAGCGCAGTGCAGCTTGGAGTCGGAGAGTTTACATCTCAAAATAATGTGAGTTACAATGTTAGAAAGATGATAAGCAATGTGTTAGCTGTGAACGGGAAATTCGTGAAGCAAGAGGATTACAAAGAGGAGATTAAAGCACATGGTTTTCCGAGATGGTTTTCTAGACACGAAAGGAGGTTGTTGAGCTTGAAGCTATCTTCGGTGAAGGCAAATCTTGTTGTGGCTCAAGATGGAACTGGTCACTTTAAGACAGTTCAAGCAGCCATTGATGTAGCATCAAGGAGAAAAGTGAAGACAAGATTTGTGATACATGTGAAGAAAGGGATTTATGAAGAGAATATTGAAGTTGATAGTGGTAACGAAAATCTCATGATTATTGGTGATGGGATGAGAGTTACCATCATAACCGGTAGTAAAAGTGTTAAAGATGGAATTACCCCTTCCATGTCTGCAACTGCAGGTTAGTCATTCAAACTTTAGATTTTTATCGTAAATTTCTTGTTCAGTACTCCCTCCGTTCCTAAATATAAGATCACTTTGCCTAATCTGGAGAGATTAAGGAAGGTCTTCCAATGAATTAGGATTACATGATCTTCCCAAAATACCCTCACTTAAATTTAGAAGACAAATAGGGATTTGAGAGAGAAGTGAGAGAGCTTAGAAGTATAGGGGTAATTTGGAACAAAATTGAGACAAAATAGAAAGTGATGTTATATTTAGTAACTTATCCACTTTTCCAAAGTGATCTTATATTTAGGAACGGAGGGAGTATTTCACATGTCAAACTAAGATTATTAAATTAAACTATAAAATTTCAGGTATAGATGGTGCTCATTTCATGGCACGAGACATCACTTTTAGAAACACGGCTGGTCCAGATAAAGGTCAAGCAGTTGCTCTCCGATCGGCCTCCGACCTTTCCCTCTTCTATAGGTGTTCCATTGAAGGCTACCAAGATACTCTAATGGCTGATTCACAACGTCAATTCTATAGAGATTGTAAAATTTTCGGCACAGTTGATTTTATTTGGGGGAACGCCGCAATTGTGATACAAAACTGTAGAATTCTTGTTAGAAAGCCACTTCAAGGACAAGCAAATATGATCACAGCACAAGGACGAGATGACCCGTTTCAAAACACAGGAATATCAATAATCAATTCTCAAATTCAAGCGGCACCCGATTTCAGGCCAGATTATCATTCATTTGAAACATATTTGGGTAGGCCATGGCAACAATATGCTAGAGTAGCTATCATGAAGACTTACATTGAAGGATTGGTGAATCCATTGGGATGGTCTCCATGGGACAATAGTGGTGCTGGTGAGAAGACATGTTATTTTGGGGAATATATGAACACTGGGGCTGGTTCTTCAACTAAAGGTAGGGTAAAATGGCCTGGATTTCATGTCATAACTAATACAAATGAGGCAAACCAATTCAGTGTTGCTAGTTTCCTTGCTGGGAGCACATGGTTGCCTCGCACTGGGGTGCCTTTTACCATAGGTGTTAATTAATTTAATTAGCTTAGCTTGTTATAGGCAATTAGTTATATATGTAGTAGATGTCATTGTTTATTTATCATTTTTTGTTGATTATTCTTTTGATTAGCTGTAATTTGTTCAATGGTATTTTTATGAACAGATTGTTTCTTATTTATCAAAGTAATTAATTACTTTGATTCTTTAATTAGTCAAAGTAATTAATCAAAGAAGCAAAGGATTAAATAAATGAGATAAGAAGGGTACGGACCAAATTACTAGTCAAGATACATATACACGTGTACACACTACCAAAGTTATTTAAATACAAGAATCACTATTACAAAATTGCTCTTAATTTCACTAATTAACCTCAGTTTTTTGAGTGAGAAACATTGAAAAATAGGCCGTGAACTTATTAAGGTCACTTTTTTTTTTGGTGACAAATTAATGTCACTTTTTTATAAAAGGCATGTTGAAGCTTTCAGCACTGGTAAAATTTAAAGCACAAATTACATTCACAACTATTATAAATATTAATCAACAAGAGATAAGGATGTCATCAATCCATACAAAGTTTCAAAATAAATCTAAAAAAACTAATGAACTATTTATTATCCCATAACAGCAGCCCAGTAGCAGAATTTTTCTCTTAAAGAAAATCCAAGGGAAAGGAATTAAAGATATAGCAATTAGCTTCAATAACAAAGAGAAATAAGTTTGAACAGTATCACCCCTTCATAGAGAGTTGTTAACGCTGTGAAGGAGAGGAAGAAGATAAGTGATTGAAGACTCTAATAATTTGGGTGCAGCTTCCTCTTCTCCTCAAGTCAGCTTCCACCTCTACTGGACTCTCCTTCCTTTTATTAATTTTCTGTAGCTTGCTTTGTTTTTCATCCAAATCCCAGGTGACAGCAGCATTGACGGTGCCGTTGACGGCGCGTTTGGTCCTCAAGCAACCAACTTCACAGTCCTCTCGTCCTCGCTCCCGTGGAGATTGCAAGCCGGGCACACACTTGAAGATGGAGAAGATGATGAACAGTGAAAAGTGTGGCTGCCTCCTCTTTCTGCTACCTCCTATTTATAATCTTCCTTCTTTGCATTTCATTTAGGTTCGTCCAATAGACCCAAGGCCCAACCAAAATGCCAAAACGTGTATCGTCATGCTACTGGAGAAAGAAGAAACATTTTTGTGACAATCTTATCATAATTTTAATCTTAATATTAACAATATTAAAAACCACCACCTACACTATTTAAATATTTTCTTTACTTTCTTTATATATCATAAATTAAAATATTTCAATCTAACCATTAATTAGAAATGATCAAATTCTATTAGTCATAGAAAATCATTTGTTTTGGGGGGGGGGGTGGTGGTGCCATATGGGTGACAAACCAAAGGAAATGCACTACAAAGCGCGCCTAAGCCGCTGTATTTTCAACGGGTGACAAACCAAACATTTCAACGGTTAGCAACCGAAGGAAATGCACTACAACGCGCGCCTAAGCCGCTGTATTTTCAACCGTGTCAAACAACATCCCAACGGCCAAAGACAGCCGCTGTAGTCCTGGTCAAAGCTGTTGTAATGCGCAACCACATCCCACCTCAACGTGCAACATAACCGTTGAAACGGAAAATAAAAAAAAAAAACAAATTCCCACTGCAACGGTCAGACTGGCCACTGATATGCAAACTGAAATTAAAAAAATCAAATTCCCCTGCAACAGTCAGACTAGCCGCTGATGTGCATAATGAAATTAAAAAATATAATTGCTGATGTCATTGCAGCGGACAAAACGACCGCTGAGTGTAATACCGATTAAAGAAAAAAAATTGAAATGCATTCCAACGGCCGGACTGGCCGCTGGGATGAAAAGGCAATTCAAAAAAATAAGAAAACAAACAAGCCTTTCAGCGGCCGGCCCGTCCGCTGCAATGTATTACCCAATTTAAAAAAAAATAACAAAAATGTTATCTGAGAAACTGATTATTATTAGAATTTCAGAAAATGATAAAAAAAAAGGTAATACAAATCTATAATATCAAATATCAAATGAAAATTTTAGCCAAACTTTTGAAAAGAAATTGCCTATAAAAAGATAAAAAATATACTTGTTCTAACATAATGTAAGAAAAGAATTTGAATATAACAAAGATAAAAAAAAGTTACAGAAAGAAAGATGTGGAAATGAAATGAAAGGAGAAGAAGTTACTAACATATATTAGCTTTGATGAAGAAATATGAAGGAAGATAAACGAAAAAAAAAACAAAGAAAGATGAAGGAAATGATAGTAGCTTCTAACTAACATATATTAACATTAAGAATTGAAAGCAGAAGTTAGAGAAAGACAGCAGAAGTAGAGAAACTTGGAAACTTTGAATGAAATTTGAGAGAAAAAGCATATGGAGAGAAGAGAAAACTAAGAACGCCAGAGGAGAAGGAAAGAATGGAATATGGACCAAGTCAGGGAGATTGAGGTATTTATAGGAATCAACTTTACATTTATGTTGTTTCATATCAGCGGTCAGAGTGTCCGCTGGAATGTGTGTTTGCTTCAAGTTTATAAAAAATAAAAGTTACTAAAAAACGAAAACCAATATATATACACACACACACATTCATACCAGCGGCCGAGTTGGCCGCTGGGATGCTTCTTCATAAATAGAAGTTTGCATCCCAACGGCTAAAGCGGCCGCTGGAATGTGTTCATCTGTGTAAAAATTCGCTTCATCTCCCCTGCTCTATATATACCTGTCTTCAACAAGTGAGATAGTTCATATCTTCTGTTTCCTCTTATTACACCTCATATATGGATAAATCATGGATAAGCTTGCCACGTACAACTCCCCAGTATATGGTTGGTCTCCAACAATTTTTTGATTTTGCATTTACAAGGGCGAGTGTAGATGGAAAAATAGCTTGTCCTTGTCCGAAATGTAGATTCAAAAAGTGGCAAGCTAGAGAAGTTGTCTTTGAGCACTGTATAATGAAGCAATTTCCACGTAAGTATGTTTTTTGGGCACAACATGGTGAGTATGATTATGCTGCAAATGTTGATGTTGGTTCAAGTTCACATATAGGAAGAGATATTGGTGGCACTAGCAATAATGTGGCAGAATACCGGGCAAATGAGAATGTTCAAGAATACAACAACGTATTGGCTACTCAAGAATGTGTCAATGAAGAAGAGGACGCTTTGGGACCAGAGTCGGGTTGTTTGCAAAATGAAGTTGCTAAAACTTTCTTTGACCTCATGAAGGATGATGTCCCATTATATCCAGGTCATTATTATAAATTTGATTTTTTCTTTTAGATTAAGCATACTTAAATGTATAAAGATATATCTTAATATTTTTACCTAAATATATATATATATATATATATATATATATATATATATATATATATATATTATGTTAAGATAAATATAATATAATATAATATTATAAAACAAATAATTGGCATACTATTATTCTATATGCAAAGTAGAATAGTATACAAATTATATAAGGCATATTATATTATATTTATATTTATCACATATTATTTCTCTATAATTATATTTATTACATATTATATATATCTATATTATATTTTGTTTTTCCCTTGATGGCAGGTTGCACTGATTACACTAAATTATCATTTCATACTAAACTATATAGCATCAAATGTAAACATGGTTTCAGCGATGCGGGGATGTCTGATGTTTTTGAGTTATTATCAGATGCACTATCTAAAATAGAAGTTAAAATTCCTCCTACATTTTATGAGGCAAAGAAGACTATCACAAGGATGGGATTAAACTACATTAAAATTGATGTGTGCAAATATGATTGTATGTTGTATTGGGGGCAAGATGCCGAGCTGGACAGATGCAAAAGATGCAATACACCTCGATATAAGAAGCAAAAAGAGGGGAGTCGTCGGACTAAGAAATTGTCTGTGAAAAGCATGCGATATTTCCCTCTCCGGGAACGATTACAAAGGTTGTATTTGTCGCATCAAATGGCAACACACATGTGTTGGCATCATACAGAACCAAATATTGATGGGAAGATTAGACATCCTAGGGATGGTGATGAGTGGAAAGCATTCAATAGTAAGTTTCCGGATTTTGCCGTCGAACCTAGAAATGTGAGGTTAGGTATCGCTTCTGATGGTTTCAATCCATTCGGTGCGTGCAACCAAAAATACAGCATATGGCCTGTTGTTTGATACCTTACAACCTACCTCCATGGATGTGTATGAAACAAAGCTCATTCATTCTGTCAACAATTATTCCCGGTCCAACGTCTCCAGGAAATGACATAGACGTTTATCTTTAGCCCCTTGTACAAGAGCTAAGAGAATTGTGGACCGACGGGGTAGAGACGTTCGACACTCGCACTAATTCGCTCTTCACGCTACGCGCTGCATTGATGTGGACAATTAGTGATTTTCCTGGCCTTAACATTTTATCAGGTTGGAATACTCACACAGGAATGGCGTGCCCATACTGTAATTTTGACCAAGAGCCCCTTCGCCTGACATATAGCAAAAAGTCGTGTTTCATGGGTCATCGACGGTTCCTCCCTCAAGGACATAAGTTCAGAAGCCAAGCAAATAAATTCAACGGAAAACAAGATCCGCTGCTATTATTGAATGGTTTTAATATCTTTGACCAAGTGCGTGATTTAGAGGTTGAATTTGGAAAAGAACCGTCATCGAATGAAGAAGATGAGGATCGCAATGATGAACGCTGCAGAAGGAGACGAAAAGCACCACGCAGAACTGGACCAGAGCAGCAATGGAAGAAGAGAAGCATATTCTTTGATTTACCTTATTGGAGGGATAATGAGTTGTGTCACTGTTTAGATGTCATGCACATTGAGAAGAACGTGGGAGAAAATGTACTATATACACTTTTGAATGAACCGGGAAAATCAAAAGACCATCTTGGGGCGAGAAAGGATCTTCAAGAAATGAGGATACGATCGGACGCTTGGCCAGATGAATTCGATAGATATCCTCCACCATATTCACTCTAACAAGAGCAAAAAAAACAAATGTTTCTCTCGACACTTAAGAATATTAAGGTTCCAGATGGTTATGCAAGTAATTTCTCAAGGTGTGTGGACATGCATAATATGAAGATTTCTGGGTTTAAAAGTCATGATTATCATATCTTTGATTAACTCTTTTTGTCGCCTAAAAGAATTAAGCAAATAAAAACTAGAATTAACTACTATAGCAAGTAGCAAGTCCTAGGTCACTTCACAATTTGGTTAATTCACTTGCTTAGGTCAAATTAATACAAATTAACAAGGTTGATGAGATGATTTTTAACTACAAACTACAATTAAAACCTAAGAAAACAATTAACAACTACAATTAAACCTAAAAACACTAATTAGCCAAAATGAAGTGAGGAAGAATCAAGTGAATTACCTCCTTCTCCAAGAATACTCTTGCACATTAGGTTTAATTGGCCTTATATGTTTGTATATTTTTGATATAACTTAGCTAAACTCTCCAAGACACTTTAATCAAAGTAACCTAGGAGAATTTAACTAGATCAACCAAACAAAGGCTCTTCCTATGCTTTTACATATACCTAAACAAGATAGGACTAGAAACCTAGCACCTATTTGAGTCATTCACTTCTAGAATCTAACACATACAAATCGCACATATATAGATCTCAAGAAGCTACAAAGAATATGTCTAGGTTTTCATATGTAAATACACAAGAAGAGAGATTTGCAAGCTTAGGTTAAAGTAGGACATTTAAGAATTAAATCTCCTAACCTAATGAACCTTACATCAAAGAGAACAAAAGGTACAAAATGAAACAAGCTTGCAAACCTAAAAGATGAATCTACAAACACATAAGGCCGATTGATGATCTTCTTGTGCAATTTCTCCTTGGAGAAGGAAGGAAAGATCCTTAGCCAAGCATGGAGAAGGAAGAATGGAGGTGGAATTTCGTGATTGAAACCATGGATGAAGGAATGGTGGAGAAATGTGGCTAGGGTTTGGGATTTGTGAGGATGTGTGGAGAGAAAAGAGAGAAAATGGAAAGGTAGAAGATGAAAAATGATATGGAAGTGAAGGAATGAGTAAAATGAAGGTGAGATGTGATTTTATGAAGTGAATTTCGTGTATGTATGTAGCTTGGCCGAAATGTCAAGTGTTTTAGGTGTGGTGAGGTGAAATGAAGGTGTAAGGTGAGATGAGGGGCAAAATGGGAATGTAAAATGTATTAGGTTAAAAAATGAGTGTAGTTACTTCATCCACTTGCTTCTTCACTTAAAGCTCTTCTTTTCCTTTCCAAGAATGCCCTTCATGTGCCATTTGAGTTTGAAATTCAAAATTTGGCTCCACATTACCCCTTTTAGTAACATGTAATTCCCTTGTTTTTGACAAAAGGGGCAATATTTGTCCTTTAGCCTTTGCCTTTGATCCAATGCTTCTCCTTGCCCTCCAAGCTCCTCATGGGGTATGTGGGGCCCACTTGGGACTCTCCTACATATAAAAATGAACCACACAGTGAAAATGACCAAAATACCCCTAGATGCTTAAAGTGCAAGTAAGTAAGCAATATTTTCCAATTTCTTCCAACTAAGTATGTGCATGATATATATACATTAATAATGAATAAAAATACCAATTAAGTCATTCAAATCATGCACAAATACACATACTTAGCTAGGTAAATATAGGTCTAATCAAATCCCCCACACTTAATCTTTGCACTCCGGGCAAAGTCATGTAAAAAGACTAACTTAATCATTAAGCATAGTGAAGGCACTTGGAATTGACATAGAATACAAGTTGAGCTTTTTGAACCTTTCCTTAAAACATCACATAGGCCACATTTAAGAATACAAAGTGAATGCTAATTTAACAAGCAACTAGAATCAAGGAGGAATGCCAATTGAGATTTTCTTTCTCACCGGATTTAAGTGTTTGCACTCAATCTCTCAAGTTAGGAAAAATGCCTAACTAGGGTCTTTGTGATCACTCTTTGGCTCAATGCACTTAACCTCACCATAGGCTTGTAGTAGCTCTTTGTTCTCCACCCATTATGTTGCATGGCACAATCAAATCTAGGGGACTTTGGGGTAAGATGGAAGGCTAATATGAATGGTGAATGATGGAAAGTAGTCAATGACCAATAATGCAAACAAGTTACCACCACATATAAATGCAATACAATGAGCTCAATCCAAACAAACATGCTACATATCACTCTTTTTTTTAAAAGCACTTTGTGCTTCTCTCAATTTTTCTTTTAACTCATATGCCTTTGGCATACATAAGCACTTTGTGCTTCTCTTTTTTTTTACTTAGGCCTTCGGCCTTATTCTTTTGTTTTCTTTTGCTTTTTCTTGGCCTTTGGCCACCTCTCTTTTCTTCTTTTTCACTCAAGGGATCTCGGCCTCTTTTATTTTTTCCTAATGTAGCATGCTTTCACAATATACAATCAATACAATTCAAAGGAGATATGCAATTATATGTTATAGATACTTATTCACACATCGGTCAAGGTGGAATGAAGAAAAATGAATGGCCCAAAGGGGTTGAATCAAAGGATATTTAGGTTGGCTTGTGTTCGGGTCAAAAGGGTTTAGAATAATATGCCCCTTTCATTTTCAATCATGCCATACATTGTGATCTTGAACAAGAGCTAGACAAGTTCTAGGAGGTATAGTTGACTATTGGCCCACTCAATTCGGTTGAAGGCTTCTCACTTTAGTGGCTTACTCAAATTGATCACTTCCTCCCTAAGAAAAGTTGAATGAGAAACTAACACCCTCTTTATACCTTAAAAGTGCCTCATGCAATGTCTCAAATACTCATTCCAAAAATTCTACTTGCATACTAGAGGAAAATTCCATTGTTTTCAAGAGTCATGATCAAGTTAAACTTCCTACAAAATTATGCAATCAAAGTCCAAATACCAAGTGTGTGAGCTTTGACATAAAACCACTTTTAAGCACTATTATGCACCCCCCACACTTATTCAACACATTGTCCTCAATGGGACCAATAAAACCAAGCAAGGGATGCATTTTAATACTAGGGCAGCAAGCATAATCCAGGGCAGTCCAAGCATACAATTCGGTCAATACATGTATTATTCACAAAACAAACACAAAACAACACTAAACACAACCTAACACATGTTTATAATAATTTTTTTCTTTGTTTTTCTAAACAACCTATAACAACATACTAGAACATGAAACTAAACAAATTCCTATTTTTTTCTAACAAATATCTTCCCCCACACTTAGAATAAGAACAATTTAAAGCAATTAAGGGAAGGAAAGAAACAACCTTTTATGGAGGCTTGAAATTCTCTTTGAAAAACTTCTTGTTGTGGCCATTTATGAGCATGTTTCGGCCACTCTTGTTTAGGACACAATTGAGCTTTTTCTCCTCATAGTCTTCCTTAAGCAATTCAGCCACTTTAGAGAATGGAAGCTTTCTAGATGAATTTTTGTGAGTTGTTCCCTTCTTCTTTTCTTTTGGCCTCCTAGCCCTTCCATAAGCTTGTAGTTTCAAAAGAAACTTTTGAATTCTCCTCTTAAGAACACTAAGTAATTAAGGTTCACACATATCTCTTTCCAAAGCCTTTCCCTTCAACTCAATATTCCTTTGGAGCATCCTCAACTGAACCACAAGCCTTGTTAAATCTTCTTTTGTGAGCTTCCTATCAAAGTAATCTTGCTCCTCTTGTGACACATCAAGCTCCAAGCTCTTCTTAAGGTTCTCTTCGGCCCTTTTCAATTCCAAGCATGAATGGTCTTTCTTGTGATTCCCTACAACATTGAGCAAACATCCCTCTTGCAAGAGGTTGTGTGCATTCAAAGATATATGCATAGGAATACAAGAAATGGCAATAAAAAACTCAAAAGGCACATGCTTAGGAAGATCATCAAAAGTGAACTTATTTAAATGCTTAGAAGAAGCATTATCATGAGACATGGTAACCAAAGAAGGCACTCTAAATCTAGCAAAAAATTGCCCCTTTAAAGCATTTGGCCAAGGTCCCCAATTCGGCCACTTCTTGAAATTTGTGGTACCGCCCCTCAAAGCAAGGTGTATGTGGTCCACATCAAGCAAAGTAGGTGCACTCAAAGTTTTGTGATGGAAATCCTCTTGCAAAGCACTCTTTCCTTGTGTATTCGTCCACCGGCTCTTCCAATTCAAGATTTCATGGGAGGTGTAGCAAAACATCTCTTCTCCCAAGAGCAATCCGGCCCCTTTCATAAGAGCAAGCAATCCTTCCACCCTAGCTTTATAAACACAATTGAACAAATTCCCCTTTTCCAAGGGTTTGTAGCTAGACAAAGAAGATATGAATGTACAAACATCATCAAGGTCATAATTAACATGCTTGGTCCTAGTAACATCAAGAGGCATGCTTACAAGACTAGAATTATCATCAAGAGGAATCATGCAAGCATCTTTAGTATCCACCAAGCAAGAATCAAATGATCTCAGAGATATGTGCACAACATCATGTGAATTCAATCTCGAGGGACCTACATGTAGTTCTAACACATTTTCAATCAACATTTTATGTGGCCTACATGCTTCCTTGTATATGCAAAGATCATTCAAAGGCTTAGCATAAGTGTTCATTTGTTCAAGAACCACAAGCAATGGCACATTAAATTCCAACATAGAAAATAAATCAAGCATCATACCTTGGTCTAGCTCATGATATTTCTTCTTTCCTAAGTTACATGAACTAGGAAAGGAAACAAGTGAAGAATCAAGAATTGTACCTTGGGAGGTGTCCTCCCCAATTTGATGCATGATTTGTGAAGTAGAGAAAGATCCAAGTTCTTGTGCCAATTGCTCTTCAACATTACATTTCCCTTTAGAATTTTCAAACTTGTTTGCTTCAAAGGGAGTATGACTCTCGGCCTCCGCTTGTTTCTCATCATTTGAATGAGGCAATTTGGTCTCTTCATGATTCTCTTCATGTACATTGTTTGCTTGAATGCTAGGGTGATTTCCTATGTTCACTTCACCCTTAGAATCGGCCTCTTTCCTTGGAGCATCACACAATTCATCATTTTGCTCAATTGCATTAAGAAACTCCATGATTATTTCATCATTAAATTCGTGCTCATCATTGGAATCAACAACCATAGCAACATCATCATCCTCATCATCATATTTGGCCATCAATTGGACTACATTCATGTCTTTAGGACGTACCACAATATTTGAAGGTGAACCCCCCTTTTTAACCTCCTCTTCACTCTTAGAATTGGCAAAATTAGACACAAATGTTTGAAGAGTGTCTTGTCTAGTTTCAAGCTTGTTGAAGTTGTCCAATATAGGTGTCACCATTTCGGCCAACTCATTGCCTCCACTTGGAAAGGATGTAGAAGCTTGTTGCACCTCATTTGGAGCTTTGAAATTCGGCCTATATCCATGAAAATATGGATTAGGCTTCACTTGTTGAGGAGCTTCTTGATAAGCATACATATTTGGCCCTTTAGTGATGGAACAAGAATTAGGCCTCATTTGGTAAGGGATATGTGTTTGATGTTGATGAACATACCCTTGTTGAGCTTGAAAATCATGTGAGGTATTAGCATTTCCTCCTCCCCCCCACTTGAAGCTTGGATGGTCCCTCCATCCTTGATTATTGGTTTGTGAGGTGGGATCCCTCATTTGAACTTGATGGCTAGGGTTAGAATACATGGTCAATTCCTCTTGACAATGAGTAGGACAATTAGAGGATTCATGCATGGGAGATGCACAAAACTTACAAAAGGTATGCACCATGGCCATGGAGTTGGACATAGCCATGGAATTCACCGGCTTCTCAAGCTTCTCCTCCATTCTATCCAATCTATCACAAAGCTTATCAAAGAGGTTAGCCAACTTCACCTCATGGGAAATTGAAGGCTTTTCATTCATACACAAAGAGTCTCTTGCATAGAATTGATGATGGTTGTTGGCCATAGTGTCAAACAAGTTCCACCCCTCATTGGCCGAGAGGTTAAAGATTGAACCATTAGAGGCCGCATCAATGGTCATCTTGAGGTGAGGTAGAAGGCCATCATAGAAATATTGCACTAAGTTTGCCTTTGAGATGCTATGATTCGGACAAGAGTTGATCAATGTGTTAAACCGGGTCCAATACTCATAGAAACTCTCTTGTAGTAATTGTTGAACCCCGGTGATGTCCTTCCTCAACTTGGAGATCTTAGAGAATGGGAAGTATCTATCCAAGAACACCTTCTTCAACTCTTCCCAAGACAATGTAGCATAATGTGTTGGAAGATTCAAGAGCCATTCTTTGGCTTTTCCCTCCAAGGAAAATTGGAAAACTCTCAAGAGCACATCTTCCAAAGAGGCATTAGGTGGCTTCATTGATGAGCATGTGTGGTAAAGACCGAGCAAGTGCTTATGGGCATCTTCATGAGATAATCCTGTAAATTTAGGCAAATGAGCAAGAAGAGACTCTTTGATCTCAAAGTTAGCGGGATTAGCATAAAAACCTTGAGGTGAAAATGATGCATATGATTGTGTGAATTCCCTCATAGGTCTATCATCTTCATGCACATGTCTACCCCTATCATGATTATTCTCTCCTTGCCGCTCAGCCATTATGTAATGTCAATCAATGCAACTCAATGCAACAACACACAAGAATGACCTAGGTGGATGTAAGTGAAAGTAGGTGGATTTATGCAATGAATGTATGATGGTGTGAGATGTCAAGGCAGCCACTTAAAACTCAAAACAATGAAGAATTAGTCCTGCAAAACAAAGCACAAAACCACCAGCCAGCCAGCAAATATATCCAGTTCAAAACAGTCCAAGAAAGTCCAGCAAAAATCAAGGTAAAAAGCACTAAAGTGAGTGCTTAAATCTCCAACAAGAGTCAAAGCAATTAGACTCAATAGTAGCCCTGTGCAAAAGGACCAACAACAGCCAAGAAACAACTTCCAAATAGCCTTCAAATATGCACCAAAAAGTCTAGAATAGTCCTGCAAAAAGAAGCAAAGAAATCCACACAAAAACACAAATAGTGCTACTAGCCGAGTAGGAAAATGTGAAGGTAACTAGAGCACCTTTCTCACACAAATTCCAAACCAATTTTCCAGAATAACCAGGCAGATATAAAGTGCAAATAACCAGCTTTCAAACAAACCAAAAACTGCTCAAAACAGATAAGTACAATGCAAACTGTTTTGGTTCAAAGTTGAGCAACAAAATGCAAAATTGGTGCGGTTTTTGACCAATTGACAAGCGAATACTGCACCACAATTTCTGCACAATATATCAATCAAAAGCTTGTTCAAAACAGGGTAAAATGAGCCAAAGATCATGCAAAACAGCGCAGGGTAAGAGCAAACAGATTGGCTCCAAAGTCAGCAGTACCGCATGCAAGTTCCAGAAAAACAGGGCAATTGCAAAAATTCACCCCGGACAGCAGAAAACAAATTTTCTGGCAAATGATATATCAAATTAAAGCTTGAATCTTCTAGTTTTACCAGTTAAAACAGTTGCAGAAACTTCGTTATACGTTGCTCCCAGTTTTCAAAACAATGAACCTGAAATTTCAGCACTTTGAAGCAGTTTTTCCAGCAACTTTATCAAAACTTTCCAGAAAATTTCCAACCAATTTGAGACCAATAACAACAATTCCAGGATGCTCAATATAGGTATAACAACAGACAAAAACAGTTTTGCAAAATTCTAAGTAGTCCTATGTCAACTTAGGAAACTAGAGCCCCTAATTGCAAGCAATTACAAAACTGTTTTTCCAGCAACTTTAACAAAATGTTCAGCAAGCTTCCTAGCAATATTTTGGCTAACTAGAGCAGCCAAATAATCACCAAACAGTCCAATTAATTCAGCCAACAGTGAGCAAATTCTAGTAGTCAAAGAAAAATCCACAAGATGCTTCAAAACCTAGAGTAACCGAATGAAATCAAAAACACTTACAACTATGAAAATGTAACTAAAAACCTAAGACAAGTAAGAAATTAACCAAACCGGCAACGGCGCCAATTTGATTAACTCTTTTTGTCGCCTAAAAGAGCTAAGCAAATAAAAACTAGAATTAACTACAATAGCTAGTAGCAAGTCCTAGGTCAATTTCACAATTTGGTTAATTCACTTGCTTAGGTCAAATAATCACAAATTAACAATGATGTTGAGAGTGTTGATTATCAATTACTAAGAACAATTAAAATCTCAAATTACTTAACACTAGCCGAATTGAGAAACACAAGAAATCAAGTGAGAAACACCTCCCTCTCCAAAGTACTATGTGCTTAATGATAAATGTGACCTCATATACTTGCTATTCTTAGTATAACCTAACTAAATCCTTGAGATTCTTAAAGCTAAGAAATCTACAAGAGTTTAATTAGGTCAACCAAGCTAATAGCTCTTTGAAACCTTCAAATGTACCTTAGGCAACATTAACTCTAAATCATAGAGCTAAGAAAATCATTCATTCAACAAGAAACATACATAAGCAATCGCAACATATGATCTCATAGAACTACACAAGAATCAAACCCTAGGTTTTCACATACAAAGATTCAAAGAGAGATTTCAAACTAAAGTGAGGTAGAATACTTGAAAATACAAATACTCTAGTCTAATGAGTCTTAATCAAAGAATTCACAAGACAAAAGATGAAAATAGTTTGAAACCTACAAAGAACTAACACAAGTACATGAGGCCAAATGTTGAATCTACAAGCACATTTCCTTTGGAGAAGAAGATGAGGAGCCTAGCCACACATGGAGATGATGGATGGAGGAAGGAGGCCGTGAGAAATCATGGAGAATGGTGAGGAGTGAAGCTTGGCCGAAAATGGAGATGAAGATGGAAGGGAAGAGAGAAATTGAGAGGATTTGGGAGAAGAGAGAGAATGGGAAAGTGAGGAATGAAGTGATTATGAGCTAGGGTTAGATTAAATGAAGTGGGAGTTTAGTGAATGGGTTGGATTATGGGTTTAATGAGCTGTCCAAGGGGGGATTAGGTCGGCCAAAATGTGATTTTTAGGTGTATGTGGGTGTTAATGGCCAAGAGGTGTCATAAGGTGAAAGGAAGGGTATTTTGGGTATTAGGTGAAAATGTATATGAATAGAACCTAAATGAGGTCTAGATTCATCTCCAAAGATTGCTCCTTTTTCTCCTCTTTCTTGTGCTTCCAAAAATGCCCTTAATGAGGCCTTCAACATCTCCAAATTTGAATTTGAAAGTGGAGCCAAAATTACCCCTTTTAGTAACATCAAAATCCCTTCTTTTTGACAAATGAGGTAATTTTTGTCTTATGCCTTTGCCTTTCCCTCCAAGCCAAATCCTTGCACTCCAAGCTATCCCAAAGGGTTGTGGGGCCCACGTGGGACCCCCCTACATGTAGAAAATCACAAAAAAGTCAAAATGACCAAAATACCCTTGGTTACTTAAAATGCAAGTAATAAGGCTAATATTTCCCAATTAATATATATAAGCATGTGCAATAAAATTCTCCAAAAAATGATCAAATATATCAATTAAACCTCACTAATTAAGCTCAATTGCACATGCTTAAATATATAAAAATAGGCTCAATCAAATCCCCCACACTTAATCTTTGCACTCCGGGCAAAGTCATGTAAAAAGACTAACTTAATCATTAAGCATAGTGAAGGCACTTGGAATTATCATAGAGTACAAGTTGATCTTTTTGAATCTTTCCGTAGAACATCACATGGGCTAAATCTAAGAATACAAAGTGGAAACAAGTTAAACAAGAAACTAGAATTAGGAGGGAATGCTGAAAGAGATTTTTCCTCACCGGATTTAAGTGTTTACACTCAATCTCTCAAGTTAGGAATAATGCCTAACTAGGGTCTTTGTGATCACTCTTTGGCTCAATGCATCCCACCTCACCATAGGCTTGTAATAGCTCTTAGTTCTCCACCCATTATTATGCATGGCACAATCAAATCTTGGGGACTTTGGGGTTAGATGGAAGGCTAATATGAATGGTGAATCATGGAAGATAGTCAATGACCAATATTGAGAACAAGTAACTACCACATATAAATGCAATAAAATGAGCTTAGTCTAATCAAGCATGCTACATATCACTCTTTTTTTTTTCAAGCACTTTGTGTTATTTTTTTCTTTACTTAGGCCTTTGGCCTTATTCTTTTTTTTTCCTTTTCTTTCTTGTTTCTCGGCCTTTGGCCATTTTTTTCTTTCTAGCTCTCGGCCTCTCACTATTTTTTTTTCATGTAGCATGCTTTCACAAGATACAACAATACAATACTAATATAAATGCAAGTATATGCTTAAGTAACTTATTCACATATTGGTCAAGGTGGTTGAAAAGAAACGTGAATGGCCCAAAGGGGTTAATCAAAGGATAATTTTTGTTGGCTTAGTGTTTGGGTCAAAAGGGTTTAGAAATGAAATGCCCCTTTCCTTTTCAATTGTACCATGCATTGTGATCTTGAACAAGAGCTAGGACAAGTTCTAGGAGATGAAATAACTATTGGCCCACTCAATTCGGTTGGAGGCTTCTCACTTTTATGGCTTACTCTAATTAGTCACTTCCTTCCTAAGAAAAATTAAGTGAGAAACTAGCTTCCTCTTTGTACCTTAAAAGTGCCCAATGTAATGCCCTAAGTAGTCATTCCAAAAATTCTACTTAAACACTAGAGGACAATTCCATTTACTTTCAAGAGCCATGATCAAGTTTAACATCCTACACAATCATGCTTAAGAAGTCCAAAAATCAAGTGTGAAAGCTTTGAAATAACCCCTTTTAAGCATCATAATACACCCCCCCACACTTATAGCATACATTGTCCTCAGTGGAGGTCTGGGTGGTGGAAGGAGAGGAGGCGGTGGAGAGAGAGGGAAGTGGGGATTGAGGGAAGGAGATGATGATGTGGCGTTAGACTTGACATGCACTATGATGTGGCATGACATGTAGGACATGAGGTTGATGAAAACTAGAATTAAGCAAATAAAAACTAGAATTAACTACTATAGCAAGTAGCAAGTCCTAGGTCACTTCACAATTTGGTTAATTCACTTGCTTAGGTCAAATTAATACAAATTAACAAGGTTGATGAGATGATTTTTAACTACAAACTACAATTAAAACCTAAGAAAACAATTAACAACTACAATTAAACCTAAAAACACTAATTAGCCAAAATGAAGTGAGGAAGAATCAAGTGAATTACCTCCTTCTCCAAGAATACTCTTGCACATTAGGTTTAATTGGCCTTATATGTTTGTATATTTTTGATATAACTTAGCTAAACTCTCCAAGACACTTTAATCAAAGTAACCTAGGAGAATTTAACTAGATCAACCAAACAAAGGCTCTTCCTATGCTTTTACATATACCTAAACAAGATAGGACTAGAAACCTAGCACCTATTTGAGTCATTCACTTCTAGAATCTAACACATACAAATCGCACATATATAGATCTCAAGAAGCTACAAAGAATATGTCTAGGTTTTCATATGTAAATACACAAGAAGAGAGATTTGCAAGCTTAGGTTAAAGTAGGACATTTAAGAATTAAATCTCCTAACCTAATGAACCTTACATCAAAGAGAACAAAAGGTACAAAATGAAACAAGCTTGCAAACCTAAAAGATGAATCTACAAACACATAAGGCCGATTGATGATCTTCTTGTGCAATTTCTCCTTGGAGAAGGAAGGAAAGATCCTTAGCCAAGCATGGAGAAGGAAGAATGGAGGTGAAATTTCGTGATTGAAACCATGGATGAAGGAATGGTGGAGAAATGTGGCTAGGGTTTGGGATTTGTGAGGATGTGTGGAGAGAAAAGAGAGAAAATGGAAAGGTAGAAGATGAAAAATGATATAGAAGTGAAGGAATGAGTAAAATGAAGGTGAGATGTGATTTTATGAAGTGAATTTCGTGTATGTATGTAGCTTGGCCGAAATGTCAAGTGTTTTAGGTGTGGTGAGGTGAAATGAAGGTGTAAGGTGAGATGAGGGGCAAAATGGGAATGTAAAATGTATTAGGTTAAAAAATGAGTGTAGTTACTTCATCCACTTGCTTCTTCACTTAAATATCTTCTTTTCCTTTCCAAGAATGCCCTTCATGTGCCATTTGAGTTTGAAATTCAAAATTTGGCTCCACATTACCCCTTTTAGTAACATGTAATTCCCTTGTTTTTGACAAAAGGGGCAATATTTGTCCTTTAGCCTTTGCCTTTGATCCAATGCTTCTCCTTGCCCTCCAAGCTCCTCATGGGGTATGTGGGGCCCACTTGGGACCCTCCTACATATAAAAATGAACCACACAGTGAAAATGACCAAAATACCCCTAGATGCTTAAAGTGCAAGTAAGTAAGCAATATTTTAATTTCCAATTTCTTCCAACTAAGTATGTGCATGATATATACACATTAATAATGAATAAAAATACCAATTAAGTCATTCAAATCATGCACAAATACACATACTTAGCTAGGTAAATATAGGTCTAATCAATCTTCCTCCAACAATTCCTTCCTTTAGCAGCTAAACACACATTGCCGAAAGAGGTGACAACAATTTTGGCTGATCTGAGTTACATATTTAGGCAGCTTTGTGGGAAAGTGCTGGACAAAATCAAACTCGATAATTTGCAGGAGAAAGTTGTAATGACACTGTGCCATATGGAGATGATATTTCCTCCTTCATTTTTCACTTCACAAGTTCACCTCATTGTTCATCTTATTCATGAAGCAAAGATGGGAGGACCTGTGCACTATCGTTGGATGTATCCAATAGAGAGGTGAATAAATTTTGTTAACTGCCAATATATGATTAATTTGTTTTCCACTTTATTTAAGTAATTCTTTTGTTGTTGTAGGTACTTGGGGAAATTTAAGTCCTACGTAAGAAACACAGCTGCATCAGAGGGTTGTATAGCAGAGTGCTACACAGGCGATGAAGTTGTGACATATGTCACGCGCTATTTTGATGATGCAGAGATGTCTAACACTGATAATAATAATCCCCCCTATGTCCCATCACCTTCAAACACATTATTCCCTCCAGTTGACGATAAGCCAGTAGGAGCTGGTCAAATGTTTTGTCTCAATCCTATTCAAAAGATGCAAGCACACAGACATGTGTTGACAAGTTACTCATTTTTGGAGACGTATCGTGAGTAAGTATTATATACTTTGAAATTGCATCAATTCGTTTGTGATTTATTTATTTTGACCTTTTAATTTGATTTTTTGTAGTGAGTACCGAGCACTCATCAGGAGGTTACTCAGGGGTAAACGAGCAGGAACTTCAGCAGCTGTTGTGGATAGAATGGTCCACCGTGGTTTCATAGATTGGTTTAGGGACACGATACCAACCAAACCTAATGTGACCCCAGAAATTATAAATTTAGCTATCGGTCCTCTCGATCATGCTTTAAGATATTCAGCGTATAATGTCAAAGGTTTCCACTTCAAAACTATTGCTCGAGATGGGGGATCCGCGAGTCAAAATTCTGGGTATTTGGTACATTTGGAACAAGAAGTTATGCTAATGCACATGACACTGAGATGCACGAGGGAGATGTTGCATATTACGGAAAACTTGTTGACATTATTGAAATTGCATATAACGGTCATCGCCCTGTGTATCTCTTTAACTGTGATTGGGCAGATACTAGGGGACAAAGAGGAAAAAAAGTTGACGAGTTTGGTATCACATCTGTTAATTTCTCAAGGCTCATCCACACAGGGGAATTATCAGATGATGAGCCTTACATTCTTGCCGATGAAGCACATCAAGTTTATTACGTTGATGATCCTAAAGGAAGTCAAAGCTTTACCGTTCATTACCGCCGCCGTCCGCCGCTGTGGTCGCCGGAGAAGAAGAAGAAACAGAGGATAGAAGACGCGAGGGCGTGAGATAGGGGGTGGGTTTCGGTGAGGAGGAAGAAGGAAAGAAGAGCAAGAAGATGATGGCTTGTGGGAGGGGTTGGCGCCGCCGCACCTTGGCCGTCGGAATCCGCAGAAGGAGGGCGGAGGTGAGGAAGAGAAAAGAGAGGGCAGAGAGAATTTGGTGGGAGGGCTTGAGGGAGAGAGAGAAATGGGAAGGAAGGAGATGATGATGTATTTATTTTTAATTTAGGGAAAATTACAATTAACTACCCTAAGGTTTATTCGTAATTATATTTCTAGCCCAGAAGTTTGTATATATTACTATATCTCCTTCTTTCCATCATAATGTTATCTACTATCCAAATACTTATTCATGAAAGTTTCTAACTCCAAATAATTATTTTAACTATATTTTTCCTTAAATTCCAAAAAATTACGATTTAATAACAATAAATCTCCATAAATTTCTCCCTAAGACTCAAATTTCCTAAATAACACCTCAACAATTTCTAATTAACCTTAACCAAAATTTGAGATGTTACAATTTACCCCACCTTTTAGGAATTTTGTCCCCAAAATTCGCTACACATACACCTAACACAAAGAAAATACACAAGTCAACCTTTCATTCGTCATATTACCTCTAATAATTTCACTACCACTTAATACATGCCACACCATCCTTCATCGTTTATCCTCATTCAATCTGTAGTGATCACCAATACTCATCCCTCATTTCCTAGCTAACCTTCATTTACTAGTCACACTAACCTCAAATTACTTGTTTTAAAATCCAATATAATCAATGTCCACAATATATGTTCACTCATATTCTCCAATTGATCAACCCATTGATTCCCCTCAACATGACTCTAACTTAATATATAGCTAGCCATGTCAACTTCCTTATCAAAATCATTTCAAACTGCATTCAATTTCCTATGAGTCAATTTAAAACCATTCACTACAATTTCACCTTAAACTCTTCATCTCAACTAACTTCTTTATCTATTTAGTTTTGTCATAATCACAACATCAAAATTCGTCATTAACCCCAATGGTCCTAACCTTTAAATAAAATTCTAATAATAACCTATCATAAAATCTCATTGTTTCTCTTATACTCTGAATAAGATTGTCAGTTTACACAGATCGTTCACCAATAATATATAGGTACTCTAGTTAAATCCACAACCTAAACAGTAATCCAGGTCCAATAATCCTCAACTCCATGATCACCATAGTGTATTCACTCCATAATTCCCGATAAGAACTCAAATCTGACATATTATCCTACATAATTTCCAATTCATATCCAAAGTATTACTACAAGTCATCAGATCACCGTGTACTCCCAAATAATCCCCTTAATTAACATTAATCCAAAATCATACCACTGACACTAGAATTCTCAATCAAATCATACCAAACTTCAACAATTTAGTAGTTCAAACCTTTATAATTCAAAACTTTATGACACCTAATACAACCGCTTTCAAACTTATAGTCTACTCTCTTGTAATGTTTCGAACAACAATTAGTAAAGGGGAAACATAAGAGACGGAACTTTTCATGTCCCTCTCATTCTCAACCCAAGCAATATTAACTGACTTACTACTCACATGTTTATTCGGCAAAACTAGAATTAAAATGACTTATGTTATCCGATAACTTCCAAGGTCACACATTACTTTCAGCGCATACATAATAACAATGACAACTGAAGATGACAAACAACAAACTAACTGGCCAAGCTTTAATTATCAAAGAATCACAATAATCAAAACAAATTGATGTCACAACTCTAGTAGAATTTGAACCAAACAGACGTAAGAAATTTTTGCAGCTTATAACCGCTACAGATTAGAACTAGTATTAGAAGTTAGTATAAAAGCATCAGGTTTAAAATGATTTCATTGCAAAATTCCTTCGATCAAACCACACACCATTTGGTTCTCGATTTTACAACGTGGCACACACATACACATAGTATTTCCACACATAGGACTAACAAATCACATCTTCCCACTTAACTTTATTTATTACAGACAATTGACCACTTATGCATTCTTATCATTTAACACTTCACAATATATAATTCAATACTACTTATGAATACTTTATTCCCATCTTTCAATAACTATACCATAATCACATAATACTTACAGTTAAGTCTTTTTAACAACACATAATTATATAAAAATTCAAACAATAAAACCTTTCACAGAGAAAATGAGAAAAGACAAGAAAGAATAATCAAGAAGATTCTCAAGCTCAACATGAAAATTTCACATTTCAAGTATGTCAATCATCTTCATTTTCTCCACAAACAACTTACTGGTCATACAACACAAACACGACCTTCACAAACAATTTATGATCAACTTTTTATCATTTTCATAAAGCAAATTACATTGATTTCAAAATCATCATATTACACACATACATACATAGATATTGATTTGCTAAATAAAGAATAACTTAATTTCAATAATCTATAAAAATTCAACCAATAATCACATTAAAACAAATAACTTACCGGTATTTCGTTTAGTAATGGTAGGGAGACATCGACTCATGAAGTAATAAAGGGCTACCATCATCTATCTATTATTAAGGGGGCTGCTTCCAATCACTAAATGTAGTGAGGAAGCCTCCAGCCACTTAAGATAAATGGGCAACAACCTTTTTCTACTAATGATGATGTAACCGCCAACCATTACTAATTGAAAGATAATCAAAATATAATTTTATAATCAAATATCAAAGTGAATATTTTTAAAACAAACAAATAATTTCAATAAAATTTCGATTAAAACAAATCAATTCATCAATGAAGCAACAATATCACAATAACTAAACAAATAATAAACAAAACAAACAACTCTTATCTCACATTATATTTATTATTAATTGTTATTTTCAATTTCTCTTAGTCCCTTAACCCAATAAGGTATCTCATGATGCCTCGACTATGATTATGGCCGGCACATAACTATACTCGAGACCCCAGAGAAGCATCCTTATTTCGCTATTTTTCCTAAATTCTTATACATGTCAATATTATTTCGTTATTCTTTCTATGTTCATCTCAATCTCTCCACAATACCTATTCAATTGCTCTTATCACTCTCTCCCCACCACGGGATGAGTGATATTCCTCTGAAAAGGCGAGATATTCATGCACAGAAGGAAGGGAATACTAAGAATGTATATTGCCAATCTACATGCAATGCAGCACAGTCCTAGGTTATCGTAAACCAAATACTGATAACCAAGTTGTAATAACACTCTGTTACTAATTACTTAGTTAACCAATAATATCCATTTTAGATCTAATAACCTCTTTACTAACTATGATAGAAAAAGGATTTCCATAATATCAATGTCCTATCATAGTTAGAAAAGGAATTTCCTAATAATTAAATATTATCCATGATAGAAAAGAATAAACTAATACAGCACAGCTGCTATCATGGATAATTTATTGCTAACCATGTTAGAAAGGATTTGCCTAACATGGTTATTAAACAAAACTAATTGATATTAAATAATAAATAAATATGTATACATGCGGAAGCAGATGCAGGCCTATACAAATTGGCAATATACAATTCAAAATAGTCTATATAACTACTACTACCTAATTCCTTTTCCTGATGTTTGCGCCTGTGCATGAATACCTGCAAAAATGTCAGTAATCGTGGGATGAGACAATTTGTCCCAGTAATCACCGCTTAACTCACTATAACAGTGAGATGTGCGGTAGCGAGGGCGTCTAAAGGGTACCACATTTAAAATCAATAATATATATATATACATGCCAAGTCTTTCATTCATCATTCAAGTCCCTCCGTCTAAATCAACTCAAATTCATCATCTCTACTTCCCACATATCACTCAAATCCCTCAGTCAGTTCCAAGTCAACTCAACAGACGAAAATAAACGTGATTGACACTGTGCCCAGTCTCAAATCTGAAAGCATGAAAAAGGGAGCACTTTAAATAGTGAAAACGTCCCTGAAAAAGGGAGCACTATAAAAAGTGTACACATCCCTGGTTCCTTTACAATCCGAGGAACCTGTACAATTAACCTATCGATTGCGCAAATCGATAGGTTACATCGGCCGACGGTACTAATAATCAGTGTCATGCAATACTCACAATCCCTATTCTATATTCCATCAACATAACTCTCAACTATCTCAACTCAACATATCATCCTCTTTTCTATCTTCATCACCTCTTAAATCACTATCCAACACTATTCCTATATACATTCCACGCCATTCCAGATCAATGGCCACCACCAGGCAGGATAATAGAATATATAATGTGTAAAAATCTTTTATACAAAAATAATCGTGTTTAAAAGGCACCTGATAGCCTGTTTTGTATAAAAATAACCTTTCAAAGATAAAATGTATATATATATAGAGGGTGAGAAAGGATTTTACAAAATCCTAGCTAACATCACCCTCAATGTTATAGTAAGGTTAAGTGTGATTACCTGTCGCCCTTTAGCAATTTACGCTATTTCTCAACCTTTCTTGATGCCATGGAAGCCATATCGCAATCAATCCTATAATGTAGTACAGAATGATAAATTAGTATCATTCTACTTCATGTTAAACGTCTCTCTCGTATCCGCATTACTACCCATTTTCCCGTACTCAATTTCAATTCTCAAAGTTAAATATTAGATAATCTGTGTTCAGTTCAAGTGTCACATAACAAAGAGTTTCCAAAATCTATCATCTCACTCAAGCATATATCGTTTCAATTCACCTCATCAATCATACATGATTATACCAATTAATCACACACATCACACAGTTGCCCAAGCAACCAAGTAGGTAAATCAAATTTCAATGCATACATCAAACATATAATACTTCACTCATTTGCCTAATCTCATCCAGAACTTAAACAAACAGGACTTACATTCTTCAATCCTAATGAAAACATGCAAAACTAACATTCTATTCAGAATCAAAGCTAACAAAGTTACAGCACCATCGGACTTTAAAATTTCACTACCCAAGTAAAGGAAACATATTATAGAAAGAAAATAAAATTTTTTCATGCCTCTCATTCATCCCAAACATAATCATATGATGACAATTTCATCCTTTAATATATTCAAATCAAATAAAGAAACTAGAACGGAAAACTAATTCATAGTTATTTAGTATTTTCCTCATCCGTTCCCAATGTGTCCAGCCATAACAATAACAATATAGAATCTATATATGTGTTGGAGTAACAAACCTTTTTAATTATAATTAATCAAGCATTTTGCATTTGTCAAGCTTTAATTTCAGTTAAATCATCAACCTCCATTATTCCCTAATTCTTTCAGCCAAGGCAGAGAAAGGTAACAAGAACTTTTAAAAAAATCAATATATAAACACTTGAAATCACAAGCTGATATTATCATATTTCACACAATCATTTTAACACTTGTTAGCACCTTTTTAGTTTTAGAATTCATTCAGCCAAATGTAAAGCAATAATAGCAACAACTTAGAGAAATAAAATGCTTAACCAATTCATTTAATTTATCATGAACAGAGCTTATACAAACAATTCCATTATTCAAACTTTAACCAAAAGACTCGGATCTTTCTTAAGTCAAGAACTTCATTTCAATGAGGAATCAAAGAAAAGAAGGATAAGCAGCACCCATTGAGGAACAATTGAGGAATAATAAAAATAATAGTACTTACAACTCACTCAATCACTTTACACATACATCAGAACATACATATTGAGGAAAACAAGGCAATCACATGTATAACTTAAAGGATTAATATACTAAACATGATTCATTTAACAAGCATAGACACCTCTTCTTTCTTTGTTCACACTTAGAGAAACATATACAAAAGCATGGAACCAACATTATTCCATGCATTCAGGTTGTAACCCAAAACAGAAAAACTAGAAGGCACTCAGGCAATCAAAATCAATCCAATAATTATTTCACCACATCAACTGAAATTCGATTTAAACTTCAACAAGAGTAACAAAAGGGTAAAACCATAGTAATTTCATTCAACAAACATCATTCAATCATAAAATCCATCCAAGCAAACCCTGTACATGTACATATTTAAAAATTATAGACTATATCCCACAATACAACTATCAAAGATAGAAATCAATAGTACCATCGCTTCAAAATAACCTACAAATGTGATCCATCACAGTCCAAGAATACAATAAAATAAGACATCAACAAATTTCAGATTCATGACAGGGATAAGATTACAATTAACATCCTTTTAACTTTACAAATCATCTCAAACACATTTTCATTCTTTACAAATTATTATTAACCTCCATTCCTTCCAAAACAGTATGGACAGTTTGGCTATAACATTGGCAATAGCATAAAAGTATCTAACACTTATGCATAACAATATTCCAGCAATATCCACCCCTTAATCACACATACATTCCTATGCATCATCATTCCACACACATTAGAACATCAACATTACTCACTATGTCTACTCAAACCAATCACAACAAAACCGGAGAAATGGAAAATTCCCAATACAATCAATTCAGCAGAGAGAGTCAAATAAACTTGACAACAACAGCTCATATAACTCAAATTCCCTAAGGGAAATTGCACATTAATGTTTAAACATTCCTTTATTTCATTGAAATCGCTTAAAATCAAAGGCCCAATTGAAACCCTAACTTTCAAATCTCTCACAATCGCAGAGAAACTAAGGACCGGAGGGAAAACTCACCTACCACTTGAAGCTTTACTCTCTGCCGTCGTCGTCGCCGTCAGCTGCCGCTAACTTCGCCGGAAAACGTGGAGAACGAAGGGAAGTGAAGGAGAAACAGAGACACAAAGAGAGAACGTGAGGAACATTAAAGGAACATAGATCGAAAGCACAAGGAAGTCAAAGCTTTACCGTTCGTTACCGCCGCCGTCCGCCGCTGTGGTCGCCGGAGAACGAAGAAGAAACAGAGGATAGAAGACGAGAGGGCGTGAGATAGGGGGTGGGTTTCGGTGAGGAGGAAGAAGGAAAGAAGAGCAAGAAGATGATGGCTTGTGGGAGGGGTTGGCGCCGCCGCACCTTGGCCGTCGGAATCCGCAGAAGGAGGGCGGAGGTGAGGAAGAGAAAAGAGAGGGCAGAGAGAATTTGGTGGGAGGGCTCGAGGGAGAGAGAGAAATGGGAAGGAAGGAGATGATGATGTATTTATTTTTAATTTAGGGAAAATTACAATTAACTACCCTAAGGTTTATTCGTAATTATATTTCTAGCCCAGAAGTTTGTATATATTACTATATCTCCTTCTTTCCATCATAATGTTATCTACTATCCAAATACTTATTCATGAAAGTTTCTAACTCCAAATAATTATTTTAACTATATTTTTCCTTAAATTCCAAAAAATTACGATTTAATAACAATAAATCTCCATAAATTTCTCCCTAAGACTCAAATTTCCTAAATAACACCTCAATAATTTCTAATTAACCTTAACCAAAATTTGAGATGTTACAATTTACCCCACCTTTTAGGAATTTTGTCCCCAAAATTCGCTACACATACACCTAACACAAAGAAAATACACAAGTCAACCTTTCATTCGTCATATTACCTCTAATAATTTCACTACCACTTAATACATGCCACACCATCCTTCATCGTTTATCCTCATTCAATCTGTAGTGATCACCAATACTCATCCCTCATTTCCTAGCTAACCTTCATTTACTAGTCACACTAACCTCAAATTACTTGTTTTAAAATCCAATATAATCAATGTCCACAATATATGTTCACTCATATTCTCCAATTGATCAACCCATTGATTCCCCTCAACATGACTCTAACTTAATATATAGCTAGCCATGTCAACTTCCTTATCAAAATCATTTCAAACTGCATTCAATTTCCTATGAGTCAATTTAAAACCATTCACTACAATTTCACCTTAAACTCTTCATCTCTACTAACTTCTTTATCTATTTAGTTTTGTCATAATCACAACATCAAAATTCGTCATTAACCCCAATGGTCCTAACCTTTAAATAAAATTCTAATAATAACCTATCATAAAATCTCATTGTTTCTCTTATACTCTGAATAAGATTGTCAGTTTACACAGATCGTTCACCAATAATATATAGGTACTCTAGTTAAATCCACAACCTAAACAGTAATCCAGGTCCAATAATCCTCAACTCCATGATCACCATAGTGTATTCACTCCATAATTCCCGATAAGAACTCAAATCTGACATATTATCCTACATAATTTCCAATTCATATCCAAAGTATTACTACAAGTCATCAGATCACCGTGTACTCCCAAATAATCCCCTTAATTAACATTAATCCAAAATCATACCACTGACACTAGAATTCTCAATCAAATCATACCAAACTTCAACAATTTAGTAGTTCAAACCTTTATAATTCAAAACTTTATGACACCTAATACAACCGCTTTCAAACTTATAGTCTACTCTCTTGTAATGTTTCGAACAACAATTAGTAAAGGGGAAACATAAGAGACGGAACTTTTCATGTCCCTCTCATTCTCAACCCAAGCAATATTAACTGACTTACTACTCACATGTTTATTCGGCAAAACTAGAATTAAAATGACTTATGTTATCCGATAACTTCCAAGGTCACACATTACTTTCAGCGCATACATAATAACAATGACAACTGAAGATGACAAACAACAAACTAACTGGCCAAGCTTTAATTATCAAAGAATCACAATAATCAAAACAAATTGATGTCACAACTCTAGTAGAATTTGAACCAAACAGACGTAAGAAATTTTTGCAGCTTATAACCGCTACAGATTAGAACTAGTATTAGAAGTTAGTATAAAAGCATCAGGTTTAAAATGATTTCATTGCAAAATTCCTTCGATCAAACCACACACCATTTGGTTCTCGATTTTACAACGTGGCACACACATACACATAGTATTTCCACACATAGGACTAACAAATCACATCTTCCCACTTAACTTTATTTATTACAGACAATTGACCACTTATGCATTCTTATCATTTAACACTTCACAATATATAATTCAATACTACTTATGAATACTTTATTCCCATCTTTCAATAACTATACCATAATCACATAATACTTACAGTTAAGTCTTTTTAACAACACATAATTATATAAAAATTCAAACAATAAAACCTTTCACAGAGAAAATGAGAAAAGACAAGAAAGAATAATCAAGAAGATTCTCAAGCTCAACATGAAAATTTCACATTTCAAGTATGTCAATCATCTTCATTTTCTCCACAAACAACTTACTGGTCATACAACACAAACACGACCTTCACAAACAATTTATGATCAACTTTTTATCATTTTCATAAAGCAAATTACATTGATTTCAAAATCATCATATTACACACATACATACATAGATATTGATTTGCTAAATAAAGAATAACTTAATTTCAATAATCTATAAAAATTCAACCAATAATCACATTAAAACAAATAACTTACCGGTATTTCGTTTAGTAATGGTAGGGAGACATCGACTCATGAAGTAATAAAGGGCTACCATCATCTATCTATTATTAAGGGGGCTGCTTCCAATCACTAAATGTAGTGAGGAAGCCTCCAGCCACTTAAGATAAATGGGCAACAACCTTTTTCTACTAATGATGATGTAACCGCCAACCATTACTAATTGAAAGATAATCAAAATATAATTTTATAATCAAATATCAAAGTGAATATTTTTAAAACAAACAAATAATTTCAATAAAATTTCGATTAAAACAAATCAATTCATCAATGAAGCAACAATATCACAATAACTAAACAAATAATAAACAAAACAAACAACTCTTATCTCACATTATATTTATTATTAATTGTTATTTTCAATTTCTCTTAGTCCCTTAACCCAATAAGGTATCTCATGATGCCTCGACTATGATTATGGCCGGCACATAACTATACTCGAGACCCCAGAGAAGCATCCTTATTTCGCTATTTTTCCTAAATTCTTATACATGTCAATATTATTTCGTTATTCTTTCTATGTTCATCTCAATCTCTCCACAATACCTATTCAATTGCTCTTATCACTCTCTCCCCACCACGGGATGAGTGATATTCCTCTGAAAAGGCGAGATATTCATGCACAGAAGGAAGGGAATACTAAGAATGTATATTGCCAATCTACATGCAATGCAGCACAGTCCTAGGTTATCGTAAACCAAATACTGATAACCAAGTTGTAATAACACTCTGTTACTAATTACTTAGTTAACCAATAATATCCATTTTAGATCTAATAACCTCTTTACTAACTATGATAGAAAAAGGATTTCCATAATATCAATGTCCTATCATAGTTAGAAAAGGAATTTCCTAATAATTAAATATTATCCATGATAGAAAAGAATAAACTAATACAGCACAGCTGCTATCATGGATAATTTATTGCTAACCATGTTAGAAAGGATTTGCCTAACATGGTTATTAAACAAAACTAATTGATATTAAATAATAAATAAATATGTATACATGCGGAAGCAGATGCAGGCCTATACAAATTGGCAATATACAATTCAAAATAGTCTATATAACTACTACTACCTAATTCCTTTTCCTGATGTTTGCGCCTGTGCATGAATACCTGCAAAAATGTCAGTAATCGTGGGATGAGACAATTTGTCCCAGTAATCACCGCTTAACTCACTATAACAGTGAGATGTGCGGTAGCGAGGGCGTCTAAAGGGTACCACATTTAAAATCAATAATATATATATATATACATGCCAAGTCTTTCATTCATCATTCAAGTCCCTCCGTCTAAATCAACTCAAATTCATCATCTCTACTTCCCACATATCACTCAAATCCCTCAGTCAGTTCCAAGTCAACTCAACAGACGAAAATAAACGTGATTGACACTGTGCCCAGTCTCAAATCTGAAAGCATGAAAAAGGGAGCACTTTAAATAGTGAAAACGTCCCTGAAAAAGGGAGCACTATAAAAAGTGTACACATCCCTGGTTCCTTTACAATCCGAGGAACCTGTACAATTAACCTATCGATTGCGCAAATCGATAGGTTACATCGGCCGACGGTACTAATAATCAGTGTCATGCAATACTCACAATCCCTATTCTATATTCCATCAACATAACTCTCAACTATCTCAACTCAACATATCATCCTCTTTTCTATCTTCATCACCTCTTAAATCACTATCCAACACTATTCCTATATACATTCCACGCCATTCCAGATCAATGGCCACCACCAGGCAGGATAATAGAATATATAATGTGTAAAAATCTTTTATACAAAAATAATCGTGTTTAAAAGGCACCCGATAGCCTGTTTTGTATAAAAATAACCTTTCAAAGATAAAATGTATATATATATAGAGGGTGAGAAAGGATTTTACAAAATCCTAGCTAACATCACCCTCAATGTTATAGTAAGGTTAAGTGTGATTACCTGTCGCCCTTTAGCAATTTACGCTATTTCTCAACCTTTCTTGATGCCATGGAAGCCATATCGCAATCAATCCTATAATGTAGTACAGAATGATAAATTAGTATCATTCTACTTCATGTTAAACGTCTCTCTCGTATCCGCATTACTACCCATTTTCCCGTACTCAATTTCAATTCTCAAAGTTAAATATTAGATAATCTGTGTTCAGTTCAAGTGTCACATAACAAAGAGTTTCCAAAATCTATCATCTCACTCAAGCATATATCGTTTCAATTCACCTCATCAATCATACATGATTATACCAATTAATCACACACATCACACAGTTGCCCAAGCAACCAAGTAGGTAAATCAAATTTCAATGCATACATCAAACATATAATACTTCACTCATTTGCCTAATCTCATCCAGAACTTAAACAAACAGGACTTACATTCTTCAATCCTAATGAAAACATGCAAAACTAACATTCTATTCAGAATCAAAGCTAACAAAGTTACAGCACCATCGGACTTTAAAATTTCACTACCCAAGTAAAGGAAACATATTATAGAAAGAAAATAAAATTTTTTCATGCCTCTCATTCATCCCAAACATAATCATATGATGACAATTTCATCCTTTAATATATTCAAATCAAATAAAGAAACTAGAACGGAAAACTAATTCATAGTTATTTAGTATTTTCCTCATCCGTTCCCAATGTGTCCAGCCATAACAATAACAATATAGAATCTATATATGTGTTGGAGTAACAAACCTTTTTAATTATAATTAATCAAGCATTTTGCATTTGTCAAGCTTTAATTTCAGTTAAATCATCAACCTCCATTATTCCCTAATTCTTTCAGCCAAGGCAGAGAAAGGTAACAAGAACTTTTAAAAAAATCAATATATAAACACTTGAAATCACAAGCTGATATTATCATATTTCACACAATCATTTTAACACTTGTTAGCACCTTTTTAGTTTTAGAATTCATTCAGCCAAATGTAAAGCAATAATAGCAACAACTTAGAGAAATAAAACGCTTAACCAATTCATTTAATTTATCATGAACAGAGCTTATACAAACAATTCCATTATTCAAACTTTAACCAAAAGACTCGGATCTTTCTTAAGTCAAGAACTTCATTTCAATGAGGAATCAAAGAAAAGAAGGATAAGCAGCACCCATTGAGGAACAATTGAGGAATAATAAAAATAATAGTACTTACAACTCACTCAATCACTTTACACATACATCAGAACATACATATTGAGGAAAACAAGGCAATCACATGTATAACTTAAAGGATTAATATACTAAACATGATTCATTTAACAAGCATAGACACCTCTTCTTTCTTTGTTCACACTTAGAGAAACATATACAAAAGCATGGAACCAACATTATTCCATGCATTCAGGTTGTAACCCAAAACAGAAAAACTAGAAGGCACTCAGGCAATCAAAATCAATCCAATAATTATTTCACCACATCAACTGAAATTCGATTTAAACTTCAACAAGAGTAACAAAAGGGTAAAACCATAGTAATTTCATTCAACAAACATCATTCAATCATAAAATCCATCCAAGCAAACCCTGTACATGTACATATTTAAAAATTATAGACTATATCCCACAATACAACTATCAAAGATAGAAATCAATAGTACCATCGCTTCAAAATAACCTACAAATGTGATCCATCACAGTCCAAGAATACAATAAAATAAGACATCAACAAATTTCAGATTCATGACAGGGATAAGATTACAATTAACATCCTTTTAACTTTACAAATCATCTCAAACACATTTTCATTCTTTACAAATTATTATTAACCTCCATTCCTTCCAAAACAGTATGGACAGTTTGGCTATAACATTGGCAATAGCATAAAAGTATCTAACACTTATGCATAACAATATTCCAGCAATATCCACCCCTTAATCACACATACATTCCTATGCATCATCATTCCACACACATTAGAACATCAACATTACTCACTATGTCTACTCAAACCAATCACAACAAAACCGGAGAAATGGAAAATTCCCAATACAATCAATTCAGCAGAGAGAGTCAAATAAACTTGACAACAACAGCTCATATAACTCAAATTCCCTAAGGGAAATTGCACATTAATGTTTAAACATTCCTTTATTTCATTGAAATCGCCTAAAATCAAAGGCCCAATTGAAACCCTAACTTTCAAATCTCTCACAATCGCAGAGAAACTAAGGACCGGAGGGAAAACTCACCTACCACTTGAAGCTTTACTCTCTGCCGTCGTCGTCGCCGTCAGCTGCCGCTAACTTCGCCGGAAAACGTGGAGAACGAAGGGAAGTGAAGGAGAAACAGAGACACAAAGAGAGAACGTGAGGAACATTAAAGGAACATAGATCGAAAGCACAAGGAAGTCAAAGCTTTACCGTTCATTACCGCCGCCGTCCGCCGCTGTGGTCGCCGGAGAACGAAGAAGAAACAGAGGATAGAAGACGAGAGGGCGTGAGATAGGGGGTGGGTTTCGGTGAGGAGGAAGAAGGAAAGAAGAGCAAGAAGATGATGGCTTGTGGGAGGGGTTGGCGCCGCCGCACCTTGGCCGTCGGAATCCGCAGAAGGAGGGCGGAGGTGAGGAAGAGAAAAGAGAGGGCAGAGAGAATTTGGTGGGAGGGCTCGAGGGAGAGAGAGAAATGGGAAGGAAGGAGATGATGATGTATTTATTTTTAATTTAGGGAAAATTACAATTAACTACCCTAAGGTTTATTCGTAATTATATTTCTAGCCCAGAAGTTTGTATATATTACTATATCTCCTTCTTTCCATCATAATGTTATCTACTATCCAAATACTTATTCATGAAAGTTTCTAACTCCAAATAACTATTTTAACTATATTTTTCCTTAAATTCCAAAAAATTACGATTTAATAACAATAAATCTCCATAAATTTCTCCCTAAGACTCAAATTTCCTAAATAACACCTCAATAATTTCTAATTAACCTTAATCAAAATTTTGTTAGAATCTTAAGTTTTGATGAAGACTAAAATATAAAGGATTAGACCAAGTGCCTAGGAAGCAATAGGATTAACATAGGATCCCAAGTAAGAGCGCTTCCGGATGAGGTTTTACTTTCGGATAGATTAGGACTTGCGCACGAGGATGAATGCTTTCATCCCCCAGCGTCAGCAAGTAAATCAATAGGGTTTTAACTTAGTCCATGAACATTAAGCACACAAATCTTAAGGCTAAGCTATGACTCAATCGGAAGTGAGTTTGCTTCCTGTTAGACTTAGACTGGCGCAGAGCGATAGACTAGATATTACCCCAAGCGTCAGTGAGTTTACTTCGCCAAGTGAAAGCACTTCCTGTTAGACTTAGACTGGCGCAGACTAATAGAATAGATATCACCCCAAGCGTCAGTACGTTTACATCATCAAGTAAAAGTGCTTCCTGATAGATTTAGACTGACACAGACTGATAAAAGAAATATATCCCTAAGCGTCAGTGAGTTCACTACGTCAAGTAAAAGTGCTTCCGATAGCTTAGTGACTAGCGCTGAGTGTTGGGATGAAATACACTAAGTGAGAGTGAGTTATAGTGAACAAAGATCCTTCATCTGGTGGTTTTACTTCCGGATGTAAAAATGCTTCCGGATACATCATAGACCAAATCAGAACACAATCTAAGTAAACTACTCCCCATAGCAAACAAGCTTCCCACAGCATGTATAATTCTTATATATATATTGCTATGTTGGACTAACCAGTATGTGCAGAACATGGTCACGCTTCCGGATGCAAATGAGCTTCCGGATGGAAAGACTCTTGACATTGGGACTCAGAGCTTAACACTTGCAGAGCAAGATTACCACTTGCGGATGAATGATGATCATCCGTCAGCAAGAGTGCAAGAGTAAACATCACATACTCAGAAGTCAGAATGCTTTTGTCAGAGCAGAGGTGTCAGGGCTACTTTTCAGAGATAAAGCAAGTCAACCCTGCTATGCATTGATGAAGCATTAAATGGGCAAACGGTAACAAGGGAAAAACGGACATATTCAAACGGCTAGCCCACCTACCAAGAGCTCAGAATGCTTGAAGACTATATAAGAGAACTCAACTTCATTTATGAAGTATCGAATTTTTGAATATTCTTGAGTAAAGTCAGAGCAAGAAAACGAAGAACATTCTCAAGCATTCAAAGCTGCCCAGAAAAGCGAAGAGCATTTAACACATCAAGAGTTTACTCTCACCTACTTATTCTGTACTCTTGTTGTTAAGTCTCTTCTTGTCATAAGAGCATTTATAGTACTTAAGTGCGTATCACAATCTGTTCTTTAAGAGAACTTAGTCAAAAATCCTTTAAGTGAAAAGGTAAACCCCTTGCTTGGTGTAAGGGGGAGTTAGTTAGAAAGGTTACAAGTGAGCCTGAGTGAAACTTGTTGTAAGGTTGCAAGTGAGCCCGTGAAAACTTGCGGTTGTAAGGTTTTCAGGTGAACCCGATTTAAAACCTGAGGTTTAGTGGAACTCGACCTGGGAGGTTGAGGAACTGGACGTAGGTCAGGTAGACCGAACCAGTATAACTCGTGTGTTATTTTATTTGAGCATTTAATTTTTGAAACACAATTCACCCCCCCCTCTTGTGTATCCATTACTTACATTTGGTATCAGAGCGGGTCTTTCTTACTCGATTCCAACGAATCGCAGAAAGCAAAGATCTAATTAATGGATACGGATTATTCTCTGCCAGATGTCGCTGTACAACCCAACAAGCCCCCAGGCTTCGATGGGCACAACTATCCATTCTGGAAGTTCAGAATGGAAACTTATATCAAGTCAAGCGATATCAGACTATGGGACGTGATTGAACATGGGGATCAAATTCCCTTAGATGAGGATGGATTTGCTAAGGTGAAAGCCAGATACACTCCTGAGGACTATGCTCTAGTCCAACTCAACCATAGGGCTATGCACTACATCCAGTGTGCTCTCAGCTACAAAGAGTTTCACAGGATCAGCCACCACAAAAATGCAAAAGATATGTGGGAGGCTCTTGAGGCTGCACACTCCGGAACCAGGGGAGTAAAAGCAAGACGTGTTGAGATGCTGGTGGAAGAATTTCACAAATTCGCCATGCTAAGCCCCACCGAGCCCATCAGAGATCTAGAGCTCAGATTCACCCATCTCATCAACAATCTAGCCTCGCTTGGTAAGGATATCCCTGAAAGAGAGCAAGTGAGCAAGATTCTGAAGATCTTGAGGGGTGACTGGATCACCAAAGTAACTATTCTGCAAGAAGTGCAAGGAGAATCAACCAGCTCCGTCACCGCTCTCTTTGGCTCCCTTGCTGAATATGAGCCTACCTTGCTGGCTATGAGAGCTCCTCAAACCTCATCCAAGAGTAAGAACCTTGCTCTCGTTGCTCCCAGCAAAGAGATCAATGACAATGATGAGGATGACGACGATGAGATGGACGATGAGGAGATGGCTATGATGGTAAGGAAGTTCAGGAAATTCCTCAGAAAGAAGGAAGGCTATCAGAAAGGTGATTCCAGCCAGAAGAAGGGATACAAGAAAGAGAAGGTCCCTGTGTGTTTTGAATGCAATAAGCCTGGTCACTTCAAGGCTGAATGTCCCAGCCTGCAGAGGTCTAAAGGCAAGGATAAAAGAAAGGCTCTTGTTTCCTCCATTTGGGTAAATAGCTCAGATGAGGAAGCAAGTGATGATGAAGAAGTTGTCAACCTCTGCCTGGTAGCTAGAGAAGAGGATGAGGAAGCATCTTCAGATCCTGACCTCACCAACGAAGAACATGAGGTAACTCTTCCTGAACTACAAGAGGCTTACAATGAGATTCATGAAGAATTCTCTAAACTATGTAAAGCCTATAAATTCCTGAAAACCAAAAAGGAATCACTTGAGTCCAAGGTGGACTCACTTAGTGAGGAACTAGCGGAAGCTAGAAGATTTCCAATGGTGGATGGACAGGGTTCTCCCCAAACGGAACCCAACACCCCAATACTTGAGAGCTGTCCAAATTGCAGCAAAATCTCAGAAGAAAATAATAAGCTGCAAAATGCCCTGCAGAAATTTACCAATGGTTCAGAAATGCTAAATATACTCTTAATGAACCAAAGGGCATACAGGGATAGAACTGGCTTGGGGTATACCCCTAGAAAGAAAAAATGGGAAGAACCAAAAGTAAAACCTTACTTAAAGTTCTTCCATAAAGCCACCAGTCATAGCTCCTCACCTTTTAGCTTCTGTAACTACTGCAACAGGAAAGGACACTCCATGTCCACCTGTAATGCTAAGAAGCATGGAGCTAACAGCTCTTACAAATGGGTGCCCAAAGGAACCAAGGCTACACAGGATCCTCCTCCTGCAAAGGACACCAAGGAAGGACAAGGATCCCGAGTCTGGAATCATCCCACAGGGAAAAACCAAGAGCCTAGAGCCAGCACTAGGCCAAAGGCTCCAAATGTTCATAAGCCCAAGGTTAAGCCCAAAGCTAGACCAAGGGCACTAAACGCTACTAACAAGGGACCCAAGAAAGGTTGGGTACCTAAAGTTGCTTGATTGTTTCAGATGTGTCTCAAGGCATCCAAGAACAAAAAATGGTACATCGATAGCGGATGCTCGAGACATATGACTGGAGACAGAGACAAGTTCAAATCTCTGGTGATCAAAGATGGAGCCACAGTGACCTTTGGAGGAAATCAAAGTGGCAAGATCACTGGAGTTGGAGAAGTCGGACCAGTCAAAGATGTATATCTAGTGGACGGTCTCTGTCACAACCTGCTAAGCGTAAGTCAAAGCACGGACAAAGGTAACTGGGTAATATTTGATTCAAATGAGTGCTTAATAGTTGACAAGCAGGATCTAATCTTAGACAAGGCCAACTTAAAGTATAAACTTAAGGCCAATAGAAATGGGAATCTATATACCATAGATTTATGTCAACAGCTAGAAGAGAAATGTTTAATATCTAGTGACGAGAACAGCTGGCTTTGGCATAAGAGGTTAGCTCATGTCAATTTTACTCAATTGGATATGCTAATTAAAAATGAGCTAGCTATAGGTATTCCCTCTTTTAAAGTTAAGCATGATTTTATCTGTGAATCCTGCCAACGAGGAAAGCAAACAAAGTCCTCGTTTAAAACCAAGAAGAGAGTCTCCACCAGCAGGCCCTTGGAACTAATCCACATGGATTTGGTTGGGCCAGCAAGAGTAAAGAGCTTGGGTGGAAACCTATATGCTCTAGTGGTAGTGGATGACTATTCAAGGTTCACTTGGACTATGTTTCTTCCCTCTAAGCAAGATACTTTTGATGCTTTTGTTGTCCTGGCTAAGAAAGTGCAGAATGAGAGAGAGCTCAAAATCACAGCCATAAGGACAGACCATGGAGGGGAGTTTGAGAACCATAGCTTCTCTGAGCTATGTGAGCAAAACGGCATTGAACATAACTTCTCAGCTCCTAGGACTCCTCAGCAAAATGGAGTGGTCGAAAGGAAGAACAGGGTTCTGACAGAGATGGCTAGAAGCATGCTCAACGAGAAAGAGGTTTCTCAAGTGTTCTGGGCGGACGCTATGAGCACTGCTTGCTATATCTCCAACAGAGCCTATGTTCGCAAGGGCTTGGATAAAACTCCATACGAGCTATACAAAGGGAGGAAGCCCAACATCAACCACCTCAGAATATTCGGATCAAAATGCTACGTGCATAATAATGGAAAGGTAAATTTGGGTAAGTTTGATCCAAAGGCTGATGTAGGCATATTCATAGGATATTCCCTTAGGAGTAAAGCATATAGGATATACAACATGAGAACTAAAACTGTAGAAGAATCCATGCATGTTGTATTTGATGAAACTCCTACATGGGGACAATCCACAGTAGATGATGAAGCACTTAATCTTCCAAAACTACCATCATCTTCCTCACCACCAAAAGAAACACCAACAAGCAATCCCAAAGAAGAAGGTGAACCCAGTGATGAACCTAGAGAGCAACCCATGCCTGAGGAGGCACAGTTGCCAATAGCTAGGAGACATCACAGGGATCATCCTCTTGATCAAGTGCTTGGTGATGTTTCTTCTGGTGTCAGAACTAGAAGACAAGTTCAAAATGAAGTTGAGTTCGGAGCATTCCTATCTCAAATCGAACCAACTTCAGTTGAACAAGCTCTTGAGGACTGCGACTGGATTATTGCCATGCAGGAAGAGCTAAATCAATTTGAGAGAAGTCAAGTGTGGGAACTAGTCCCAAGGCCGTCTCATCAATCCATAGTAGGGACCAAGTGGGTCTTCAAGAACAAACTGGATGAGACAGGTCAAATCACCAGAAACAAAGCCAGACTAGTAGCCAAAGGATACAACCAAGAAGAAGGCATTGACTATGAAGAAACTTTTGCTCCAGTCGCTAGACTTGAAGCAATAAGGATTCTTCTAGCCTTTGCATCCATGAAAGGTTTTAGATTATATCAAATGGATGTAAAGAGTGCATTTCTTAATGGTTATATTAAAGAAGAGGTATATGTAGAACAACCTCCTGGCTTTGAGGACCATAAGCACCCCAAACATGTGTATAGATTAAAGAAAGCTTTATATGGCCTGAAACAACCTCCTCGAGCTTGGTATGAGAGACTCAGCAGCTTTTTGCTGGGCAAGGGCTTCTCAAGGGGCAAATTAGATAATACACTGTTTATCCTTCACAAAGATAGAGATATGCTAATTGTCCAAATTTATGTTGATGATATTATATTTGGGGCAACTAACGAGAAGCTTTGTGAAGATTTTTCTAAGACTATGCAGGGTGAATTTGAGATGTCAATGATGGGAGAACTAACGTTCTTCCTAGGCCTGCAGATCAAACAAAAGAAGAATGGAATCTTCATCTCCCAAACCAAATACTGCAGAGAACTACTCAAAAAGTTTGGGATGGATGAATGCAAGGAGTATGACACTCCTATGAGCACCACTGCCGCACTCGACGCTGACGCAAAGGGTAAATCTGTCAGCCTGCCCATGTATAGGGGAATGATAGGTTCCCTCTTATACCTAACAGCCAGCAGGCCTGATATTCAATTTAGTGTAGGCATGTGCGCTAGGTTTCAAGCCAACCCCAAGGAATCACACTTAACATGTGTCAAACGCATTCTGAGATACCTTGAGGGAACACAAGAACTTGGTCTTTGGTATCCTAGAGGTAACCAAGAATTCTTGTGGGCTTATTCTGACTCTGACCATGCAGGTTATAAAACAGATAGAAAGAGCACCAGTGGACAATGCGCCTTTCTTGGTGGTTGTCTGGTGTCTTGGGCCAGCAAGAAGCAAACCTGCGTGTCCTTGTCATCCACTGAGGCAGAATACATTGCTGCTGCAAGTTGTTGTGCACAAGTGCTATGGCTGAAAAACCAGTTGAGAGATCTTGGCTTGGAGTTCCCTGAGGCACCCATCCTTTGTGATAACACAAGCACAATTAGCCTCGCCAAGAATCCAGTTCAGCACACAAGGACTAAGCACATTGACGTCCGACATCACTTCATCAGAGACCATGTTCAAAAGAAGGATGTCAAGGTGCAGTTTGTTCCCACACAACAACAGCTTGCGGACATCTTCACTAAGCCTCTGGGGACTGACCAGTTTATTTTCATTAGAGGTGATTTGGGAATGGTAAACCCAAATGAAGTGTAATTTTTTTTTTTTATATACTTGATTATTTATCACTTACAACAATACTGACTTGGGCATCGGAGTGCCAATATATGTTTTTGCAGGTGTTCAATGTTAAATCTTAAGTAAGTGCAACCGGAAGCAAAACCACTTCCGGATGATCACTCACTGACACTGGATGATCAAACCAAGAGAGCGCCAGCACAAGTCCAAAAAGACATGTCACTTCAGAAAACGCTTCAACTTCCAAATGAGACGTTTCGACTTCTCGGACAATATAAAGCGACACGTGTCATCAGGTATATCGCTCCAACTAAAGTGTTTACGCTACCCAATGTGTGATAATGTGAAGAAGCATGACCTTTTTGCCCTTAGTGACTTTACCTATAAAAAGGACATCTCTTTTCACTTCACTTTTCATCTTCAAGTACAAATTCTTGCATACATTCTTCATCTTCATCTATGTTCTTCATCCTCTTCATATGAACTTTTCATCAACCCCACAAAAATGGCCAAACCCTCTGAAACAAACCCAGTTTCGAGGAAACCCTCCTCATCTAAGAAACACAAGTCCAAATCTGGGAAATCAAGTCTTCAACATTCTGGAAAATCTGGGTATCGTGAAAAACACCATGAAGTCTCTGGGCAAATTGCACTAGGGCAGGATGAAAATATTCAAGGTCAGCCTGAAACTTCTGGTAGAATGGCAGAACTGTTAGTGGGTTCTAAGCAAGAGAAGCTTGATAAGAAGAGGAAGTCCATCCCTAAGGAGGAGGCTACGGCGATCAAATACGAAAAACTCTCTTTGATGATGCCAAAAGGGGGAGAGATGCATTGACCACTAGCCTTGCTATCCTGGGAGTTCCTTGATGAAAAAGAGCTTCAGCGTGAGGGAGAGGAAGAAGAAACAAAAACCCTAAAACCCCAGTCCCAATTTTATTTTGTGTACTTAGAAATGTTTCCTTCTTCATGCATACTTTCATATCTGCCTAATATATGCGCTTTACCTGTAAATGTTATCTGATTATATGCTCTGACTTGTAACTTATGCTTATCAATAATATTTGTCTAAGTTACTTGTTCTTAACTATTGCTTTTATTCTACAGCTAATCCTTTCATATGAACTTAATCGATAAAACTAAGTTTGTCATCATCAAAAAGGGGGAGAATGTTAGAATCTTAAGTTTTGATGAAGACTAAAATATAAAGGATTAGACCAAGTGCCTAGGAAGCAATAGGATTAACATAGGATCCCAAGTAAGAGCGCTTCCGGATGAGGTTTTACTTTCGGATAGATTAGGACTTGCGCACGCGGATGAATGCTTTCATCCCCCAGCGTCAGCAAGTAAATCAATAGGGTTTTAACTTAGTCCATGAACATTAAGCACACAAATCTTAAGGCTAAGCTATGACTCAATCGGAAGTGAGTTTGCTTCCTGTTAGACTTAGACTGGCGCAGAGCGATAGACTAGATATTACCCCAAGCGTCAGTGAGTTTACTTCGCCAAGTGAAAGCACTTCCTGTTAGACTTAGACTGGCGCAGACTAATAGAATAGATATCACCCCAAGCGTCAGTACGTTTACATCATCAAGTAAAAGTGCTTCCTGATAGATTTAGACTGACACAGACTGATAAAAGAAATATATCCCTAAGCGTCAGTGAGTTCACTACGTCAAGTAAAAGTGCTTCCGATAGCTTAGTGACTAGCGCTGAGTGTTGGGATGAAATACACTAAGTGAGAGTGAGTTATAGTGAACAAAGATCCTTCATCTGGTGGTTTTACTTCCGGATGTAAAAATGCTTCCGGATACATCATAGACCAAATCAGAACACAATCTAAGTAAACTACTCCCCATAGCAAACAAGCTTCCCACAGCATGTATAATTCTTATATATATATTGCTATGTTGGACTAACCAGTATGTGCAGAACATGGTCACGCTTCCGGATGCAAATGAGCTTCCGGATGGAAAGACTCTTGACATTGGGACTCAGAGCTTAACACTTGCAGAGCAAGATTACCACTTGCGGATAAATGATGATCATCCGTCAGCAAGAGTGCAAGAGTAAACATCACATACTCAGAAGTCAGAATGCTTTTGTCAGAGCAGAGGTGTCAGGGCTACTTTTCAGAGATAAAGCAAGTCAACCCTGCTATGCATTGATGAAGCATTAAATGGGCAAACGGTAACAAGGGAAAAACGGACATATTCAAACGGCTAGCCCACCTACCAAGAGCTCAGAATGCTTGAAGACTATATAAGAGAACTCAACTTCATTTATGAAGTATCGAATTTTTGAATATTCTTGAGTAAAGTCAGAGCAAGAAAACGAAGAACATTCTCAAGCATTCAAAGCTGCCCAGAAAAGCGAAGAGCATTTAACACATCAAGAGTTTACTCTCACCTACTTATTCTGTACTCTTGTTGTTAAGTCTCTTCTTGTCATAAGAGCATTTATTGTACTTAAGTGTGTATCACAATCTGTTCTTTAAGAGAACTTAGTCAAAAATCCTTTAAGTGAAAAGGTAAACCCCTTGCTTGGTGTAAGGGGGAGTTAGTTAGAAAGGTTACAAGTGAGCCTGAGTGAAACTTGTTGTAAGGTTGCAAGTGAGCCCGTGAAAACTTGCGGTTGTAAGGTTTTCAGGTGAACCCGATTTAAAACCTGAGGTTTAGTGGAACTCGACCTGGGAGGTTGAGGAACTGGACGTAGGTCAGGTAGACCGAACCAGTATAACTCGTGTGTTATTTTATTTGAGCATTTAATTTTTGAAACACAATTCACCCCCCCCTCTTGTGTATCCATTACTTACAAATTTGAGATGTTACAACGTGCAAAATTTACAGAGCAACAACACAGAATCTAACAAGCAAGGTCAAGTAATATGTTGCAAGAAGCAAGTCAAACTATAAGTACAACCACAAGATAAGAACAATATTTTTTTTCAAGTTTTATCAATGCAAACATGCAAACTATGATGACCCAAAACTATAAATGCAAACTATGATGAACTATATGCAACCTAAAGACTCCTAACCCCTTGTCAAACTTAATTGACACTTAGCTACCTTAGGGAGTCAAAAATGACTCCCCGGCAACGACGCCATTGATTTAACCGGTTCCTAGTCTCCTTGGGGGTTAAAATCACAATTTTTAATCCAAGAATTGCAAATAGGGAGCAATCCCCGGGTCGTCTCACTTTGTGGAGTCTTTTAACTACCCTAATTGAGCTAAATGAAAATAAGGATTGACATAAAAGGGGTGTGATTTTTGGTGTTTTGAAACATTGATTAAATTTACTAAAATAAAGCAAAACTTGTTTTTGGTTGTTTTTAATTTATGAAAAGGTAAATTGCTTAGGTTTAAAATCAAATTAATGAAGGAGGGCTTGGTGATGATTTTATGGTGCAAATGCTTCTTTCAAAGATATGGGAGTTCAAAAGGATCACCTAGTTAATAGAAAAACCCCCAAGCAACCACTTGGGGTCATCCAATTCCAATCAATAATCAATTAAGCAACCACTTGAAATTGACTATTGCTTGCAATTGGATTTAAGATCCCTTGGTGTGTATTGGAAACAAGTTTGTAAATCAAAATCCTCTTTAAGGAAGTGCAACCACAACAACCTAATTGAAGCACTAGCTATTCAAACCAAGCAACCACTTAAAGCATGAAAAGCATCATGAATCAATTCACATAGGAAATAGATAATTCATAACATTCAACATACAAACTTAGTATCCAATGCATATGATATCAATCCATCACAAATAGAAAGATTAAGTCATGTCTCTACCCAAAATACACAAGGAATAGCAACCACATATCCCAAATATACAATGAAAGAGCATGAAACAAGAAAAACTCCCCTATGAAGCCCATGAAGCTTTGCACCATCTTCTCATCACCAAATACCCAAGAATGTTTAGCCACTCATAGTAGATGAAAGCCCAAACTCGTCCAAGGGTGCTGCCACGGAAGAAGATAGAGGTTGGAGAAGGTGGGTGGTAGAAATGGAGTGGAAATGGTAGTAGAAGAGAGGAATGATGAGAGATTTGGAGTAGAATGAGGTGGATTTGAGTGGGGATTGAGAGAAAATGATGAAAACCCTAAGAGAGCTTGGTATTTTTGACCTAGGAGAGCTTGGGAGGAGGTTTGGGGGTGTTAGGAAGCTTATATAGGGTGTAAAAACCCTAATTTCGTGAAAGCTGAAATTTGCTGCAGAATCGGCGCCCAAATGGCGCCCACGGGCACCGCTTGGGCACCGATGGCGCCCAAATGGCGCCCACGGGCGTGCCTAGGGCGCCGCCTGATTGAACCTATTTTTATATGTTTAAGCATGTGCAATTGAGCTTAATTAGTGTGATTTAATTGTTATATTTGATCATTATTGGTGATTTTATGTGCACATGCTTATATGTGGTTAAGCGGAAAATCCTAGCTTAATTACTTGCATTTTAAGTAACCAAGGGTATTTTGGTCATTTTGACTATGTGGTGCTTTTCTATGTGTAGGGGGGTCCCACGTGGGCCCCACAAACCTTTGGGATTGCTTGGAGTGCAAGGAATTGACTTGGAGGGAAAGGCAAAGGTATAAGACAAAAGTTACCCCTTTTGTTCAAAAACAAGGGAATTACATGTTACTAAAAGGGGTAATGTGGAGCCAAATTTTGAATTTCAAACTCAAATGACACATTAAGGGCATTCTTGGAAAGGCAAAAAGGAACTTAAAGAGGGGAGCATGAAGAGGAGGATGCATCTAACCCTAATTCTAACCACATACACTTTATCTTCTCATTTTACCCCTCATCTCACCTCACACACTCAAGACCCATTTTTTGACACATTCATACACTTCTCCTTTAGCTCAATTTCGGCCAAGACACTTCTTTCCTTGCCCATAGCTCATTTTGGCCGACCTAATACACATAAAAACTCATCTCCCACTTCACTTTACTCATTCCTTCACTTTCCATCTCATCTTCATCTTCTTCCTCTCCATTTTCTCTCTTCTTTCCACATACTTCACTTCTTGGCCGAAATTTCCTCTCCATTTTCCACCTTCATTCTTCAATCCATGGCTTCCTCTTCATCATCCACGTTCATCCTCATCATCTCTATGCTTGGCTAGACTTCCTCATCTCTCTCTCCAAAGGAATGTGCTTGTAGATCTTCACATTTGGCCTCATGTACTTGTTGATGTAATCTTTTAGGTTTGTGAGCTAGATTTATCTTTTTACCTAATGTTTTCCTAGATTTAGGTTACATTAGGTTAGGACATTTAGCTTTAAGTGTTCTATTTGATTTTTGCTCACAAATCTCTCTTTTAGGTTAAGGACATGAAAACCTAAGCTTAATCTTTTGTAGTTTCATGAATGTATGTGTGTGCGATTAGCTCCTTATATATTTGTGAAATGAATTTGTTTCTTAAGTGCTAGATCTAGTGCTTAATGTTGCTCAAGGTATGTGCTTAGCTTGAAAGAGCATTAAGCTTGGTTAGTCTAATTAAACTCTTGAAGATCTCTTAGATTTAAGAGATTTAAAGGATTTAGTTAGGTTATATCAAGTGTAACAAGTATATGAGGTCCGAATTAACCAAAAGCACAAAGTACTTTGGAGAGGGAGGTCACTTCTCATCTAATTCTTCACACTTTAATTCAGTCACTTTTATTTTCTTTAGCATATTAATTGTAGTTTATAGTTTAACATCAATCTCAAACTTCCTTGTTAATTTGCATGACTTTTCATCCTTGAACTTGCAAGATTTTACCTAGATTGTGAAAAGACCTAGCTCACCACTACTACCTAGTAGTTGAGTTTAGAAAATTATTGATTGACCTTTAGGGCGACATTTAGGTCAAATCAAGTGGAGCCGTTGCTGGGGATCGAACCCGGGTCACCCGCGTGATAGGCGGGAATACTCACCACTATTTGCCTCTCTGTTATGGCGCCCAAATGGCGCCCAGATGGCGCCCAGGGGCGCCAAACTTACCATTTCCCCCTTTTCTTGCCCTTTCTTTGCTTTCCTTGTTTCCTCATTCTTGTGCTTTGCTTCCATGATCTCTTTGAGTGTTTTCTTCCATTAACCTACAAGAGATTAATACTTGAAGTAGCATCACAACGTTCTCAAAAAGATGAATGACAATAAATCAAGTTAAATATGACAAAATTGCCCTTAACTAGAACAAATTCCAACAACTTAAGCAATAGCTAGAATCTATGCTAATTAGGTGCAATTATCATCAAAACATGCATTAATTCAATGGATTTGGCCATGAAAAGATATGCAAATATATGGTGCAATCATGCTCCTAGCGTAATAATTTGTTACCATTATTGCATCTTTACCCAATTTAAAATAGGTAATGCAAGCATGGAGCTTGTATAACTATTATATAAATTTTGGTACATGTATTTATATATATCATTAAGGAGGAGCACAACTATGCCAAGTAAATATATATACTTTAGTTATTTATTTGTAGAGAAGATTGAACCTAGCAACTTATTTAGTTTAAAACCACTTCAGAATTTTAATAGTAGTTTTAAATAAATTCAAATTGTCATAATTATCAAATTCTTCAATATGTATTCATTTTAAGCTTTCAAAGAGAAAGTTTTGACTCATTCATATTTTTTAGCTCCTATTACTTGGAAAAGTGGTTATAAATCAACTATGAAGCTAAAATATTGCTATATAAAGTTAGGTGCCATATTATTCTCTATGATTCTCTACATTATATGACGTGACTGCTCTAATAGATTTGAAGGAACTTACTCGGTCCACAAGTTTTCCCGGATATCAGAGCTTCGTACCCAAACCCGAACTCAAACTGTGTTCTTGTTAATAAAACAAGAATAAACAAAACCGATATATAAACTTTAACTCAGAGCCAAGAATCCCAGAGATTCAGCAAACAAATATCTAAGTTACTCGGATTTGATTCGCACAACGAATCACCATCTCAGGAAAACTATGAGAATGAAAGCACCGATTACAATGGTTAGAGTGAGTTACAACTAAAAGGGACAACCCTTTTATATAATGTTTGAAATGAGGCTAAAAGTGTATAATTTCACCATCTTAGAATTGTAGCTCATTATGTCGCCAATCAATAATAAGACTAATTTGGATTTCGAATTAAATCAATCAGCATTAATCACATATTAATGCTAATTTGTCAACTCTCATCTTTTTTTCTAAGCCATTAGATTAAGCAATTGGAAGATCCGTTCTATGGAGGGCAGATCCAATCAAACATTTCCAACAAGATCAATATAACTGATAGTTTAATGACATTAATTCAAATAATATTCTATGCAAACAGATGAACCAAATCTAAACTTAACCGCGCGCACACACATGATATTAATTTAGTTAATTAAGTACAACATTTCATGATATGAAGGTTCTTTATTTTTTCCCTTGGTTAGCGAGGGTTCATTATTTGATCTTGCTAGTAAACTCTTAATTTATCAGATAATAAAACAGCTGGACGGGAGAGGAATATAAAGTCACTCCAACATACACGTTTATTATATAGCAAACTAATAACGAAAAAATTAACTATTTAACTATTTACATAATGAGAAAATTACAAAAATACAAATATATTCCCTATACATCATCAATATAAAACATACGATGGCCACAACATTATTGTCCAAATAAATTAAATCATAATATATATATATATATATATATATATATATATATATATATATATATATATATATATATAAACAAAATTTTTAAACAACAATATCAAAAGGCACACCGGTTTGAGGCAACCATGTGTTACCAGAAATAAGTTCAGCCGCGCTAAATTGTTGTGTATCATTCTGGCTCGTTAAGACATGAAACCCAGGCCATTTAACCCTATCTTTTGTTGATGAACCATTCCCATAGTTCATATATTCCCCATAATACAACGTATCTTGAGCAAAATCATCTTTACCCCATGGAGACCAACCTAATGGATTCACTAATCCTTCAATATAGCTTTTCATGATAACAACTCGTGAGTATTGTTGTCATGGCCTACCCAAATAAGTATTATATAATTTTGCAACAGGCTTGAGATCCGGCGCGACTCGAATTTGAGAGTTTATTATCGATATACCGGTGTTTTGAAAAGGGTCACCTCGTCCTTGAGCTGTGATCATATTTGCTTGTCCTTTTAAGGGCTTTCTTACAAGAATAGTGCAATTTTGTAGAACTACGGCAGCATTACCCCAAATGAAATCTACTGTGCCAAAAACTCTACAATCTCTATAGAATTGGCGTTGTGCATGGCCATTAGAGTGTCCTGATAGCCTTCAATGGAGCACCGGTAGAAAACTGATAGATCGGAGGCCGATCGGAGTGCCATAGCTTGACCTTTCTCTGGACCAACTATGTTTCTAATAGTGATGTCTCGTGCAATGAATTGAGCTCCATCTATACCTGAAATTTTATAAATTTTATGAGTTAGTTGATATACAAATATACATATGTGTGTATAAACACTAATAAACTTTGTGACCCGGTGCAAAAATAATAAACCGGTTCTAAATGTTAATTTGTAGTTTTGTGGAACCTTTCTGATATTATTTTCTAAAGTAAAAATACCTTTTTACCCACACACAATTAAAATTCAACCCTTCTTCCTTAAGCCCTTTATCTTCCCATACTGACTATTATCAACAAGGTTTTAATTAGGAGGGGCAAAAATGTATTTTTCACTTTGAGAATAATATCAGAAAGGTTCAACATAAGTACAAATTGACATTCAGCACTGATTTTATCATTTTTGCATCGGGTCACAAAAGTTAGATATTATTTATGCACCGTGAAATAGTCATTTATTAGTTTTGCCCAAACTAAAATAGTTAATTATCATATCAGCGTTTTTGCCCCTAACAATATACACAAATCAATATACACTATTTATACATGAATATTTCCCAATCCTAAATGCAAGAATTTCATAACCAATTTGTAAATATTAAGTATGATATTTTAATTATATTGGTAAAAGAATGTTCAGATTTTTCTACCTGACCCCACTAATCATGTATACTGTAAACGATTTTTCTAACCTGCCCCCACTAATTATGAAAAAAAATGAAGGTTATTAATTTGCTAGACAAAAGTTGATTAAAATATTAAATTAAGAACAAAGAAATACCCAGGATAGCGGTTATATCAAATGCCCAAGGAAATGAAACATGGCTAAAGTATACGTTTGGTCCCTTATATTTGCATCAAGTTTCAATTTAGTCCTTTATGTTTGGAACGTATACTTTTAGTCCTTTTTTGTTAACAATGTTAGTTTAATTTAACGGAAAATGTTAACTTAACAACTTTAAATGATTATTTTATAATGAAATTGGATAAAAAATGATAAATTTTGAAAATATAAGAATATTTACACTCAAATATTTTAATTTGAACATTTTTTCAGTATTTAATAACCATTTAAAACTGTTAAGTTAACATTTTCCGTTAAGTTAAACTAATGGTGTTAACAAAAAAGGACTAAAATTGCACTTTCCAAACATAAAGGACTAAATTGAAACTTGATGCACACATAAGGGATTTAAAGTATAATTTAGCCATGAAACATTGTGGCTCACTTAATATAATTTTTTAAAAGACACATTTTAAAATTTTAGTAAAACATACATATTAATAACAAAAGAGTCTAAAATTAAATGAGTTGAATGGATGGTAAAAAAAAAATGAGTTGAACGACTAACCTACTGTTGCAGACATAGAGGGGGTAATCCCATCTTTAACACTTCTATTACCAGTTATAACGAGCAAGATCTCCCGTGCGATGCACGGGGAGCTTCACCTATCTCTGAATTTAACTTTGTGATAATATTTGTTTTTGAAAAACACGCAAATATATTAAATTTAAAGAAAAGAAATGGTTATCATGAAAGTAGAGTAATGGTTCAAAAGAAAAGAATAACATTCCAAGTAATGATTCAAAAGAAAAGAATAACATTGTACAAATATCGCGAAAGTAATGGCATCAAGGGACAATAATAATAGGAAAAACTAAAACCAAATAAAAAAATTAGGAAATAACAAATCTTTAATATCATGCACAACATTAGTGAGATATTATATACAATTTTCCCGCGCTTCGCGCGGTTTATTGATACTTATTACTAATCTACCAACATAACATTACTGAGATAGAGTAATAGCATTAGTGAGATATTGTAATATGAGAAAAATCATTAAAGTAATTCTCCCTACATTTCGACATTTTACAAAAATGTCGGTGTAATTCACATACTAACTAAATTTGGGTGGATTAAACTTTAAAGGTTAACCATGAGGAAAAAGATATATCAAAGGCAATTTTACCATAGTCAGGTAACATATATTAGGTACAAATGATGGATAAAATAGCCAAAGGATAAAGAAACAAAAAAAAAGATCTTGATAAGAGAAAGAAGAGTAGGTGAATGATGGACAATTATTGCCTTCAAACTATATCTTCTTTAGTGAAGCAAAAAGACATGGTGTGATCCATATGACCTTGCCATGAAAGCACTTCTTCCAGTTTTCCATGTAATACTCCCGTATCTGAGAACCACATCTTAGAATTATTTAAAGTCAATCCGTAAAGAAACACGATTTGGCTGTGATTATGAAGTTGAAGTCTCCATGGCTTATAGTAAAGTATTTTCTTAAGAAATTGTTGTAAAGGTTCCAAGTCTATTGCTCTCCTACACACAATAATATACTACCATTTATGATTATAAAAAAAAAACAAAGAAATGATGTAACCATTGCTGAGAATGAATGCAACAATTGAAGGACTATGCACTTGGTCAACGGTAATTGTATTTTAACATTCTTGAAACTTGAACTATCAAAATGAGGAAATGAAGATGGAAGAAGGAAAATAAATAAATCTAGAGTGTAGGTAGGGAGTAGTTAAAACAGTGAGCCAAGAGAAACATTGACTAATTATATAACAGAAAACACATATACACTAAATGATGCTGAAGTAATTTGCCTAGAACATAGACATGAGGTCAAGCAATGGCAACCAAAACCATAACTTACAAAATGGTTATCATAGATTTCTAGACTAATATGAATGGTTTACTCCAGCTGGTATTGCTTATAAAATGGTCGTTAATATTTCTTTGTTCATCACTTGTCTATAACTCAGAAAGATACCCAGAAGAGCATTATAGAATATACTTAAACTAAATTTATTTCTGCTATAAGAATAATTTTCAAGCAACAGATAAGTTAAGGATGGTCAGAAACATGGATCAAGTATTAGGAATTGTACCTATTCAGCTGGAGAACAGAAAAAATGCCTAACTTCTGAGTATCTTCTCTTCTGAAAAGGTCCCAAAGAGCAGCACCCTTTTCTCTTATTTCATTTTCTACAGAGACATCAAGAGATGTGACACTTTTATGCACATCAACTGGGGAGATATTTCCATCGATTTCAGCACAATACTTCTCTTTTATATCCTGGATGAGGGTAATGATGACGTGCACATCAGCTAGTTTGGCATCCTATTAAAAGTGCGAAAATACAATGAATGCTATTCAAACAAACACCTCATTATATATTAGTGCGTCTGCTTTTTAGTTATAAATTAGTAAATTTATCAATGCAACTTTTTCACAAGGAAATATACTGTCAAAAGTGATGCCCTCTCTGCCTCCTGTAACTCCTTAAAGGTAACATAAGCAACCTGGGTGATGTCATTTTCCCTGCAGAACAATAAAGGGGTTTTTAGTGTGCAAAAATATTTGATATTATCAGGAATGTGGAGTTTGGAATGTTACATTTCCATACACAATTGATAGATTGAAAAGATATCTTAAGAATTTTGCTTTTTTTGGTCTCAAGGACACAAGAACTTTTGAAGAGTTGCCACTGTCTTAATAACAAATGAATGTAATCTAATATCTATATTTGGTACTATATTTGGTACAACAGCATCAAAATGTTTGTGTCATGATGTTAACCAAGATGACAAAAGGCACAAGATGAAACCAATTTGTATGATAACCCCAGCAAGCCAAAGCCATATGGACTTCATGTCCTTACACTTTTAGCTAAGTTTTATTATATTTTACTAATTTATACTTGTGTAAACTTTCAAATGGCATAGCAGATTCAGAATAGTCAAGACCATGTCTTTGACATTGGTATCATTGCTCATGGCCCACGAAGTATAAAGTATTGTGATATAATGATGAACAAAATGATACTCCTATTAAGAATGAATCATGATAGTTAGAATGGAGCAGTTCTAACCTTTTCAACTCAATGTGCCGATTATGACCTGAGTACGCAAGTAATTCTCCAATATCCATGTCAGAAGCAGACAGTGATAGGTTGCTAACTTTAACTGATTTCATCTATTATCTATTATAAGTAAAACAAAAAAATCAGCTTAAAGAGACTATTGGACATTAGAGAGTGGGTGAGGGATAGAACTCCCGCACGATGCGCGGGCATTTTAACTTTTCCTCGAAAAATCAATGTTCCAAATTATTACAGTGCAATATTATTTGGATTTGTAAGTGCAAGAAGTAACTATGTTCATTTTATGTTAGGATTGCATGCAGGGTGATAATTTTCGAACTATATGTGCAACATATCCTAATAGTCCTAGCATTGAACCTATCATTAAATGTTAATTATGTTCATTGAACCTAGCATTGCCAATATCCATTAAATATCATGTCACATTCCCACTCAACACAATTTCAGGGAACAACAGTGGAAAATACTGCTTCCAAAGGTGCACATTGAACCTATCACCATGCATGCACATAAACCATTGTGGCATGTACATATGTATGCCCTAGATGCTCATTGAATCTATCACCCTGCATGTTCCTAAAACGTTGAGCTTGGCATAAGTTATCAGAATACATAAAACTTTAGTTTCAATAGAGACATTAAAAAGTCTGATATAAAAAAAGAAACATTACAAAGGAAAGATTAAGGGTATAGCCCTGCATGCAAAGTTGTATAAGCCATTTCTCAAAGAAGACAACAAAGGAAAACCAACAGGGCAAATAAAAAAAGCAACACAAGATTTTTGTTTACAGCATCTTTGAATGTTCACCTTTGAGGGCCAAAATGCAATCTGCCATAATGATTAGTTGCCCTATAAATATTAGGCATAACCTTCAAATTTTGAAAAGATAAATCTTCTTTTCCTCAATTCCTTTGTTGTACTTTCCATGCAAGTAACAATTATATGCAGAAATGTTACCTCCTCATGTACCTAAAAAAAACCTGAAAAAGAAAACAGCTCCAATATTACAATTCAATGACATATAGGCAATGTATAAAAACAGCTCCAATATTACAATTCAATAACTATGTTCATTATTATCATCCGCAATACCTTCTAAAGTGAACAACTTACTCTTGCCTCCTCATATTCTTCATTTCTTCAAGCTCAACCTAGTACGTTTTCCAACAGTCAAAGTAAATAAATGTGAAGAAATTCCTACATCTAAATCAAGATCATAGGTTTTTGCTGCTTTCTCTTCCATAACATATCCAACTAAATTTTCAAAACCAAAACCCAAACCTAACCTAGCATTTCAATTACAAACATAAGAAGGTGCTTCGCGAAGGACTTAAATCCTCAAAGAAAACCTCATTTCAGACAAACACTATTTTTTCCATGTTCTTTTCATTGAAAGCCTCAATAGCTTCTTTGTATTTCCTCTCCTGTAACACATTGAACTACATTCCACACACGCATGCCCGCATGAACATTCAATTGGTTATACCTTTTTCTTTAGATAGCCTAAGGGCTTCAACCCTTTGTTTACTGAATCAATCTTGTTCCGGATCAGTGCTACATCCTTGCTCGTCGGATCTGCCAAGCTTTCAAACTTCTAATACTCCTCAAATGGAAGAAATAATGAAATAGACATCATTATCTTCATACATAATGGATTATTGGGTGGAAAAAATAATGAAAATAAAAATACTCTTCAAATTTAAAAACTTTCTGAAAAGAAGAGATGAAAAATTACCTTAGAAAAACATGAACTTGATAGAGCAAAAAATCTCCCAGCCTAGAAACCATAATCGATGAATCCGCAAGAAACCCTTGAAGAACCCACATCGTTAGAAACTCTTGTTAAGCTTAGAAGATGCAAACGAAATGCCCAAAACTTTCAAGTAACTCAGAAATTCGAAAATCTCAACAAACCCCAACAAATTTCACTTTAGAATTCAAGAGTAAAGGGAAAATAAGTATAAGAAATTACCCATTATCCAAAACAGCCACCTCAGCCTCCAAAAACACGTCCGAACACCAACTCCACTGGCAACAGCGATAAAACCCTCTCATTTGTCCTCTCTCGCACAAAGAAGAGATAGTGAAGATGATGAAGTATGGTTGATGTAGTGAAGGAAAACGGAAATGAAAAGAGGAAGACGAATTTTGCAAGATGAGGGTGAAGAAGAAGAGAAAAGGAATCTATCAATATAATAATAAAGGCAAAATGGCCATTTGCTATTGGCCTAAACACTGTTCATTAGACCTTTCCTCCACCTGTCTAATTCTTGGCCATTGATTTGCTCCCAAAAATTTCTTACCTTCCAATTGTTCATCCCACAGTTGTAATATTTCCACCAAATCACCACTCACACAAAACTCTTACTTCTTGTAAGGGATGTAAGGGATAAGAAATATTACTTTTGCAGATTTCATGGGTCCCACTTAGAACACAATGGATAGTTCCCTTCCTGACACATGCTGTACTCAACATCAAAAGGAGTTTTTTAGTGCATTCTCCCACGCAGGCAATGTTCACGGGTGATGTTACTCTCAGTTGGAAAAAGGTGATCTTTGCTTTGTCCTATCAAAGAAATTTTGTCCTGCTCTTATATTTGAACCAAACATTTAGTCTACATTGCCTTAGATTTCAATTGACAAATTCGGGTCCCACCTTTCTTTATGGATATGAGACACGTGGAGCCCAATCTGTTCAGAGTGGTTGGCTTCTTGGAGAAGCTTTGTAGACTGAAGAAGATAAAAGGGTTTCACTTTCAAAAAGTGAAACAACTCTCACTCCATTGCGTTGGTTACCCAAGCTTTCTCCAAGAATACAAAAAGTCACCGTAGCTTCAGCACAAGAAAATGGGGTGTCGTTGGGTGTTGAAGAAGATCTCTGAGCTTGAGGTTGGGGCTTTCCATGGAGACATCATCGTTAGGATTGACCGTATCATTCGCGTCCAACATGTGCTTCATCCTCTGGGACCCCATCGCTCAATGACAGAACAAGAGGGGGTGCACGTTGTTGTTTTTTACGATAGTGTATCATATCTTTTAGTCTTGGAAATTTTTTAAGGCCCCATTTTCGTGTGTTTAGTCTGATAACATTTTTTCTGCTCTTATTACATGTAGAAAATGAGGATCTTGCTGTTATGTGAAAGCAAACATGTGCTGGCCAGGCTTCGTTGTATGTTTGCGGAAGAAAGGGTGCTAAGGATACGGAATTTCGATGTGTGCTTGGATGAGGATACTATAGGTGGGACGTTGTACATCAAGGCTAAAGGTACTACCCTCATTGAGCAGATCCTCCCCATCTCTAGCCGCTACCCTCAAAATATGCCTCTTCACTGTTTCGACTTGGCCACCATTTCTGAAGTGCTTGACAAGAGTGCTAAAGGACGTGGCTTGGTTGGTGAGTGTAGCGAGTATTACCTTTTGCCGTTGTAAATGCATTTACTTGGACTAAACCAAATTATAAAGTTCCATAATTTTTTTTTTGTAGATGTCTATGGTATTGTGGTTACCTGCTTCGAAAAAGGCATGGAGGCAGTTGAGGGTATGGACTCTAGGGAGGTTATCCTGGTCCTTGAAGAGACCGGTGTTTTGGCTACAAGGTTGGTGGTGTGTATTTTTTCTTACTTTTTTAAGTGTTTTTCATTAATAAAAAAGTCTATTAACGGGTATGTTGTATGAACTTCTAAAAGGAACCCTACTATCCTTACTTGTGTCTTCCATGGCCAATGTGCCGAAACAACCATCAGGGAGTATAACAGTGTTGTCAAGGAGGGTGGGACCATTCATGGAGTTGTCATGTATGCCAGGATCACTGACGAAGGTATGTTGAAAATCTCAAGTAATGTACATTGTTATACCTTTTGGTTGTTTGCTTTTTAATGATTTAATTAATCCAAGCACAATAAGTTTGGCCTGAATACCTATTATTAAAACGTGCTGACACTATTATAATAAGTCACAGGTTTTAATTTGTGTAACTTCCCAGAAAAACAGGTTTTCATTTAACCTCCTTTTGTTTTTGTGTCAAAGATTATCCAACCCTGACTGAGTATAATGATGCCACGAGGTGCTTTTTTAACCCAACCTTCCCGGAGCTTGCAGAGGCAAGGAATGCACTGATGGCGCGTTTGAGTGAGATGTATAATAGGAATTCAATCCCCATGCTCCCACATCCCTCTGAGGAAGCTGAGGGTAGCATCGATCATGTGTATTTGTCCTAGGAAGTGGTTCTGTTTGAGCTACAATGAGAGCGATTGTGTTTTGTTGTGCTGTGGTGGTTTAGATGGTTGTAAACTTTGAATAGTTGGTGGTGTATGTTGAATTATTCTCTGCTTCTGTCTTTAGCTGCTTTCATGTTAGAACTTTGCTTTGTAATGTCCTAGAGGCGTTCTTGCTGCTGTTCATTTTGTAGGGGGTAAAACCTTGCTGAGCGTGGTTTGCTTATTGTGTTGAACACAATTAGAATGCATCATTGGATATGTTTATGTATGAGAACTCCCATGTTATTTCAATGCAAATCAGTTTATATATTTCTACTGAGGAAACTGACTAAATGGTTGGTGTTGAGTTAGTCAATTGTGATTAAAAGCCATTATAGACAAAATTTGGGTCACACAATTTCATAGAGTCTGTGCAACTTGATTAACTATGCCCACCCTTTCTTTTGCCCAAGGGAAATGACTGAGACCTTTGGCCAAATTTAATTGGTTCACGGGTATGAGATACAAGTCTATATCCTTTATGGTTTTCACTTGAAAACAAATAATAAGTGCCTTAATTAGAATCATACACACAACATAACAGGTTTGTTTTGGCAAGACATTAAATTAACCTTAAATTTATATACATAACAATTTTAAATGCAAAACAAAAATGTCAGGCTTTACAATAATGACAAACACATGCACATAAATAATTACACCATTTATTTGCTACACTAACTAATAATATGATATTAAAAATTCAACATGTTTCACATCAAAATTAAACAAGCACGTTGTATCATTGATTCCACACAATTAGATCATATATTAAAAACAATTCACATCCTCAAATATCATGTCTGAAATGCGTGGCTGTCACCCAAGAGGGGGGGTGAATTGGGTGGCAGAATAAAACTTTTGTAGATTCTCCCTTTTAAAAGTTTACTCCTTGTGCTTGATGAGAGTGACGATATATCACCCCAAGCACAAGTAAGAATCTAGTGGTGTGGTGCTTGATGTGTAGATTAAATAAACAAAATAAGCACACACAAATTTATCCTGGTTCGGTCACTTCCAGACCTACATCCAGTCCCCAGGCTCCACCTGAGATTTTCAATCCACTAAACTTCTTGTTTCAACCAGGCACAAGAAAGCCTTTACACTTTAGGTTTTACGAGCACGGGTTCACCTGACAACCTACAGGTTTTAGCACGGGCTAACCTGCAAACCTTTACAACCACAAGTTTTACAATGGGATCACCTGCAACCTTTCAACCACAAGTTTTGCGGGCTAACTTGCAACCTATGGAGATTTAGAAAACCTCTAAATGCTCCCCCTCACTTTTGTAAGATAACAGTTCTGTTCTTCAAGCACAAGCTTTAGAACAGCCTCTATCAATTAGAGGATTTGATAATGTGTTCACTTTATGAACTGATTGTGATAAACACTTAAGTACAAATGATTCTCTCTAAGAATAGATGATGTTACTCACTTAAGTACAAATGAATTACTCTCTAAGAATGTTACAACTCTAAGATCAGAGAATAGAAGATGAGAGGAATGTAGAATACAATATCTCAGACAATAGGCTATGTTCTTCCAACCTCTCTTCTGAATGTAGATGTTCCTTTTATACTTGGCTTCAACATTCAGGCTTGGGTGGCAGATGAAATATGTCCGTTTGAATATAGCCGTTAATCCCATGTTACCGTTGAGAGGTACATCTTCATTAATGCTTAGCAGGGTTGACTTGCTTTATCTCTGAAAAGCACCTCTGACAACTCTGCTCTGACAAAAGCATTCTGACCTCTGAGTATGTGACGTTGACTCTTGTACTCTTGCTGACGGATGATCATCGTTCATCCGGAAGCGCCAATCTTGCTCTGCAAGTGTTAGTCTCTGAGTCCCAGTGACAAGAGTATTTCCATCCGGAAGCTCATTTGCATCCGGAAGTAAAACTAAGTTCTGCACATACTTGTTAGTCTAACAGAGTAGTATATATATATATATATATATATATATATATATATATATATTCAAATGCAGTAAGAACTATACATGCTGTGGGAAGCTTGTTTGCTATGGGAAGCAGTCTTACTTAGACTATGTTCTGACTTAGTGTATTGTCTACTTTGAACGTTAGTCTTAACAATAATAGCACATACTCACATGCAGTGGGAGTTCACTTAGTCCAAGGGAGTTCTTTTACATCCGGAAGCACTTTCACATCCGGAAGCACTTCTACTGGACGTTGGGTTATTTTCATATTATACTCACTAACGCTCAGTGTTATCCATGGATGATGACAAACTGAGTTATCTAAGTTATCTAATGACGTTCATATTGAAGGAATTAGTGAAATAACAACACACATATGAACTCAAAGATAATCTTCATTAATAAGCAAATTGATTACAAAATATAATAACAATCAAATTTACAGGTAATCAGATAACTATGCATGATAAAAATATGAGAAGAAAAATTTCTAAGTTAAAATGCATGAGGGGTGTTTTGGGCTCAAAGTTTATGTCTCTTTTTCCTCTCCCTCTCGGCTTGCCTTTCCTCATTCTCCTTTTGAAGTTGGGCAATGTGGGCATCCTTCTCGTTCTGGTCAATCTGAGCAATTATCCTTTGAAGCTCTTCCTCTTCCCTCTCCCTTCTGAGTCTCTCAGACTCAACAGATTCCTCAAAGGCTTTCTTCAGGTTTTCAACTTCCTCAAACCCAGGGAACCCTGTTGCATCAGAGAAGGGAGTGACCTCGCCATTGGGATAATGGATAGCCCTGATCTTCACATTCCACACTGGGAAGTTGGGGTCCTCCTCAACTTCCTGGGCTTTTCTTTTCCCTTTGCCTCTGCCTTTTCCTTTGCCCTTGCCTATTGGTTGAGTATGCTTGGCTCTTGCTCTTTCAGCATCTAGGTAGGCCATCTGACCAAATGAGATCTTGTCCGTGAACCCATACCTCTCAAACTCTTCAGGAGTCATGTCCTTAATTTCCAGCTTGACTTCCTTTAGTATCGGAGGGGCATGTGTCTCTTGAGAGGATGACTGAGTCTCTGGTACGATCTCAGCTTGAACAGATGGAACCTCTGGCTCACTCTCAGCAGACGCAGTAAAACTAGTACTCTTATTGGTATGCTTTCTGGCAAACTGCCTTCTTCCTAGATTCGCTGTACTTGACTACTGGAGGAGAGGAGCAGAGGTTGGCTCAGAAGGTGGAGGAGCAGAGGTTGGTCCAGAAGGAGAAGGGATTGGCTTGGCTATGACAATTGGTGGATGGTTAATCCTCTCCAGCCCATACTTCATCATTATCTCCTCAATTAAATTTTGGGCAGGCTTAGAGGATGGAGGCTCAGATGATGAAGACTCTGGCTGTGGGATCTCTTCAGGTTGCTCATATATAACCATTTCCCACTTGGACCTTTGCTCATCTGATCTTTGCTGATGCATGAATCGGATGGCTTCCCCTCGGATCAGACTTTCAGCACCACCCATTCTTTGAAGGTCCATGGCTCGAAGAAGAGCAGCAGTGATGTCTTCATCTAGCCAGAGGGATGGTTGGGTCAGGACATCCCTTGTATCCATGGTATGGCGGAGGGCGATAGCAACATCTCTCCCCCTTTTGTCATCATCAAGGAGGGTGAGGGCCATGGAGGTCGGAGTGGGTGAAGAGGAGGGTGAGGATTCGGGCGAGGATATGGGTGAGGTGTGTTCTGGTGAATTAGGAGGGTTTGGGAAGAGGACTGTGTTTCGTTCGAAGAAGTCGGGGTGGGTGAATAGCCCATCGAAGGGGTAGGTGGAGGAGTAGGCGGCGTGTTGTTGAACTCTCCATGGAATAGGGGGTTGGTCTCGGAGGAAGTAGGTGTGAAGTGGGTGATCAGGAGAGGTAAACCCAAGGGATTGGGCTATGGTGGGTTGAGTGTTAGGAGGAGGATTGGAGGGCTCTGTGGGGCTTGGGGGTGGTGAACGGTTTGGGGAGTTATGTGGAGATGGGGAGTTGTTGGAGTTAAGTGGTGATTGGCGAGGGGAGTGTTGGGGTGAGTTTTGAGTGGAGTTTGGGAGTGATGGTTGATGGTTATCTCTGGGTGATGTTTGGGGAGGTTGATTATTCTGAGGAGGTTGCTGTGGCTGTTGAGTGTTAGGAGGAGGGAGTGATGGTTGATTAGGTGGAGGAGGTGGAGGTGGGTTAGGAGGAGGGGTGGTGGTAAGTTCCCTTGTGGTGGAGGTTGAGGAATTTGGAAGTGGTTAATGATTAAGTCAAGTTTGGCCTCAACCCGTCCTAGGCGATCCTCAATGCCTTGGATTCTTTGCCCTTGCTGCTGAAGGACTCCATCATATTCAGCTCGGAGAGGGGCCAACAAAGTCTCAGGCAGTCTTTGAAATATTTCTTCTCGCAACTCTGCCATCATTGTCCTTTGTGCAACAGACAGCCTTGGAGCTCTGCTTGGGCCAGCATGGGAGTCAACTTCCTGGTCCCCTGCTTCAGACGCAGAGGGCTGTGGTATGTGAGGCACTGCCTGCCTGAGACCCTGAGCGAGTGGCCTTGGTCTGCTTGACGTACTTGATCCCCATCTTGCCAATGTTAACTGCGCTGACAGGTACGCACTTAACATTCTCGTCCTCCTCAGTGGATGTTGACTTGATCAAATTTTTCTCCAGGAGGAAGGCGATGACAGTGGGGTAGTGAAGATATCCAGACTTATGATTTTCAATCCACCTTTGCAGCTCTAGACTGATCAACTGCCCAGGGTTGATTGGCTGCTGGGAGAGGAATCTGGGGAACCAAGGGTTGTCAAGGAGAGTGAACTCGTTGAAGTTCCCCCCTTTATGTGTCATCATGCGGGAGTAGACATAGTATAGGAGCCTGTTGGAGTCAGACATCCCAGACACCTTCTTCCCCTTGGTGTCATAGACCTTTGCAAGTTCCTCCTTGCTGAGTTTCTTAGGGAATAGCCATTCATTCATTTCTCCCTCAGGCACCCTCATCAGGCTGTTGATGTCTCTCCAAGTGAAGTTCAAGGTTCTCCCTCTTACTGTGGCAGTGAAGGTGACTCTTCGAATCTGGTCCTTCTCATCCACCTTCTTATATTTGACCTTGGAGGTGAGGGACTGGCAGAATACCCGCAGGACGTTGACGTTGTATTCCTGGTTGATCCCCAGCCAGGGCATGTATTTCTCCAGAAATGGTCTCAAGTGTGGAAACCCTAGATCATCTATCTTGTCCAGATCTATGAACATCCCGGGGGTTGAAGTAGGGTTTTGTAGTTTCAAATTTGGAGGAAACAGCCTCCAATGCCCCATCTCTGTATACACGAGGATCATCATACTCCTCTACTCGCTGTCTTTTGGATGGGGATTCCTCTCTGAATTGAACCCTCTTCTTACCCTTCTTCTGCAACCTTCTTTGCTGTTGCCCAGATTCCCAAGAATGTTCTTGCTGGGGTTGCTCAACATGCCCAGACTGTTCTGGTTGTTCTTGGACTCGCCCACTTTGTTCTTGGCTTTGCCCAGATTTCCCAGAAATTTTATGAACTTGCCCAGATTGTTCATGTTGTTTTCTGGATTTCCCAGATTTCTAGTGCCCCGATTTCCCAGTTTTGGACTTCTTTGATGTGGTGGCTATCTCAGTGTTGGGGTTTGTCTCATGTGATCCGGCCATTTTTGTGTTTAGGGTTTTTTAAGAAGAAGATGAAGAGAATGAGATGAAGATGAAGAACACGATGAATGTATGCAGAGAATTTGGGTGAAAAATTTGTGCAAATAAAAAGTAAAAGTGAACACGGCTTCCTATTTATATGCAATGTTACAACGGGTAAAATGCTCATAATGACTCTACATGAAAACATGTGTTTGTTCATTGGCTTCCTATTTAATTGGAACGGCGCACCTTTTGGACACGTTTCTCTTCACATAGTCAGAGGAAGGGCACAACTTTCTGTGTGGGAAGATGAAACGTTTGGTGAAGTGACGTGTCCCTTTACCCAGGCACTGGCGCTCCCGCTCACTTTGATTCATCACACAGCGCCAGCAACTGCTCATCCGGAAGTGGTTTTGCTTCCGGTTGAGGTGGCGCTCCAGGTCACTTTGAGTTGTCATCCAGCGCCAGCAAAGAAGTATCCGGAAGTGGTTTTGCTTCGGGTTGGACTCACTTAAGATTTAACATTGGGGGACCTGCAAAACTAAGGATTGGCACTTCGATGCCTAAGTTAGCACAGTTGGCAGGTTTTAACAATTAAGCACAGATGTTTTTCTGAAGTTTAAACTTCATTTTAACATTCCCAATTTTCCCTTTATAAGGATAAATTGATCACCCATCAGTGGTTGTTTGGTAGCTATGTCTGTAGTTGAGAGGCCATTCTTGCACATGCTTCCGGAAGTGTATCCGCTTCCGGATGTGAGGGTCTTTAGATTTAACATTGACAACTCTTATGGTTCCCCTTTTCACTAGTGGACCTGCAAGTGCTGGCGAAGGCTTATGCATTTCCGGATGGTCAGTGAGAAACCTTAAGATCTAACATTAGTGTACACGCTGAGGACTTTCCAAGTCATAAACTATGTCAATCAGCTCAATATCATAATCTTAAGAAAAACTTGCTTGCTGATTGGTTTGGTAAACCAGGAATATTAATAAAGTGAAAACAGATTTTGAAAAACTTAGTTCACAATTTCACATGGTTTCACTTATTAAGTCATGAACCTTACTCATACTCTCTTGGATAACTACTAATGTGATAGTCCAGCGAATATTGAATAGATTGCATATTTTCAGAGTTTCATAAACAAGTATAGTTCGACAAATATGCCTTAAGAGTGTTCATATCAGATTATGAAGGCATGTGAATTGTTAAAACAGTGAAGTTCTAAAAACTTTAATATCCATAATCAAGTTCCCAAAACACCCAAATTTTTGGCTTATGATCACAAGAATAATTTTCAAATCTTGGCTCAAGTTCTTTCAAATATGCTTAATATGATCTCATTATTCTTAGGGTTTCAACAAGCTTTGAACTTAATTTAGGTTGTACTAGGCTTGTGATAATGTGCCAGGATATAAGACTTTCAGTGGGTAGAGATTCTTAATAGTTCTTTCCAGCCTAGTTATCTACTCTCACTTAGGCTACCATCCTATTGGCACTTGCTCTTGGATTTATCAGATTTTGCAAAATAAATTTAAGGCATTTCCTAAGATTCCTAATGCATGTCTGACAAGAGAGACTATCCATTAAAATGCACAACAGAATGAGTAATGGAAAGAAATGCTCATATAAGATTGGCGAGATTTCCTCAGGATTGAATTCAGAACAGCCATTTCTTTTCATCTTGATAAGGAGCATGCTCGTTGATGTTCTCTCTTGTACATCCACATCGTTCAGGCTTTCATAATCTGTCAACATACTTAACCACAGGCTTGAACTAAGATCATTAGTAGATGGAGACTTAAGATGTGTTTAAAAATTATTGCTCGAGTTCACAGCCAGTCAGTTTATCACTAAGAGTAATCAGAATTAGTTTGTAAATACAAGATTCTAGTTGATGATTAATAAGGGTCACTATTATGATAGACAGTTAAGATATCTTATGATTCATCAGTAGCACAGGCTATCCTTGGTTTGAAAGTTTGCATTTCAAAAATCTTTCAAAAGTCAAAACTGAATGCATAAACTATTTTCTTTTGTGAATGGTGCCTTTTCAAACGGAAATGATTTGATATGCACAAATATTATAAACCCAGAGACAATGGATCTGAAATGATTTGATCATTTTCAAAAATAAGATTATCACAGGTTAAAAGTCATATCAATATCACATAAGTAGAGGAGAGGACAAGAATGTCATCACAAAGGCTACATTTGCGTCAGCCAGTAGCTTGCTTGATTTTGACAGGTGATGCAAGGGTTCTTTCCAATTCAAGGGCAGCGCCAAGACCCAAGAGTGACGAGCGGCTTATCAAGATTTGTCTAATTGCTCAGATTAGGTACAGTCAAGTCTTGTCATTCCTTCGGATCTCCTTACCTTTGTTTTCCAGTATCCATAACTTGGATCTGACTAGTCAGTTTGTATAGCTCACATGCACCTTAGAATTAATCACTATGAATATGGCATTGCAACTCGATCATGACTAAATGCACAAGGATATATATATATATAGGTGTTTTTGATCATGACAGTCAGACAACATGTAGATTATGAACATTGTAAATTCCTTTAAAACTTCTTCTATTAGGAATATAATGTTCATATCTATGATGCTTGATGCAGAATCTCAATAATTCCATCTAACATTTGCATAGGAGATTTTACTATTGCATGCTTCAACCCTAAGTGATCCCTTGCTTACCCAAGGAGATCTTCTATACTTATCCTTGGCCTGAAGCACTTTCTTATGAGAGACAGAATTCATAGGCTTTCTCCATGTTGATTGAAAAATCCTCTCTCTCTTGTTCTTCTAAGGATAGTTGAGTGGAACTCTGTGACAGCTCATCCTTGAGACAGAACCTTCGTTCCTTGTGGTAGTGCACTGCTTCTTATGATTGCACCAGGTGGTTGCAGTAGTGACATCACCACGAGCTCTCTTCTTTGGGGCAAGAGGAACTCTTGATCTTTCCTGCACAAGTAAGGCACTAGAAGGAAATTTTGGTACCCATTTGTACTTGGGTCCTACATGGTTAGCACTGGACCTTACTTGTCCTTTAGGGATCCATACAAATTTATTTCTCACATGTAAATTTTTTCTAAGACTGCATGTGTGAGAAATATGACCTGATCTACCACAATAATGACAGATAATGGAATGATATTCAGAATGGGATTTCCTACCATTATCTTGTTGATCAATTTTGTTTTCAAAGACTCTCTTTTCTTTTAAAACAACTTTTGAAGTCTCAGGGCCTTTTGAAAACTTTTCATGTTCCTTCGATAGGGGTTCACAATTGGAACAACGTTCGGAGGACGTTAGAGGTTCCGCTCTTGGTAGGGAACTAGCTATCGATAGTGATAGCTGTTCTTCCATGGATGGAACATTGGAAACCTTGGATGTAGAAGAAGCAATGGATTCCTCTAGTTTCCTGTTCTTTTTCCTTAAGCCTAGAACTTCTTTTGCAAGCTTACAGAATTCAATATGTAACTCATTATATTCGTCTTGCAATTCAGAAGGTTCAAGTTCAGATACCTCATTCTCCTCAGCTTCTGAATCTAGGCAGAGATCAACACTCTCTTCACTGCCGATGGCTTGCTCAATACCAGCTTCCTGTAGCTCACCACCAGTTGATCCACAAGGGGCACAAAAGGAGCTTTGGATATCTTTACTGCCAAGATTATCAGGAGCATACATAGCATCAAGAGTATTCCAAATATCTCTAGCATTAGGGCAATGTCTAATTTTCTGGAAATCACTGTCAGTTAAACTTTTGTACAAAATTTGCATTGCTCTAATGTTCAAGTAAAATAGATTTTTCTCCTCTTCAGTCCAGTTTACTTTTGGTTTGAAATCAGAATCCTTTTCAAAGACATCCCACATTTTGAAACTCGAGGATAACAGAAAACTTTTCATCCTTGCCTTCCATAAGTAAAAATCAGTATTTTCTAACAAGGGTGGGATAGTATGATTAACACCTTCAAAACACATTTTATATCCCAAGTCAGCCTAGGTCTTTGCACTTGAGATCGTTGGATCCTTTAAACAAGTGACCTCGCTCTGATACCAAATGAAATGCGTGGCTGTCACCCAAGAGGGGGGTGAATTAGGTGGCAGAATAAAACTTTTGTAGATTCTCCCTTTTAAAAGTTTACTCCTTGTGCTTGATGAGAGTGACGATATATCACCCCAAGCACAAGTAAGAATCTAGTGGTGTGGTGCTTGATGTGTAGATTAAATAAACAAAATAAGCACACACAAATTTATGGGAAGCAGTCTTACTTAGACTATGTTCTGACTTAGTGTATTGTCTACTTTGAACGTTAGTCTTAACAATAATAGCACATACTCACATGCAGTGGGAGTTCACTTAGTCCAAGGGAGTTCTTTTACATCCGGAAGCACTTTCACATCCGGAAGCACTTCTACTGGACGTTGGGTTATTTTCATATTATACTCACTGACGCTCAGTGTTATCCATGCCAACAGCCAGCGCTAGTCACTAAGCAATCGGAAGCAGATCCACTGGACGTTGGGTTATGCTCACTGGCGCTCAGTGTTATCCATACCAACAGCCAGCGCTAGCCTTAATACAATCGGAAGCAAATCCACATCCGGAAGCTTCCTAACTTAGTCTCAAGGATTTTATACACAACTAATGTTCCTAGACTGAGTTATTACTTAGTGAAGTACTTGCTGTCGCTGGGGGATGAGACGTTCATCCGCGAGCGCTAGTCCTAGTCCATCCGGAAGTAAATCCACATCCGGTTGTACTCTTACTTGGGGTTCTATATTAACCTAATATTCCCTAAGTGTTTGGCTCGTTCTTTCATATTTTAGTCTTCATCAAAACTTAGGATTCTAACAATGTCTCACCCCTATCAAATAACATTCACATATATTGGGCCCCATCATATATTAAAAACAATTCACATCCTCAAATATCATGTCTCACCCCTATCAAATAACATGCTACCTAAGAAAACACATGAGGGAGCTTGATAAATACATGTATTTGTCGACTCGCTACAAGAGTCTGAAAAATGTCATGTATCATTTAGTAGAAGGCCCTTTAAAACAAAGCTCACGCAATGTTTTTAAAATTTGTATATAACGAAGAAGGCAAGAGAAATAGAAAAGATATTGGGCCCCATCTTTTATTTCCTAGGTCCAAGGGCACTTTTGTTATTTGTGCCATTTGCTGAGGAGATTTTCCTCCCATATAAATGTTCAAGACATCTAGGTGTACCACCAACCGGACAGGTGTCAAGTGTTAGAATCTTAAGTTTTGATTAAGACTAAAATATTAAAGAACAAACTAAACACTTGTCAAAATCACTTAAGTACAAATGAATGACTCTCTAAGAGTAGATGATGTTACTCACTTAAGTACAAATGAATGACTCTCTAAGAATGTTACAATTTTAGATCTGAGAGTAGACGAGGAATGTAGAAGATGATATATCAGATAATATGCTCTGTTCTTCTCTCTTTCTTCTGAATATGGATGTTCCTTTTATACTCGGCTTCAAAGCTTGGGCGGCAGGTTGAATATGTCCGTTTGAATATAGCCGTTAATCCCATGTTACCGTTGAGAGGTACATCTTTATTAAAGCTTAGCAGGGTTGACTTGCTTTATCTCTGAAAAGTAGTCCTGACACCTCTGCTCTGACAAAAGCATTCTGACTTCTGAGTATGTGATGTTTACTCTTGTACTCTTGCTGACGGATGATCTTCATTCATTCGCAAGTGGTAATCTTGCTTCTCAAGTGTTAATCTCTGAATCCTAATGCCAAGAGTCTTTCCATCCGGAAGCTCATTTGCATCCGGAAGTGTGACTAAGTTCTGCACATACTGGTTAGTCCAACATAGCAATATATATAAGAACTATACATGCTGTGGGAAGCTTGTTCGCTATGTTCTGACTTAGTGTATGGTTTACTTTGAACGTTAGTCCTCTTAGTCTATGATGTATCCGGAAGCACTTTTACATCCGGAAGTAAAACCACTGGATGAAGGATTTTGTTCACTATAACTCACTCTCGCTCAGTGTCCCTCAATCCAATAGTCAGCGCTAGTCACTGCGCTATCGGATGCACTTTCACTTGACGAGGTAGACTTACTGACGCTTAGGGTTACATCTATTCTATCAGTCTGCACCAGTCAAAATCTATCAGGAAGCAATTCCACTTGTCGTGGCTTTTTCACTGACGCTTGGGGTTATTCTACTCTATCACCCTGCGCCAGTCTAAATCTAACAGGAAGCACTTTCACTTCCGGTTGAACCATAGCTTAGTCTTAAACTTTTGTATATCTAGCGTTCATGGACTAAGTTAAATCCCTAGTGAGTTACTCGCTACCGCTGGGGGATGAAACATTTATCCGCGTGCGCGAGTCCTAGTCTATCCGGAAGTAAATCCACATCCGGTTGCACTCTTACTTGGGATCCTATGTTAACCTATTGCTCTCTAAGTACTTGGTCTATTCTTTTATATTTTAGTCTTCATCAAAACTTAAGATTCTAACATTCTCCCCCTTTTTGATGATGACAAACCTAGTTTTATCGATTAAATTCATAAGGAAGGATTAGCAAAAGAATAAAAGCAATAGATAAGAACAAGTAACTTAGACAAATATTGTTGATGAGCAGAAGTTACAAGTCAGAGTATATAATCAAATAACATTTACAAGTAAAGAACATATACATGTAAATGACACTAAGCAAGTATGAAAGTACGTATGAAAACAATTCAAAGAAAAATTTCTAAGTTAAAAGGAAATTTTGGATTGGGGGTTTATAGTTTGTGTTTCTTTTTCCTCTCCCTCTCCTTCTGTCTCTCCTCATTCTCTTTTTGTAGTTGGGCTAACTCGGCCTCACGCTCACTCTGGTTTATCTGGGCAATGATCTCTTGAAGCTCTTCTTCATCTTTTTCCCTTCTGAGCCTCTCTGACTCGATAGACTCCTCGAATGCCCTTTTGAGGTTCTCCACTTCTTCATACCCAGGGAACCCAGTAGCATCGTCGAAGTAGAGGACCTCTCCATTGGGATAGTGAACAGCCCGGATTTTCACGTTCCATACAGGGAAGTTGGGATCCTCCTCAACTTCCTGGGCTTTCCTTTTCCCTTTCCCCTTACTCTTTCCTTTGCTCTTGCTAATTGGAGGAGTGGGCAGGGCACTAGCTCTGTCAGCATCGAGGCACGCCATCTGACCAAAGGATAGCCTGTCTGTGAATCCAAACTTCTCAAATTCCTCAGGAGTCATGTCTTCAATTTCCAACTTGACTTCCTTCAGAACTGGAACCGCTTGAACCACTGGAGTTTCTTGCTCAACCTGGGCAGATGAAGTTCCTTGCTCAGGTAGGTCAGATGGAGTCTCTTCCTCAGACTCATCAGATTCAGTGGTGGCAATTAACTTCCTGGCACGTTTCCTAGCAACGGCCTTCTTTCTGGGTTCACTGAATCTGGCTGTTGGCTCAGACGAGGAAGGAGGGACAGATGACTGCTCAGATGAAGGACTCTCAGACACTTGCCCAGAAGATGCAGGAACTGGCTTGGCTATCACTATGGGAGGATGGTTGGGTCTCTTGAGTCCCCACTTCATCATGATTTCCTCAACCATCTCTCTACTTGTTTTAGTTGGAGGAGGCTCTGATGATGACTCAGGTTGTGAGGATTGTTCATTCTGTCCAAACACAACCATCTCCAAATGTGATCCTTGCTCATCCGTTCTCTTCTGCTGCATGAAGCGGATGGCCTCTCCTCTTATGAGGCTTTCTGCACCACTCAGCCTCTGAGACTCAAATGCACGACGCAGGGCGGCCGTGATGTCTTCATCAATCCAGAGTGATGGCTGGCTGAGAACATCCCTTGTGGCCATACTTAGGCGAAGAGTAGACATAACATTTCTCCCCCTTTTGTCATCATCAACAAGGGTGAGTGCCAGGGATGGAGTGGATGAGGAGGGTGGAGGTGGCTCAGGGCCAAATCTCTTAGGAGGGGAGGGTGAGAGGGTAGAGGTAGAGGATGTGGGAGAGGATAGGTGTTCTGGAGTTTGAGGAGGATTGGGAAACCAACCGGAGGTGACAAAAAGACCCTCATAAGGATGAGTGGAGGAATATTCCTTGTAGTTGGAGTCTGGGGTAAATGGTAACTGGTCATCAGTGAGTGGTTGAAGGCGGGGATACTCGTTGTATGGTTGGCTGAGGGGGTGAATGGTTGTGTCAGATCCTATGGGTCTAGGGCTTGGATGGGTAGGGTTGGAGAAGCGGAGTGGAGAGCGTGTAGGAGCGCCAGGGCGTGAGAGAATGGGTGAGGATGAGGAAGAGGAAGGTGAGGATGAGAAGTTTCTAGGAGAATGGCGTGGGGAGTGTTGAGGAGAGTCTTGGGTTTCTTGGTCATGGGTAGGGGAAGGTTGGGATTGGGGGTCATTGTTTGGTGATGGTGGGGCTTGCTGGTCATTTTGTGGTGGTGGCTGAGATTGTTGAGTGTTAGGTGGAGGAGGAGGGGGAAGTTGAGGGTGATTAGGAGGTGGAGGAGGTGGGTTTTGAGGAGGAGGAGGAGGAGGTGGTAGGTTACCTTGAGATGGTTGGGGAATTTGTAGGTGTTGGAGGATGAGATCCAACTTTGCATCCACCCTGGCAAGGTGATTCTCAAGCTGTCTTACTCTGTCCTCGAGCCGCTGGATCCGCTCCCCTTGGTGCTGGAAACCAGCGTCACACTCAGCACGGAGAGGACCCACCAATGACTCAGTCAATCTGAGGAGAAGCTCTTCCTTTACTTCCTCGGCAAAGGCCCTAACAGAGGCTGGCACTCTTGAAATACGGCTTGGCCCAGCATGGGAGTCAACTTCCTGATCCCCTGCTCCAGATGCAGAGGGGGCTGAGGTGCCAGAAGCACTACTGGCTTGTGAGCGTGAGCGAGTGGGCTTAGGAGGCTTGAAGTACTTGATGCCCATCTTCGTAATATTGGTTGCTCCCACAGGCTTACACTTGACATTCTCTTCCTCCGCAGCAGATGTAGCCTTGATCAGATGCTTCTCAAGGAGGAAGGCAATGATGGTGGGATAGGGAAGATGGCCAGACTTGTCATTGGTCAACCATCTCTGAAGCTCTAAGCAGATCAACTGGCCAGGATTGATAGGTTGTTGTTTGAGAAGTCTGGGGAACCAAGGGTTGTCAATGTTGGCGAACTCATTGAAGTTACCCCCTTTGTGAGTCATCATCCGGGAGTAAACATAGTACAGCAGTCTGTATGAATCAGACATTTTGGACACCTTTTTGTCATCGGTGCCATATAGTGTCACAAGATCCTCCTTGCTGTACTTGTGCACCTCTGGATATAGCCACTCATTCATGCTTTCATCCGTTATCCCCATTAACTCATTCAGCGTCTTCCACGTGAACCTGAAGGTTCTCCCCCTTACTGTGGCGGAGAAGGAGAGTTTGTGGATTTGCTCTTTTCCATCAATCTTCCTGTACTTGGCCCTGCCAGAGAGGGATTGGCAGAAGACTCGCAAGACGTTGAAGTTGTAGTCCTGGTTGATGCCCAGCCAAGGCATATACTTCTCCAAGTAAGGGCGCAGATGGGGAAACCCTAGTTCATCCATCTTGTCCAGATCGATGAACAGGCCATGGTTGAAGATGGGAGTGGATGTCTCAAATTTGGCGGTCACACTCTCCAATGCTCCATCTCTATATACTGTGGGATCATCTTCTTCAACCCTCTGCCTCTTGGAAGAAGGCTCCTCAGCAAATTGAACCTTCTTCTTCTTTCCTTTTCTCTGAGCATCCCTCTCTTGTTCAGAAACCACTAACTGTTCTACACGACCAGAAGTTCCAGACTGACCCTGAATATTCTCATCCTGTCCCAGTGGTTGCCCAGAACCTTCACGGTGTTCATGATGTTCATCGCGATGTTCTTCATGATGCCCAGATTTACCAGAGTGCTTGTGACTTGATTTCCCAGATTTCGACTTGTGTTTCTTGGATGAAGGGTCTTTCTGGGTAACTGGGTTGGATTCATGCGAACCTGCCATTTTTGTATGAATGTTGTGGTAAATAGAGATGAAATGCGAGGAGTATATAGTGAAAAATGAAGAACACGATGGAGAAGATGAAGAGATTTTTCAGAGAAAATGATGCGAGTGAAAATATTCAAGTAAAGGATGAAAGTGAAAAATGACATCTATTTATAGGTAAAACTTCTGAGAATAAAATGGGCATCTTCTTTCAAATTTTTACACATTGGGTAACGTAAGATTTTAAGTTGGAACGACACACCTGATGACACGTGTTGCTTCAATTAGTCAGAGAAGGCACAACGTTTCATAGAGAAAGTTGAAACGTTTTCTGAAGTGATGTGTCCCTTGGTCTGGCACTGGCGCTCTCTTGACTTGATCATCCAGTGTCAGTGAGTGATCATCCAGAAGTAGTTTTGCTTCCGGTTGGAGTGGTGCTCTTGATCACATTGAGTTATCATTCAGCCCCAGCAAAAGAGTATCCGGAAGTGATTTTGCTTCCGGTTTGGACTCACTTAAGATTTAACATTGTGGGGGATCTGCAAAAACAAAGGATTGGCACTTCGATGCCTAAGTTAGTACAGTTAGCAGGTCTTAGTAATTAAGCACAGATGCTTTTCTGACGTTTAAACTTCATTTGAGTTGTATCAACTTCATGCCACACATCTGCTCTCAGCCCATTTAAGCCAATTAAATTTGGCTTTGCCTTTTTGTACTTCCTCACAGTTTCAACATTAGTGTCAGGAGAAGAAGCAACAATGTTGAGAGTTATCTTTCTTCTCCATCATCATCCTTGTCGTTAGAGGCCAAAAAGAGTCTCAAGAGAGAGAACTTCCATTGATTGATTTAGTATGACTAAACATCATTTGTATTGTGATGAATGTCAATTCTTTCTTTCCCTCCTTGTTGCTTTTTGGCGATTAAGCTCTAACTCTAGATCCCAAAATATGACAAATATCTCAGTTGAAGTATAGTCTTGAATCTTGTTGTTGCTTCCAGTCTTCTTTCCTACAATATATCAAATAACCCCCTTTTTCTCTTTTCAGTATCCAGACTTGGATCTGACTTGTCAGTTTGTAGGAAGTATGTGATTCACATGCACCTAAAGATTATTCACTATGAATATGACATTGCGAATCAACTATGACTATATGCACATGGTTATACACTGATAGTGATAGTCATAGATAGCATGTAGACTATGAACATTGTGATAAACTCTTATAAGGCATATAATGTTCATATACATGATGCTTGATGTAAAATCTCAATAAGTCCATCTAACACTTGCATAGGAGATTTTACTATTGCATGCTTCAACCTTAAGTGATCCCTTGCTTACCCAAGGGAATCTTCTATACTTATCTTTGGCCTGAAGCACTTTAGGAGAGACAGAATTCATAGGCTTTCTCCATGTTGGTTGAGACATCCTCTCTCTCTTGTTCTTCTCAGGATAGTTGAATGGAACTTTGTGATAGGTTATCCCTGAGACAGAGTCTTTGTTCCTTATGGTAGCGTACTGCTTCTTATGATTGCACCAGGTGGTTGCAGCAGTGACATCACCATGAGTTCTCTTCTTTGAGGCAAGAGGAACTCTTGATCTATCCTGCACAAGTAAGGCACTAGAAGGGAGTTTTGGTACCCATTTGTACTTGGGTCCTACATGGTTAGCGCTGGACCTTACTTGTCCTTTGGGGATCCATGCATATTTGTTTCTCACATTTAAATTTCTTTTAAAATTGCATGTGTGAGAAATATGACCTGTTCTACCACAATAATAACAGACAATAGGATGATGTTCAGAATAAGATTTCTTGTCATTATTGTGTTGGTCAGTTTTCTTTTCAAAGACACTATGTTTGTTAACTTTTGAAATCTCAGAGTCTTTTGAAAATTCTTCTTTTAAGAATGGAACTTTGGACTCCTTGGTTGTAGAAAGAACAAGTTCCTCAAGTTCCCTATTCCTATTTCTCAAGCCTAGAACTTCTTTTGCAAGTTTACAGAATTCAATATGTAACTCATTATAAATGTCTTGCAATTTAGAAGGTTCAGGTTCAGGTACCTCATTTTCTTCAGTTTCTGAATCTTCTAGGCATGGATTGACACTCTCTTCGCTGATGCTAGCTTCCACTACATCACCATCCAGTAGCTCATCAAAGGTGGATTCACAGGGAGCACATAATGAGCTTTGGACAGCCTTAACTTCAAGAAATTGATTAGAAGCATACATAGTATCAAGAGTGTTCCAAATATCTATAGCCCTAGAGCAATGTTTAATTTTCTGGTAATCATTGTCAGATAAACTTTTGTGCAAAATTTGCATTGCTCTAAGATTTAAGTAAAATAAACTTTTGTCCTCTTCTGTCCAATTTACTTTTGGTTTGAAATCAGAGTCCTTTTCAAAGACATCCCACATTTTGAAATCCGTGGATAGTATAAAACTTTTCATCCTTCCCTTCCATAAATAAAAATCAGCATTTTCTAACACGGGTGGGATAGTATGGTCAAAACCTTCAAAACACATTTTGTAACCCAAGTCAGCCTAGGTCTTTGCACTTGAGATCGTTGGATCCTTTAAACAAGTGACCTTGCTCTGATACCAAATGAAATGCGTGGCTGTCACCCAAGAGGGGGGGTGAATTGGGTGAGGGAATAAAAACTTTAACTCTTTTCAAAAGACTGCTTGTGCTTGATGATGATGTTAATAAGTAATGGTATGCACAAGTCAGTATGTTATGTGATGCAAAATAGAATGTTTAAATATAAATTTATGCACACACAAATTTATCCTGGTTCGGTCACCCAGACCTACATCCAGTCCCCAGGCTCCACCTGAGATTTCCAATCCACTATTCTTGTTTAAACCGGGCACAAGAGAAGCCTTTACACTTTAGGTTTTACGAACACGGGTTCACCTAACAACCCACAGGTTTTACAACGGGCTCACCAGCAAACCTTTACAACCACAAGTTTTGCGGGCTAACTTGCAACCTATGGAGATTTAGAGATCCTCTAAATGCTCCCCCTTACAAATGTAAGATAACAATTATGTTCACTCTATGAACTGATTGTGATAAACACTTGAGTACAAATGACTCTCTCTAAGAGTAGATGATGTTACTCACTTAAGTACAAATGAATGACTCTCTAAGAATGTTACAATTTTAGATCTGAGAGTAGACGAGGAATGTAGAAGATGATATATCAGATAATATGCTCTGTTCTTCTCTCTTTCTTCTGAATATGGATGTTCCTTTTATACTCGGCTTCAAAGCTTGGGCGGCAGGTTGAATATGTCCGTTTGAATATAGCCGTTAATCCCATGTTACCGTTGAGAGGTACATCTTTATTAAAGCTTAGCAGGGTTGACTTGCTTTATCTCTGAAAAGTAGTCCTGACACCTCTGCTCTGACAAAAGCATTCTGACTTCTGAGTATGTGATGTTTACTCTTGTACTCTTGCTGACGGATGATCTTCATTCATTCGCAAGTGGTAATCTTGCTTCTCAAGTGTTAATCTCTGAATCCTAATGCCAAGAGTCTTTCCATCCGGAAGCTCATTTGCATCCGGAAGTGTGACTAAGTTCTGCACATACTGGTTAGTCCAACATAGCAATATATATAAGAACTATACATGCTGTGGGAAGCTTGTTCGCTATGTTCTGACTTAGTGTATGGTTTACTTTGAACGTTAGTCCTCTTAGTCTATGATGTATCCGGAAGCACTTTTACATCCGGAAGTAAAACCACTGGATGAAGGATTTTGTTCACTATAACTCACTCTCGCTCAGTGTCCCTCAATCCAATAGTCAGCGCTAGTCACTGCGCTATCGGATGCACTTTCACTTGACGAGGTAGACTTACTGACGCTTAGGGTTACATCTATTCTATCAGTCTGCGCCAGTCAAAATCTATCAGGAAGCAATTCCACTTGTCGTGGCTTTTTCACTGACGCTTGGGGTTATTCTACTCTATCACCCTGCGCCAGTCTAAATCTAACAGGAAGCACTTTCACTTCCGGTTGAACCATAGCTTAGTCTTAAACTTTTGTATATCTAGCGTTCATGGACTAAGTTAAATCCCTAGTGAGTTACTCGCTACCGCTGGGGGATGAAACATTTATCCGCGTGCACGAGTCCTAGTCTATCCGGAAGTAAATCCACATCCGGTTGCACTCTTACTTGGGATCCTATGTTAACCTATTGCTCTCTAAGTACTTGGTCTATTCTTTTATATTTTAGTCTTCATCAAAACTTAAGATTCTAACACCTTAAACCTTACATTCTCATCCACTTAATGCTGAAGGGTAACAAACAGTGTAGAAGAGTACCAAAAAAATATTTATATGAGAGGAAGCTGAAGGGATGAACAATGTTGTGAATAGGCACATGAACAGTATAATGTCCAATCACTTTGATCTTCTCTTTTAAGATATATAGATATAGATCATTTTCGAATCCTTCACTTGGTTCCTTTAGCGGCCTCATTTTCTTAGATCTTCATCCAGAGTTTCAAATCCTTTGCTCCATCCACACGTTTCTTTTGTTCATTCTCTCACAGACTTAACATTCTCATTGTTCATTTTTTGGCTACTATATCATTTTTCATTTTTCATTCTCACAGACTTAACATTCTCTTTCTTTGAAGATTAGCTTTTTCCTTTTAAAGAAATTAAACTTTTTTTATATTTTAACCCCCCAAATTTGCATGCCTACATAAACTTTTGGCATGCACACCATAATGCCATTTAAATTGCCATGTCATTGATTTATGTCCAAAAGGACATTTAACAGTGAAACATTAATGAGAAGTTTAAAAAGGGCAACATTGATCCAATTTAAAAACTTCCAAGGTGAATTTGAGCCTAAGAAACTTCCGAGATAACCTTGATAATACTTGTAAACTTCTACGGCATTTGTGATATTTGACCCTTTGTTTATATTTCTATTTGATACCATAAAATTTGAACATCAATAAATTGCTAATAAAAAAGAGTAAAAATAAATAAATTGTTACATTCACCCAAATTCCATATTCATGAATTAAACTATACCCATCGTTCAATGTCTGGCTGGCAATAAGGTTAAACATTTGACCATCTCTGCAAATATTTGATTCTTGTAAAGTACTTTAGTTGTAGTTCTAGTTGGGCGATTGTGGTGACGTCTCCAAAGCCAAGTGACATGAGTTACAGGCCCTTGAATTGTGGGTAAGTCAAACCCCTTACCTAAATTAAGTATAAAAAAGAATCAAATTATGAATTACAAAGATTGTGTTGTTCAAGTTAAATATGCCTAAAAGACAATACAACATTTATGTTTTTCGTAACAATTTCCTATAAAAGAATTCACGTATGATTGCTGCAAATATATGAGCTATTAAAGAAGCTGAATTGTTTGATCAACCACATGGTAAACCTGAGGTGACATCATAGCATACATGCTTCATACTTGGACCTGACCAGATGTAATTTTCTTTTTCTAGTAAAAAATTTTAATATGAAATAAATGAGTTTTTATTTATTCACTCCCTTGATCGTCTCTCTTCGACCTTCATCTTGAATCAAATCTTCAGGTGTTACAAAACTTGGTTGGTTTGTTGATGAAAGAACTCTTGCCCACATGCGACCAGTTAACTCCACTATATTCTGTCTCTCGGTCACACGCTACAATGGAAGAAAGTTACAGAGAAGGTCAATAAAACAGTTTATCATTGTCATACAATTTTAATTTTAACTAGTAAAGCAGTTTATAATTAAACTTAACCACACATTATAAATATCCATCTATGGTGTGAAATTGGAAACAGTTCATCGCATGGTGATAATTTGATAACCAGTGATATAATGACCTCAAAATGATGTTTGAGTGGGTTTTTTAATCAGGATGGCATCAAAATGTGTGAAGCATCCAGCTCTTCGGAGCTCAAAAATAAGTTATCGGACTATGAAGATTTCTAAGGCATTTCAGCAGTATATTTAAATAAACATGGGAATAATTTTATTACCACTCGTGTTTCTCCAATTTGGTAAAAATTTTTCAAGTCATAATTTTGGATAAGTTTGTCAAGTGCACAGTAATTGTGACTGATGTTATGGAAAGCAGAGGATTTTCTTACAAAGGATGCTACCCATGTTTTAGTTTTTAAAAGGCAGCTCATATATATATATATATATATATATATATATATATATATATATATATATATGGCAAAGGTGCAAAAATAGTCACCGTAAATTTTAAAAAGAACACATAAGACTGGTAAATTTAAGGGGCAAAACCGTACACTATAAACCAAAATAGGAAAAATGTAATCTTTTCAAACAGAGGTGTTAAGTTTGACCATTAATTGACTAGTAATTCTGATGGGACTTATTGATGTGGCAATATGTGTCAATAGGTGTCAATTTTTTTTGACATGGCATGCTGATGGGGTATATTGAGACTTAAAACTAGCCCAACACAACACACAATACATCAAACCCCTTCAGAGATCAAACCAACCCCATTTCAAACCTTAACCTTAGAACCCTCATCGAAATGATTTTTGGGTTTACGGGTCTTGGGGTAAATTTCATATGATTTGAGGAAGGTATGAGTTCTAGTCAAAATGATTTTAAGGTTTAGAGTTTGCTTTAGATGATAGAGGTTCAACTTGATGCATTTCAGCTTCCACAGTGGATTTTGGAATTGACACATCATTTACTGATGATGAGGCCCACGTCTGAAAAAACGTTTGTTTAACTATGCTTAACCAAGAGGTTACATTTGCCCATTTTAGTTTACAGTGTACAGTTTTGCCCCCTTAAATTTACCAGAATCTCAAGTGCCCATTTTTAAATTTACGGTAGTTATTTTTGCATCTTTGCCTATATATATATCTAACACACTCAAACTAAAAAGGTGGACTGGTTTTCGAGAGACCAATCCCTCTCTACCAATTGATGCCTTACTTTTTCTGCCTCTTTCCTACGCACCCATACTCCTATATTTCCACTATCCTGCTGCTGTCTGAGACAGTTACTCCCCATTCCTATTCCCATTCCTACCTGTGCAAATCATCAGACTGAAGTACTTCTCAAGGATACGTACCCTTTAAGAGTACTTCAGTCTGATGACTTAACATCCAATCAACTTTTAAACTATTGATTCTGATTGTGAAGTCCTTTTAATTTTCTAGTCCACCGAGTTCTTAGTGGCCCTCTTATGTTTTCTGCCAAAGGCCCGATTTCTTTTATTATACCTCTTTATGCTGCTTCCTTCTTAGCTTGCTAAGTAATAAAATAAAATATTTAATTTAATTGTAATTTCTTTTTCAATACCCTAACGAACATAATACTGTTACCCAAAATAGAGTAAAAGTCTTTTTACAATCATATTTTCTGGATTTATCAACAATTATACTACATAATACTAAAGAGAATACATCTCTGTAGAATCACTATTTTCAAAGGATTTTGTAGACTTCTGTATTATTCTATCTTTACTTTTACCACCATTTTTTTAATGTTTGGAATCACCCCATGCAATTTCAGGCTTTTCGATCTGGTTCTTATTTCAAAATACTAACAATATCTTTTATGATTCTTTTCCATTCATCATGAAGGAACAATGTATGCAATTTGGAGAAGCAAGAAACAATTTATTGGCTATGGTTTGGTAGATGATATGACTGAGTATAATTGTGCTACAATGTTGACAATAATTGTAACTTCATCTAGGAATTACATGTCATGGCGTTAATGACTAGATGTGTTAATAGAAGTTATGAAGATCATTTATATAGACCTATTAGTGACATTTGTATAATAATGAAGATCATTTACTCAATTTAAAACAAGGAAATAAGAAGAACCACTTACAGAAATTGGAATATATGCATGCTTGCTGTTCACAGGTCCAACTGTGAAACCAGTGTACCCAGCCATAGCTCCATGAACAGCACTATGAGCAAGAAGTGTGCAGTAAATGTTGTCAGATGCATTACTTGGAATCGCTCGAATCATATATGTAGGATCTGCATATAAAAAAAAAATATTTTTGATATACGAAGAAAGATTATTAAAGAGATGATAGAACAATACAAAAACAAAGGACTTGGGAACCTTTTCAATTAAAAGAAAAGCAAAAGGGAAAAGCCCATTAGGTTTCCTAATACTCAGCAACATTATTCTAATTTCTAAATCTAGATCCTAAATCTCTCAACAATAACACAAATATTAAATAAATGATTTAGATCCTAATATCTCTCAACAATAATACAAATATTAAATAAATAACTAAATACATTTTCCTACAAGGAGTGTAAAGTTTATGTTTGACTTAAAACTTTGCAAAATAGAATATGAGATTGATGAGTAACAATTTTTTATTTTCCTTTTTTTCATTTAAGTCTTAAGTTAATGCAGCACAATGGTGGAGTGCTGTCTGTGTTGTCATGCTCGTATAATGGAATAGGTTTGTTGTTTTTGGTGCTAGTAAAAAAAATAATTTGTTGGGTGACCTGATGTGAAGTATACAGGAACATTTTGTCCCAACATAATAATTGTTATTAGCAAATAATACCTTGTTAGAATGGGATGTTCTTTGCACAATGAAAATGTAAGAAAGGAAATATTAATGGGCAAAACATGAATTTACCTATATATTTCATATTTACTGTCATCTTCTTAACAATTGTGAAATGATCCTGTAACAGACAGTATGCAGATTAAAGACATCGGAATAGTAACCAAAAGCAAGCACAAGAAATGTCACAGTCTCTTGAGAAATAAAACCTGCTGCTCATCAACACAAATGGTCGCATTTAGAAAATAACTTCTTATCTAAGTGAAGTAATTAGTTAAAAATACATCATATAAGATGTCAGGTCCACGCTCCAACACTGTCATGAATCTTTATTTCAGATCTAATAATTAGTTTACGTTTCTCATTCAAACTCATGGAATATTTTAGAAGTTAACAAGAATTAACAAATGGATTGGAGCACTGCTTAAACAGTAACATATCTAAAAGTAGATACTTGAACATAGGAAATTAAACTTCTCTCGTTGCAAACTAAAAATCGTTTTCTTATAATATAGATATATATATTCTAGTTGCTACTTTTTTGTTACAGAATCTATCTGCTAATAAGAATATGTTACAAGATTGATATCTTGTAATGAAGGAATTAGAATTAGAATTAGAATAAAACAAAGGTTCGGAAAATAGTCTTCACTTTATTTCATAATACGATTACATATTTATAATATAAAAGTTTACAATTAAACTTCTCCTACAAGTTTACCTAACATGATTCCCTAATAAAACATAATATTCTTATACTCTAAATATTTCCTAATACCATAATTATTTCCTAATAATCTTCTAACACCCCCCCTCAAGTTGGAGCATCCAACTTGTTACAAAGACAATCCCAAAAACAAACAGAAAACTCAACACTCCATATGAGCAACAAATCGGCGCACTTGATGCAAAACCAAAGCTGAAATCTAAAATCCAAAAATGCTCTAACCAGAGCAACCAAATCCATGCCATAGAGGCACCAAACTGGAACTCGTCCCAATACAAAACCTGAATGCAATCACCACTAGCATCCACCGGAACGGGATGAGTGGGAATTTGTTTGGGATTGTTTGTTGCTTGTGTTTAATGGCTGAAGATAAAATGGTGACCATTTCAGCAGCTGAGTATGTTAAACTGATAACTAGATACCAAGAGTCTCTGGCTTTATCTTCACCAGTACCCACTGCTACAGGTAATAATGTCACTGGCCTTGTCTCTTCTTCCTTCAAGTGGATCATCGATTCAGGTGCCACTGATCATATAACAGGTAACCATCATCTTTTCTCCTCTTATGCTCCGTACGCCAACCCTTCTAATATCACAATTGCAAATGGATCTAATTCTTGTGTTATTGGTTCTGGCTCAGTTCATCCAACTTCATCTATTGACTTACCCACTGTTTTAAATGTGTCTGATCTTGCTTTTAATCTTCTCTCTCTTAGTAAATTAACGAAGCAACTAAATTGTTGTATTTCACTCTTTCCTGATTATTGCTTGATTCAGGATCTTACGACGAAGCAGATTATTGGTAGAGGGTACGAGTCTCGAGGCCATTACTTTCTTGATGATCGAGTGCATCGTTCAGTTGCTTGCCCTTTTAAATCCAGTCTGTTTGAAATGCATTGTCGTTTGAGTCATTTGCCTTTAACGTCTTTGAAGAAACTTTATCCACATTTTAATTCAGTGTCTACTTTAGAATGTGAGTCATGTCAGTTTGCCAAACATCATCGTCTTCCGCATGTGTCTTGAATCAATAAACGTTGATAAAAGTAGAGAAGAGATTTGGAAGAAGAAATGATTTCTTTTATTGATGATTATACAATGGTGGTGAGGCTACATTATATAGGAAGAGATGAAAATAGAAAATACAATCACAATCATAAATGTATATCAAAGAGATTATGCATATCAAAGGGATTACATTTAATCAGGATCATATCAAAGAGATTCTAACACTCCCCCTCAAGCTGGAGAATGTTAGAATCTTAAGTTTTGATGAAGAATAAAATATAAAAGATTAGACCAAGTGCTTAGAAAGTAATAGGATAACATAGGATCCTCAGTAAGAGTGCAATCGGATGTGGATTTACTTCCGGATAGACTAGGACTTGCACACGCGGATGAATGATTCATCCCCCAGCGACAGCGAGTAACTCACTAGGGAAATAACTTAGTCCATGAGCATTAGGTACACAAAACCTTAAGACTAAGGTATGATTCAACCGCAAGTGAAATTGCTTCCTGTTAGATTTAGACTGGCGCAGGCTGATAAAAATAGATATAACCCCAAGCGTCAGTGAAAAAGCCACGTCAAGTAAAATTGCTTCCTGATAGATTTAGACTGGCACAGACTGATAGAGGTGATATAACCCTAAGCGACAGTGAATCAGCCACGTCAAGTGAAATTGCTTCCTGTTAGATTTAGACTGACACAGGCTGATAAAAAGAGATATAACCCTAAGCGTCAGTGAGTTCACCACGTCAAGTAAAAGTGCTTCCGATAGCTTAGTGACTAGCGCTGACTGTTGGAATGAAATACACTGAGCGAGAGTAAGTGATGGTGAGCTAGATCCTTCATCAAGTGAAATTACTTCCGGATGTAGAAGTGCTTCCGGATACACCTTAGACTTAGGGAACACCCACTGCATGTGACTATGTGCTTATATTGCTAAACTAACGTTCAAGTGCAGCACACTACGTAAGGTTGCTTCCGGATGAGAAGTTGCTTCCGCAAGCAATCAGAATGTCAGAACGTTCAGAGATGCAGTGTCAGAATGCTTATGTCAGAGCAGAGGTGCCAGGACTAATTTTCAGAGATAAAGCAAGTCAACCCTGCTATACATTGATGAAGCATTTAATGGGCAAACGGTAACAAGGGAAAAACGGACATATTCAAACGGCTAGCCCACCTACCAAGAGTTCAAAATGTTTGAAGACTATATAAGGAAGCTCAACTTCATTTATGAAGCAATTAATTATCTTTGAATATTCTTGAGAGAAGTTAGAGCGAGAAAACTAAGAACATCTTCAAGCATTCAAAGCTGTCCAGAAAAGCGAAGAGCATTTAACACATCGAGTGATTCTTTTCACCTACTTATCCTGTACTCCTTGTTGTTAAGTCTCTTCTTGTTATAAGAGCATTAATTATACTTAAGTGTGTAACACCATTTGTTCTTTGAGAGAACTTAGTCAAAAATCCTTTAAGTGTAAAGGTTAACCCCTTGCTTGGTGTGAGGGGGAGTTTGTTAGGTTACAAGTGAGCCTGTGTAAAACTTGTTGTAAGGTTGCAAGTGATCCCGTGAAAAACTTGCGGTTGTAAGGTTTCAGGTGAACCCGATTCAAAACCTGAGATTTAGTGGAACTCGGCCTGGGAGGTTGAGGATTGGACGTAGGTCAGGTAGACCGAACCAGTATAACTCTTGTGTTATTTTTATTTGAGCATTTATTTTTGAAGCACAATTCACCCCCCCTCTTGTGCATCCATTACTTTCAAGGAGGAATGCATTGAGCCAAAGAGTGATCACAAAGACCCTAGTTAGGCATTATTCCTAACTTGAGAGATTGAGTGTAAACACTTAAATCCGGTGAGGAAAATCTATTTTAGCATTCCTTCCTAATTCTAGTTACTTGTTAAACTTGTTTCCACTTTGTATTCTTAGATTTGGCCCATGTGATGTTCTAGGGGAAGGCTCAAAAAGATAAAGTTGAACTCTATGATAATTCCAAGTGCCTTCACTATGCTTAATGATTAAGTTAGTTTCAATGCATGACTTTGCCCGGAGTTCAAAGATTAAGTGTGGGGGATTTGATTAGACCGAATTTTATGTCTTTAAGCATGTGCAATTGAGCTTAATTAGCTTGATTTAATTGATATATTTGATTATTTTTGGTATATTTTATTGCGCATGCTTATTGGATTAAATTGGGAAATATTAGCCTTATTACTTGCATTTTAAGAAACCAAGGGTATTTTGGTCATTTTTGACTATGTGGTGAATTTTATGTGTAGGGGGGTCCCACGTGGGCCCCACACACCCTTGGTGGAGCTTTGTTGGAGCTTGTGTGGCAAGGAAGAGGCTAGTTGGCAAGGAAAGTGACATAAAGCAAACTTTACCACTTTTGGTAAAAGGAAGGAAAAGTGGTATTTGAAGCATCTTTCCAAAAGGAGTAAATTTGGCTCCAACTTCAAATTTGAATGGAGAGCTTCAAAGAGGGCAAAATTGGACTTGAATGAAAGCTCTTGAAGAGGAGTATAAGAGGAGAAAGCATGTGACAAGTGGAGGCATTCACACATTTTCCCCTACATTTCCAAAAATACCCTTCCTTCCCCTTACTACCTCACTTGGCCTCTTACATGAACACACACCTTAAAACTCATTTTGGCCGAGATATACATTCCATAAATCTTCATTTACCTTACATTTGGGTTTAATTTACACTTAATTTGGGTGATAATCCCAAAGTTAATCATCCATATAAAACCCTAAATGTCACATTACCCATTCATTCTACACTTTCATCTCTCTCACTTCTCCGCATTTTCTCTCTTCTCTCTCCTCTCCATCTCCACAAACCTCACGCCTTTTCACCATTCCCAGGCTTCGGACTATTCACTACCAGATGTCTCTGTTCAACCCAACAAGCCCCCAGGCTTCGACGGGTACAACTATTCATTCTGGAAGTTCAGAATGGAAACTTATATCAAGTCAAGTGACATTAGACTATGGGACGTGATCGAACGTGGGGATCAAACTCCCTTAGATGAGGATGGATTTGCTAAGGTGAGAGCCAGATACACTCCTGAGGACTATGATCTAGTCCAAATGAACCATAGGGCTATGCACTACATCCAGTGCGCTCTCAGCCCCAAAGAGTATCACAGGATCAGCCACCACAAAAATGCTAAAGCTATGTGGGAGGCTCTTGAGGCAGCTCACTCCGGAACCAGGGGAGTAAAAGCAAGACGTGTTGAGATACTGGTGGAAGAATTTCACAAATTCGCCATGCTAAGCCTCACTGAGCCTATCAGAGAGCTGGAGCTCAGGTTCACCCATCTCATCAACAATTTGGCTTCGCTGGGTAAGGATATTCCTGAGAGAGAGCAAGTAAGCAAGATCCTAAAGATCTTGAAGGGTGACTGGATCACCAAAGTGACTATCTTGCAAGAAGTGCAAGGAGAATCAACCAGCTCCATCACCGCACTATTTGGCTCTCTTGCTGAATATGAACCTACCTTGCTGGCTATGAGAGCTCCTCAAGCCTCATCCAAGAACAAGAACATTGCTCTCGTTGCTCCCAGCAAGAAGATCAATGATGATGATGAGGATGATGAGGAGGAAATGGACGATGAGGAGATGGCTATGATGGTAAGGAAATTCAGGAAATTCTTCAGAAAGAAGGGAAGTTATCAGAGAGGTGACTCCAGCCAGAAGAAGGGATACAAGAAAGAAAAGGTCCTTGTGTGCTTTGAATGCAACAAGCCTGGTCACTTCAAGGCTGAGTGTCCCAGCCTGCAGAGGTCAAAAGGCAAAGACAAAAGAAAGGCCTTTGTCTCCTCCATTTGGGAAAATAGCTCAGATGAGGAAGCAAGTGATGAAGAAGAAGTTGCCAACCTCTGTCTGGTAGCTAGAGAAGATGATGAAGAAGCATCTTCAGATCTTGACCTCACCAACGAAGACCATGAGGTAACTCTTTCTGAACTACAAGAGGCTTACAATGAGGTTCATGAAGAATTCTCTAGACTATGTAAGGCCTATAAAGTGTTGAAAACCAAAAAGGAATCACTTGAGTCCAGAGTGGACTCACTAAGTGAGGAACTAGCGGAAGCTAGAAGGCTTCCGATAGTGGATGGCCAGGGTTCTCCCCAAGTAGAACCCAACGCCCCAACACTTGAGAGCTGCCCTAATTGCAGCAAAATCTCAGCTGAAAATGATAAGCTGCAAAATGCCCTGCAGAAGTTCACCAATGGTTCAGAAATGTTAAATATAATCTTAATGAATCAAAGGGCATATAGGGATAGAACTGGCTTAGGATATACCCCTAGAGGGAAAAAGTGGATAGAACCAAAAGTAAAGCCCTACTTAAAGTTCTTCCATAAAGCCACTAGTCATAGCTCCACACCCTTTAGCTTCTGTAACTACTGCAACAGGAAAGGACACTCCACGTCCACCTGTAATGCTAAGAAGCATGGAGCTAGTAGCTCTTACAGATGGGTCCCTAAAGAAACCAAGGCTACAAAGGATCCTCCACCTGCGAAGGAAACCAAGAGAGGACAAGGATCCCGAGCCTGGAATCATTCCACAGGGAAAACCCAAGAGCCTAGAGCCAGCACTAGGCCAGAGGCTCCAAATGATCATAAGCCCAAGGGCTTACCAAACCTAGACCAAGGGCACTAAATACTAATGACAGAGGACCCAAGAGAGGTTGGGTACCTAAGTTTGCTTGATTATTTCAGGTGTGTCTCAAGGCATCCAAGAACAGAAAATGGTACATCGATAGCGGATGCTCGAGGCATATGACTGGAGACAGAGACAAGTTCAAATCTCTGGTGATCAAAGATGGAGCCACAGTGACCTTTGGAGGAAATCAAAGTGGTAAGATCACTGGAGTGGGAGAAGTCGGACCAGTCAAAGATGTCTATCTAGTGGACGGTCTCTGTCACAACCTGCTAAGCGTAAGTCAAAGCACTGACAAAGGTAACTGGGTAATTTTTGATTCAAATGAGTGCTTAATAGTTGATAAGCAGGATCTGAAATTAGACAAGGCCAATTTAAAATATAAACTTAAGGCCAATAGAAACGGAAACCTATATACCTTGGACTTATGTCAACAGCTAGAAGAAAAATGCTTAATCTCTAGTGACGAGAATAGTTGGCTTTGGCATAAGAGGTTAGCTCATGTTAATTTTACTCAACTTGATATGCTAATCAAAAAGGAGCTAGCCATAGGTATTCCAACTTTCAAAGTAAAGCATGATTTTATTTGTGAATCCTGCCAACGAGGGAAGCAAACAAAGTCCTCGTTTAAAACCAAAAAGAGAGTCTCCACCAGCAGGCCCTTGGAACTAATCCATATGGATTTGGTTGGGCCAGCGAGAGTGAAGAGCTTGGGTGGAAACCTATATGCTCTAGTAGTGGTGGATGACTATTCAAGGTTCACTTGGACTATGTTTCTTGCCTCTAAGCAAGATGCCTTTGATGCTTTTGTTGTCCTGGCTAAGAAAGTGCAGAATGAGAGAGAGCTCAAAATCACAGCCATAAGGACAGACCATGGAGGAGAGTTTGAGAACCATAGCTTCTCTGAGCTATGTGAGCAAAACGGCATTGAGCATAATTTCTCAGCTCCTAGGACTCCTCAGCAAAATGGAGTGGTCGAAAGGAAGAACAGGGTTCTGACAGAGATGGCTAGAAGCATGCTCAACGAGAAAGAGGTTTCTCAAGTGTTCTGGGCGGACGCTATGAGCACTGCTTGCTATATCTCCAACAGAGCCTATGTTCGCAAGGGCCTGGATAAGACTCCATACGAGCTATACAAAGGGAGGAAGCCCAACATCAGCCACCTCAGAATATTTGGATCAAAATGCTACGTGCATAATAATGGAAAGGTAAATTTGGGTAAGTTTGATCCAAAGGCTGATGTAGGTATATTCATAGGATATTCCCTTAGGAGTAAAGCATATAGGATATACAACATGAGAACTAAAACTGTAGAAGAATCCATGCATGTTGTATTTGATGAAACTCCTACATGGGGACAATCCACAGAAGATGATGAAGCACTTAATCTTCCAAAACTACCATCATCTTCCTCACCACCAAAAGAAACACCAACAAGCAATCCCAAAGAAGAAGGTGAACCCAGTGATGAACCTGGAGTGCAACCCATGCCTGAGGAGGCACAGTTGCCAATAGCTAGGAGACATCACAGAGATCACCCTCTTGATCAAGTGCTTGGTGATGTTTCTTCTGGTGTCAGAACTAGAAGACAAGTTCAAAATGAAGTTGAGTTTGGAGCATTTCTATCTCAAATCGAACCAACTTCAGTTGAACAAGCTCTTGAGGACTGCGACTGGATTATTGCCATGCAGGAAGAGCTAAATCAATTTGAGAGAAGTCAAGTTTGGGAACTAGTCCCAAGGCCGTCTCATCAATCCATAGTAGGGACCAAGTGGGTCTTCAAAAACAAGCTAGATGAGATAGGTCAAATCACAAGAAACAAAGCCAGACTAGTAGCCAAAGGATACAACCAAGAAGAAGGCATTGACTATGAAGAAACTTTTGCTCCAGTCGCTAGACTTGAAGCAATAAGGATTCTTCTAGCCTTTGCATCCATGAAAGGTTTTAGATTATATCAAATGGATGTAAAGAGTGCATTTCTTAATGGTCATATTAAAGAAGAGGTATATGTAGAACAACCTTCTGGCTTTGAGGACCATAAGCACCCCAAACATGTGTATAGATTAAAGAAAGCTTTATATGGCCTGAAACAAGCTCCTCGAGCTTGGTATGAGAGACTCAGCAGCTTTTTGCTGGGCAAGGGTTTCTCAAGGGGCAAATTAGATAATACACTGTTTATCCTTCACAAAGATAGAGATATGTTAATTGTCCAAATTTATGTTGATGATATTATATTTGGGGCAACTAACGAAAAGCTTTGTGAAGATTTCTCTAAGACTATGCAGGGTGAATTTGAGATGTCAATGATGGGAGAACTAACGTTCTTCCTAGGCCTGCAAATTAAACAGAAGAAGAATGGAATCTTCATCTCCCAAACTAAGTACTGCAGAGAACTACTCAAAAAGTTTGGGATGGATGAATGCAAGGAGTATGACACTCCTATGAGCACCACAGCTGCACTCGACGCTGACGCAAAGGGTAAATGTGTCAGCCTGCCCATGTACAGGGGAATGATAGGTTCCCTCCTATACTTAACGACGAGCAGGCTTGATATTCAGTTTAGTGTAGGCATGTGTGCTAGGTTTCAAGCCAACCCCAAGGAATCACACTTAACATGTGTTAAACGTATTCTGAGATACCTTGAGGGAGCACAAGAACTTGGTCTTTGGTATCCCAGAGGTAACCAAGAGTTCTTGTGGGCTTACTCTGACTCTGACCATGCAGGTTATAAGACAGATAGAAAGAGCACCAGTGGACAATGCGCCTTCCTTGGTGGTTGTCTGGTGTCTTGGGCTAGCAAAAAGCAAACCTGTGTGTCCCTGTCATCCACTGAGGCAGAATACATTGCTGCTGCAAGTTGTTGTGCACAAGTGCTATGGCTGAAGAACCAGTTGAGAGATCTTGGCTTGGAGTTCCCTGAGGCACCCATCCTCTGTGACAACACAAGCACAATTAGCCTCGCCAAGAATCCAGTTCAGCACACAAGGACAAAGCACATTGACGTCAGACATCACTTCATCAGAGACCATGTTCAAAAGAAGGATGTCAAGGTGCAGTTTGTCCCCACAGAACAACAGCTTGCTGACATCTTCACCAAGCCTCTGGGGGTTGACCAATTTACTTTCATTAGAGGTGATTTGGGAATGGTAAACCCAAATGAAGTGTAAATTCTATTCATTATACTTGATTGTTTATCATTTACAACAATACTAACTTAGGCATCGGAGTGCCAATATATGTTTTTGCAGGTGCTCAATGTTAAATCTTAAGTAAGTGCAACCGGAAGCAAAACCACTTCCGGATGATCACTCACTGACACTGGTTGATCAAACCAAGAGAGCGCCAGCACAAGTCCAAGAGACACATCACTTCAGAAAACGCTTCAACTTCCAAATGAGACGTTTTGTCTTCCCTGATAATATGAAGCGACACGTGTCATCAGGTGTGCCGTTCCAACTTAAGTTGTTTACGCTACCCAATGTGTGAAAATGTGAAGAAACATGACTATTTTGCCCTTAGTAACTTTACCTATAAATAGGACATCATTTTCACTTTCACTTTTCACTTTCACTCACAAATTCTCTGCATACATCCTTCATCTTCATCTATGTTCTTCATTCTCTTCATACATCCTTTCGCATTTTACCACCAACCCACACAAAAATGGCCGAATGAAACAAACCCAGTTTCAAGGAAATCTTCCTCATCTAAGAAATACAAGTCAAAATCTGGGAAATCAAGTCATCAACATTCTGGAAAATCTGGGCACCGTGAAGAACATCGCAATGAACATCAAGAACACCATGAAGTTTCTGGGCAGAATACACCGGGTCAGGATGATAATATTCAAGGTCAGCCTGAAACTTCTGGTAGAGTGGCAGAACAGTTAGTGGGTTCTAAGCAAGAGAAGCTTGATAAGAAGAGGAAGTCCATCCTAAGGAGGAGGCTGCGGCGATCAAATCTGCCGGAAATGCATGGTACAAGTATCTCTTCATGCTGAGTATGATGCTGGGAACGAATCCAGCAGCTTGAGGACAGAATGTGCCAAAGTCGAGAATCATCCCTGGCCCTCACCCTCTTTGATGATGCCAAAAGGGGGAGAGATGTGATGTTGAAGGAACCTATTGAGTCTGAGGGATGAAGAAGAGCTTCAGCGAATAATTGACCAGAATGTTCATGAGGACGAACTAGGAAAATGTAGAGAAACAAAAGAAGAGGGAGAGGAAGGAGAAACAAAAACCCTGAACCCCCAACAATCCAAACATTTTTTGTTTAACTTAAGAAATTTTTCTTTGTTTTTCTTGCATATTTCATTCCTGCTTAGTGAAGATTACCTGTGTATGTTTTGCTTGTATACTCTAATATGTAATCTCTGTTTATCAATATTATCGTCTATGTTACTTGTTCTTATCTATTGCTTTTAATCTTTTGCTAAATTCTTCCTTATGAACTTAATCGATAAAACTAAGTTTGTCATCATCAAAAAGGGGGAGAATGTTAGAATCTTAAGTTTTGATGAAGACTAAAATATAAAAGATTAGACCAAGTGCTTAGAAAGCAATAGGATAACATAGGATCCTCAATAAGAGTGCAACCGGATGTGGATTTACTTCCGAATATACTAGGACTTGCACACGCGGATGAATGATTCATCCCCCAGCGACAGCGAGTAACTCACTAGGGAAATAACTTAGTCCATGAGCATTAGGTACACAAAACCTTAAGACTAAGGTATGATTCAACCGCAAGTGAAATTGCTTCCTGTTAGATTTAGACTGGCGCAGGCTGATAAAAATAGATATAACCCCAAGCGTCAGTGAAAAAGCCACGTCAAGTAAAATTGCTTCCTGATAGATTTAGACTGGCACAGACTGATAGAGGTGATATAACCCTAAGCGACAGTGAATCAGCCACGTCAAGTGAAATTGCTTCCTGTTAGATTTAAACTGACACAGGCTGATAAAAAGAGATATAACCCTAAGCGTCAGTGAGTTCACCAGGTCAAGTAAAAGTGCTTCCGATAGCTTAGTGACTAGCGCTGACTGTTGGAATGAAATACACTGAGCGAGAGTAAGTGATGGTGAGCTAGATCCTTCATCAAGTGAAATTACTTCCGGATGTAGAAGTGCTTCCGGATACACCTTAGACTTAGGGAACACCCACTGCATGTGACTATGTGCTTATATTGCTAAACTAACGTTCAAGTGCAGCACACTACGTAAGGTTGCTTCCGGATGAGAAGTTGCTTCCGCAAGCAATCAGAATGTCAGAATGTTCAGAGATGCAGTGTCAGAATGCTTATGTCAGAGCAGAGGTGCCAGGACTACTTTTCAGAGATAAAGCAAGTCAACCCTGCCATGACTTGATTTCACAAACCCAGTTTCAAGGAAATCTTCCTCATCTAAGAAATACAAGTCAAAATCTGGGAAATCAAGTCATCAACATTCTGGAAAATCTGGGCACCGTGAAGAACATCGCAATGAACATCAAGAACACCATGAAGTTTCTGGGCAGAATACACCGGGACAGGATGATAATATTCAAGGTCAGCCTGAAACTTCTGGTAGAGTGGCAGAACAGTTAGTGGGTTCTAAGCAAGAGAAGCTTGATAAGAAGAGGAAGTCCATCCCTAAGGAGGAGGCTGCGGCGATCAAATCTGCCGGAAATGCATGGTACAAGTATCTCTTCATGCTGAGTATGATGCTGGGAACGAATCCAGCAGCTTGAGGACAGAATGTGCCAAAGTCGAGAATCATCCCTGGCCCTCACCCTCTTTGATGATGCCAAAAGGGGGAGAGATGTGATGTTGAAGGAACCTATTGAGTCTGAGGGATGAAGAAGAGCTTCAGCGAATAATTGACCAGAATGTTCATGAGGACGAACTAGGAAAATGTAGAGAGACAAAAGAAGAGGGAGAGGAAGGAGAAACAAAAACCCTGAACCCCCAACAATCCAAACATTTTTTGTTTAACTTAAGAAATTTTTCTTTGTTTTTCTTGCATATTTCATTCCTGCTTAGTGAAGATTACCTGTGTATGTTTTGCTTGTATACTCTAATATGTAATCTCTGTTTATCAATATTATCGTCTATGTTACTTGTTCTTATCTATTGCTTTTAATCTTTTGCTAAATTCTTCCTTATGAACTTAATCGATAAAACTAAGTTTGTCATCATCAAAAAGGGGGAGAATGTTAGAATCTTAAGTTTTGATGAAGACTAAAATATAAAAGATTAGACCAAGTGCTTAGAAAGCAATAGGATAACATAGGATCCTCAATAAGAGTGCAACCGGATGTGGATTTACTTCCGAATAGACTAGGACTTGCACACGCGGATGAATGATTCATCCCCCAGCGACAGCGAGTAACTCACTAGGGAAATAACTTAGTCCATGAGCATTAGGTACACAAAACCTTAAGACTAAGGTATGATTCAACCGCAAGTGAAATTGCTTCCTGTTAGATTTAGACTGGCGCAGGCTGATAAAAATAGATATAACCCCAAGCGTCAGTGAAAAAGCCACGTCAAGTAAAATTGCTTCCTGATAGATTTAGACTGGCACAGACTGATAGAGGTGATATAACCCTAAGCGACAGTGAATCAGCCACGTCAAGTGAAATTGCTTCCTGTTAGATTTAAACTGACACAGGCTGATAAAAAGAGATATAACCCTAAGCGTCAGTGAGTTCACCAGGTCAAGTAAAAGTGCTTCCGATAGCTTAGTGACTAGCGCTGACTGTTGGAATGAAATACACTGAGCGAGAGTAAGTGATGGTGAGCTAGATCCTTCATCAAGTGAAATTACTTCCGGATGTAGAAGTGCTTCCGGATACACCTTAGACTTAGGGAACACCCACTGCATGTGACTATGTGCTTATATTGCTAAACTAACGTTCAAGTGCAGCACACTACGTAAGGTTGCTTCCGGATGAGAAGTTGCTTCCGCAAGCAATCAGAATGTCAGAATGTTCAGAGATGCAGTGTCAGAATGCTTATGTCAGAGCAGAGGTGCCAGGACTACTTTTCAGAGATAAAGCAAGTCAACCCTGCCATGACTTGATTTCACAAACCCAGTTTCAAGGAAATCTTCCTCATCTAAGAAATACAAGTCAAAATCTGGGAAATCAAGTCATCAACATTCTGGAAAATCTGGGCACCGTGAAGAACATCGCAATGAACATCAAGAACACCATGAAGTTTCTGGGCAGAATACACCGGGACAGGATGATAATATTCAAGGTCAGCCTGAAACTTCTGGTAGAGTGGCAGAACAGTTAGTGGGTTCTAAGCAAGAGAAGCTTGATAAGAAGAGGAAGTCCATCCCTAAGGAGGAGGCTGCGGCGATCAAATCTGCCGGAAATGCATGGTACAAGTATCTCTTCATGCTGAGTATGATGCTGGGAACGAATCCAGCAGCTTGAGGACAGAATGTGCCAAAGTCGAGAATCATCCCTGGCCCTCACCCTCTTTGATGATGCCAAAAGGGGGAGAGATGTGATGTTGAAGGAACCTATTGAGTCTGAGGGATGAAGAAGAGCTTCAGCGAATAATTGACCAGAATGTTCATGAGGACGAACTAGGAAAATGTAGAGAGACAAAAGAAGAGGGAGAGGAAGGAGAAACAAAAACCCTGAACCCCCAACAATCCAAACATTTTTTGTTTAACTTAAGAAATTTTTCTTTGTTTTTCTTGCATATTTCATTCCTGCTTAGTGAAGATTACCTGTGTATGTTTTGCTTGTATACTCTAATATGTAATCTCTGTTTATCAATATTATCGTCTATGTTACTTGTTCTTATCTATTGCTTTTAATCTTTTGCTAAATTCTTCCTTATGAACTTAATCGATAAAACTAAGTTTGTCATCATCAAAAAGGGGGAGAATGTTAGAATCTTAAGTTTTGATGAAGACTAAAATATAAAAGATTAGACCAAGTGCTTAGAAAGCAATAGGATAACATAGGATCCTCAATAAGAGTGCAACCGGATGTGGATTTACTTCCGAATAGACTAGGACTTGCACACGCGGATGAATGATTCATCCCCCAGCGACAGCGAGTAACTCACTAGGGAAATAACTTAGTCCATGAGCATTAGGTACACAAAACCTTAAGACTAAGGTATGATTCAACCGCAAGTGAAATTGCTTCCTGTTAGATTTAGACTGGCGCAGGCTGATAAAAATAGATATAACCCCAAGCGTCAGTGAAAAAGCCACGTCAAGTAAAATTGCTTCCTGATAGATTTAGACTGGCACAGACTGATAGAGGTGATATAACCCTAAGCGACAGTGAATCAGCCACGTCAAGTGAAATTGCTTCCTGTTAGATTTAAACTGACACAGGCTGATAAAAAGAGATATAACCCTAAGCGTCAGTGAGTTCACCAGGTCAAGTAAAAGTGCTTCCGATAGCTTAGTGACTAGCGCTGACTGTTGGAATGAAATACACTGAGCGAGAGTAAGTGATGGTGAGCTAGATCCTTCATCAAGTGAAATTACTTCCGGATGTAGAAGTGCTTCCGGATACACCTTAGACTTAGGGAACACCCACTGCATGTGACTATGTGCTTATATTGCTAAACTAACGTTCAAGTGCAGCACACTACGTAAGGTTGCTTCCGGATGAGAAGTTGCTTCCGCAAGCAATCAGAATGTCAGAACGTTCAGAGATGCAGTGTCAGAATGCTTATGTCAGAGCAGAGGTGCCAGGACTACTTTTCAGAGATAAAGCAAGTCAACCCTGCTATACATTGATGAAGCATTTAATGGGCAAACGGTAACAAGGGAAAAACGGACATATTCAAACGGCTAGCCCACCTACCAAGAGTTCAAAATGTTTGAAGACTATATAAGGAAGCTCAACTTCATTTATGAAGCAATTAATTATCTTTGAATATTCTTGAGAGAAGTTAGAGCGAGAAAACTAAGAACATCTTCAAGCATTCAAAGCTGTCCAGAAAAGCGAAGAGCATTTAACACATCGAGTGATTCTTTTCACCTACTTATCCTGTACTCCTTGTTGTTAAGTCTCTTCTTGTTATAAGAGCATTAATTGTACTTAAGTGTGTAACACCATCTGTTCTTTGAGAGAACTTAGTCAAAAATCCTTTAAGTGTAAAGGTTAACCCCTTGCTTGGTGTGAGGGGGAGTTTGTTAGGTTACAAGTGAGCCTGTGTAAAACTTGTTGTAAGGTTGCAAGTGATCCCGTGAAAAACTTGCGGTTGTAAGGTTTCAGGTGAACCCGATTAAAAACTGAGATTTAGTGGAACTCGGCCTGGGAGGTTGAGGACTGGACGTAGGTCAGGTAGACCGAACCAGTATAACTCTTGTGTTATTTTTATTTGAGCATTTATTTTTGAAGCACAATTCACCCCCCCCCTCTTGTGCATCCATTACTTTCAGAGAATATATGTCGATCATTCCCAGCTTGCTTCGGAATCTTTCAAATAGAGGTCTGACAAGGGGTTTAGTCATCATATCCCCAATCTGCTTAGACGAACGGACACAAGTCAATGCCATGATTCCCGCCTCTACTTTTTCCTTAATGTAGTGTCTATCAATTTCAACATGCTTTGTCCGATCATGATAGACAAGATTCTTGATCATCTCAATACTAGACTTGTTGTCACATCATATTTGCAGTGGGCCATCAAAGGGAATTCTCAACTCATATAGTAATCTGATGATAAAGATTCCTTAGCACACACCAAGACATGCAGCTCTTAACTCAGCTTCACAACTACTTCTCAATACAATGGTCGGCTTCTTACTTCTCCAAGTAATTAAGCTTCCCCAGAGATATGAGCAATAACCTGTGATAGATCTTCCAGTTTCTAGGTCTCTTGCATGACTTGCATTAGTATAAATCTCCAAGTTCCTAGTTGTGCCTTTCTTAAAGAATATTCCTCTACCTGGATTTCCCTTCAAGTACCCAAGTATTCTCATAACTGTACCTATGTGCTCCTTTTGTGGTTGGTGCATGATTTGGCTCACCATTCCCACTGCATAACTGATATCTGAACGTGTATGAGTCAAGTATATCAATTTCTCAACAAGTCTCCGATATCTCTCCGTGTTAGCAGGAACTCCTTTTTCCTTTATTTCCAGTTTGCATTTGTCATCCATAGGTGTCTCCTCCAGTTTTGCGCCTAGCATCCCGGTCTCATGTAGTAAGTCTAGTGTGTACTTGCGCTGAGACACATTAATGCCTTTCCTGGTTCTGGCTATCTCCATGCCAAGAAAGTATCTCATCTAACCAAGATCTTTCACTTGAAGTTCATTTGCTAGAGCTTATTTCAACTGAGCTATAGAACTTTCATCATTCCCTGTAATAACAATATTATCAACATAAACAATTAAAATTGTCACTTTTTCACCATCATGTTTAGTGAACAAGGTGTGATCTGCTTGTCCCTGAACAAAGGCCATCTTCTTCAGCACTATAGAGAATCTGTCAAACCAGGCTCTTGGAGACTGTTACAAGAAAGAAAGGTATTTTTCTCACCCAGAGGAAATATGTCCTTGATCTGTTAAAAGAAACAGGAAAGTTAGAAGCTGCACCAAGCAATTCACCAATGATTGTCAATCCTTACCTAGAGCTTGATAATAAAATACCATTTGAAGAGCTCCCTGAGCATATAAGAAAGAAAGTTGACCCCAAGAAGCTGGAACCATTTGAATATCCTGACAGATATCACAGACTGATTGGTAAATTAAATTATCTGACTATAACTCGCTCAGATGTGATTTTCTCAATGAGTTTTCTTAGTCACAGACTGATTGGTCAGTTAAAAGCCTTGGAGCATGTCCTTCGATATCTTAAGAGGTCTCCAGGTCGTGATATTTTGTATAAAAACTATGGTCACACGGACATTGAATGTTTTTGTGATGCTGATCATGCAGGATGTAAGAAAACCAGAAGATCTACTACTGGATATTGTGATTTTGTAGGTGGGAATCTGGTATAATGGAGAAGTAAGAAACAAGGGGTAGCATCACACTCTAGTGCAGAGGCAGAATATAAAGTTATGGCACAGTCTGTACGTGAGATTGTGTGGATATATCAGTTGTTAAAGGAGGTTGGCATTAAAACCTCTCTCCCTGCAAAGCTATGGTGTGACAATCAAACAACGTTACATATAGCTTCAAACTTAGTGTTCCATGAACGTACCAAACACATTGAAATTGATTGTCATTTTATTCGTGATAAGCTAAAGGAGAATTTTATTTCTACGGGACACGTGCGATCTAGTGATCAACTCGCTGATCTTCTCACTATAGCCTTAGATGGGAACCGGGTTAATTATCTTTGTAACAAGTTGGGCATGATTGACATATATTCTCCAACTTGAGGGGGAGTGTTAAGGTTTGTTGTAAATATGTGTAGTTAGGGTTTAGTTAGAAGTGGGCCTCATTGGGCCTTATTTAACTTTGGGCTTCCTAATGCCTATATAATGTAATCATACATGCTTAATTCAATAAGATGTATTATTCTATCTTCATTCTGTACACAAATCAAGCTTAGTAAACCACCAACTGACCCCGATTCTTCAAATAACTCATCAATAAGGAGCATAGGATACCAATGTTGTAAAAGCCGGACCGGAAGGCGAGCCGGAGAGGGTAGCGGTTCATGGTTTTTATGGTCAGACCGGTGAAGTAGTAATTAAGGAAAAATATGACATTTTTAATATATCTAACAAATAAACAATAAACATATTTTAAAACTGATTATGCAGATAAGTCACACTCAGAAACTCGAGCACGCACAATTCAGCAATTGATTACTTGTTCTACTAAAGATTATTAGGCCACCAAATTAAACAGAAAAAGAAGTCCATGTCATTTTAACTTTCAACGTGGGAATGAGTACACTCATCACTGCCACTTGAACACTTGAACCAATGTCTTTAGATCATATTTTATACAAGATATTCCGGCACAGTGCACAAACAGAAATTAGAGGCCCCCAAATTAAATGCAAGTCACTACCACTTTGTTGTCTTAGTACACTAATTTCTGTTTGTGGTAATGATTCTGTGAAACCCATTTTTGAGTAACCCAAATCATACCTTTGCGCAAACCAAGATGAGAATGGGAAGAGAGTGAGAGAAATTCAAACATTTGCTTGTGATTTGTGATTGTTCCAATATATTTGGAATTTGGGATAAATAGATTTGGGATTTGCATTCAGCAAACCCTAAAAAAATGAGAGGAGACTGAGAAGAGGAGAGGGCTGCAAAAGTGTGAAGTGAGAATGAGAAGTGAGAGAAGATGGGAAAAAGTGTCATTTTTTTGCGCCGGCCGCCTCTCTAAAACTCGCCCAGGTTCTCGGGTTTTTTCCGGTTTCTAGCCCGTTGGCCGGTCTGGAACGGCCCAAAGCGGCTTGGCTAATGAAACGTCTTTTCGACCAGGGTCGAGCCGCCGCAGAAAGCGGGTGACGGTCCGACCGGTCGGACCGTCCGGCTCGGTCCGGTTTTCACATCATTGTAGGATACTGATTCTTTATAGTAAACCTATTAAGCAGCTTGTAGTCAATGCACATTCTCTAAGACCCATCATTTTGCTTCACCAAAACAATGCGAAAAGAAAATGGAGAAGAACTGGGTTGAATGAAGTCAGACTACAGCAACTCCACCACTAACTTCTCAATAACATCCCATTAAGCAACCGAGTACCTGTACAGGTTCAGACTTATCGGATCAGTCCCCTTTTGCAAAATAATGGGATAATTATGACCATCTCTCAAAGGAGGTAGCACCTTACGAGAATCAAAAACAACTTGGAACATGACCAAAGCCTGCTGAATCCCATCAAGAATCGAATTAGTACCTACAATTGCATTCAAAGCATGAATAAGTTCATCATGAACCTTTATTAGGTGCAAAATAAAATTCTGGTTATGAGATGCAACAAAAAACTTCCTGATCCAAAAAGATACCCTTCATTGGGCGTTGTGACTCATAGCTTCCTTAATGCTCCTCGTACCACAAATATATCGACACAGTTTCATAGTCCCAAAATGCATTTTTAATGCTCTTAAACCACTTGAGACCGAGGACCACATCATATGTCTTCAGGTCCATTACCCGTAAATCAAAGGTAAACATCAGCCCTTACATCCTCCATTTAAAGCCTCTCATAATGCCCAGAACCTGCAACCTGAGCACCCGGAATTTCCACACAATGCCAAGTAGGACCTGTTTGTATCCAACCCAATTTATGAGCCAACTGAAGATCCACAATACCCTACAATAGGCGTTGCCATTATCAACAGAATCTAAATGGGTATTTTAACCACAATACCCTGCACCCCATAGAATTCAAGTCATCCACACCTTCAATGACATGTAGAGATATTTTAGGATTCTCATCTTCATTCTCAAAGGTCTATTAAGCATCACGGAAGTTGTCCTCATGCGTATCATAAGTGAGGTCATTGTTATCAATATAGTGAAGTTGAAACCTTTCTCGTTGACAACACTTGTGGTCATGAGAATATTTCTAGTAGCAGTAGAAATACAGATTTTTAAGGGTTAAGGTGCATTTCTAGTACTCCACAATATGGCAAAGTGCACTTACAGTAATACACAATTTTGGGGTGCATTTGTGGTAAGCAAGAATAAATATCGTTGCCCCTATAATAACTCCGTTAAATAAGTCATCTTTGACCGTTAGGAGTAACATTTGACTGTTAAAAGGTGACATGGGGAGGAATTATTAATGACGTGGCAATGACTGGACGGACATGTGGCAATGCATGCTGACTGGATTAAGTTGTCAGGCCAAATTAAATTGAAAAAAAAGGGAAAATTAATTAGAGGTCCCCCCACAAGGGAGTTAATACTGGAAAAGTCCCAAAAGTTGAAAATATTAATGTAGGGTCCCTCCTCCCCCCCACCCTTCTTCCCCACCCTCCCCCACCCTCCTCCCTCACCTGCCCCCCCTCCAGCGCCACCCTCCCCCTCCAGCCCCACCCTCCCCCTCCCCCGCCACCCTCCCCTTCCAGCGCCCTTCCCCCCCACCCTCCCCCTACAGCGCCCCCTACCCCCACCCTCCCCCTCCAGCGCACCCCCCACCACCCCCACCCTCCCCCTCCAGCTCGCCCCCCACCCCCACCCTCCTCCCTCCACGCCCCCCACCCTCACTCCTCCTCGCGAGTTCATCGGATCTCTCTCTCTCTCTCTCTCATCAGATCGCGAGGAGGAGTGGGGGTGGGGGGCGTTGGAGGGGGAGGGTGGCGGGGGAAGGGCGCTGGAGGAGGAGGGTTGGGGTGGGGGGCGCTAGAGGGGGAGGGTGGCGGGGGAGGGGCGCTGGAGGGGGAGGGTGGGGGTGGGGGGCGCTGGAGGGGGAGGGTGGCGGGGGAGGGGGAGGGTGGAGGGGGAGGGTGGGGCTGGAGGGGGAGGGTGGCGCTGGAGGGGGGGCAGGTGAGGGAGAAGGGTGGGGGAGGGTGGGGGAGAAGGGTGGGGGTGGGGGGGAGGAGGGATCCTACATTAATATTTTCAACTTGTGGGACTTTTCCAGTATTAACTCCCTTGTGGGGGGACCTCTAATTAATTTTCCCTTTTTTTTCAATTTAATTTGGCCTGACAACTTAATCCAGTCAGCATGCATTGCCACATGTCCGTCCAGTCATTGCCACGTCATTAATAATTCCTCCCCATGTCACCTTTTAACAGTCAAATGTTACTCCTAACGGTCAAAGATGACTTATTTAACGAAGTTATTATAGGGGCAACGATATTTATTCTTGCTTACCACAAATGCACCCCGAAATTGTGTATTACTGTAAGTGCACTTTGCCATATTGTGGAGTACTGGAAATGCACCTTAACCCGATTTTTAATTGTGTTTGGTCTCTAACTCAGGTGTCAAGGCTTGATAGAGCTGAGATGTTCTCCGCTTACTTTGGGCCGATGAAGTAGTCTTCCAGGATACCAAAGTAGGCTTTACTGAAAACCCATTAGTAGTGAGGGCAGAATGGTAATTAGCCAAGGGTTTAGACTTGTTGACCGAAGGTACTACCAACTCTTTAGTGGTAAAATTCGCTGACCCACCAGAGCGTGAAGAGGCCAGATGTTTCTCAACAACCATCTCTTGCATTCTAGTGAAACGACGAGCATCATGAATAGTCTTGGGGTTAAACATCCTCATTGGTCCCTTTATTTCGATCTTCAAGGTAGAAATATAGGCACCTACCAAGTAAACTTTAGGCATATGCAACCTGCTATCACTACATCCCACTCGGCATTAATTCTATAGGGCTTCGAATTTGGTGGTGAGGTTCAGAATTGATTCCTCTAATCGATCGAGGCAATCGAGAGAGGTAAGTCTCTGATTAACATCCCTAATTATGTTTCAAGTGCGCCAAATCGTTCTTCTGCCATTCTGACCTCTTGGGACTGAGTAATAACCATATAGTAAATGGAAGCGCCAAGGAAAGAGTGGCTCTGATGCCACTGTTACAAGATTGATAGTATCTTGTAATGAAGGAATTAGAGTAGAAGGGAAGAACAAAAATTCAAAGGGTTTAAAAAGAAACATAGAAAAGAGGGTTCAAAAGGAAGAGAAGTATAGAGAAGACATGGTCCATTGGCCGTCACAAACAAATACACAAATCATATTCATAATGTAAAATACAAAATATGGAACCTTCATCGGGTTATATAGCCCTGACCCTAATAATAAAACATAATAAAAAAATAACAAAACATAATAATAATCTCAAAACCCCAATTACCTAATTGATCTAATTAATTGAATCAATCGATCAATTAATAATGAATTGAATCAATCAACTAAAATAACTATTTTATTCCAAATATTAGTGACATAACAGAATACGATTCCCTTCAGCATATACTTAACTTTTGAATCAGATCAAAGAATTTCTTAGGAGTTAATCTTACACTAAGATAATAATCATAATCGTTAGAATAATGAAACTGTCTCCCAAAGAAATCACCAATTTTGCATACTTTCTACTCCCCTTCTATAATGGAAATTCTTAGTCATGTCTTCTGAAAAAAAAAACTATCAAAGGAGAACAACAATTACAAAGGCAGCCAATAGAGATAACGTAAAATACCTTAATTTTTTGAGATAACCAAGGGCCAACATCAAGAAGTAGTTGGTTTCCTGATGCATCCTTATCAGCAGATTCATGTAATTCAGCAGAAACATATTCTTGGCCAGCACCTTCAGCTATCACAATAACCAAATGTCCATTTTCTTTTAGTCTCTCTTCAATAAAGTTAAAAAGACCGCCCTTTCCTTCAAAATAAAAAGGGGACTCTGGAATCAAGCAGCAATCCTGTTACAGACAACATGTGATCAGCTGTGTTTATTTCTATTTGGCTGATTATAGGAGAGAAATTTGAAAAACAACCAGGAAGCGTGAAAGTGAGACATCCCCAACGAAAACTAATTTGAAAAGAGAATCTGAAGAATAAAAAGAACACAGAAAGAAGCCCAAAATGACATCATTTCCCAACCATGCAGTAATTGCAAAGAGCTGCTTTTATGAGGAATATTGACTATATACTGTGGAAAGGAAGGATGGGTAAATAGTTTGATGATTATTTCATTGATACGATTACATATTTATAATACAAAAGTTTCCTAAAAGATAGTAAACTTCTCCTACAAATTTACCTGACATGATTACCTAATAATCGCATAATATTCTTCTACTCTAAAATATTTCCTAATAATATAATTCACATTATGACTAAGATATACAAATATTCTACAAATACAGAATAGGAAATATTAACATCATTTTCATAATTTCTAACACTCCCCCTCAAGATGGACTATGGACAAACTTGCTAACAAATCTTCATAATCTCCATTCTTCAAACAAATCTTCATTCTTCAAAACTTTTTCAACGGATCAATTAGCCCTCTAATGGTGAGACTTCTCTACATATAGAAGGAACAACGAACACAACCACTAGATGGATATAAACAACAAAATCTTTCCGTGGGGAATGATCGTCCCATCGCAAATCTTTAACCAGAAATTTTTTTATTGCGTGGGGAATGACCATCCCATCGCAAACAATGTGAGGAATGACCATCTCACTTGAAACACATGCGTGGGAAATGACCGTCCCATCGCAATTCGCATGCGCATGTATGTGGGGAATGATCATCCCATCGTACTATGCTCTTCAACATATTGAGCTCATTGCTCGTCATCAAATAAATGGAGCACCAACTCCATTTTCTTTCATAACTTTTCTCTCTCTCCCTCCTCCCTCTTAAAAGAAACTTTTTTTTCTGGTACTTTTTTTTCTTTTTCTTTTTTGTGTGTTTACTAAAAACATAAAAGACATTTTTTTCTGAATTTTTTTTACTAAAAATTAAAGACTCCTTTTTATAATTTTTTTCTGACTCTTTTTTAATAGAAAACCCTAAACAAACAGAAAATGACTCAAATAACCATAACAAAAAAAAAACACAGAAGCAAACTCGAACAACAAGGCAGCGGACTCAAGCAAATTTGTTTAGAAACATTTGTTTGAAACAACAATTCTCTTGTGAGTGCAACAAGATGACTGTTTTTCCTTTCAACTACTCCATTCTATTAGGAGTATTGAGACAAGATGACTCATGCAGAATCCTTGTTTTTCAAAAAAATGTGGACAAGGATTGATTGAAAAAAATCCTTAACAATATCAGAATGAAACCTTATTTGAGCTCCAAATTGTGTTTTAATCATATTGTGAAAACGTGGAAAAACAGAGCTCACATCAGATTTTTGTTTCAACAAATAAAACCAAGTCACACGAGTGCAGTCATGACCAAAACTTTGACATGAAACTTTTAGATTGAAAAGAGGAAGATGAAACACTCTTAACTCTACGACATTCACTAGGCTCCTCTAAGTATTAAGATAGAATATTTCTAACAAAACTATCAGGAGAAAATGTTTTTGATGTTATATTCTCAAGTATGAGAGGATATTTATACAAGTGGTTTCATAAATGCTATGAAAAACTATCTAACACTCTCTAGAACATTCATAGTCTACCTAACACTCTCTAGAACACACAACTAGAATCACCCTTGAACATAATAGAACAATCTAGAAACTGCTATAATTATGTACATTATTAAACAGTCCTACATACTACTAATTGATTCTAAACAAACTACTATGGCTTTCTCAGAAGAATATACTTGGTTTCTTTCAAATCAATTATTAATTTATCATTAACATCAACATCTTCATTTACTACTATTGCCGAATCAGGTAAATCAACTTAAGATCATCCAAATAGGTCATAGATTTTGGTGCTATACATCACATCTGGTTATCAAAATCTCTTCGGACCTTTCAACTGCATATCAACAACCTCATATTGTATGATAGCTATCGGGCCCTCTTCACGTGTTTTCAACTGACTTTTGTATTAAAAATCTGTGGCTTATTAATTTTGACCATAAACAAGATTAGCAGAAATACATCATAAACTAAGAAGCTCCTTATAAACTTTCAAGAAATTATCAAGCAGATGTGATTGAGTAATGATCTTACCACATCCCGGCTGGCCAAAGTTGCATGCATAGCAATGAAACCTACATAAGGAAGGTTTGTTAAGTATATTGCTGAAAAAAAAAACAAGATTCTTAAAGATCTACCACTAAAGTATTATGCACCATGTAAAGCTCACGTTCTGCATTTAAGTCTTAATAATTTTTGTGTTGGGATAAAACTCCGTTTTATTGATCAATGAACTCAACAACCTTCTTTAGAAGGAAGTTTACAGGACTGAAAAGGGAAATACAAAAGGAAACACAAAGTAACCTTGAGAGTGTTTTTTATAGACACCCTCCTCTCACCCAAATTACAACTCACTCATTCCATGCCCTCTCACTCTTTTCCCGCCAAAATATAACTATCCCTTGTCCCTCATTTGCATTTCCCAAATTATCCTCAGTCACTTCTTCCACACCTTTCCATGTTGAGTTATTGTTATTGGGCCTTCTCCCAAAGTATGTGTTAGAATTGAAAAATTAATATTATTACCTACTTTGTATTATTAGAATATTTGTGTATCTTAGTATTAATTATCAATTATAGTATTAAGAAATTAAGTTATTAGGGAATCATATTAGGTAAACTTGTAGGAGAAGTTTATTATCTTTTAGGAAGCTTTTGTGTTATAAATATGATATCATATCAATGAAATATTCCTCGGACTATTCAGTCATCTTTGTTTCCACAATATGTGAATTGTGGGTTGTTAGACTCATCATTTTGAGACATAGAAATTAAGAGAGCTGGGGACAGAAATACAAATATATAAAAAAAGGCATCTCTCAAGTGCTAATACCGCTGTATCGTCCCATTAGTTTAACAATTCCAACTCCATTTTCCACACTTAAAACTTCCACATGTGCAGCATCAATGGCTCTTTGAGCTTCTTCCACGGCAGTGTCAAATCCAAAAGATTTGTCTATCACCTGAAGAAAAAAAAGAAATACATCAAAAACAATTATCACTCATTCTTCTTTCTAAAAAATCTTTTACTTAAGACAAAGTACCCATCATTTTGTAAGATGTACATGAGCTATACAATTGTTTTATTTATCGTGCTTATGAGTATAGTTTCATAGGGCCAACCCAATTCTAGTCCCCACTTGGTGAGGGTACTGGGGATGGGAATATACTAGGCAGTCTAACCTATGCTTTTTGCACTGTGGTTGATTCGAACCCACGACCTCATACCTACACGGCAAGCGAGCTTACTGTTGAGCTAAGTCGGCCCTTCCATGAGTATAGTTTCATATTAGGCCACTAAAACCATAGTAATTTAAGTAAAATATTGTGGAATATTTTGTAATTAATTAGTGATATTCTCTGATTTGATTATGATTTGATTAGGAGATATTAGACATTATTACTAGTTATTAGTTGTTACTATCTTATCTCCTTTTTGTAGCCTATATATAGTCTCTTGTACAGAAGAATTATCATTAGTAAGAAATATATTTTTCTCTCAAATCTGTTCTCAATGTCCACATGGTATCAGAGCAACAGGCTCAAAATTTAAAAATTAGAGTTTGACAGCATGTATCGAGTGAATCTTTCTCTTCAAAGAATAGGGGCAGTTTTGTGCGTGATGATCGGAGCTCCATTAGCTCTCACCGCCGGCCCCATCGGAAAGAGGATGTCCCGATCGGCAAAACCCCAGAATGCGGAGGTCAACGACGGCGCGTGTGAGGCTCACGCGCCGGCGAATCTCGCGGCTCCAGATTCCGGCGACCGGCGCGTGCCAGCGCGTGACGGCGGAGCTCCAACAGCTCATCCGACCGTTGAGATCGACGTGACATTCCCGACCATATTCCAGTCACCAATCTTGTGTTCGACACTGGGAACTCCATGTTCATCGTTGGGCAGAAGCATATATGATGTGTTTATGGGTTTCTTCTTGGTATTATTCAGTATTTGGATAATATTTTTATCTCTGATAAAATCTTTAATATACCTTAGTGCTTTGAACCTGTTTTCTCATGCTTTAATCTCCTGGTTTCAAAGATTACTCATGAAAAACACAAAGTTGCAGTCTAAAGCCAAGGTATATATTGGGGAACCAGTACTAGCTTTTGTGGCACAAAGAGGAGACTTTCTATCTGCTCTTAAAACATCAAGAGAGAAGGTGTTGTGGATAGTTGACTCTGGGGCGTCAGATCACATGACAGATTGTCATCAAATGTTCACCACTTATGTCCCATGTGCAGGAAATTTGAAATTAAAAATTGCTGATGGAACTCTCGCCACTATTGCCGGAAAAGGGAGTGTTCGAATTTCAAAGTGCATTACTTTGGAATCCGTTCTGCATGTGCCAAAACTAGCATGCAATTTATTATCTGTTAGTCAATTGACGAAACAATTGAATTGTTCGGCTACATTTTTACCTACTTATTGTGTGTTTCAAGATCTATCATCGGGGATGGTGATTGGTCGTGCCGAAGAACGTGAGGGACTCTACTTCCTTGACAATGCCAGAGTGAGTAAACAGCCGATCACAAGTGTATGCAATTCTATATCGATATCTAAAAAGGAGGATACTATGTTGTGGCACAAGAGAATGGGTCATCCCAATTTTCAATATTTATCCCGTATGTTTCCATCCCTTTGTCCAACATCTAACCTTGATATACACTGTGATATCTGTGAGCTAGCTAAACACCATCGATCATCATACCCTAGAGCTCAATATGTTCCAACAAAGCCTTTGACTACCATCCATAGTGATTTATGGGGACCTTCTCGTAACCCAAACCGTACCAAAACCAGAGGGTTCATTACATTCATTGATGACCACACTCGTTTTTGTTGGGTTTACCTCCTGAAAGACAAATCTGAGGCACCATCTGCTTTCATGCAATTTTTCAACATGATAAAAAACCAGTTCAATACAAGCATCAAAGTCTTACATTCCGACAATGGTACTGAGTATTTTAACCGAACCTTGAGTGATTTCCTCCAAACACACGGTGTTATCCATAGAAGTTCATGTGTTCATACACCCCAACAAAATGGGATTGCAGAAAGGAAAAATAGGCACATTCTAGAAGTCACTAGAGCCCTTATGCTTACAAGTAATGTACCCAAGTTCTATTGGGGATATGCCATTTTGACCGCCACCCACCTCATCAACCGTATGCCTAACAAGGTCATATCCTTCAAAACTCCATTATCGATGCTACAAAGTATTTTTCCTACCACCCACCTTGAATCAAATCTTCCCTTTCGTGTGTTTGGTTGTACAGCCTTTGTTCATGTGTTTCCAAATAATAAACTTGATCCCCGTGCAGTGAAATGTATCTTTCTTGGTTATTCTCCAACGCAAAAAGGGTACAAATGTTTTGATCCTGTTTCTAAGCACTTCTTTGTAAGCTTTGATGTTACCTTTCATGAAAATACTCCTTTCTATCCCAAATCTTCAATTCAGAGGGAGAGAATGAGTGAATTTCAGACTGTGATACCTGAGCCTAGAGAAGAATATGTTACACTTGAACAATGGATAACTCTACCACAAATAGAATCATTACCTCCACCACAGCCAGAGCCCCCACAAATAGAATCATTACCTCCACCACAGCCAGAGCCTTTACAAACAGAGCCACCCTCAACCCATCCATCTCTTGTGCCAATAACAAATGCAGGTAACAAAGATATGACGGTGTACTCACGACGAAGGCATAAGTCTAAGGAAGGAAGGAACCTTACATCTGAAGCACCCAAGCAGTCAGAACCAGTGATAGTTCCTGAAGAACCAAAGGAGGCAGACGTGGTGGTGACCCCTGAAGAAATTGAACCAGAGGTATCTCATGAAACTCTGATAAATGATAATGAACATAATGATCTTGATCTCCCTATTGCTCACAGGAAACAGCCTCGATCGAGCACTCTACATCCAATTCAGAATTACATGTCCTATAATGCTCTTTCCTCCAGTTATCGAGCATTCGTCACCAGCTTGGATAGAGTGAATATTCCCAAAAACATTCAGGAGGCACTTGAAATACCTGAATGGAGAGCTGCAGTCATGGAAGAGATGCGAGCTCTAGAGAAGAATGGAACGTGGACTGTTGTTGAAAAGCCAAGAGGCAAGAAGCTTGTCAGTTGCAAGTGGGTGTTCACTCCTAAGTATATGGCTGATGGTACTCTTGATAAGTTGAAAGCACGACTTGTAGCCAGAGGTTTCACTCAGACTTATGGTCTAGACTATCAAGAAACGTTTGCACCAGTGGCGAAATTGAACACTATTCGTGTCTTATTGTCTGTGGCAGCTAATCTTGAATGGCCACTTCATCAGCTGGATATTAAGAATGTTTTTTCTGAACGGAGAGCTTAAAGAAGAGGTCTATATGTCTCTACCTCCTGGCTTTGAGAAGGGGGAGAATGATAAGGTATGTAAGTTGAATAAATCTTTGTATGGCCTTAAACAATCTCCTAGAGCGTGGTTTGACAGGTTTTCAAAGGTCTTGAAATCGGAAGGCTATAAGCAAGGATTGTCAGATCATACGATGTTTGTCAAAACAGAGGGAGGAAAAAGATGCATCCTCATTGTCTATGTTGATGATATCATCATTACAGGTGATAATCTGGATGAAATGTCAAGAATAAAGTTTGCCCTTGGTAAGGAATTTGAAGTTAAAGATCTAGGGGACTTGAAATACTTTCTTGGAATGGAAGTTGCAAGGTCGAAGAGAGGGATCTATGTGTCTCAAAGGAAGTACATACTAGATCTACTTGAAGAAACAGGCATGTTAGGTTGTGATCCTGAACGGACTCCCATCATTCCTCCTAAGAAAAGGAAGAAGAAACCAAGCAAAGAAGGGGAGTCAGAAGATGATACTGAAACTGAAGAAGATGAGATTGAAACTGAAGAAAAAAAGGAGCAAGAGGCAGTGGATAAAGGAAGATATCAGAGACTTGTTGGGAAGCTAATATATCTTTCTCACACAAGACATGATATTGCATTTGCAGTAAGTGTTGCTAGCCAATACATGAGTGATCCAAGAAAAATGCATATGGATGCTGCCTACAGAATTTTGAGATACCTGAAAGGTACTCCCGGGAGGGGATTATTCTTCCGGAAACAAGAATTGAGAACAATAGAAGTGTACACAGATGCTAGTTGGGGAGGGGCACATCCTGACCGAAGATCTACCTCTGGTTATTGCTCCTATGTATGGGGGAATCTAGTAACTTGGAAGAGTCAGAAACAAAGGGTTGTCTCTAAAACCAGTGCTGAAGCTGAGTTAAGAGCATTGGCTCAAGGAATAATGGAGGAACTATGGCTGAAACGTGTCCTTTGTGAGATACGGGTCAAAGTGGAATTGCCACTTAAACTCTACTGCGATAATAAGGCAGCTATAAGCATGGCCTTAAATCCTGTTCAGCATGAAAGATCAAAGCATGTGGAGATAGATAGACACTTCATCAGAGAAAAGGTTGAAGAAGGAACCATATGCTTGACTTTTCTACCGACACATCTTCAAGCTGCAGATGTTCTTACAAAGGCACTACTTAAACCTGCGTTTGAAGGCTGTATAAGCAAGTTGGATATGATCGACATTTACAATCCAACTTGAGGGGGAGTGTGGAATATTTTGTAATTAATTAGTGATATTCTCTGATTTGATTATGATTTGATTAGGAGATATTAGACATTATTACTAGTTATTAGTTGTTACTATCTTATCTCCTTTTTGTAGCCTATATATAGTCTCTTGTACAGAAGAATTATCATTAGTAAGAAATATATTTTTCTCTCAAATCTGTTCTCAATGTCCACAAATATATATAATAAGCCGTTTATTGTAAAGTCCCAAATGGCTTCTATAATACTACATAGTATTTAGGGCGAAGATGCAAATATATACATGGTAAATTGTAAAAGGGACACCCAGCACCAAGGTAAATTTGAGGATGCAAGAATATACATGGTAAACCGAAATGGGGCAAACATATACATGGTAAATTGTAACAGGTGCGAAAATATAGATGGTAAATTGTAAAGGAATGCCCAACACCAAGGGAGTGAAGAAAAAAGAGAGTGTGTCACTTTTGTTTACCTTATATATTTTTGCACCCTCAAATGGTGCTGAGTGCTAAGTTTATAATTTACTATGTATATTTTTGCACTATTACCCTAGTATTTATTATACTTCTTTCGGTTCTAACAAGGGTAAAGGGGAAGATTTGATAATGTTTATACAGAGCCAAGGCACCGAACAGAAAAATGAAATTAGACTAGGAAATCGGGTAATGATGAATTTAAAAAGTTGCAAATATGGTAATGTCGTTAAATCAGCCTAAACTCTTTTAATTATTTCCTCTAAAATTTGTGACTGGGAAGTGGGGCCACGAATTTCAAAGAAAATAATTAACAGAGTTTAGGATGATTTAACAACATTACCATATTTGCAACATTTTTCCATTTGTACTCATTGTTGACAACACTCTCTCTCATCTTCCCCATACACTCTCTTATTCTTTTGTCATCAAATCACCATCTCATTTATCCTCTCCATAAATAGGGCAAAGTTGTGAAGAAAAATATGTTCCAGACATATTGATCGTTTTCAACAACTTTTAACAGTTTTCTCAAATATAGCGATTTAATATATATATTAGCTTATATGTGGGATGGAGGTAGTACCATGCACAAGATTTCAGTTGCAAAACAAAAGCCACTGTTCATAATTGAGGAAAATAATCAAATTATAATATGCAACCGAGGATCCAAAAATTTCACCTGCAAAAAAATTGAAATAGAAATAAAAACTAATAATTTATAATAAACTTCACTTACAGCAATATCATTATCAATTGTCTTTGGAATCCCAGCCACAGCAACTTGAAGACCACGTTTTCTAACTTCCTTCAAAAATTTGATTCCCATATCACTTCATAATATTATTCATGAATGAATGGCACAAAACATTTACCTCATATATGACAGCTGCTCCTCTCTGGGTACCATCACCTCCAATTATGTATATCTATCATACACAGATCAGTTCAACTATCAAGGTTTAGCTTAAAACAGAAGAAGAAAAGCTAAGAATACAAGTTAGACGAATTAACAAACAATCACCTGATTTATGCCCCTATCCTGAATGTTATCAACTATCTTGTGGGTGTCATGTCCTCCACGAGATGTGCGAAGAAAAGTACCACCACGTTTATGGATATCATCAACAACTTTAGGTGACAATTTTGATGTATTTTTCGAATAAAATCCTTTATATCCTTCCTGCATTATTTACAGCAGCATTATGGCCATGCAAACTGAAGGGTTAATACAAAAAATATGGGTATCGTACCCTCAAATAAGTATTCCGTATAAATCTCAGACAATAATTATTGAAACAATATATCTAACATAACAAAATCTGTGTCCCTGTCATTCACTTTCAGGTGATTAAATCAAATTAATGGCCAGGTGAATTCCTAATATTTTCTTTTTGTACCATTGTTAAGTAGGATATATTGTTTTCCACCTGGAATCTATTGTCTTCACTATCATAATGTTCCTAGCATGAAAATGAAACAAAAAAGCAACTCATATATGGCAATTGTGTTTTGATTCTTTGTCTTCTATTGAATGATATCACCACATCAATATCATGTTATGCTCTGTGTTTGTTATCATGACTATGGATGTCCAACAAAAGTGATAACACCAGAAGTTTTGCATTATACCTATGAGAGGTTGCAGCCTAAGATTAAGTGGTAACACAATTTTTTTAAATAATATACATGAAGGTTTCATAAAATAACATATATTAGTGTTGTTTGGTAATCAGGTTCAGTAAAGAGACAAGAGAACCAAACAAATAGAAAGGCTCGAGTAAAAGAGATGTGCTCTTATGCTCTTAGGCCCATTTGAGAGAAAAGAATAAACCAAAACCAAAGTACAGAGATTGAGGACATTAAACTCCAAATGACAATGAGAATAAGCAAAGGAAAAAATATACCAAATAGGAGAGATATTAACGTAAATTTGTCGCATAGGAGTTAATAAGAGATATCATTCAGCTACTGACAATGCCAGATCTGGCCCACTATAATTAATGCTCAAATTATCCATCATTAAATCTAGATTTTAAACCTTACTAAACCAAAATAGAGATTAATTATGATGTTGAACAACTTGTGAGCATTAATTGTTCACCCAGCCAAAGCAAAGAACATAGCCATGGTTTCAATGAAATCACCTCAATTCCTAGTACATCCTTGACATCATACATATAGTTCAAGCCACAAACAATTTCCCTAATCACTGTATTGATTCCTGGGCATAATCCTCCACAAGTAACTATGCAAGCTCGAACTGCTTCTGGTTTGAAATAAACCTTGCATTAACAGTGAATGACTATTAATTTCAGAATATTAAAAATGGACAAATATAACATTTGTTATACCTTTTCTCGTGGCCCTGCGCGCCGAAAATGAGCCCCCCTTGATGTATGTCTCTGAATCACAATCTAGGGAAGGTATGAAAACATAAACAGAAACCAAGGGTCATCAATCAAAAAAGGAAAGGTATTCATAGAAATAATAACAAAACATTGTCACTCACATTCTGTGCAACCACATCTTCAGAACTCACAAAAGTGTTCCTAAATATCCAAAAAAAACGAAGGAAAATCTTTTAATTTAAAATTAAAAGAAACAAATTAGTTTTAGGCACAAGACAAACGAAAAATCTTTACAAATGTAAAGAAAATAATAAATTATATCATAGAAAAATAAAAAAAGAGTGGAGTAACTTGACAATTGCGTAAGCTTGGCTCTTCTGCAATGGATTTGGATATGACTGCAACAAAGGAAGTAATGCAATAAGCATCATGAATAAGCTGAATGGAGAAAATATGGTAGAAAGCGAAACATGAAAACGAAACAACTTCTCAAATAAAATATACAGAGTGGAAAACTGTAAGTACATCCAAGCTTCATCCAGCTATAAATAACTTCTATGAAGGTTAGAATGCAATAAAGACAATAGTTTAATAAACAATAGACTCATCTTCACAAAAAGAAAGTTTTATCCATTATAAGTACAATATTCTTGTTAAAATTGCTCAAGAACAATATATTTCTAGCTCTAGAACTAATTCCTTTCAAAAAGCAAGAGCAGATGCCATTTTCATAGTCTCCAAAATTGAATATTTTGTTCACAAAAAACTTCTATTTGTGGACAATCATGTTGTTTTTCAGCTTGAAAGTCATGTACCAAATGCAATGCTTTAAAAAGAAAAAGGTTATAGGTAGTCAACAAACAGTCCACTCATGTTCACTTGACCCACCCGTCTACAATTCAAATATATCCAGCAGAAGTCAGAACTCTAAAATGGGAACCAATGGAGAAATCCTTTGACTTAGACACATTTTTATTAACCATAAACTATCAGGCATACATTTTGAATTAGATATTTCAATTTTGAAATTATATTTTATAAACAGTCATTTCAGTTGTGTTTGCATATCAGTTGTTAAATTCAAATTTATTTGGTGCTGCATAATGATTCATTTTTGGCATCAATCCATTGAAATGGCATGATCTTAGGTTTTCTAGTAGTTGGTGCAATTTTCAAACAGAAGAGACCTATATCAATGTAATTATTTCATTGAGCATATTTACAGGATAGAAACTCCTGCAAATGTCGAAATTCAATTTCCACCACTGTCTTTACCCAAATGTTCTTTTTCACATACAGTCCTTCACTGAATTAGAGTTACTAAGCATGCTTCCTTTCTCAATTAAAGCCTAAAGGAAGTTATACGAATGTAAAGAGCAGAGGTGAACTTTCAAAAAAAATATGTAAAAATAATCAAAAAATATCAGCATATTTCGTTTTCAATGGACATATATTGTACATGTGTAAATTTAGTTAACAGCCTAAACAAGTCAATTCAAACGCCATGATCCCTCCTTCAAATTCACATTCAAATTCAGATAAAAGGAAATTCAGCAAGCGATGCAAACAACTGTATCAATAACATAGGATTACAATCTAGAATAATCTACATGAGCTAAAGTATTAATTCCTGAATCTATCAGAGAAAAAAGTCAACGGGTATCATATTTAATAACCAAGAAAGTACTTAATAGACTAATCAAGATAAAACAACAAATATAAAGAAATCAAAACCTGTAAATCAGGTAGGAAATGAGTCAAATGAGGAACATCTTCCAGAACAAAGCCATCATCACGAGCTTGCTTTGAACTTGAACTGGAACTCTGAGAAGCTTTTATCACTCGAAGCTTTTGGCGGGAAAGCAGAGAAATTGTAGATCGGGAGCGTAAATTGAAGGGAAAACGCAATGATCTAAAGGCATTTGATTCAAAGGAAAGATGAGGAGAAAATGAAGATTGAAAAAATGGAGGAGAAAATTGAGAGCGTGAAGAGGTAAGTGAAATATCCATATTATCACAAGTAATGAACAGAAAAAGAATTGACTGTAACAGGAGACTGGAGACTGGAGACTGGAGAGGAGTATTTTTATTCGGAGCTCAGCGTCGTGATTCGCGGACTTTCCACTGCAGGTGTAATAAGTAAGCTTTGAAATAATCATTGATTTGCTATTTATGGTGAGGAGACCGGAGGTGGCATTTAAATTTAAAAATTAAAAAGAGACTGCTCTTTTTTTTTTTGGAATGTCCATATGTCGTAGAGAACCGAGAAAATTGACAAAAAAATTACACTTAAATTTGAGTTGGATAAAATCGGGTGTTTAATTCCAACTTAAACAAATAAGGGATACTCCCTCTGGTCCTAATTATAAGTCGTCTTTGACTTTTTTGGAAAATCCTAGGAAAGCAAAATAAGTCAATCATAAATTGATTTAACTAATTTTTTCCCTTAAACTAATTTATTTAACCTATAAACTAATGACTAATATAAAAATTTATCAAATATGTCATAATTTAATAACATATTTTGTAACCTTATCATCTCCAAAAAAAAGTCAAAAGCGACTTATAATTAGGACCGAAGGGAGTAGTATCTAATACTCTGTTCCTAAATATAAGATCACTTTGGGGAAATGGATAAGTTCCTAAATATAAGATCACTTCCTATTTTATCACAAGTTTTGCTCAAACTACCCCTATACTCTCTCTTTCCATTGAAAACCCCTCCTCCTTTAAAAGTTGAGTAATTGAGGGGATTTTGGGAAGATCATGTAATTTTATTGTCTTCCTAAATCTCCTCATATTAACCAAAGTGATCTTATATTTAGGAACGGAGGGAGTATGTCCTTAAAAAAGTTTGTGACTTTGTGACAAAATAGTTGTTAATGTCGGTTCTCAAATAGTTAATTTTTTTTATCATAGTTAATGACGATATATGAGTAGTTACTGAGAAGGGTAGTTAACAATGATACAAGAGTAATTAACTGCGATACATAAGTAGTTACCTCAGACCTCAGTAACTACTCATGTATCGCAGTTAACCACTTGAGAATCGGCATTAACTACTCTTTTGTCACAAAGTCACAAACTTCGTTTAGAACAAATTGGGGATTATCACTTATTTGTTCAAGTTAGAATTGGAGACCCCATTTTGTCCAACTCTAATTCAATTTTCATTTTCTTGTCATTTCCCCACGAAGTGTGTGCCAAAATAAAGAAAATCATTTGTTGGTTCACATGATAAAAAATAAAAGCTTAGCTGGAAAAAAAAGATAAATAAAGTCCTTAGAATCTATAAACAGACAATTAAAGTCGCTAAATTTCCAAAAAAAAAAAAAAACAAGTAAAGTCACGTGCACTAAATTAACAACTGCATCATTCTCATTAACAACATGCATATTTAACAACTACGTCATTTACAATTAACAAGTAGAGCGTAGCAATTAACAACAACAGCATTGTCATTAACGACTGCAACATCATCATTCTCATTTAACAACTAAAGTGTTTTTGATTTAGTGTCAATGACCTTAATTGTCCTTTTGGAAATTTCGCGACATTGATTGACCTTTTACATATTTGAAGGACTTTATCGGTTTCCCTTACTACTTTCCTTCATTTCCAAATAAAAGTTAGTTGCTTTTTTGGATAAATTAATAAAGCGAAATGAATCACTTAATCATAATATTTTGTTTATTTTTATATTTTATGTTAGCTTATAAGTCAAATGATCTAGTTTAGAGAAAAAATTCGAGAAATCAATTTTTAATATTATATTTGACTCTTTTAACATTCTCAAAAAAAGTCAATTGACTCTTATATTTATGAACGAAGATAGTATAAGATTGTAGCTTTAAATCCTGTTGATATAAAGATTTTATTGGTAGGCGATGTATAAATATCTGTGTAAAAGCATTTGAGCTTGGAGGTAAGTATTTGAACTCAGAGGTCTGTCCTATCCTTAATGAACCCGTAGAGCCCAACTCACTTGAACTTTTATGCATGTAAAAACCATACCTATACTTTTTTCATTAAATATGAATTTCATATCTATATTTTATTTCCTTACATTTCAAACCTTATATATTACTTGATGGCTATGTTAAAATTTATTTAGTAACTCTTTTATCTTAATATAGTATTTCTTAAATCTTGTTTATGTTTAGAGTCTTGGATAGTTAAATGTTGTTACAAAGCGAGTGTCACAATTCCTTATAGTCTCCATAAAATGGGTTTTAAACCACACGTAATAAACATTGATCATGAGCAACCATTAATAATGATATATTTTTATGTTGACATGTTCTTATTCTTTTGATTTTTCTTTGATTTGCATTCTTGGAAGTTACTGCTATGTTTTATTGCTCTTCTTGATCTCTTGATTTTTTGTTACGAAGCCTGGAGGCATGCGGAAGGGATGGAAGAAGATGATTAAGCAACTTTTTCCAAAAACTTAAAATTGAGTTGAACCCTCTTGAACACACCATGTCAGCATGAAAAGGATAACTCACCTTTGTTTAGACTATTAATTTGTGGATAACATTGATCCATTTTTCATACCTTCAAGGCAAATTTGATCCTTAAAAACTTCTATGACAAAATTGATCTTAACTAAAACTGCTAGAGCAAGTATGACCATTATCCCAATTGAACATGAGTTTAACTTGCCTAACTGATTTTCCCAGAAGAATCTGAAAGCTATTGTGGATCCTAAAGTATGGTAAGTTGCTGGCAATAGTTTACTGTAATAATAAGTTTAAGACTTTATTATCGATTGTTAAAATAAATTCAATACTGTCTTTTAATACCATCATCTAAAACAACACCAAGGGTCATAGTTGCTTGATTTATGGTGGCAGGGAAAGTTTGTTACACAAATTGATACCGTCTTTTTTAATGAAAGCAATGACAGTGCTAAAAAAGGGGGTAAAATGATTATGCACAAAAACAAACAAGGGTTATGGGTCAAATCTAGCACTCTATTATTGTCAAAAGTTCACCCAATATAAACAAGAATTTGATGGCTCAAATGTAGCCCACATCTTTTCTAAAATGGCTCAAATCTAGTATTTCTGTCAATTTTAACGGGTTTGACCGTTAAGTTTAACCCGATCATGCCATGTCACCCAGTTTTGCCACGTCACCCAATTGGCCCACTTACTATCCATTATTGGGTGACATGGCGGGTGACGTGGCAAAACTGAGTGTCGTGACGGGTGACATGGCATGATAGAGTCAAACTTAACGGTCAAACCCGTTAAAATTGACGGAAATGTTAGATTTGAGCCATTTTTGAATAGATGTGTATTACATTTGAGCTTTCAAATTCTTGTTTATATTGAGTGAAGTTTTGGCAATAGTATTGTGCTAGATTTGACCCTTAATCCAACAAACAATATTCCAAGGTAATCATCAGGCTTTGCAAGCCAATAAACAGACAAAATTAATCACTATTTCATCCATGCGCTAAGTCACAACACCATTTTCTACATATCGCCAAGTCCCTCTTCCTCCCACTCCAATTGTTGTGTAAACCGCCAAAAAAGAACAACTTTCAATTGCTGAACTCTAAACCAAGAAAAGTGAACATTTGACAGAGAACGGTAATCTTTAAAGAGAGGCAAAAAAATCCACAAGTTGAATCTTAAATGATGAATAAACACAAGTTGGTCATATCATCAAACTGTTACCTTTAAGATGTCAGTACTTAATACCCCAAAGGACAGTGGAATTTGATGCATTGACTGCATATAAGAGGTCAGGAGACACACATGAAGATATTTTATGTGAATGCAACCTTGATCTCAAAATAGCCAGCAAGTCTTTATGACGTGATTCCTTTCTTTTCAGCACTTGTACATAAGCTTGAAGCCCAAGCCACTCAACTTCATCCCCCTCCAACCTCAGAACAGGCTGGAAATTACACTGAAGAGTCATGGAATGCATCCTTTTCTTAATGAGCCCGTACAAATAACTGCAATAGATTAAAAGAAAAGATAATTGACCAGTGGCTATAAAAGAGAATTGAAATCTTATTATTAAAGAGATAAAACTCTATTGTAACAAAGCACACCCGTTCCCCATGGCAATGCACCAGTTTTGGAAGCTGAGAACCCCGAAGCACTAAGCTATGGCACCACTTATGACAGTCTTTGAGTTTCGCATCAATGCGAAATTCCAATCAAGACAAAACAAATGATCCAACAACTATGAAACTACATCCTTACCCAATAGATCTTTCTATACATTTTAAACAAAATCCCTTGTGAAGTTTGCAGATGATTGATAATTCACAGATGTAACAATGGAACTTCATTGCACATAACAAAAATGCTTGATAGACATTCAATCTGACAACAGCTGCTGAATTGATATTCAGATCAAAGAATATGGGATGACATTTAGGTCTCAAAAAGCAGCAGAGCTTTTCCTGAAGGCTAAGGCCTGGTTTTCCTTGCCAGCAGACAGTAAGTGTTGAGCGCAAGTGGTCCTGTAAGTACCTGTTACAGAATCATTTTATTCAAACCAATGAAGAACACAATATGCTTGTAGAGATATCTTGTCAACCAAGTAAAACTATGTCAACATGAAAACAATCATATTTCGCTACTTACATGAATACTCAAAAGAAAGACAAGCTCTGCCAGACCTTAGGAAAGATAAAATAACAAAAAAAGTGAACGACACAAGAATAATGCAAATAGCAAGAAGGAAGAGATATCCTGGTTAACAGAGAAACCGGAGATCAACTCTATAACTTATTAACCGCGCCTGGGGTGGGGGTGGGGATGGGGTGGGGTTTTCAGATATATGGTAATAACATAAAATGAAAGCTTGGATAGAAATTTACTTTGTATAATCTGCCTGAACTTCCAAGGTACTGGGATTAATAAGAAGACCACTCCAGCAAAGAAATGAATTGCCATCTTCACCAACATGAACCCTCCTCCCTGAGTATCCTCCTGACATCTGTCCAATATCAAAGTTGACTCCAAACTTTTTTTTATTCATGTAGCAGTTGTAATCACGAAATCCTCTCTGCAGCCTGGAGAAAAAGCCAGATGCTTGCTTTTTTGAAGTTGAAACAAAAAGGATATCATCAATAAGTCGGATTAGCATATAACATGTGGCAGAGACTTCGCCATCATTGCTCATGTTCAAAGCACATTCTTCATTGCAACTGCTAGGTCCAATAGTTTTTTTGAGAAATGGAATGATCACATGCTTCTCCAAATGTCCATAGTATAAGGAGCACAGCAAAGATGACAGAATACCTCCCTGGGGAATTCCAACACCTTGCAAGTAAAATTTTCCTTCCAACAGCAAAATATTGTTCTTCACATGCTGCTCAAGATATGAAAGGAGCAGTTGATTTCCCACATGCTTGACATTCCCCTGTACATTGTAAAGTTTATATTGAGCACAGTTTTATTATCCACTAGACCAAAACTTTCATAGATTTAACTAGGACATCTAATCGTCAATACCACTTCTTTGAAGCAAAGAAATATAGATAAGATGTTAATGACATATACAGTTTTTTAAAATTAAACAGTTCAGCATTTCTCAAGCAAACTGATAGGTCCCAACCAACTGCTGCCACCTGTTAGAAGATTATTAGGAAATAATTAAGTATTAGGAAATATTTAGAGAATAAGAATATTATGTTTTATTAGGTAATCATACTAGGTAAACTTGTAGGAGAAGTTTATTGTCTTTTAGGAAACTTTTATATTATAAGTATGTAAGCACATCAATGAAATAATAGAAGACTTTTATCTTTTGTGAAACCCTTTTGTTTTCAATATGGTATCAGAGCAGAGGCTCTCTTTCTGGCCGCCCTAGTTCGTTTCTGGTCTTCCTGGTTCGGAGTACTATTCACGTGAACAGTACTAGAGGTGTTTCAGCAGATCTGTGCCCTTCCGGTCATTGTCTCGTAACACGCGCCACGTTTTTAGGTTCGCACGAAGCCAGCGAGCAAACCCCAGTTGGTCCAACCTTCTTCTTCCGCCGCACGCGCCGACACGCGCCTCCGCCGTACCTCCACGCGCCGCCGCTTTCGTCCACGCGCCGCCGTACGAGCCGCCGGAATCTTCAGGTTTTCGCCCGCGAACGTTCGCCTGTCGTTTCTGACCTCGTTTCTGACCCTGATCTGGTCGTTTGTAGCTCCTAGTGAAGTTATTTGGTTGTCTTTTTGTGTTCAATGGCTAAAAAAAGAGAAAAGGAAAAAAGAAAAAAAAGTGCTCGTGGATCTTGTGGTTTTAGATTTTAGTTGCTTCGGATTTTTTGGTGTTGGTTTGTGCCTCTTGCTGGCTGTTACAGTTTGGTTCTTGTTATTTTTGGTTGTGATCTTGATGCTATTTCCATTGGTGGTATGGAGTTTTGTAATTCGGAATTCTGTTTGAACTTCGTGATTTGGAGTTCATCCCGTTTCCGGTGGATCCCAGTGGTGATTGCATTCGGGTTTTGTGTTGGGATGAGCTCCTGTTTGTTGCCTGTTTTGCATGTTTTGGTTGCTCTGTGTTGAGCATGTTGCCTGTTTGGCATGTTTTGGTTGCTCTGTGTTGAGCATGGTTGCTCTGTGTTGAGCATTTTTGGATTCAGATTTCATCTTTGGTTTTGCATCAAGTTCACTGATTTGTTGCTCATGGGGAGTGTTGAGTTTTGTTTGTTTTTGGGATTATCTTTGTAACAAGTTGGATGCTCCAACTTGAGGGGGAGTGTTAGAAGATTATTAGGAAATATTTAGAGAATAAGAATATTATGTTTTATTAGGTAATCATATTGGGTAAACTTGTAGGAGAAGTTTATTGTCTTTTAGGAAACTTTTATATTATAAGTATGTAAGCACATCAATGAAATAATAGAAGACTTTTATTTTTTGTGAAACCCTTTTTGTTTTCAACACCACCAAAACACAAAAGGAGACATAGGGTAGAACAAATGCAAAAAATGCATGACTACTGGTCCAGAAGAAAGCACATAACTACATATACAAAAACATGTAAAAGTGAAGGAGCGAAGCTTTTGAAAGTTGGCAAAGCTGCTAGTTTTATGAAATTCTGATTCTGCTTGATAGTAGTTCGGGGTTTTCAGGGTGTTATTAAGTAGCTAAGTGATACATGTGATAATACTGATTCACATGTATCACTAGGTTGGATCTCCTAAGTTGATATATTGTATTAAGTATCCAGTGAATAATTCGAACTTAGGCTCCCCAATAGTTCAAATTTTGAAACTCAAGTTCCCCGCTTGATTGAAGTTTGTTCTGTTGAGTTTCTCTGTTGGAGAGAACTTCAGTGTTTTCTATATACACACCCATTGGAATGAAGCGATGAATTCAATATCTCCATAATTAAGAAAAATAAATATATTTATATAGCCATTAGACCAAGAACCGCTAAAATTCACTACCTAATAATAATTGTAAATTAACACATGTACAACCAATCAAAATCAGCTAACAACCATTGTATAGACCCTTCTCAAACTAGCCAATTTAGAGATATTAAGAAAAAGAGAAATCATTACAGCAGTTCTAGAAACTCGTATTACCAGAAGGGCATATTGCTTCTAAATTGGCATATTACTTCTCAAAGTCCTTTTTCGGTTGACTAGTGCTTCAGTCAGCAAAATCAATCCAACCTCCAAGGCAATATATTGGGCAGGAGAAACAAAAAAAAAATGATTCATACAATGCGATAAATGAGAGAACAAACAATCAGGACTGAAAGCACATGTCATTGAAATTTAACATTCCAACTTCACATAACCGTATTGAATGGAACAGAAACATGAGAGAATATCAGTTAATGGAACCGGAGAATTTTTTAAGAGCTTTTGGAATATGAAATAGTATGATATATTATTTCTGATCATAGGTTACAATCATATAATACAAAGGTTCACAATGTCAGCCATGGGATTGGAATTTGAATGATATATGTAATTAAAAACAGATTCTCTCCCTGATTCATATCTCCTACTCAATCATATAATTTCGTATTTCCTATTTACAGATTATTTGCATTAATCACCACAGTTTTCTGATACAATGGATAAAAATTTCGGAGACAATACCTTATTAACTAAGATGGCATGCCTGGAACCCAACAAAGCAGGTGAGATGAACCTTCCACACCCAATGCTCATGTCTTTATTAGGTACGCTGAACAGCTTGCGAACCCACAAAGATTTCTTTGTGCAAACAACTTGATCACACTGTTTAAGAAAATATTCATGCTCTGGTAGAACATCACTAATAACACTAAGCAGCTTGTCCTGATCAACAGAATCAAATGCATTTAATACATCAGAAGTGACAATATAAAAATCAGGCAAGGTTTGTGACCCCTCCTTCAAGCCAATAATAAAATGGCATAGTTTTTTATATACATCATTGTAGTCAAAAACTGACGAACCTAGCTTCTCAGGTTCCCTGAATTGTATATCCTTTAGAATAATATGGGCATCACGAAGAACAGAATTCACAGATGGATAATAACCAAATTTATTTTTACATGGATTTTCTTTTCTCATCTTTCTAAAAGACTGAAATTTCCTGCAAGTTGTGTGGGCTGGCATTCTAGAAGAACCGCTAAGATTAGCCACAATTCTTACTCCATTCTCTTTTGGTCTTAGTCTGAGCTTTGAAAATCCAAATGCTCTGCCTCTGAGAATATTCCTGACAGTCACTTCATCTAGGGAACTATATCTCTGACTGTTCAAGCATGCAATTGTGTTATTTGTCAACTTCTCCCACATTGATTTCCTATAGAAATAAACATTATGTTTGCCATGCTCACTTTCAGTGACATAAAAGTTTGCTTGAACCAAAGGCACAACCAGAGAAGAGAAAAACCAAAAGATCCACTTCTCCAGAAGCTTGCGTTTGATAACATGAAGAGTATTATTCCAATTTCTATAGTCTTCATGAAGGCCAACATTATGCCCTTCCATATATTTTGTATTCCAAGTATTTGAGAAATATTTGCTTGATAGGAATGGAAATGCTGATGTTTTCAATCTATTCATACACAGCTTCAAAGGGAACTTCTCAAACCTCCTCAAGCATATAAACCTGAAAATGTTTTTAGTCATTGTCCTCCATTGAGAAGGATCACCTAACAATTCTTGAGGAAGTACACTTCTACAAACAGCCCAGATGTAAGATACCACCTGACTTGTTGAGCAATAAGATTTAACAGCTTCATGTTGAGAATTAACTGCTTGCGTAGAATCCATACACTGATATCTATCAAAATCATGCAATTTATTTTGTCTTCTGGTCTTTGAAACATTGCTCTGTAAGGGGGCAAGAAAAAATTATTTAGAATGCACAATCTGAAAATTCGTCCAGTTATCAACTTGTTCACGTGAAACAGGAAATCTTGTTAAGCACAATCTCATCAACCAAATGGAAATATATGAAAACATGTAAGAAGCCAACACATTCCAAAATCAACAATACAAATGACATTAAGAACCTGAAGAGAGGAGCTATATCTGCCAGCTGGATCCTCATCACATGATGGAACAGCACAATGCTTCTCCAAGAGTTTTTCATATTGGCAACCACGGCTCCTGCATATAATCTGCTTATGCCAGCTTAAAAAGGAGTGATAACTGCACACATACAAATATGAGCTATTACAATTACATTCTTCAGACAGGAGTACAAGGCATTGTAATTGAGACGCTTTTCTCTTTCACAATTCATTTTTTCAAAATTTCATCTAGGTATCACTATAATAAGCTACAACCGAAGACAGCCAGGTGAGGAGGAAGCCCTCTACAACTTCGTGCAAGTGCTAAAACTTTCCAGCTTAGCCAACCTTTTGCATTATGATCTAAACAAAAGATCCATAAACATAGGAACAATATGTTAAAGAAATGAACTAAATAAGATTGATCCGCCACTAAATTTCATACAAATCAGAAAAGGCCTGCATATGATGCACTAACCTTAATTGCAATGTAACCACAAAAGAACAAAGAATCGAGTATAATAATTACCTTAGTAACAATATACTAAAGGATATAAGGTAACCAAAAGAGCCTCCATGAACTTACAAGCATTCAGAGCCAATGATACAAGACCCACCCTTGTGGAAGCAATGCATTGATAGAGCTTTGACATCCACCTCTGAAAAGCCATAAATATCCCTAATGAGGTGCTCCGCCCCGACCAGATTTGGTCTTAAAGATTTTAATATGTCTGAAAGATCCTATGTTAAGCTGTTTTTAGCCTACGGCTGTATGGCTAGATGAGAAAGCCTTTTTGACTTAAGATATTATGCTTGCAGTTTTTTTTTTTATCACTCTGATCCCTTTTGAGCAAGCCTTTTCACAAGCAATTAGCAGTCAACTTAAGGAGAAAACATAACATTATATGTATGTTATGTATGTTTTAATTATCATCTTACCAATAAAAAGTGAAGACATTTTGCAACCAAAGAAAAGGTGCAGTGTTTTCAGCATGAAGTTATTAATAAAAAGCTGATTTTTTTTATTATAAAAAATCTGATTTTTTACATCTTGACACTACTTGATTGGATCATTTAACACGCACTCTCTAAATGTAGTGTTATAACAGGAGACCCTTGTGGTGAATGGTCGCAAAAGAGAAACTTGACCAAGTTTTGTTGCGAATAGAGTTAAAAATTGGGGGAAGATGAGGCTATAAGTAAAATAATTCAAAGAAAATAGTTAATAACAGGTTTAGAAGTTATTTGAGGATACGCCTCTCAGGAAGAACTGATGAGGAAGGCTGTGAATTATAGAAGATTGATCGTTTATTTATCTCAGTCCTTTTAGGAAAAGTTGGAACAAATTTGAAGATCAAACAACAAGGGCATTGCCATGGCATCTGCAGTAAAACAATAAATAGACAAGAGAAAATAAGAAGGGAATCAAGCCACCCACAATAAAACAGAAAAAGCTTGCAACTGATTATTAAAAAATTTAATAACCTACTATTTACATCTCGTAAAGATTATAAATCATAATCTGTCTGAGGAAACAGGAAGAAGTTATACAAAAATTCCGATCAAAGGAAAAATTAAAAAATCAAGTAACAGCGTCAGAATACTGAGTTATGTAAACCTTTGTGCTCATTTTTATGGATGCCTTTAAGATTATATCAAACATCCTAGAGATATTCCAAAATCTCTATTCAAATATCAATATATTGAATAAGATGGTTTTTCCTCGAAAAACTAGTAAAGTTCAGAGTCTCATTATTTTCATTGCTACCAGCATTCAGCAATGAATTTGCACATGAACTAAAGTATATGGTTTACGATCTTCCTTCACTACATTAATTCAGTACAGTTTGTTGCATCACCAAACATTATGATTAGTAAAACATACTATCAATTATGCTTGTGTTATGCAAGAAATCTAGGTTTCAATACAAGAAAAGCTCAAACACTAATAAAACCAGTTGTGAAAAAAGATTAGAAATGACCCTCAACAATATTTCATGAAAACAAAAGATCACCTTTACTTGTTGATTTAAGCTGGTTTCATTGCAGTAAAAGTGTTCAGGTAAGCAGCCCCTTTCATCCAAGTTTGATTGCCTCCGCCTTTTAAGGCGTTGCCATCTGAATGGCCTTGAGCGCTTTCCAAGCCTACCGACAACATAATTTGAGCTTTTCTCCCCTTCTGACTCTACTTTATTACAAGAATCCGTTCCAATTGTTGACTTTGGAATGTTCACAAAACCTTTCTGTGGATGCACTATCGCATGATTACTTACCATTGGCATTGAAGACTCGACACCAATGATGTCAGCACCATTGACAAGGCTGGCAGGATCATTTTCATTGACAGAAATACAGCTCTTCCTCTTTCCTGTTGTTGAATCAATATCACCAGCTCTTTTCCTTTTCTTTTGCATATCTGTTAGAAAATTGCGGCCCAAAATTTATCATGGCAACGTCCTACCGATTTCAAGAATCCAAGAGGATACTTTTTCTTTTCAATATGCCAAAAATCTCAAGGCTGTGATTACCACATCAATAATCAGCATATTCCAAAAGGATAAAGCCATTATATGTGTCTATTTAGGGCCAAAAAGGGCCAGACTGACCTGACACAACTTTAATGGGCAGGGATGGGCCTTTCTGTTAAAGGCCACAAAATGATTTTAAATGAAAACCATAAAAATAACATAAATGTTTTATAAACATTTTAGAGAATCCCAATCAAGGATTAGGCAATTCAGGCGAATCAGAAAATGAAAACATCAATTAGCATGTCCTTATTTTTATCAAAGTTTAGTTTAATTATTTATCAAATTATGGATATTCACATTGACAGAAACTAAGATCTTTTCTTCTCTAGCTTTGATTGGTTTCCAATATAAATTTAGAAACAGAAAACATCAGATAACAAGGCTAGCTCAGCCCAGCCTTTAGCCCACCACTTTAAGGACAGGGTAGATCCGTCTTATAAAGAGAGTTCTAACACCAAAATGACAAACTGGATAGTTTGCACTTTGCCACCCAACTTGATAGCACTAAGCGCCCATCAATTTTCCCAAGTGCATATTCACAGGAGTAATCTCACTATATACTCATATATGGTTCCTAAGATCATTTCCTGACATACTAAGACAAATTATTACCGCCTTGAGAAAGTGAATTCGTCCCGGAGTCAAACTTTGATGAACACATAAGCATCTTAAAGCATAGCTCAGTAGCTGAAGGACCAGCAACCTGATGGTATTTCATGTGGGAAACTGGCAAGAATATTGACGTATTCCTTAATAGGTAAATCATTAAATCATCCCCAACCTGCATATATACAAATGACCTTGTTGAGAATAAGAAGGCAGCTGCTTATAAATATGGAAGCTTTGTATACATACAATTATCCATATAACCTACCCTACTTAACAGAACATCCCAAGGTGGAGAAGCTAGAAGCTCCAATGTGGGGTTGAAATCTCTATTCTGCATATGAAACCATCATTCAGAAATATGAAAATGATACATAGAATGTAGAAAGCACCAAGATTCCTTTCATCCTTAATGGCCTGCGTGGTACGGGTTAGGCAAAGGGAAAATTGCTGTTACATAAATTTATAAAAATTTGAGAAGTGAGGTATAACCATAACCAATATTGTAAAAGCCGGACCAGAAGGGGAGCCGAACACGGCTTTGGGTAATTATTCAACACGGTCAAATCGCTGCTCACTGACAGTCAAATAGAAAACCGTTCAGCCGAAATATAAAGCGGTCAACAGTTGTTGGACCGGTCTGACCACATGGTCCGGTTATTAGAACACTGGGCATAACTCTTTTATTTTACATTTTATTAATTAAAAGTTTACGCCAATGTGGTGGAGACTCAACTCATATATATAAATCTAGTTTTCATTTATTCTATCTGAGACTTGTATGAGATTTTCAATATACTGACCTCGATTGGATATAACTCTATTATTTTACATTCTATTATTTTTCTTAAAATACTATAACTCACTTTTCCAACATTTAAAAGATCATCTTACAATACAAAAGTTTTCCTTCCCTCCAAATCCCACGTACCATACACAAAACAAAAGAGAGAGGCCACTTATACTTACCAAAACATAATGAGAGCAGAGAACATTGTCAACTCTCTTAGCACAAGCCATCATTTCGATGGTCCGTCTCACAATCTCATTTTGGGGCCAGCGAGAGAGGGGGGAGAAGGGGGAGAGGGGAGGGGCGTCGGGAGAGACGACGAGGAAGGAGTGACTGAGAAGGTGGCGGTAGAGGGAGGGGTCGGAGGGGCGGAGGAGGAAGGAGAGGCGGCGGGAGGAGCAGGCGAGGCAGCCGCGGCCGTGGCAGAGGCAGTTGCCCGGGGAGGGCGGCGGAGGAAGGAGGGAGAGTATGGTTTGGGAGAGAGGGCGTGCTTTGTTGCCAAACAGACGCCGTACTACCTCTGGTACTCTCTCTTTCTTCTTCTTCTTCCACTTTCCCATTTCCTCCAGGAAAGCCTCAGTGAGTGAGTGAGGGACTGAGGGAAGGAACGACGAGGTTGTCTTCACGACTTGAGAGTACAAGGAAAATTTGAAAAGGCAAGTCACACGTTGGGCTGATGGACTCAAACATACTTGTGTGTTTGGATCCATTAACCCAAATAAGTTGGTTTTGACTCAATAAAAAGTTTTAACTTTTTACTCTTGTTTGTTTGGGTCCTGTTTATTTTTTATCAATTTATTTGGGTAAACCAGTTTCTCTTGATAAACGCAAATTTGGAGTTTCAGTCATAACCAGCTTATTTGAAATGGACCGTTGAGCGTTAAACACTGAAAATAAATATATTTCACCTGTCTATCTCATCTCACCTAATATCCAACTATGTAATTAAATCATCCAAATGTAATGTAGGTAGACATGACCTCTAATTTATGTGTATTTTAATGTATTGAAATTTTCTTATTTTGAATTGATGGAAACTTGAGGCAATTTAATCTATTAAATTTTTTAATTTTAAATTATTGAAAATATATGAATATTTTAAGTGTGTATTACTCAAATATCATGTTTCCATCTAAACTGATTTCTCAAAATAACCTTCCAAACATGTTTGTAAAAATTATTTGAAAAAAACAACCACTTCTGGAACTACTAATCCAAACACAAATTATTTCTCACAATTTGACTTTTACTCAAACCAACTATATGTTGGAAAAAAATCATTTCTCTACGACTTCTCCCAAACACATTCTGTCTGTGGGAAAATAAATTTGGGCACATATAATATAAAGTAGTCCCTAAATTATAAGTTACTTTTTCTATTTCTCACAAAATAAAAAGATACTTCTACTGTTGTATATCATCGACCTTGAATCTTCTCCTATGTATCCTCTGTTTTCTACACATCTTAGAAGTGACAAAGTGCTTTAGCTTGACAGATCAGGTCTCAAATCAATCATCACTGACCTCAAAGATGCATGGTACCATCATGCATTGTTAGGTTCCCAAGACCAAAATAGAGTCTAAACCAAATCAGGTCTCAGTGATTGATGAGAGTCATGTAGGTTAACTTAGTACGGAAAATGAGTGTGGTGGGGTTGAGCTATGGTGGATTTGGATGAAGCTGTCAATGTTTTGGTGCCTCAGACGCCAGAGAGACTCAAAGAGCTTCTTGGTTTTACTCTTTCCAAACCTTCCACGGTGACCGACGGCGAGGCCGAGGAGGAAGGGGAGGGAGACTCCGGCGAGAGTCCGGCGGCGACGGCGGCGGAGGGCTGTGGTGGAGGGTGGTGAGGTTGAGTTTGAGGAAGAGAAAGAAGAGGTGTGAAATATTTTTTTAATGTGATAAGGGTAATTTAGTATTTTCAAGTAGTCTATTGGCCAAAATGAGCCACTTTTTTAGTTTATTGGCCAAAATGACACCATTTATTGTTTCTTGGTCAAATTGATATATTGGAAATTATTTGTTGGGTTAAATGATCTTTAACCCTTTTTGTTTTTTATACATATGTCTCCCTGTAGCTTTTCACTAGCTTAAAACATAGTCATTTGAAGTGTGCACTATTGCATTTAGTAGACTCATATACATACATAATATTTAGAATTTATAATTTAATATAAAAAATGATCTTACTTTTAGTTTTGATCGGAGATATACACATTTAGATTTGATGTTACTTTTAAATGATGTTACATTTGTCTAATATGTAATGATTTTATTGATTTAGAAACTTCACAATTGAAGATGAATTGAAGCCAAAAAAAAGGAATGGAATTTGGAAGTTGGGAAGAAGCATGGAATTTTTGTAAAGGTTATGCTAAAATGACAGGTATTTAGGATCAAGTTTAGCTGCAGGTACATGTATTCAAACTTTTTTTTTTCAAATACTAAAATATTAGCATGTACAATACTCTTCAATAATTTAATTCAACTGCATATTTAATTTAATCAGTTAACAGAACAAAGGGATTCTATTATTAAATCCACAAGTTGTCGATTTTAAATTTACACATAATAGGAAGTTATGTTCAAGTATTTTTCAAATTGACAAATTAAATTGACATTGTCATGAGTTATTGTTGGGGTGTTTTTACAATATGCGATTAATTTCAATAAACAAATATGATTGTGTAGATATATTTTACAATTTCTTTTCAACCATTTTTATTCATATATTCAGCTTAATGGTTTAATCTATTCGACTTAACTATTTTCTACAGGAATCATTCTTGTTTCATTATATTATGCATAGCAGTTACTTTCAAACGTTAAAGTTTTAATAATTACACCAGTTAACAGTTGCATGAATATGTATACTTTCTAAATTACATTCATTTTAAAATTTTATATCATATTTCATCAAAAACAAAAACATCACCACGTGGATCGCACGGGGGTGAGCCACTTGTTGATTGATGGAAAAGCAAGTCTAGCTTTTGTAGTTTTGTGCCCTCCCCAACGAGCTCCAACGTCCAACCATACAAGGAGTTAAATTAAGATTAAAATGAATGAAAAAGCATGTTCTAGATGGTTAAGATGTTTAAAAGCTTAATCAAAGCGGACAGATCAGTCAGAAATGGTCTAGATGGTTAAAAGGTTATATTGTTTGGTTGAACAGTAATAATTAAATTTTGATAAAAAAACAGTAATAATTAAACTAAAATAATGTTGTATGTGATATGATAAGCGTGATCATCATGTCCTTTGATTTCTACATATAAAATATACTTATCTTATACTCCCTCCCGTCCTAAATATAAAACCTAATTGACTTTTTTAGAAAATCTTATAAAAAAGCAAAATAAGTTAATTATAAATTGATTTACCTAATTTTTTCCCTTAGATTAGTTTATTTTACCTATAAACTAATATATAATCTAAAAATATATCAAATATGTCATGATTTAATAGCCTATTTCGCAACCTTAACCTCTCCAAAAAAAGTCAATTAGGTCTTATATTTAGGACCGGAGGTAGTATATTAGTTAGCCTCACAAAAAACAAATCCAATTTATTAGTTAGACTAAAGATATTAGTTGGTGTTATGTGTGTCATTTTTTAAAGCACTCTAATAATTTATTTTTATTCACTCCCCCTCTCTCTTACTTATTATTAGCGTCAAGTGTAATTTAAAAAAACATTGATAAAATTAGAAATATATCTTTGAGTATCAAAATCATCTCTTTTTTATGTACATACGTCATCTATTCTAACTGTTACCTAGCCTAAAGGTTAAATAAAAATATATGACATACATTTGATTTTTTAAAATATAATACATTTGATTTTTTAAAATATAATCTTTTGCTACAAAAACTTAAAGGTGGAGTATATGGCATTTATGATATAGAAAATAATTTTTGGAATATTAAAAAAATATATATTAATAATTGTGCATGGAAAATATGACATATCTTGATACTTTGTCTTAAAAAATGGAATTACTATTAACCATATTTTTTTGTCAAATGACTGTTAACTATTGACCTAATCATATATAATAGTCTATCCATCACATCTCGTTCCCAGGAAAATGAGATAGAGAATTTCCCGTCCCAGATGTAACATCCTCTTGTTTTTTTAACATTTTAAGTTGATATCATATACACATAATATGTCTTATGATTGAAGGGAAAAAAGATGAGAAATTAATAATTATAGTAGAGAAATTGTTACAGCCACATTAACTAAGAATAACAAATAGATTAAGTATTAACAGGAAAATATCAACCATTACTACTTGGTTTAGATTTAATGCAATTGAACTGTTTAGGTATCAATTAATTATTAAGCAACATTATAATTATCAAATAAAGAAAAGGAAATAGAAGAGGTTTGAGAAATTTTTTGGTAATGTCTGATTATCGTTAAGTTTATGATTTGGTTTTATTTGTAAAATCCTTTTTCTCAAAATTTATTTGGAACGATATAAATTTTAAAAAAAAGAACATCCCAAAAATAAAAGGTCAATCGAAACCCTAGTATCTTCTATATAAACTCTTTTTCTCCTCACTCCCTTCCTAATGCTCTACTACAGTAGTTTATGAGAATTCCATTGAGTTTTAGAGTAATTTTTTATAGTTATCAATGAGGAGTAACGAGTAACTCTAGAAAATTTTTCCTTATAGTTGCTAATTGTGTATAATTAGATTATATATAATTATTACTTGACTGTGATATGTAAGATTAATTTTGATGTTATATATTGAAACATTTATTAAATCAGTTGTATGAATTGAAGTTTGAATATTTGCTTATCTTTTTAAGCATGCTTATCTTGTATATATATTATTGGAAATTTCTTTTATTTGCTTTATTGCCAATTTTGTCTTTGGATACGTCAAAGTTTATTTTTCATTCACAAGACGAAGTGGTGCCGTTTTATTCATCTACTTTGTTCATAATGGATAATGGTTCGTGATTAGACTCTTAACGTTCGTGTCTTGATGCATACTTAGTCCAGGAAAAAGCCTGTGACGTCTGGAATACTCCACCTATATTTATAATCGGTCTCAAACCCGGATAAAGGAGTAGGGTTGTGTTAAGCTTCGACAGCCAACGTAAAAGTATGTCGAATCTATTGAGGATGGACACACATATTTTTTTATAACAATAGGTTATTGTCTGGTACTTCACAAAGGGCTATCACACTCTCATGGGAGAAGACACATAAAAGAAAGAGAGGGAGACCGAAGAGAACTCTAACGAAGTTATTCAACGAGATCTTTTGATGAAGGGTTTATCTCCAAGCATGACTATTGATCAAGTACAATGGCGTCGTATGATCCATGTAGCTGACCCCACTTAATTGGGATAAGGCTTTGATGATGATGATGATGATGATGTCTTCTTTATATATCATGAGAAATGTATTCTAATTTGTTCCTTTTCAAGCATGCTTATATTGACTATATATATTGTGAAATGTATTCTAGTTCGTTCCTTTTCAAGCATGTTGATGTTGGAGGAATGATTACATATTTTGAAAATGTTGTAGTATCATGAACTGGATACTGGTTTCTGAAATTGACATAATTATCATAACATCTCATTCATGGTGATGGGATAGGTTGTAGAGGACAGTTATTTAGGATCAAGTTTAGCTGCAGTTTAATCATAACATCCCATTCATGAACTGCATACTTAATTCATCCCATTAAGCTCTCATGGAAGACATTTTTTAATATTCTTTTTAGTCGATTTCACTGTTCTCTAGCGATTTCACTGTTCTCTAGCTTATTAAGCGTAGGTGTTGTTTTATTGCCTTCACCGCTTTGTCTCATTTTTCCGGATTTTCTGATGACATGACTATTAAAATGAGGAGAATGGTTAAAAATGTGTTTGTAGGACTTTATTTTTCTCAAGCTAAGAATAAAGGAAAATCTGTAATTGGTGCCAAAAATATAGATATATGTTTCCTGCCTCTTCTCACCGTGAGCCATGTCTATGTAAAGGGACGTTTGCCCTCACAAAAAATGACCACATCGCCTTTTGTTGCTTGGTTTTACTCCCTCCCCTAAAACTGTCATTGAACTTTTACGTTTCCATTTCCATGGCTTGAAACCGCATAAAAAAAATGAATGAAGTAGTTGGCAAATCTGATTAGAGATGTTGAAATTTTAAATTATTAGAAATAAGCTAATGGAATACAATAATACTCTAATTAATATCAATGAAAGCAAAAAAATTAATAAATAATATTACCCCAAGGATCATTATTGTATTTGGAAACTTGGTGGCTTTGTTAATTTCACACACCAGACACCATTGTTTCATCTATTTACTATTTTTGTGACTATATGGAAAGTATATAAGTATAATAAAAAGTTATAATGTAAATTAATACAATATTATTTATGTTTTAGTTTACTCTAATTATTGCAAAATAAAATCGGCACTCAAAGAAACCCGCTCTTTTACTCATAACAAAGTTTTGTATGAAAAATGAAATATAATCTCAATTTGGACCTCATTTGGATGGTATATATGTATTTCATTATTAAAGATTCCTACTCATGGGATGCATTTTCTCAAATTGTCAAGAAGAGAGTTGCAAGTCTTTATTTATATATTTTAACCGCGCAAAGCGCTGGGAACACTTTGCTTTTATCAAACAGTACCTTGCTAACACTAATCTTTCTCATTTTTTATTATGCTTCCATGTATTCTTCAATGGCTTCATTTAGTAATGCAATGGATCTTGATGTTGATCCTCCTATACCTGAAATTGATTTATTAAAGGAGAAGATGTTTCCCTTGACTTGAAGCCCTTAACTTATGAATATGTCATTTAGTTAAATGTAACCGCTCGAAGCAAATGTGACCCGACCAATACTTTTTTGAAAAAAAAACACGCATAAAAATTCCTTCTTTGTTTATTTTGTCAATAACTTGATATTTGTCAATGTGTCTTTCATTTACCTCTCTTAACCACACAAAGCGAGGGAACCCTTTTAGTCATCATCATCAATATTTAGTTGTTAAACCTAACATTAATTTCTACAAAAAAAGCCTAGCATTATGATTTTTTATAAAACTTTTTTAGTTGTCCTTGCTATTTTATCTTTTTGGCCAAAAATAATGCTCCCGCGCAACGCGCGGGCCTATATTGCTAGTTTTAGAAATAACATGTTACCTTATCAAAAGTTTTGAAGAAAATAGGTATTTTCTAAATAATCATGCACTACAAAAAAAAGGGGTAAAGTGAACGCTTGCACTTCAGCGGTTGGGCAACAACCGCTGAATTGGGCACCCGTTTCAGCTGTTGCTTGGTTGACCGCTGAAACGAAAATGGCGGTCAACAATTTTTTTTTTCAGACAAAACAGGGCATATGCGCGGTTCTAACCGCTGAAGTGCACGTGTGACTTCATTATTTTCAAACAAAAAAAAAGCTAAATAATTGTTTTTTTAAAAAAAAAAACAGAGCAGTAAATGCACGTTAACTTTGCAGGTTTATTATATTAAAATAATACCACATCAGCGGTTTCAACCGCTGACATGCTGGGACCTTTCAAATCCTGTCAGAGCAGTAAAATAATATTAAAATAAATGCCATATCAGCGGTTCCCACGCGCTGGACTGCAGGTGACCGTTGTACAGAACAGAGGTTGAAACCGCGGAAATGGATGTGACCGTTAGAATCCTGACCGTTGCGTCCCCAGCCTCGAAACTTTAAAGTGCATAAATGGCATTAATGACTGTGCATATCAGCGGTTAGAACCGCTGATATTGCGTTCAGTTGTTTATAAATACAGCGCTTCAAACGTGTTTTTCAGCGTGTTTTGATAAAAAAACGTGTTTTCAGCGTGCATTTCTCTTCTTTCCAGCGTGTTTTCTTTCCTGCGAGTTTTTCAAACGTGTTTCTTCCACTATATATAGCATGTCTAGCAGTAGTAGTGAGGATAGCGAGTTTAATTACGAGGTGCCTGTTGTTCCAGGATTATTTTCACCCCCGATCATCCGCACAAATGATGATGTTCCAATAGATTCTGTGTTTGCTGATGCTGAAAGGAATATGGCGGGGCATGATAATGAAGAAGAATATGATGAGTATATGGAGGGACATGGGAGTAGAAATGATGCTGATGATAGGGAGAACATTGAGAATGATGAGGAGAGGAACAATGAGGATGATGAGGAGGGTGATGATGGCGAGGAGAGAAGAAGTAGGGTGCCCCCTGCTCAAACCACATTTACTCGGGGCAGACAGTCTAGAGGAGCACCTGGCTCCGATGTTATAGTGAAAAGTGAGTAATTTTAATATTATTAATACATATTTTTTATTTTTTTTTATATTTATTTTTTATATCACATATAATTTAATGAATTTATTTCAATCTTTACTTTTCACATGATGCAGATTTTCGAGGTGGCACGACCTCAAGAAGGCGGTTGACTGTCGCACAGACTCATCACCTTCCTCTACATGAGAGGGTGTTGGTTGACCAACATTTCGAAGTCACAGGGCAGCCCAGCGGAGCAGCGGGCACTCTATTCAACCGCTTTTGTCGTGATGTTGGTGCTGATTTTAAAATGTTTCCTATTGATTTGCTTGATTGGAAGAAGGTGCCGGACCACAAGCGTAACCACGCGTGGAACAATATTGTCAAAGTAAGAATCGATTACTCAATTTCAGTTGTTTAATTGCTATTATTTAATTTGTATACTGACATTATGTTTAATTTCTTTTGTTAGAGAAAATTTGAGATTACAGATAAATATGGTCACGTGAAAAACTACGCTCTCAAGAAGATAGGGGATGGGTGGAAGTCAAAAAGAAACACCTTATTCAACAATAGGAATAAGTTGGGAGATAAAACTGAAGAGAAGGTTGCTGCACAAATACCGCCTGGGGTTGATCCTGAGCAGTGGAAGAAATTTGTGAAATTCCATTTCAGCCCGGAAGGCCGCCAGAGGTCTGAGATTGGCAAAAATTCACGCAGTCAGCAAGATGTTCGTCACACCACTGGCTCCCGTCCCTTTTCGGTGGTAATGGGCGAGATGGTACGGGATGAGTTATTATGAAAATTTCAATTGTATTTTTAATTTGTTGTTTAATATGATAATAATATAATTGCAATTCTTAATTCCAGCTGCAGAGGGGCCAGGAGCAAGGAAGAACCTGTGAGGAAATCGTCAGAGATTTCTTGTTGGAAATACGCAGACACGCTGATGGGTCATTTGTTCCATATGCCGAGGATGAGATGGTAATAATATTAGATGTCTAAGTTATAGAAATGAATTGTGTAGTTTTAATGAGATGGTAATAATAAGTTTTATTTGCAGGAGGTCATTGATCGAGCCAGTAAGGAATTTGCAGACTCAATTGGGATGGACGACGACGAGTTTGATAGACAAGCTAGATATAGCAACCCATTTCAGATCATAGCCAGACTACGGCAGGCCCTCGGTGCCCGTGAACATTCCGGGCGCGTGCCCACTGCGGGATTTGGTGCGACACCTTCACAAGTGTATGGTACTCGCTATCGGAATATGGAGGTTGGCGAGACCAGTGGCAGCCAATCATATGAAGACCGACAGCGGGACGAGAGGCTGCAAAAGGAGTTAGAGGAGAGAGATCGAAGGCTCAGGGAGGAGTTTAATGAGCAGAACATGGAGGAGAGGGAGTGGCTTCAGCGTGAAAGGGAGGATTTGGAGCGTCGATTGAATGAATTTGAGCAATTCAGACAACAGTAGGAGGAAAGAGAACGCAGACGCCAGGAAAGACATCGGAGGAGGCGACGGGGTCCAGGTGGAAGTTGAAGAAAGGATGATGATGAGGAGGCGGCGGGGTTGGACGTGAGAGGCTGGTTGATTGGGTTTTTATGTAGTTAGCTACTTATTTTTCTTATGTTTTTTTAGTTACCTTTAATTATGTTTTTTAATGATGTAAAACCTATTATCCTCCTTTTTTTAAAAGGAATGAATATTACATGTGTGTGTTCAATTATTATAACTCTATCTGTTCTTATTATAATATATATATATATATATATATATATATATATATATATATATATATATATATATATATATATCGATTAACAACAAACTTAAATAACAAAAAATTAAAATAGTAGAAATTTAAAAATCCCTATTACAAAGTAATATTGCGTAATAAAATCATTCGTTGTCTTCTTCCTCCTAACAGCAGGTATGTGCACATCATCTGCAGTAATGAGATACTCCAAATTCTGTGGGGCTTCGAGTTGAGTAGTTTCGGTTATTGCGTCATATTCCTCGCCCATGTCGTACAGGTCTCGGGGCTTCACATGAATAACCATGTGCCAGTCCCTGTGTTTAGGATCAGCAACGTAAAAAACCTGTTGTGCTTCGTCAGCAAGAATATACGGCTCATCGTCTGGTGATGCCCCTGTGTGGATGAGTCTTGAAAAGTTGACCGATGTGATTCCAAGATCGTCCACTTTTTTCCCCTCTCTGTCCCCTAGTGTCTGCCCAATCACACTTGAAAAGAGGCACGGAGCGATGACCATTATATGCAAGCACAAAGATGTCAACGAGCTTTCCGTAATATGCAATATCTCCCTCATGCATCTCAGTGTCCTGTGTACTAGCATAACTTCTTGTTCCAAATGTACCAAAGACTCCAGAGTTTTGGGTCGTCACCGAACCGCCATCTCTAGCAACGGTTTTGAAGTGGAAACCTTTGACGTTATAAGCTGTATATCTTAAAGCATGATCGAGAGGACCGAGAGCTAAATTTATCAGTTCTGGAGTTGCATTAGGATTGTTCAGCGTCGTTTTTCTAAACCAATCTGCAAATTCACGGTGGACCATCTTGTCCACAACAGCTGCTGATGCTCCTTGACATCTACCTCTAAGTGATCGTCTGATGAGTCTCCGGTACTCACTATATCAAATTATCAAATAATAATTATTGAAGGTCAAAAATTCAAAAAAAATCCAAATAATGACACATCAGACAAATAATTGAAAATATAGAATACTTACTCGCGATATGTATCTAAACAAGAATAACTTGTCAGTACATGCCTATGCGCTTGCATCTTTTGGATCGGGTCTAGATAAAAAATCTGACCTGCTCCGACTGGTTTACCATCAACTTCAGGGAACAATGTGTGGGACGGTGATGACACATTATTGGTTGTATTATCATCATTGTTTGACATCTCTACATCATTGAAATAACGTGTGACATATTCCATGACCTCGTCGCCGATGTAACACTCTGCTATACATCCCTCCGGTGAGGCAGTGTTCCTCACATAAGACTTAAATTTCCCCAAGCACCTACGACCACAAATTAAATAATATATAGTATACTAAATTATTAAAACATTGGGAAACACATTAATAATCAGCAAAACACATATGAAGCACCTCTCAATTGGATACATCCAACGATAGTGCACTGGTCCTCCCATTTGCGCTTCATGGATAAGGTGGACAATGAGGTGAACCTGTGAAGTGAAAAAGGAAGGAGGAAATATCATCTCCATGTGACAGAGCATGATCACAACTTTCTCCTGTAAAGTATCCAGTTCGGTCCTATCCAACACTTTCCGACACAAATGTCTAAATATATAGCTAAGATCAGCCAAAACTGTAGTCACCTCGATCGGGAGCGTGTGTTTAGCTGCCAACGGAAGGTATTGTTGGAGGAAGACGTGATAATCATGACTTTTAAAACCAGAAATCTTCATATTAGGCATGTCCACACATCTAGATATATTACTCGCATAACCATCTGGAACTTTAATATCCTTAAGTGTGGAGAGAAACATTTGCTTTTTCGATCTCGTTAGCGTAAATATGGCTGGAGCAATTCTATCGAATTCGTCCGGCCATGCGTCCGACCGTATATTCATTTCTCGAAGATCTTTTCTCGCTGCAAGATGATATTTTGACTTTCCAGGTTCATTCAAAATTGTGTACAACACATTCTCTCCCACATTCTTCTCAATGTGCATGACATCCAAACAGTGTCGCAACTCATTATGTTTCCAGTAAGGTAAATCGAAGAATATGCTTCTCTTCTTCCACTGCTGCGCTGATCCAGTAGTTTTGCGTGGCTTTCTGCGACCAACATTGTTGCGATCTCCATCTTCTTCATCTGAAGACGGTTCCTTTCCAAACTCAACCTCCAAATTGCACACTTGTTCATAGATGTCAACACCAGTCAACAAAAGGGGCGGGTTTCTGCGCTCCTGCTTTCCGTTGAATTTATTTCGCTCACGCCTGAACCTATGACCTGGAGGGAGAAACCGTCGATGACCCATGAAACACGACTTCTTGCTATGTATCAGACGAAGAGGTTCTTGATCAAAATTACAGTATGGGCACGCCTTTCCTGTGTGCGTATTCCAACCTGATAACATACCAAGCCCGGGGAAATCACTGATTGTCCACATCAATGCTGCACGCAGTGTGAATAGCGAATTGGTCTGAGCATCAAACGTCTCTACACCGTAAGTCCAAAGTTCTCTCAGCTCCTCTATCAAAGGTTGAAGATAAACGTCTATGTCATTTCCAGGAGACTTTGGACCGGAAATAATTGTTGAAAGAATGAATGAACTTTGTTTCATGCACATCCAGGGAGGGAAGTTGTAAGGTATTAAAACAATAGGCCATATGCTGTACTTTTGGTTGCACGCGCCAAATGGATTGAAACCATCAGAAGCGAGACCTAATCTCACATTTCTAGGTTCGCCCGCAAAATCGGGAAATTCATTATTGAATGCTTTCCACGCATCACCATCCCTAGGATGTCTCATCTTCCCATCATTATTGCGTTCTCTATGATGCCAACACATGTGCTCAGCTGTTTGTCGCGACAAAAATAACCGTTGCAATCGCCCTCGGAGTGGGAAATATCGCATACTTTTTCTTGACAATTTCTTGTTCAGACTGCTACCCTCTTTTTGCTTCTTGTACCGACGGGTGTTGCATCTTTTACATCTGTCCAGCTCCGCATCTTGCCCCCAATACAACATACAATCATATTTGCACACATCAATTTTAATGTAATTCGACCCCAATTTGGTAATAGTTTTCTTTGCCTCATAAAATGTAGGCGGGATCTGAACTTGCATTTTTTAAAATGCATCTGACAACAGTTCAAAAACATCTGACATCCCAACATCAATAAAACCACGTTTACACTTGATTCTATATAGTTTGGTCAGAAATGATAATTTAGTGTAATCAGTGCAACCTGTTTTCAAGATAGAAAAACATATTTCAAATTAAAGAAAATAAAAAAACAAACATTATATATATATCTACACACACACACATATATATATAAAACCTAAAAAAATGATTATAAATATATATATATATATATATATATATATATATATATATATATATATATATATAAATATAAATATATACCAAAACCTAAAAAAAATTTTAAATTAACCTGGATATAATGGCACATCATCCTTCATTAGATCGAAAAAGTTTTTGGCAATATCATTTTGCAGAATACACGACTCTGGCCCGATCACATCTTCTTGAACATTCTCATTTGCCTCAATAGCCAACATCTCGTCATCTTGAACATTCTCATTTGTCTGGTATTCTTCAACAATGTTGTCAGTGCCACCAATCTCTCTTCCCATGTGAGAACTTGAACCAATTTCAAGATTATTCGCAACATAATCATATTCACCGTGCTGCACCCAAAAAAGGTATTTGCGTGGGAATTGTCTTATTATACAGTGTTCATACACAACACTTCTAACTTGCCACCTTTTAAATTTACATTTGGGACATGGACAAGCTATTTCTCCATTCACACTCGGCTTCGCAAATGCAAAATCTAAAAACTGATGGAGACCGATCTTGTATTCGGTGGTTGAACGTGGCAATGATATCCATGATTTATCCATATATATGATATATTTGAGTGAGAATGGAGACAGAGATGAATTTATCCTGATTGAAGGTATATGTATGCATATATATAGGCCAAGAGGAGCGTGGGAGTTTTCTGACCGTTTTAACCCTCACTCCAGCGGTTCATTGCAGCGGTTGAAACCGCTGAAATGCACCGTGAATTTCAAGCGCTGGTAAGCGCGGCAATGAACCGTCATACACACATCAGCGCTGGTAACCGCTGATGTGTACGGGCTGCCTATAAATAGAGCACCACCCACCCATTCACTTTCCATCATGCTCATTTTCTTTCCCTCCTCTCTCTGATTCGCTCTGATTCCCTCAGATTCCCTCCTCTCATCTCTACATCCAGGCGTTTTCTTCCAAATTTCCAGTCAAGCTCAAGCGTTTTCTTCCAAATTTCCAGTCAAGCTCAAAGTTCTTCTTCCAGCAATATGTACATTAATCTAATAGTTGTTGTTATTATTGTTTCATTGTTTTTATGATTGGAAATTATTGTTTCATTCTTCAAGTATTATGTAAATTATTATTGTTGCATACAACTAATAGTTGTTGTTTTTATTGTTTCATCCACTCAAACTCATAGTTCTTCTTCAAATATTATACTACTTGTTCTCACTTCAAGCATTATACTGCCAAACCCAGTCTAGCTCTCTCCTTAGGCAACTGGGTTTGTAATGATTTTTTTTTTGTTTTTTTTAGCACATCAGTGGTTGCAACCGCTGATGTGGTGATTATTTTAAGAAGAAAATATTGCACCTCCGCGATCGATATGACCGCTGAAGTGGGAGAATTTGTTAAAGAGTTTGAAATGCGCGCTCACGTGAATTTGTTAAAACTTTTGAATTTTGAATCATCCCGCCAGGAAAATTTTGAAAATATTCATGTACCACATCACCGGTTGGTCTGACCGCTTATATGCCCCGTGCTTCCCCAAAACAGCGGTTTGACCAACGCTACAGTGGTCCCTTTTGACCGCTAATATGGTGTTTGTAACGCACTGAATTACAGCGGTTGCTGGGCGCGCTGTAGCGCCATATCAGCGGTTTAAACCGCCAATGTGGTCGTTATTACACACGCTGAAATGTTCCCTTTTTTTTGTAGTGATGGTAGACCTTTTAAATGTCGTTTTGTTCTTTACTACCATGATTAGTTAGCTTGAAAAATAAGATTTACTTTTTTCTACTATGGTAGAGTTTAAAATTGGGTCAATTCTTTTTCTACATAGTAGGGTATAATTAGGGGTGCACAAATGACGGACATGACCGGGCCACCTATATGCCCTGGTCATGTCCTAAATAATTGTCGGGCCAGAATTTTTGGCCCGAGACCCGGTCATGTCCTGTTTGGCCCGACACCGAGATCGGGCCGGACATGACCACCGGGCCACATGACGGACCATGTTGGTCCCAATTTTTTTTTTGTACAATTAAATAAAAAACTTCCACTTTTCAACCATTAAATAAATTGATGTATTATGTAGGAAAAATAAAGAATTGTAATCAACTACTTTTAAATTAAATAAGTAATTAATTAATTATGAAATAATTTGATAATTGTGTTAATTAATTAAAATATTTTTACTAAAAATAATAAAATTATCGGGCCGGGCCGTCCTGTTGGTCATGGAGCATATGCCCTGGTCCTGTCCTACCCGATAGCCTGGTCGGTCATGTCCTAATCGGGTTGGTCTCGGGCCACTTCGTGACAGACCATTTTTGGCATAGGACCGGATCGGGTCATGACGGGCCAACCGGGCCGCCGGGCTTTTGTGCAGCCCTAGGTATAATGATATGATCAACCTCTCTATATAAATTTTAGATTTTCTACCATAGTGAATTTTATTATTTAAGTGTTTTTATACTATGGTAGATTGCATAAATGTAGTTGTTATTTTGGAAGGATGTAACACGCGACAAAGCTGGAAATTCTCCGGGAACGGAATGGGATCTGGGAAAGGCCCTTGGATTCCCGTCTCATTCCTATTCCTGAGTTTATACTAATTTTTTATAGTATTAAATTAGAAATTAGATATTTATTTAGATAGAGAAGGTCAATTGTGTGTTCAATGTGTAGCTTTTAACTTTTGATGATTTTTTATTTAAGTTTGGAACAAGATTAATTTTAAAGAGTATATATTGGGTCTTATTTTATCCGGACTATTGCAAAGATTCACTTATACTTTATATAAAGTTCTATTCACCAAGTATGAAACAATTTTGTTTAACCTCCTCCATTCAAACTGGAACAACAATTCATAATAATTTATGCTTGCAGTAAAGGAGTCAACATCAATCATTCCTATTCAACCTCTTCTTGTTCAATGTAGAGCACCGAAGTGCTATAATTGTATAATCGGGAAATCATGCTCTCGTTCGCTGGAATTAGGGATGGGAATAGGCCTGGAATTCACGTTCCCACCCCCTTTCCAAGAATGGGAAAGGGAAAGGGAATGTCAATTTCCACTCCCGTTCCCGTGTTTGGACGCCCTATTGTATATAACCAAATCTTGTATGGATGTTTAGATCCCCTATTGTATATAACCAAATCTTGTATGTTACGGACTAAAAACGGATATCATTATTCCATTCTTTTTTTTTTTGCCATCATTATTCCATACACTAATGAGACATGATTATTTATGGGTGAGAGAGTTTTTCCCACATTCTAGAAGAGAGTGTTCTTTTATTGACCATAAACTGAGAGTTCTTACTCCATAATTACGATTTTTTTTTTTGAGTGAAAGGCTGTATTCTATTAATCAACCAAAGGAGGTTACATGGGCTGTACAAGAAAGTTCACAGTGTATATAAATACACTGAGGACTGATATCTCGCTATCAAAAATGCACTACCTGCTGAAGCTAAAAATTACAATTGCCAAAATAGGACTACTTGATCATTTACCATCTAGATGAATTGTGCTAGTTGGTGGATGATCAAGGATACAAAAATTACCCTGTATGTTAAGTGAGGTATGTGCTAGATGACACGCATGGGAGTTTTGGTCCCATGGGACAAGGTGTACAGTTACTTGCCACTGTTTGTGGATGAGAGCTCGAGCTTCCTGGACTAAGTCATTGAACGGATATCTGATGTCACATCCTCTAGTGAGCCAACTGAGGAGACTCACACTGGTTGTAGTGATCACTATACTCCGAATTCCTTTTCCCCAGCAGCTATACAATCCATGGATAATGCCTATAAGTTCAGCAACATCCTGTGGTACTCTTCGAAGTTTGCAGCAGAATCCCCATTCCCAAGTACCTTCCTCATTGTAGACAACTCCACCACAGCCGCTTCGGGTGTCCGTTGGGGAAGTTGTTTTGACTTCCAGCTTATACGCGTTAACAGGGGCCTTTTGATGAAGTTTAATGATCTGCTCCGGTCTTTGTATTTTACTAGTGAGCCGTAGGAGATCCTGGTCTATGCAAGCTTTGAAGAAAGGAGACTGTGGTTTCATTCCTAAGGGTCCTTCCTCAGAGCCAAAGAGCCTGTTGCATCTAGTTGTCCAGATATCCCAACAGGTATAGCCAAATAAAATAGGCCAACTGAGTTTTTTGGAGGTAGGTTGGCCAATTTCATTTTCCAAATTCCATTTGATCCAGTCCTTACCCGTAAGAGTGGTGAAAGTATCCCAATGAGCTGGATCAACGGTCTCTTTCCATTTCCCCTCCGCTGCTAGGCAATCCCTGATCAGGTGCATCGTTGTTTCCGTGTTGGTGCAACCATGGGGACAAGTCGCGACTTCCGCTATCCCACGTCTCATCCGAAGGTCTGTGGTATGGACTTTATCGTGAACCACCAACCAGAGAAAAGATTTGATCTTTTCCGGTATATGAGCTCCCCATAACCGCTTCCATAATTTTCGATCACTCCCAAGAGTACCTGCAGAAATGAACAAATAAGCAGAGTTAACAGTAAAGGTTCCGTCCCGAGAAGGGTGCCAATAGTATTTGTCCTCTCCTCTCTCATCTCTCGGGGGAGGCATACAGGTGATACACTCAACCAAATTTGCAGGGAGCCACACATTTAGGTTACCACGATCCCATTGACCGAACTCATCCACATAGTCTCTAACTTTCTCGTCTCTGTTTACACCCAGCCGAAGGTTAGGGAGGAGGTCGATGATAGGGCTATGCAAATCCGACCAGTTATCGTACCAGAAGGAGGCGGATTTCCCATTCCCCAGTCTGCATTTAACTCCTTTCCGGAAGGTTTCCCACACCTTGGTTATGCCCCTCCAAATTGAAGATGCCCCTGGTTTGTGTTTCACCAAAGGCCAAGGTTGGGATCCACATTTATATTTCGATCTAAGAATTTGAACCCAAAGCGCATCCCTTCTCCAAAGGAGGTTCCAACATAGCTTGAGGATAAAAGCCTCATTTTGTTTCCTTAAGTCCTTTATATTGAGACCTCCCAAGGACTTATCCTGTGTAACTTTTTCCCACGCCATCAGGTGGACCTTCCGGTTGTTTTCAGTATCTCCCCAAAGAAAATTGCAACTGAGTTTGCTTAGGTCCTTCAGCAGCCTTTTCGGGAGGAGGTTGGTCTGCATGTGGTAGGAAGGTAACGAGGATAAAACAGAGGATATCAGAGTAGCCCTTCCAGCCAGAGTCAGGCACCCAGACTTCCAGCCAGCCAGTCTTTTCCTGGTTTTTTCAACAAGGGGAGCATATAAAAGATATGAGGGGCGTTGGTGGATGAGGGGCACTCCCAAGTATTTTCCCAAATCAGTTGTAAGGCCGACCCCCATTTTCCGGCTCAGCTCAACAGTTCTTGAGAAATGAACATTGCGAGAAAAACATATCTTAGTTTTGTGTTTGTTCATTCTTTGACCCGATGCACCACAAAATCGGTCAATGCAATTCAACATGATCTCAACTTGGTGAGTTGAGGCTTCCCCAAAGAGAACCAGGTCGTCGGCGAAAAATAAATGGGAGATTGGGGGCCCACCTGGATTTAGGACCACCGGCTTCCAATTTTCTTCCGCAATCTCATCGACAATCATATGGCTAAGGCGTTCCATACATAAGGTGAATATGTAGGGAGATATAGGATCTCCTTGCCTTATACCTCTTGAAGGGGTAAATGGTTGCGACACTTCACCATTCCATAAGACAGAGAAAGAGGCCGAGGAAATACAAGACATTATCACATTACACAAGCTTTCTTCAATCCCAGCTCTCTGCAGAGTATCATAGATGAAATGCCACTCCAGTCGATCATAGGCCTTTTCCAAGTCAACTTTCACTGCCAACCATCCATCTCCGCCCTTTTTGTGTTTCATGGCATGTATGACTTCCTGAGCAACAATGATGTTATCGCTGCTCTGCCTACCCGGGATAAAGCTGGATTGGTGATGATCTACCAAGTCCCCCATGATTGATTGGAGGCGCCTACTAATTATTTTAGTGATAATTTTGTAGCTTACGTTGCATAAAGAAATTGGGCGAAAATCCTTGATAGTTTCCGGTCAGTTGGCCTTGGGGATAAGGCATAAGTTGGTACTGTTAATGTTTCCAATTCCGGCCGGCTGAGCAAAGGCATCCTTTATAAGGTTACACACAGAATCCTTGATGGTGTCCCAAAAGTGATGATAGAAGAAAGCTTGGATGCCATCAGGGCCCGGGGCTTTATAGGCTCCAATAGCAAGGACAGCCTCTTTAATTTCCTCATCCTCCACTCTACAAGACAGATTGCCCGCGGCCATAAGGCTTAGGGGAGGAAAGGTAGTGGAAGTAATAAAAGGAATAGGGCTATGCGTCTCAGTCTTGAATAAATCACTATAATAATTCATGGCGATTTCTTTGAGCTGTTGCTGGTCTATGATCCATTCCCCCTCATCATTCCTCAGGCTCTCAATGCGATTTTTTCCTTTTCGAACAACACTGGCAGTGTGGAAATATTTGCTATTACGATCCCCCCACTTCAACCAGTTACATCTAGATTTTTGGTACCATATGAGTTCCTCTTGAGCGAGGACTTTATTGTACTCTTTCCACAATTCCTGCTCAACCTGGAGGAGGTATTGGCTATCCCTGCGACCTCTTACCCGTTCCACTCCCTTAAGTCTGTTGATGAGCTTATCCTTTTTTCCTCTTAAGCTCCCCAAGTTGCCTCTATTCCACGCATCAGTCTCAGTTCTGAAGTTTTGGATAATCTCATTCCAATTGCTACCCGTCCAGGACCGTGTAACCAGTTCCGGAAATCCCTCTTCCAACAACCAAGCAGCATGGCAACGAAATGGCAGAGGCGCTCTCCTAACTTTTTGCCCCAGGCTACTTTTAAGGAGAACAGGGCGGTGATCAGAGCCGAATTTGCATAGATTCATAGTTGAGGTATGAGGAAAGGAGGTATTCCAAGTAGAGTTGACAAAAGCCCAATCAATCTTTTCCTTGAGCATTCCTTTTTCCCAAGTAAAATACTCGCCACAGCTGTTGACTTCAATGAGAGAAGCCTGGTTGATGCAATCCGCAAATTGTCTCATTGCAGCCAAATTTGGCTGAGATCCCCCTGTCTTATCACTGGTTCTCAAGTATGCATTAAAATCACCAATGACAGCCCAGGGACACGATATAGAGTGGCTAAGGGACACCAGATCACGCCAAAGGTCTTTTCTTAGGTTAGCACAGGGTTCAGCATAAACGCAAGTGAGGAGCATAGGCTCAGCTACATTAGGGACCAAAACTTGAACATGGAGGAATTGTGTAGAGGAGGACACATGGTCAATTTTGATTTGGTCCGCATTCCAGAGTAGCCAGATGCCGCCCGCATAACCCGTGGCTTCAACACGCATCCAATTCTTGAATCCCAGGCGGCGGATAATCATATCAGCCCTTTGTCCACTAACTCTAGTTTCAGTTAGAACAAGAATAGATATTTCCTGACCATTAAGCATATCTCTCAATCGTCCCGGAAATTTTTTTGAGGCGGCGCCTCGACAATTCCAAGCTATACAATTCATAAGAACCAAAAAGGGGTAGGGAGGAAGAAAACCTTGGGGTGTCCTGGTCAGCACCGTTCTTCCCAGTCCACAGGCGTCTCCCTGGGATCTTCTTGAATCTCAGCTCCCTCATCATCACGTGTTTCAAACCAAGTGTCCTGACCTTCAACATCTTCCTTAATTGAAGCTGGTATGGACATACGATGTATATCGGGGGACTTTGGAGGTGGGGTCACTCTACTCTCCTCCATAGTCTTTCCACATGGTGGTTGCCCTTCTACTGGTTCTCTTTGGGCCTCAGGGTGCATCTGCGAGGAGCTTTGACCCCCTAGCCCACTAAGAGTCTCAGATGGGAAATTAAGGGTCCGTGAGCTACCATCTGAGCCCAAAATAACCTGGTAGGCTCTCGAGGGTTGTTTTCTTTTCAAACCTGGTAGAGCTCCATAATTACGATTTCAAACATAAAGAAGGGTTGGATGTGGATGGAATAATATTTTTAAATAAGGTCACCTGAATGAATAATGGTGCTCCACTCGAGAGCGAATGAAACAAACACGTGATCCTTACTGACCGACACCTGCGCCTTAAATTATGGATCAAGAGTCTTCCTTTGCTGCCCCCTGCTTATTCAAAGACTTTTTCCATGGCATTCAAAAAAAAAAAGGTAAGCATAATTTTAGTTTTGGTAGTTTCTCTTCATTTAATTTTTTATCCTTGAAGTTTAAAATAGGCATTTTTTGTCCTTGAAGTTTATTCAGTTTGTAGTGTTAATCCATGGTGCATGAATTTGCTCAAGTATCACTCAACGGTGTTAAGTTAGTGCTGATTGAATGAATTTATGTGACAACTTTTGCTTACTTGAACATAATTAAACAAAAAATGATGTATTCCCCATTTTAAGTTCTTTTAGGGGATAAACAACGACTTATTTATTAAAAATAAGTCAATTCAAACACACCATAATTGACTTGTATGAATTTGATATAATAATTAAAAGGAGAGAAGAATGATTTAAAGAGCGTGTCAAAACTCCCAAGAAATTATATTATCCTCGCCTTGGATCACCAAACCATACTCTATTATTCTAGGGGAAGATGAAAATTGTAGGGTCCATTTTCTTATTTACACAGTAAGATCAAAGTATTTCAAAATATAAATAAGAAGACTACAAATGTATTTAATATTTGTAGTTAAATGGATGGAATATTTAAGGGTAAAAATAAGTTGTAAGTAATCATAGACATCCGATTTTAATGTGCTTTATTCCTATTTTTCTTTCAATGATTTTAATATTTACTAATACTCACCATTTCTTCCTCTTTAATATTTATATTCCAAATATAGATAAAATGCTTTCTTGAAAACATGTTTTCTTAAACATGTTTTCACGGCTGTCTCTTATAAATAAGACCGGATTTGTTATTAAATCATGAGAGGTATGGATCAAACTATTTTTTTAAGACATGGATCACATATTTGTAACTAATTAATTGGGATAATTAATTAGAGGTCCCTTGTAAGGAACATAATTAAAAAAAAAGTCCCAAAAAATAGTCAAATTAAAGTATGACCTCTAGACCTAATTTTGATTATGTCTGAAAGGAAAATGACCAAATTAACCCACTTAAACTTCCTCTCCTAACTCGCCACCTCACATACTCCTCTCATCCTCACAAGCGGCCCCACCTACACAGCATTACCTGCACACTTGCTCTTTCAACCTCCATTCCCCGATGGGATCTCTCATGAATGGGTTTTCTCATGGCCAGCGACGCACACCTCAACCGTCTCCATTTCCATACTCTCAAAAACACAAACACCAAAATAAAAATCAACAACACATTCCCAATCTTCCTTCCCTTCCCTCTTAAACAACAAAAAATAATCTGACGGGATTGACAGTAGTGGTAAGTACTCTCGTCCCTTAAGCAAATGGTTGGGGATTCGATTCCTAACTTTTGTGAATGGAGCAAATTCACAGGCTAGTTGTCTATCCCATATATGAGACTTCAGAACAGCGAGAGATTAGTTCCATTGACACACGCGATGGGATACCCTTGAGAAACAAAAAAGATAAACAAAAAAAAAATACAATGACGCCATCACCCTCCTTTGCAGTAATAACTTCTTACAGTTCCAATAACAACAGACGCACTAGCCTCTGCCTCATACTCCCTCCGGTCCTAAATATAAGACCTAGATGACTTTTTTAGGAGATGTTAAGGTTACAAAATATGTTATTAAATTATGACATATTTGATATATTTTTAGATTAGTCATTAGTTTATAGGTTAAATAAACTAGTTTAAGAAAAAAAATTAGGTAAATCAATTTATAATTGACTTATATTTTGCTTTTTTAGGATTTTCTAAAAAAGTCAATTAGGTCTTATATGTAGGACCGGTGTAGTATTTGATTTCATCAAAACTCAAATTCGACAAGCTACAAAGCGTTAAATATCTCTACAAAAAAATGTCGTAGAAAAGAATGATGATGGTTTCGTCAACAGAGGTTAAGATTATGAAACAGAGGTTAAGATTATGAAGAGGGAAGCAAGGAGAGAGAGATGTAGGTGGGGCCGAATATGAGGTGGCCAGTTAGGAGAGAGAGTTTTAAGTGGGTTAATTTGGTCATTTGCATTTCAAACATAATTAAAGTTAGGTCTTAGGAACCCTACTTTAATTTGACAATTTTGTGAGACTTTTATTCAATCATGTTCAATGGATCTTTAATTAATTACTCCTTAATTAATTATACATGTGCCTATTAGTTTGTTTTTTTGTTTGCAAATTGTAAAGGGCGACTGTTTGTTAAATGTGACTGTTTGTTAAATGTGAAGTAGATATTTTTTTAACTCTCACATTGAAAGTTAAAGGGAAAATGACAAATAAATATCTTTGAATATCTAAAAGGACAAGTAAGGAACTCAAACTTCTAAAATGACAAGTAAGGAACTCTGAATTCCAAAAGGACAATTAAGGAACTGGGCAATTGTTAATTGCTATGTTCCAAATGTAAATAAGTATGTTCCAATTGTTAATTTTTATTCAAGTTCCTTCCGTGTTCTTTTGGAAGTTTGATTTCTTTATTTGTATTTTTAGACATATATATTTATTTGACATTTTCGCAAAGTTAGATGTCAATTTCAAATTTTTCGAATATTACTGCAGCCTACTTCAAATCTTCAATCCTTTACTTCAACTAAGTCGCCGGAAATAAACCTAATTTGGTACCAATACATCCAGTTCCATCACCATCACTAGCAAGTCCCAGCAATCAACGCCACCAAAAAAAAAACATTGGATGGATTCTTAACTAAATAACATAAAACACTGTAATTAAATAAAACAAAAAGATAAAGTAAACACAAATACAACTATACTAAAATGTCTTCCAAAGCAAAATCTTAACCTCTCTTCAATGTCACTGGCCATCTCACTTTCATCGTCTCAACACACAATATTTTCAGATCCGAACCTGAGTAACACACACACACACACACACACACACACACACACACACACACACACACACACACACACACTTAAACAGATCTACAATTTCTTATCAATTTTTAGCCGCATAATGATTGATAAGAGAGAGAGCATTACTAGTAACCTGAGCAACACGAAGCATTCTATCCCTTATAGAACTCTTAATCTTACCATTCAAAGCCCTCCCAGCAAAGCCATCAGTACAAGTATTCTCATCAGTAATAGCAGAACTCACCCAAGTCTCAACATTACTAATGTGCCACTGAAAATCCTGACCCTTAGATTTTCCACAAAGCTTGAGCTCCTTCAGAGATCTGCTAAGCCTATCAACCCCATCACCAATTTCCTCCAAGCAATCACGAAGAGCTTGGTTTTCTCTGTACTTTAGTCCTCTGACCTTGTTGAGGTTGAAGACAAAGGCTTTGGTGGAGAGGGTGGTGTTGAGGCTAATGGATAGTGCTGTTTGGACTAGCTGGTGAGGGTCTTGTTGGATGGAGGAGGCATGAGAAGAGAGAGATGAGACACAGATTGAGGGGTATGTTGTGATGCTGCAAGAGGATTTTATGAAGCTTGAGGGTGTGGCTGCTATGGTGGAAATGGAGATGAAGGTGAGAGAGAAGAGGAGGAGGCAGGAGAAAGAAGATAATGGGTTGAACATGTTTGTTGTTGGAATGGGGGCAGTATGGAAAAGAGATCTGGCTTACTTTGGTTTGTTTTGGACTTTAGAGTGTGATGGATTGGATTTTATAGTAGGGAGGGCCTTCCCCAATGTACGGACAAAGCATGATTTAGTGAAATAGGGTAGCATAATTTAAGCTAAAGTAGTAAAATACTAGATCCATTATTAACGATAGGAAATAAAAAACAAAAAGCTAGCTGAAAAATGAAAGGTTGAAAGAGGGGAGACGCGTTTGGTGTAGTGTGAGTTCTTTTTTCTTTGCCCTGAAAACATAATTATGGTCGGTTTTTTTTTTAATTAACATGATTAAGGATTACTCCCTCCGGTCTTTATTATAAGTTATTAACCGCCCAAATTGTATAAATTAAGGAAGCTACATTATTAAATTGGTCTTATTTTATTTGTGATTTCCATTTTGCCCCTCCCACCTTTACCACTATGACCCACTACATTTTCTCTCTTTTCATTAATTTTTATCTTTACGAGGGAAACAAAAGTGAAGTGGAGAAAAAGTCAATTCACTTTCATAAATGAATTAGTTAATGATGATTAGTGGCTTATAGTAAGGACCAAAATTTAGACGCAGTTTGTGACTTATAATAAGGATCGAAAGGAGTATTTTCGTAATAAAAGTATATTTTTGAATTATAATTAGTTTTGGTTAAGGTAATTGGAAAATAGTGATGGGCTGCCAACTTGTCATAATATACTATTACCTCCGGTCCTAAATATAGAACCTAATTAACTTTTTTTTGGAGAGATTAAGGTTGAAAAATATGTTATTAAATGATGACATATTTGATATATTTTTAGATTATCCATTAGTTTATAGATGAAATAAACTAGTTTAAAGGAAAAAAATTAGGTAAATCAACTTATAATTAACCTATTTTGCTTTTTTAAAGTTTTTCCAGAGAAAATGAATTAGGTCTTATATTTAGGACCGGAGGGAGTATTCTTTTTATGGCAAAAAGCATATGTTAGTTAAGACTCGAGTTTCACCAAGTAAGGGCATGCCTATAATGTTGATACAAGTATTTATAGAATGTCCATTAAGGAGGTTATTCGTTAATGAGAATGGGGAAGGGCCTTGCCATTAATCTTCTCTCCATTTCTCTCCATTTCCCACAAAATAATTTTTATCAGAGAAAAAACAAAAAATCAAAATTATTACTCAGCAACAATTATAGAGTTTCTACAATAAGACAAAACTATAAAAAAGTAACAGGCTACAAATCAGATTTGGGATCAATATGGACAAAAAAGTCAACATTCATATCATGAGCCTCTCCCAGAAGCATATTAGCAACACTATTGGCATCTCTTGGGCATAATCTTGAGAATCATCGTCCATTACCTTCTTAGAAAACATCTAATTTCCTGCACAACCTCGAAATTTGGATACAAAATGAAATAGTCTTTTTGCAAAATATTAACTAATTCATGGCAATTGTAACGCCTCAATAGAATTTCGAACATACATAGACAAAAATGTTCACTAAATAGCAAAATGGATATCCAATATAAAATCCAGCAAAACATCATATTTAATTTCAAAATAAAATTCAAACCAAGTAATAAATTTTAAAACTTATTGGTAGTTAAATGACAAAAACAGAAATCTTTGGTCCTTGGCAAAATAAATATCATAACAGTGCTCGAGTAGTACAATAGAGCCTTTAAGGCTTATTCCTCAAGTGTCTTCCCTTACCTGCTATTTGTTCCTTCACCTAAAAATGTTAATAATGGGGTGAGATCGACATCTCATTAACTACCGAAAAATCCTAACATACACCAACAACTCATATACAAATATATTACAAATAATTATACTCAATGAAATAATTTACAGTCTCTAATTACTCACATATTACACTGCATAAACACATAAACAAAAATAATACTCCCTCCGTTCCTAAATATAGGACCTAGATGACTTTTTTGAAAAATCCTAAAAAAGCAAAAAATAAGTTACTTATAAATTGATTTACCTAATTTTTTCTCTTAAACTAGTTTATTTTACCTATAAGCTAATGGATAATCTAAAAAGATATCAAATATGTCATCATTTAATAACCTATTTCGCAACCTTAATCTTTCCAAAAAAAAGTTATCTAGGTCTTATATTTAGGAACGGAGGTAGTAATAATAAACTCATGAAGTTAAAGAATGTATCATGCATGCCTCCCTTATACCGCCTCAACCCTTATTCCGCTGACAGGAGCCATAGGCTAACCCATACACATAGTCCAAACAGAAACATATCCAATTGACTGGATTGTTTCAAGCTCACCATTACTTGAGTCTTGAGATGTACCCTGCCAAAGGTACAGAGCTCAAGTATGGACTATGACTCCCCTCCTTAAAGAACGAATGTAAGGAGGTGTCACATGTCCCATAACTTCTTGAAATCCCTGGCAAAGGAAATCATAGAAGAGAGGGCCCTGACAAAGTACCACTCACTGTGCACCGAGTGATGACTTACCACGTGATAACACCATTCTCCATACAAATCTTCTCTAATCCTACCCATTAACATGAATGCAAATGCTATGACATTTTTATCAATCTCAGAGAAACAACATATACAATTTTAGTTCATAATATCATATCATTCCCACAACATATATAGTCATGCTTCCAAAAGGTCCAACTACCATGTAAACGGTATTAACACATAAACATGCTTGAAAAAGAACAAACTATAACACATTTCACATAGATAGCAGACAAGCATGCTTTAAAAGAGACTAAAATAATATTCAATCATAACAATACACATAAGCATGCTTGAAAAGGAACAAACTATAACACATATCATATAATATACATGGCAAGCAAGCATGCTTTAAAAGACTAACGTATCTCAATATATATAACAATATAATTTATCTTACATATTTCAATCAAGTCATAATTATTTATAATACAGTTATACACAAATCACAGGTATACGGAAGAATTTTTCGGAATTACCTGTTGCTCCTTAGCACACAGGTGAACTCACAAGGTCACTTCAAATCTCTCACTGAGTATCTACAAAATCATAAGCACATATAAATTAATACTCTATTCAAAACTAACTAGTGTTATTAATATTGCTATTCTATAAATCTCATCCCACTCCTAATCCCAATTAACAAATAAATCCTTTTCTTTATTATAGGTTTCAGCACTGTTATAATTCTTAAGGTTTTGATTTTATAATGGGGTGTTGGGAAGTTGTTAAATGAAATATAAATATTTACTCTATAATGCCCAGCAAAAACATAATAGCAATAAGACACATGCTTTCCCACACTGGTGCCACAAGAACTACATGAGTATGATCAAAGTGATGTGTGCTTTAAATATGTGCATGAGTATTTTAGGCATTAATTATTTATGGAGGCACAAATAATTTCATATATTTTTGATTAAACAAGGGATTGAGGGAAGGCTTCTGTGAAGTAAGAATAATACATATGAATGCTTATGGCATGACACGCAAGAAAGGAAGGAGTAGGTAAAATAGGTGTGCTTTATGGACATTCATTGAAAAAAAAAAATGCATTGCTCTCTGACGTGAATTCAAGTACCCATTAGGTGAGAAAAGATGTGGAGTATGACACGCTTAACGAAAACAGTGGAATGGAGTGTGATGTTGAATATTATAATATAATTTTGTTAAGTAAGAGATAATAGAGCAAAAACTTGAAGAAGAGAAGAAAAATACCTTTGACGGCTGGAGGTGGAGGTTATGCAGCGCAAGAAACAAGAAAGAATCAGAAGGGAATGTGTGTCATTGTGTGTATAGGAGAGAGACTTCCTAGGTTTTTGTTGTAATTGGGCCTTGCACATTTGAAATATTAGACGGGCTTACACCTTATTCTATATGTTGGTAATAATTTTTTTTATCTCACATTATAGTTGCTCTCCTATTATAAAAATCTTTTGAATATTAATAATCATTATATTTGTATTATTTTTTTTTTGAAATTTTATTAATTAATTGATTTCATTTTTTTTATAATTATAAAGTCTTACACAAATAAAATAATAACTAAATCCTATTATAAAATGAGGGATGTTACAACAATCACTCTCAATATTCAAACTTTGAACTTTCTTCTATCATAAAAACATGAGAGTTCATAAAAACGCAAGTTTCAACAAACAAAGAAGACTCAATACCAATATGATATTGAAAAATCCGTATAAAATCTCCATTATGATATCTCAATACTCCCCCACAAGTATAGTATCATGAACTCAAATTTCTTGATCCATCTATATATATTGAATTTCAAATACACATAACAAGAACATGAATTCCCATATATCTAAATTATTTTCCTTTAGCTCTTGATTTGAAACAAGTACAAACATAACTTCGAAATCACATTATATTCACGGCACAAATCAAATATAACAATAAAAGTAAAATGGTAATTTGCTAATGGGTTGATTACTGTTCATTAGACCTGACACCTCCATGTCATTCTGTGGGGTCACATTATTGCCAAATCATCTAATTATCACACAAAAAGCAGCGACACTTCAGCAGATAATCTATGTGGATTCTTTTCCTTTCTGCCAACTAGAAAAATCTGGCCCCACTATCAATATGTTAAAAGGAACTTCTCTAATTAAAAGTAGAGAAAGGATTACTTGTTTAACGTGTTGTCCTGTACATATGTGGGTCCCATGTCAAGTCCTATCCTTCTTTACATTTCTTGGGCCGTGCCTTGGATGGAAAGTAATGGTGGGGTTTTTGAGGCCTTTCCTGCATGACTTATCACATCATCTTCCCTTGGAAGCCTAATATCAGTTTCACAAACTGGAATTCTCTCCATATACCCACCTCCACCCACAAGCAAACCCTGGAACTAAAGGCACATCTTCCCTTCCAGTATTTGTTGATACTTTCTTTAGTGTTTTGCGAATGGCGAGCTCCATGTGCGTTGCTGGACTTCGACACCTTTAGGAGGGTCGCTTCGAGATGGGTATCATTGTGAAGGTTGATCGCATAATAACAAGGTGGGTTGTTCGTTACCCCTACGGTCCAGATTGCCCTATGATCGAACAGGAAGACATTAATGTGGTTGTCTTTGATGAAAGTGTAAGTTTTTAATCTTTCAACTATTCATGTATTTTTTTTACTTATATCGTATTGAACCTTCATCTTTTGGGGATTAAGTTGGTTACGGTTATTTTTTTAATCATACTGGCAAGTTCATAGCGTAAAACGGGATCTAAAGTCTAATGTTAAGTTTAACATATTCCTTTAGTGAAAATAGGGTTTTTGAAATGTGTATGTTATGATGGGGTTAGCTCCTCCACCTAATATCCGAGTTCCTTGCTAAGTTTCCATTTTGTTTTTTTTTACTTAAAAAATATTGCACCTTCATCATTTGGATCTTATGATGGTTACCGTTATTTTTTACTTATACTAGCAAGTTCATAGCGTAAAACGGGATCTGCTTGTGAGGTTTTTGGTTTATCATTTTGCTTTAGTGAAAATAGGGTTTTTGAAATGGACTTTGCATATTGTGGGGTTAGCTAAAACTTTTATGATTCCTTTTTTATGGCCATGTTCCACTTTGCACCATCAAAGACAAAGAAGCAGAGAAGAGTTATTATTGCAGATGAAACAATTAATACTGAAAGAGAGCCAGCTGCAGAAGAATTAGGTATGCACGTTAAATTCCATCTGGATTAGTGTAGTTGATTTATGTTTGGTCCGTTGATATTTTAAAAACATCTTAGTGATCTCATCTTCTTATAATGTAGATTCAACATTATATTCACCAACATGTATCCGTAGAAGTGCTAGGTAGCTTGGACTAAGTAAAATCAAGGAGACAAAGATGCAAGACAGCGATACATATCTGACAGCCACAATTAGTGACACTGAAAAAACATCAAGTAAATACCCACTTAAATATTATGGTCTTCATTTAAGAGTTATTTGTCAAAGTTCATGTTTCATAATATTGTTCAGAAGATGCTCCATGTGTCAACAATGAAATGTATTACACAAATGCTTCAAAGTTACAACTTCTCCTTGTCATGCAGGTGTCATAATTTCAGGTACAAAAAGGCAAGATTTAAGAAAAGGTAAGACATGTCAAATAATGTTTTATAACAGAATTATACAATTTAGCTTATTTTCATTGTGAAGAAATTAAATGTATCTGCTCAGAAAGCTCTTTCAGTATTGTTATATTAACATCTAATATCTAATGATTATAAGTGTCAGACAATTTAATCTAATATACTTTTTGCTCTTTGTGCAAGTACCACAAGTTGACATTTCAAGCCAAGTTGGACATTACAAGAAGGTCACTTTTGATGTTAATTATGAAGATACACTAAATGTAGAGGAATATATTTGTGAGGATCAGCAAATAGACAAAGGTGATTATGCATTTATTAGATTAAACTTAAAATTCGTTATGTATATGACAACTGAGTATTAATGGATTTTCTAATCAATTAGAATTACATTCCAATGCATATACACTGTTATTGTCCAGGTTTTTTGGATTGAGTTAATCATTTGTATGCTTGCTACATATACATTTCAACTTCTTGGGTGTTTTGTGTATTATCTATGGCAAAACAAATCATATGTAATCTTTGAATTCAATGAGTACTGCTTTCTGTTAGAAGTATACTTTGTAGATATTTTTTACGTACCATAGAATGTCTTTGTCAACTTATGTTAGATTGTCAAACTATCTATTCCAAAAAAAAAATTCTGTCTAAATGTTTTACAATGTTCATTGATTTATACAATTGATTGTGGGAATATAATCTCCCCGTGCAACGCAAGGGAGAACTTGCTCGTTATTGTTAAACACAAATCCATTTCTCCTTAGCCAAAGATTTCTACAAGTAATAGCAAACCATAATCTAAATTCAAAGTCTTGAATAATCAAGATTCTTTGACTCATACACCAATTAACCATATATATATATATATATATATATATATATATATATATATATATATATATATATATATATATATATATCAGTGAAGTTAAAAAAGCTGAACTGCAATAGGCTGAGAGATCACTTTCCTCCAGTCCCGATCAAACCACAACAGTCCCTTAATGCATGAATAACAGTTTCCTCATAATCCTTACAGATATAACAAGCACTTGTAACATATTTTTCCTAATAACTACGTTACAAAAAAGAAATGTGTGTTATTAGGTATTGGCGAATCTAAGGACAATTACCCAAAATCTAATAGTGTTGGTTAAAACGATACTTTTTAATTATTTATTGGCATAATAGAGTTGTTTATCGTTAATGGTGTCCATTGATATGGAGTAATTGTTAATTGCCCAAAATGATATTTAACCTATTTGTTTATTACTACGCTTGAAATAATAATTCTTTATAATATTTGTTTTGCATTCTTAAGCTAGAAATTTGATATATGTATCACATTATTTTTCATTTTTCAACTTGAAACAGAAAATTTTTAACTAATTTTAAATCTGCAAGAAAATGGAATATGATAGTATTGAGATATGTTTCGCGCACAAGCATATTGCTTACGACATTTTTCTTTCTTTCTATAATCAACAGACTTTATTGTTCAATATCTATTTTGTCCTTATTAACCCAACATCCATAATTGTGTTATTTTCTTTCTTAAATTATAGCATAATAAAAAAATAATTTACATTTAGTACCTTTTTTCTAAATTTTTTCCATGAGTTTGATGGATTACATTTAGTATACAATTAGTATACTTTGCAGAAACTTAAAATATCATTTACTATACAATTATTATACTTTCATGGATTACATTAAATTTGATGGTTCTACACTTCTACATGATTAATGTATCGTGTACGTAATTTGATTCTCGGGTTGTTATTTTGTCAGTTAGAAATGTATGGTAACATGCTGTATTAAAAAAACAGAAAGGTACGCAAGCACTAGAGAATGTTGTCTTCTCTCTCTCAGCTTCAGAAAGAACTATGGCAAGAACTAGAGACACTAATTCTGCAGGAAGATATTATGTTGGCTCAAAAGGCAAGGTGTGAGTGGTTTTATTTAGGGGATAAAAATTCGAAATATTTTCATCGAAGGGCGAATGCAAGGAGGAGGATAAATCGTATTGAAGCTCTCAAGGGTGAGGATGAAGAGTGGATATTTGATGTGGATCAGATAAAGAATGTAGCTGTGAATTTTTATCATATGCTTTTTTCTGAAGATCGTGCGCATAGGGATGTGTTGAATGTTGATGTATCTTATCCTATGCTTACGGAGAGTGTTATTAGTAATATGAATATTGATGTGAAAGAGGTGGAAGTTGAGACTGCTTTGAAGAGTATGGGCCCTCTTAAAGCTCCAGGTCCTGATGGTTTTAATCCTTTATTCTTTCAAGCTCAATGGAAACAGGTTAGTGGAAATGTTATTGATTTTGTGCGAAAGGTGTTTGAGAATCCTTGTTTGATTAGGGAGGTTAATCAGACTTTTCTTGTACTTATTCCCAAGGTTTTAAAACCCGAGCCGGACGTCGAGCCGGAAAACTGAGCGGGTCATGGTTGAAACGGTTGAAACGGTTGGACCGTTCGGTCGAACCGGTGACGTAATAATTTAATGAAAATTAAATATATAAATATTGTTAATACTTAATAACTTAATATAATTAGGATGAAGATATTTTTTTAATCAAGTTCATTTTTTTTCTGTTGATATATTTTTTTCTGCAGTTGTCAATTTCTGGCCGGGTCAAAAGCGGGTCAACCCGGGTCAACCCCGGGTCAACAGCTGTCGACCCGGGTCAACCCCGGGTCAAACCGGGTTGTGCAGTAAAACGGCCCAATCGAGGTGATTGGGCCGTTTTAGCCACCGGCCGACGGTCCGACCGGTCGGACCGTCCGGCTCGGTCCGGCTTTAAAAACCTTGCTTATTCCTAAAGTCCCAAACCCAGAATTTATAAGAGATTTTCGTCCGATTAGCCTTTGTAATGTGATTTATAAATTGATAACGAAAATCATAGTTAATCGGATTAAGCCTGTTATGTCGACTATTATTTCCCCTAATCAGTGTAGTTTTGTTCCGGGACGTTTGAGCTCCGACAATATTATTGTTGCTCAAGAGGTGATCCATACCATGAAAACTATGAAGGGAAAGAAAGGTTTTATGGCTGTAAAAATTGGGAATTCGCTATTAATTGTTTAAGGGAGGTGGGAATTCCGGAGAGCTTGATCTTCTTGATTCAGGAGTGTATATCTTCTCCCTCTATGCAACTATTGTGGAATGGTAGTAAGTCAAATGTTTTTAATCCTTCCCGAGGTATTAGACAAGGTGATCCTTTGTCTCCGTTTTTATTTGTGATTTGTATGGAGAAGTTGACTCATTTGATTCAGTCAAATATTTCATCTGGAAACTGGAGACCAATTCGTCTTAATAAAGGGGGACCACCATTATCTCATTTGTTTTTTGCTGATGATTTGATTATTTTTGCTGAAGCTCGTTTAGACCAGGTACAAGTGATTAAAGATTGTCTTAATGTGTTTTGTGATGCTTCGGGTCAAAAGATAAATGAAGGAAAGACAAGAGTTTTCTTTTCTCGCAATATTAATCATAATATTAAATCTCAACTAAGTCATAGTTTGGGATTTAATATGTCTGCTGATTTGGGTAGATATCTTGGGGTTCCTCTTCATCATGAGAGGGTTTCTAAGTCAATGTATCAATTTACGGTGGATAAGGTAAAACAAAGATTGGCTAGCTGGAAGTGTCATTCTTTGTCTCTGGCAGGGAGGAATACTCTTATTAATTCAGTGGCTTTGTCTATTCCTAATCATGTGATGCAAACGTCTATTATTCCTGTTGCTTGTTGCGATGAGATTGAGAGGAATGCCCGGAATTTTTTATGGGGTTCAACAAGTGATAAGAAGAAAGCTCATTTGGTGGCGTGGGACAAAGTTTGTTATCCTAAAGTGTGTGGTGGATTGGGTCTTCGTCATGCTTCTCTTCAGAATAAGGCTTTTATGATGAAAGTGGGATGGGGGTTGGTGAATAACAAGGATGCATTGTGGGCCCGAGTAATTAGAAGTAAATATAATTGTGGTCAAGATTTGATCCCTATTATACGAGCAAAGAAGCCGGGGTCAAGAGTGTGGAGTGGAATTAAAGCTGTTTGGGAGAATGTTAAGAATGAGATTGAGGTTGTTCACAGGAATGAGGAGTATAAAGTTAGATGGAAGCTTGAGAGGAGTGAGATGTTCTCTATCAGATCAGCATATACGAAAGTTGCTGATTTTAATGCTCAGGAGGATCAATGTTGGAGGAACATTTGGAGGCTCAAGGTCCCTCAGAGATGTAAAATGTAGATGTGGTTTTTTATGCATGATAGACTTCCTACTAATGAGAGGTTGCTTGAATGGAGAATTCATCCAGATGGTTCTTGCGCGTCGTGTCATTCGCAGTTGGAATCAACGGTACATGTGATAAGAGAATGTGGTAATGCTAAAGAGGTTTGGCTTAACTTGGGAATCTCTTTTGCAAATAAAGAATTTTAGGAAAGTAATTTACATGATTGGTTAAGGAAGAATGTGAAGATGCGTAGAGGGTATGGGATGGATAACTGGAATGAAGTTTTTTGTGTGTCTTGCTGGTTGATTTGGAGAAGAAGGAATGAAGTGACCCATAATAATGAATGTTCAAGTGTGTATGAAGCCGTAGCAGAGATCAAAGACATTATTAGATGTATGCATAGGGCGAAATCTGTCTTGCCCAATTTAAGGATGTAGGTTAATTTTTGTTTGTATTTTCCTTCTTTTTATCAAAAAAAAAAAAAAAAAACAGAAAGGTACGGTAATATATTTTACTCTATATTTTTTTTGATCAAATTTTACTTTATATTTTTACGTTGGAGAAGCATAAAGTTTTTATGAAAATACTGGCTTAGGTCACACGTATATAAGAACCAAGGAAAAATGTTTATTAAATTTTTCAACAAAATTAATATAATAAGATTTCAAATTTTCAATCCTTTTTGTCCAGCAAATTCGTAATATTTCTTATATATATACACACACAATTTGTAATATTTCACTAAAATATCCATATTAATTGCATAATATATGATTCTTTCTGTTAAGGGTGATTATAATTTAAATATTAGAAATGGCATTCACAGAAAGCCAAAGCATTCATCATAAATAATATAGTATATTATTACGTTACTTGAAATCCACAAATTAATTACCGAAATTATTTTTATACTTTTATTTATTAAAACAATTTTTATACTTTCTTAGTATGAGAAGTGGTGGCACATTTTTATTTATTCGTTTTATATAATTAAAGTGGTTAGCTTTATCATTACTTCTGTAACATTTGAAATGAGAATTTTACCTAATTATCTTTTTATAGTTTTCTAAGGTTGTTCTAACTTATTTGTCAAGTGTGACTAATCCCTCTTATTTTGAAGTCTTTTAAAGAGAATAGATAATTGACATAAGTTTGATCCATTCACTGAAGTTAACAAATTACTTTTATTTTTGGTGAAAAGCTAACAAATTACTTTTTTTGGTAATTAAAGCTAACAAATTACTTTGATGGTAAAGAAATGTGAACTGTTGGCCAAAAAAGTAAAGAAATGTGAACTGAAAAAAATAATGATAAGAAAGCATCAATTAAGGAAAAGGGTAAGCGCAAATAGAGTGTGAAAAGAAGAAAGCTGGGCGCAGTGATCAAGAAAAAAAAAAGGCCACTTCCATTTTTGTGTGATAATTAATTAATCAATTATTGATTCCATGAAAAGCGAGACATGTGACTGCATGACTTGTTGTTCCTTTCACTCCACTTTTTTTTATTCATGATGAATATCCTTCATTCAACTACCCTTCCCCTCCTTTGAATTATACTTCCTTTCACTCCACTTTTTTTTATTCATGATGAATATCCTTCATTCAACTACCCTTTCCCTCCTTTGAATTATACTATCATGCAAGGACGGTGGAGTCTGAGTGGAAACCGGATGAGCTGTAAGTCCTACCTTAGCCACATAAGATCAGCTGCTTGGTTCGCTTACCCACCGATCCAACGAACCGTGATCTCCCAATATCAAACCGTTTTTTGGTTTATCACCTAGTGATAAGAGTGTTATCCACATAAGTAAGGTTGTCCCGCTCCCAATGAGAGCACTTCCTTGGATTCAAACACATGTTCTCATCTTTATAGGATTGTAACTCACTTACAAGTTCAACCAACTACCCATTAGCTTAAACCATTTAATATAAGTCAAGTCTAGTCACTTGGGCCTTATCAAAATAATTCGATGATTATTTAAGATTTAGTTATAGTAAATTTTATTATTATGATTTAGCTGTGAATTTTCCAATAAAGGTTGGACTTCACAATCCAAATAGTCACATTATATCTGGCCGACTTGATAGTATTAAGTTTTGTATTCTAACAATCAAGGGTTGAAAATCATTTTGGTCTAATAAATATTTTCATAGTATTAATTTGGCCTACAAACAATTCATTTTGACTAAGAACAACAAAAATTGTTCATTTTGGCCACTAAACTATTGGAAAATACTAAAATATCCTTTATAACTTAATTAATATAATGTTTGAAGATGTGTGATATGCATTTTGAGTGCAGGAAATTCTATAAATAATAGCTTTGTCTCGAAACTTTTTACTAAGCACAGTTTCACTGCTATTTGTTGGATGTTGGATTTTTGCACTGAGATAATACGTTTTGTTGGATATGTCGATGGAGTTGTTTTGATTGATTGGGGTGTTGGAGGCAGAGGAAGGTTGATGCGAACCCACCAGGGATAAATCCGGACCCACAACAATCTAAGATGAACACAACCCCAAGAAAGCTAAACAAAGGTTAGAACGATCCACTTGAACCCTTTAGCACGGAAGAACAAGGACCCGAAGTGTTGGAAGACGCCACAAGGTTGATCAATCCTTGATAAGTCTGTTAGTTCAATGAAGAACCCTAGAGAGAAACCCTCTCAACAAAGTGCATAAAGCAACTTCTAATTCTCAAATTCAAGTCTGCCTTCAAAAGAGGCTTACAAAGTATTTAAAGGTTACAAAGAAGCAAAGTTTAACCTAAAATTCGCACAAAAACAATGGGCCAAAATTAACAAGTGTTTAAAGCCCAAAATTACATTATTTAAGCACAAATGAAGTTTCCCATGTGTAGCTCTTGGTCCAAGCCCTTTAATTTGATGTCTTTGAGCCCAAAATATGATCAACATCTCCATGTTTAACCCAAATAACATTTGTGACGTTTTCAACATCTTTATTTCCAATTGTTGAATCAATTGCCATTTGCCTTGTCCAAGCTACTTGCACTAGTCCATTCAGCGCCTCCTTAATGCTCTTTGATCTTGCTCTTGTGATTGGTCCGCTTGGAATCTTTAAAGGATCATTTGAAGTTGATTTGTCCCCTTGCTGGATCTCATCATTCCCTCTCTCCTCAAAAGGATTCGTCCTCGAATCTTGACCTGCATCAAAAGGAGATAAATCTGCTACATTGAAAGTAGCACTTACATTATATTCACCAGGCAAATCAATCTTATAAGCATTATCATTAATTCTTTCAAGCACTTGAAAAGGACCATCTCCTCTTGAAGTCAATTTTGACTTTCTATGAGCTGGAAATCTTTCTTTCCTCATATGCACCCACACCCAATATCCTGGTTCAAAAAGAACACGCCTTCTCCCTTTATTGGCCTTGAATGCATATTGTTCATTTTTCTTCTCAATCTGTTGTTTCACACGCTCATGAAGTTGCCTCACTATTTCAGCTTTCTTCTTCCCATCAAGACTTGCCCTTTCATCAATAGGTAATGGTACTAAATCCAAAAGGGTTAGTGTATTAAAACCATAAACTATCTCAAAAGGAGAATAATCAGTAGATGAATGCACACTCCTATTATATGCAAATTCAATGAATGACAGGCAATCTTCCCAATTTTTCAAGTTCTTTTGAATCACAGTCCTAAGCAATTGAGACAAAGTCCTATTAACAACTTCAGTTTGACCATCAGTTTGTGGATGACAAGCAGTAGAAAACAACAATTTAGTACCAAGCTTACCCCACAAAACTCTCCAAAAATGACTCAAGAATTTTGTATCCCTATCAGAAACAATGGTTCTAGGAACACCATGAAGTCTAACAATCTCTTTGAAAAACAAGTCAGCAACATGTGTGGCATCATCAGTTTTATGACATGCAATGAAGTGTGTCATTTTTGAAAATCTATCAACAACCACAAAGATGGAATTCATACCTCTTTTGGACCTAGGCAAACCTAACACAAAATCCATTGATATATCAACCCACTGGTAAGGGTGTATACAAACCATGTGGCAAGACTCTAGATTTAGCCCTCTAAGATGTTATGCACTTAGAACAAATTCTTTCTACATCATGTTTCATTTTAGGCCAAAAGAAATGTTCATGCAAAACATCCAAAGTTTTTTTCACACCAAAATGACCCATTAATCCTCCCCCATGTGCTTCTCTCACAAGCAATTCGCGCAAAGAACATTGAGGAACACACAATCTATTTTCTCTAAATAAGAACCCATCAACTCTATAAAACTTATCACATGACTTCTTTTCACATTCAAGAAACAGTTCAGCAAAATCAGCATCACATGCATACAAATCCTTGATATGTTCAAAGCCAAGCAATCTAGTGCTAAAAGTAGAGAGAAGAGTATACCTTCTTGAAAGTGCATCAGCCACAACGTTTTCCTTACCTTTCTTGTATTTGATGACATATGGGAATGTCTCAATAAATTCCAGCCACCTTGCATGGCTTTTGTTCAGCTTACCTTGACCCTTAATGTGCTTCAAAGATTGATGATCAGTGTGAATGACAAATTGTTTAGGCCAAAGGTAGTGCTGCTAGTTGTCCAATGCTCTTTTTAGTGCATAAAGCTCCTTGTCATAAGTTGGATAATTCAATGCTGCCCCATTAAGCTTTTCACTAAAATAAGCAATTGGCTTTCCTTCCTGCATCAAAACAGCTCCTATCCCAACTCCAGATGCATCACATTCAATCTCAAATGTTTTGTTAAAGTCAGGCAATGCTAACACAAGTGCAGAGCACAAACTATCTTTGAGTTTAACAAATGCATTATGTTGTGCATCTCCCCATTTAAAACCAACAGATTTTTCAATGATCTCAGTGAGTGGTGCAGCAAATGTGCAAAAATCAATGCAAAAACCACACTTTTTAAGATTTGCAAACAATTTTTCCTCCCTCAAAACTTCAAGCACACAATGCAAATGATTCAAGTGTTCATCAAGACTCTTGCTATAAATCAGAATATCATCAAAATAAACCACAACAAACTTCCCAATGTAAGCACGCAAAACATGGTTCGTTAATCTCATGAAAGTGCTAGATGCATTAGTCAAACCAAATGTCATAACTAACCATTCATACAATCCATGTTTTGTCTTAAAAGCAGTTTTCCACTCATCACCTTCCCTCATCCTAATTTGATGGTATCCAAATTTCAAATCAATTTTAGAAAACACAATAAAACCATGCAAATCATCAAGCATATAATCCAACCTTGGAATGTGATGGTGATACTTTACCGTGATATTATTGACAGCTCTACAATCAATGCACATAATCCAAGCTCCATCCTTCTTTGGCTCTAAAAGATTAGGAGCTGCACAAGGACTCAAGCTTTCTCTCACAAATCCCTTTGTCATGAGATCCTCCACTTGCTTTTCAAGCTCCTTTGTTTCTTCTAGATTAGGAATTGTAGCTCCAGGAATGAAATCAATTTGATGTTCAATTCCTCTAATGGGTGGCAAGCCAGGGGAAACTTCTTCAGAAAACACATCACCAAATTCCTGCAACAAAGAACCAACAATGAAAGTAATGGATGCACAAGAGGGGGGGGGGGTGAATTGTGCTTCAAAAATAAATGCTCAAATAAAACAACACAAGATTTATACTGGTTCGGTCTACCTGACCTACGTCCAGTCCTCAACCACCCAGGCCGAGTTCCACTATATCTCAGGTTTTAAATCGGGTTCACCTGAAACCTTACAACCGCAAGTTTTGCACGGGATCACTTGCAACCTTACAACTACAAGTTTTACACAGGCTCACTTGTAACCTTTCTAACTAGCTCCCCCTCACACCAAGCAAGGGGTTAACCTTTACACTTAAAGGATTTTTCTGACTAAGTTCTCTCAAAGAACGAATGGTGTTACACACTTAAGTACAATCAATGCTCTTATAACAAGAAGAGACTTAACAACAAAGAGTACAGAATATGTAGATGAAAAGGATCACTCGATGTGTTAAATGCTCTTTACTTTTCTGGGCAGCTTTGAATGCTTGAAGGTGTTCTTAGTTTCTCGCTCTAACTTCTCTCAAGAATATTCAAAGATAATTGATTGCTTCATAAATGAAGTTGAGCTCCCTTATATAGTCTTCAAACATTTTGAACTCTTGGTAGGTGGGCTAGCCGTTTGAATATGGCCGTTTTTCTCCATGTTACCGTTTGCCCAATAAATGCTTCATCAATGCATAGCAGGGTTGACTTGCTTTATCTCTGAAAAGTAGTCCTGACATCTCTGCTCTGACATAAGCATTCTGACACTGCATCTCTGAACGTTCTGACATTCTGATTGCTTGCGGAAGCAAAATCACATCCGGAAGCAACCTTACTTAGTGTGCTGCACTTGAACGTTAGTTTAACAATATAAGCACATAGTCACATGCAGTGGGTGTTCTCTTAGTCTATGATGTATCCGGAAGCACTTCTACATCCGGAAGTAAAACCACTGGATGAAGGATTTAGTTCACTATTACTCACTCTCGCTCAGTGTCCTTCAATCCAACAGTCAGCGCTAGTCACTAAGCTATCGGAAGCACTTTCACTTGACGTGGTGAACTCACTGACGCTTAGGGTTATATCTATTCTATCAGTCTGCGCCAGTCACTAAGCTATCGGAAGCACTTTCACTTGACGTGGCTTATGTTCACTGACGCTTGGGGTTATTCTATTCTATCAGCCTGCGCCAGTCTAAATCTAACAGGAAGCAATTTCACTTCCGGTTGAATCATAGCTTAGTCTTAAGGTTTTGTGTACCTAATGCTCATGGACTAAGTTAATTCCCGAGTGAGTTACTCGCTGCCGCTGGGGGATGAAACATTCATCCGCGTGCGCAAGTCCTAGTCTATCCGGAAGTAAATCCACATCCGGTTGCACTCTTTCTTGAGATTCTATGTTTACCTATTGCTTTCTAAGTACTTGGCCTATTCTTTCATATTTTAGTCTTCATCAAAACTTAAGATTCTAACATTCTCCCCCTTTTTGATGATGACAAACTTAGTTTTATCGATTAAGTTCATAAGGAAGGATTAGCAAAAGAATAAAAGCAATAGATAAGAACAAGTAACTTAGACAAATATTATTGATAAGCAGAAGTTACAAGTCAGAGTATACAGTCAAATAACATATACAAGCAAAGAACATATACAAGTAAATTACACTAAGCAAGTATGAAAGTATGCATGAAAACAAAACAAAAAGGAAAAATTTCTAAGTTAAAAGAATGTTTGGATTGGGGGTTCAGGGTTTGTGTTTCTTTTTCCTCTCCCTCTCCTTTTGTCTCTCCTCATTCTCCTTTTGCAGTTTGGCTAACTCGGCCTCATGCACATTCTGGTCTATCTGGGCAATGATCTGTTGGAGCTCTTCTTCATCTCTTTCCCTTCTGAGCCTCTCTGATTCAATAGACTCCTCGAATGCCCTTTTCATGTTCTCCACTTCTTCATACCCAGGGAACCCTGTAGCATCGTCGAAGTAGGTGACCTCTCCATTGGGATAGTGAACAGCCCGGATTTTTACGTTCCATACAGGGAAGTTGGGATCCTCCTCAACTTCCTGGGCTTTCCTTTTCCCTTTCCCTTTACTCTTCCCTTTGCTCTTGCTAATTGGAGGAGTGGGCATGGCACTTGCTCTGTCAGCATCGAGGCAGGCCATCTGACCAAAGGATAACTTGTCTGTGAATCCAAACTTCTCAAATTCCTCAGGAGTCATGTCTTCAATTTCCAACTTGACTTCCTTCAGAATTGGAACTGCTTGAACCACTGAAATTTCTTGCTCAACCTGGGCAGATGAAGTTCCTTGCTCAGGTAGGTCATATGGAGTCTCTTCCTCAGTCTCAGCAGATTCAATGGTGGCAATAATTCTCTTGGCACGCTTCCTAGCAACGGCCTTCTTTCTAGACTCACTGAAGATGACTGCTGGCTCAGATGAGGGAGGAGGGGCAGATGAATGCTCAGATGAAGGGATCTCAGACTCTTGCCCAGAGGATGCAGGAATAGGCTTGGCTATCACAATGGGAGGATGGTTGGGTCTCTTCAGTCCCCACTTCATCATGATCTCCTCAACAATCTTTCTACTTGTTTTAGTTGGAGGAGGCTCTGATGAAGATGACTCAGGCTGTGAAGGTTGTTCATTTGGCTCAAAGACAACCATATCCCATTGTGGTCCTTGCTCAGCCGTTTTCTTCTGCTGCATGAACCGGATGGCTTCTCTTCTTATAAGGCTCTCAGCACCACCCAGCCTTTGGGATTCCATAGCACGGCGAAGGGCTGCTGCTATGTCTTCATCAATCCAGAGAGATGGCTGGCTGAGGACATCCCTTGTGTTCATGGACAGGCGCAGAGTGGACATCACATCTCTCCCCCTTTTGGCATCATCAAAGAGGGTGAGGGCCAGGGATGGAGTGGAGGAAGAGGAGGGTGGAGGTTTTTGGGGTGAGGTCTCTGGAGAGGAGGTAGGTTGGGTAATTTCTGGGGAGGAGGTAGTGTCGGGGAACCAATTGGGGGTGACAAAGAGACCTTCGTAGGGATGAGTGGAGGAGTATTCTTTGTAGTTGGTGGAGGCTGGGGTAAAAGGTAAATGGTCATCAGAGAGTGATTGAAGGCGAGGATAATCTCTTATATAGATTTGGCTGAGGGGGTGAATGGCAGTGTGAAATCCAAGGTGCTCGGCCAGGGGGTTGGATCTTGGTCTAGAGTTGGGGTTGATAGGATTAGAATGGGGGGAAGGTTCGTTGGAGAAGCGGAGTGGAGAGCGTGTAGGAGCGCCAGGTCGTGTGAGAATGGGTGAAGGAGGTGGAGATGGAGAGTTTAGTGGGGATTGGCGTGGAGAGTGTTGGGGTGAGTCTTGGGTTTGCTGGTCATGGGAAGGTGAAGGTTGGGATTGGTGGTCATTGTTTGGTGATGGTGGGGGTTGCTGGTCATTTTGTGGTGGTGGCTGAGGTTGTTGAGTGTTAGGTGGAGGAGGAGGGGGAAGTTGAGGGTGATTAGGAGGAGGAGGAGGAGGTGGGTTTTGAGGAGGAGGAGGAGGTGGTAGGTTACCTTGTGATGGTTGGGGAATTTGTAGGTGCTGGAGGATGAGATCTAGTTTTGCATCCACCCTGGCAAGATGATTCTCGACTTGGCACACTCTGTCCTCAAGCTGCTGGATTCATTCCCCTTGCTGCTGGAAGCCAGTATCACACTCAGCACGGAGAGGGCCTACCAAGGAGTCAGGCAGCCTAAAGAGAAGCTCTTCCTTAACTTCCTCCGCAAAGGCTCTGACAGAGGCTGACACTCTTGCAGCACGGCTTGGCCAAGCATGGGAGTCCACTTCCTGATCCCCTGCACCAGATGTAGAGGGGACTGAAGTCTGAGATGCACTCCCTGCCTGTGATCCCGACTTTGTGGCCTTGGCCTGCTTGTTGTACTTTATGCCCATCTTCCCAATGTTGGTAGCTCCCACATGTCTACACTTGATATTTTCTTCCTCCACAGCAGATGTGGCCTTGATCAGATGCTTCTCAAGGAGGAGGGCAATGATAGTGGGATAGGGAAGATAGCCAGACTTGTCATTGTTTATCCAGCGCTGAAGCTCAAGACAGATCAACTGGCCGGGGTTGATTGGCTGGCGGGAGAGGAGTCTGGGGAACCAAGGGTTGTCCAGCAGTGTGAACTCGTTGAAGTTGCCTCCCTTATGTGTCATCATGCTGGAGTAGACATAATACAAGAGCCTGTAGGAGTCAGACATCTTGGACACCTTCTTGCTATCGGTGTCATACAACTTCTCGAGTTCCTCCTTGCTGTACTTGAGGGACTCAGGGTACAGCCACTCATTCATGCGCTCTTCCATGATCCCCATCATCTCATTCAATGTCCTCCAGGTGAACCTGAAGGTTCTTCCCCTCACAGTGGCAGTGAAGGAGAGCTTGTGGACTTGCTCCTTCCCATCAACCTTCTTGTATTTAACCTTGCAAGCGAGGGATTGACAGAAGACTCGCAGGACGTTGACGTTGTAGTCCTGGTTGATGCCCAGCCAAGGCATATACTTCTCCAAGTAAGGGCGCAGATGGGGAAACCCTAGATCATCAATCTTGTCCAGATCGATGAACAGCCCATGGTTGAAGTAGGGGATGGACGTCTCAAATTTGGCTGCAACCGGCTCCAATGCCCCATCTCTATAGACAGTGGGGTCATCCTCTTCAACCCTTTGCCTCTTGGAAGAAGGCTCTTCAGCGAACTGAACCTTCTTCTTTTTCCCTTTCCTCTTGGCTTCCCTTGCTTGCTCTTGCCCAGAGGTCTCAGCCTGTTCTGCCACTCTCCCAGAAATTTCAGGCTGATCCTGGATATGTTCATCCTGCCCTTGTGTATTCTGCCCAGAAACTTCATGGTGTTCTTGATGTTTATCGAGATGTTCTTCACGATGCCCAGATTTTCCAGAATGTTTATGACTTGATTTCCCAGATTTCGACTTGTGTTTCTTGGATGAAGAGGTTTTCTGTGTAACTGGGTTGGATTCATGAGATCCGGCCATTTTTGTGTGGGTTGGTGGTAAAAAGAGAGATGAAATGCGAGAAGTGTGTGAAGAAAATGAAGAACACGATGAAGAAGATGAAGGGAATTTCAGAGAAAATGGTGAGAGTGAAAATGATGCAAGTAAAAAGTGAAAGTGAAAAATGACACCCTATTTATAGGTAAAGTTACTAAGGGTAAAATGGGCATATATTTTCAAATGAAACCATACGTTTACACATTGGGTAACGTAAAATTTTTAATTGAAACGGCGCACCGTATGACATGTGTCGTTTCATCTTGTCAGATAGGGCACACCTTCTCATAGAGGGAGATGAAGCGTTTCTGAAGTGACGCGTCCCTTGGGCTGGCACTGGCGCTCTCTTGGCTTGATCATCCAGTGTCAATGAGTGATCATCCGGAAGTGGTTTTGCTTCCGGTTGCACTTGCTTAAGATTTAACATTGAGCACCTGCAAAAACATATATTGGCACTCCGATGCCTAAGTTAGTATTGTTGTAGGTGATAAACAATCAAGTATAATGAATAGAATTTACACTTCATTTGGGTTTACCATTCCTAAATCACCTCTTATGAAAGTAAATTGGTCAACCCCCAGAGGCTTGGTGAAGATGTCAGCAAGCTGTTGTTGTGTGGGGACAAACTGCACCTTGACATCCTTCTTTTGAACATGGTCTCTGATGAAGTGATGTCTGACATCAATGTGCTTTGTCCTTGTGTGCTGAACCGGATTCTTGGCCAGGCTGATTGTGCTTGTGTTGTCATAGAGGATGGGTGCCTCAGGGAACTCCAAGCCAAGATCTCTAAGTTGGTTCTTCAGCCACAGCACTTGGGCACAACAGCTTGCGGCAGCGATGTATTCTGCCTCAGTGGATGACAATGACACGCAGGTTTGCTTCTTGCTAGCCCAAGTCACCAGACAACCACCAAGGAAGGAGCATTGTCCACTGGTGCTCTTCCTATCTGTTTTATAACCTGCATGGTCAGAGTCAGAATAAGCCCACAAGGATTCTTGGTTTCCTCTGGGGTACCAAAGACCAAGTTCTTGTGTTCCCTCAAGGTATCTCAGGATACGTTTAACACATGTTAAGTGTGACTCCTTGGGGTTGGCTTGAAACCTAGCACACATGCCTACACTAAATTGAATGTCAGGCCTGCTGGCTGTTAAGTATAAGAGGGAACCTATCATTCCCCTATACATGGGCAGGCTGACAGATTTACCCTTTGCGTCAGCATCGAGTGCGGCAGTAGTGCTCATAGGAGTGTCATACTCCTTGCATTCATCCATCCCAAACTTTTTGAGTAGCTCTCTGCAATACTTAGCTTGGGAGATGAAGATTCCATTTTTCTTCTGTTTGATTTGCAGGCCTAGGAAGAACGTTAGTTCTCCCATCATTGACATTTCAAATTCACCCTGCATAGTCTTAGAGAAATCTTCACAAAGCTTTTCATTAGTTGCCCCAAAAATAATATCATCAACATAAATTTGGACAATTAGCATATCTCTATCTTTGTGAAGGACAAACAGTGTATTATCTAATTTGCCCCTTGAGAAACCCTTGCCCAGCAAAAAGCTGCTGAGTCTCTCATACCAAGCTCGAGGAGCTTGTTTCAGGCCATATAAAGCTTTCTTTAGTCTATACACATGTTTGGGGTGCTTATGGTCCTCAAAGCCAGGAGGTTGTTCTACATATACCTCTTCTTTAATATAACCATTAAGAAATGCACTCTTTACATCCATTTGATATAACCTAAAGCCTTTCATGGATGCAAAGGCTAGAAGAATCCTTATTGCTTCAAGACTAGCGACTGGAGCAAAAGTTTCTTCATAGTCAATGCCTTCTTCTTGGTTGTATCCTTTGGCTACTAGTCTGGCTTTGTTTCTTGTGATTTGACCTATCTCATCTAGCTTGTTTTTGAAGACCCACTTGGTCCCTACTATGGATTGATGAGACGGCCTTGGGACTAGTTCCCAAACTTGACTTCTCTCAAATTGATTTAGCTCTTCCTGCATGGCAATAATCCAGTCGCAGTCCTCAAGAGCTTGTTCAACTGAAGTTGGTTCGATTTGAGATAGGAATGCTCCAAGCTCAACTTCATTTTGAACTTGTCTTCTAGTTCTGACACCAGAAGAAACATCACCAAGCACTTGATCAAGAGGATGATCCCTGTGATGTCTCCTAGCTATTGGCAACTGTGCCTCCTCAGGCACGGGTTGCACTCCAGGTTCATCACTGGGTTCATCTTCTTCTTTGGGATTGCTTGTTGGTGTTTCTTTTGGTGGTGAGGAAGATGATGGTAGTTTTGGAAGATTAAGTATTCCATCATCCTCTGTGGATTGTCCCCATGTAGGAGTTTCATCAAATACAACATGCATGGATTCTTCTACAGTTTTAGTTTTCATGTTGTATATTCTATATGCTTTACTCCTAAGGGAATATCCTATAAATATACCTACATCAGCCTTTGGATCAAACTTACCCAAATTTACCTTTCCATTGTTATGCACATAGCATTTTGATCCAAATATTCTGAGGTGGCTGATGTTGGGCTTCCTCCCTTTGTATAGCTCGTATGGAGTCTTGTCCAAGCCCTTGCGAACATAGGCTCTGTTGGAGATATAGCAAGCAGTGCTCATAGCGTCCGCCCAGAACACTTGAGAAACCTCTTTCTCGTTGAGCATGCTTCTAGCCATCTCCATCAGAACCCTGTTCTTCCTTTCGACCACTCCATTTTGCTGAGGAGTTCTAGGAGTTGAGAAGTTATGTTCAATGCCGTTTTGCTCACATAGCTCAGAGAAGCTATGGTTCTCAAACTCTCCTCCATGGTCTGTCCTTATGGCTGTGATTTTGAGCTCTCTCTCATTCTGCACTTTCTTAGCCAGGACAACAAAAGCATCAAAAGCATCTTGCTTAGAGGCAAGAAACATAGTCCAAGTGAACCTTGAATAGTCATCCACCACTACTAGAGCATATAGGTTTCCACCCAAGCTCTTTACTCTCGCTGGCCCAACCAAATCCATGTGGATTAGTTCCAAGGGCCTGCTGGTGGAGACTCTCTTCTTGGTTTTAAACGAGGACTTTGTTTGCTTTCCTCGTTGGCAGGATTCACAAATAAAATCATGCTTAACTTTAAAAGAAGGAATACCTATAGCTAGCTCATTTTTAATTAGCATATCAAGTTGAGTAAAATTAACATGAGCTAACCTCTTATGCCAAAGCCAACTATTCTCGTCACTAGATATTAAACATTTTTCTTCTAGCTGTTGACATAAGTCCAGGGTATATAGGTTTCCGTTTCTATTTGCCTTAAGTTTGCATTTTAAATTGGCCTTGTCTAAATTCAGATCCTGCTTATCAACTATTAAGCACTCGTTTGAATCAAAGATTACCCAATTTCCTTTGTTAGTGCTCTGGCTTACGCTCAGCAGGTTGTGACAGAGACCGTCCACTAGATAGACATCTTTGACTGGTATGACTTCTCCAACTCCAGTGATCTTACCACTTTGATTTCCTCCAAAGGTCACTGTGGCTCCATCTTTGATCACCAGAGATTTGAACTTGTCTCTGTCTCCAGTCATATGTCTCGAGCATCCGCTATCGATGTACCATTTTCTGTTCTTGGATGCCTTGAGACATACCTGAAATAATCAAACAACCTTAGGTACCCAACCTCTCTTGGGTCCTCTGTCATTAGTTTTTAGTGCCCTTGGTCTAGTATTGGCCTTAACCTTGGGCTTATGATCATTTGGAGCCTCTGGCCTAGTGCTGGCTCTAGGCTCTTGGGTTTTCCCTATGGAATGGTTCCAGGCTCGGGATCCTTGTCCTCTCTTGGTTTCCTTTGCAGGTGGAGGATCCTTTGTAGCCTTGGTTCCTTTAGGGACCCATTTGTAAGAGCTACTAGCTCCATGCTTCTTGGCATTACAGGTGGACGTGGAGTGTCCTTTCCTGTTGCAGTAGTTACAGAAGCTGAAGGGTGAGGAGCTATGACTAGTGGCTTTATGGAAGAACTTTAAGTAGGGCTTTACTTTAGGTTCTACCCACTTTTTCCCTCTAGGAGTATATCCTAAGCCAGTCCTATCCCTATAAGCCCTTTGATTCATTAAGATTATATTTAACATTTCTGAACCATTTGTAAACTTCTGCAGGGCATTTTGCAGCTTGTCTTTCTCAGCTGAGATTTTGCTGCAATTAGGGCAGCTCTCAAGTGTTGGGGCGTTGGGTTCTACTTGGGGAGAACCTTGGCCATCCACTACCGGAAGCTTTCTAGCTTCCGCTAGCTCTTCACTTAGTGAGTCCACGTTGGACTCAAGTGATTCCTTTTTAGTTTTCAACACTTTATAGGCTTTACATAGTCTAGAGAATTCTTCGTGAACCTCATTGTAAGCCTCTTGTAGTTCAGAAAGAGTTACCTCATGATCTTCGTTGGTGAGGTCAAGATCTGAAGATGCTTCCTCATCATCTTCTCTTGCTACCAGGCAGAGGTTGGCAACTTCTTCTTCATCACTTGCTTCGTCATCTGAGCTATTCACCCAAATGGAGGAGACGAAGGCTTTTCTTTTGTCTTTGCCTTTTGACCTCTGCAGGCTGGGACACTCAGCCTTGAAGTGACCTGGCTTCTTGCATTCAAAGCACACAGGGACCTTTTCCTTCTTGTATCCCTTCTTCTGGCTGGAGTCACCTCTCTGATAGCCTCCTTTCTTTCTGAAAAACTTTCTGAATTTCCTCACCATCATAGCCATCTCCTCATCGTCCATTTCCTCCTCATCATCCTCATCATCATCATTGATCTCCTTGCTGGGAGCGACAAGAGCAAGGCTCTAAAAGATTAGGAGCTGCACAAGGACTCAAGCTTTCTCTCACAAATCCCTTTGTCATGAGATCCTCCACTTGCTTTTCAAGCTCCTTTGTTTCTTCTAGATTAGGAATTGTAGCTCCAGGAATGAAATCAATTTGATGTTCAATTCCTCTAATGGGTGGCAAGCCAGGGGAAACTTCTTCAGAAAACACATCACCAAATTCCTGCAACAAAGAACCAACAATGAAAGTAATGGATGCACAAGAGGGGGGGGGGGTGAATTGTGCTTCAAAAATAAATGCTCAAATAAAATAACACAAGATTTATACTGGTTCGGTCTACTTGACCTACGTCCAGTCCTCAACCACCCAGGCCGAGTTCCACTATATCTCAGGTTTTAAATCGGGTTCACCTGAAACCTTACAACCGCAAGTTTTGCACGGGATCACTTGCAACCTTACAACTACAAGTTTTACACAGGCTCACTTGTAACCTTTCTAACTAGTTCCCCTCACACCAAGCAAGGGGTTAACCTTTACACTTAAAGGATTTTTCTGACTAAGTTCTCTCAAAGAACGAATGGTGTTACACACTTAAGTACAATCAATGCTCTTATAACAAGAAGAGACTTAACAACAAAGAGTACAGAATATGTAGATGAAAAGGATCACTCGATGTGTTAAATGCTCTTTACTTTTCTGGGCAGCTTTGAATGCTTGAAGGTGTTCTTAGTTTCTCGCTCTAACTTCTCTCAAGAATATTCAAAGATAATTGATTGCTTCATAAATGAAGTTGAGCTCCCTTATATAGTCTTCAAACATTTTGAACTCTTGGTAGGTGGGCTAGCCGTTTGAATATGGCCGTTTTTCCCCATGTTACCGTTTGCCCAATAAATGCTTCATCAATGCATAGCAGGGTTGACTTGCTTTATCTCTGAAAAGTAGTCCTGACATCTCTGCTCTGACATAAGCATTCTGACACTGCATCTCTGAACGTTCTGACATTCTGATTGCTTGCGGAAGCAAAATCACATCCGGAAGCAACCTTACTTAGTGTGCTGCACTTGAACGTTAGTTTAGCAATATAAGCACATAGTCACATGCAGTGGGTGTTCTCTTAGTCTATGATGTATCCGGAAGCACTTCTACATCCGGAAGTAAAACCACTGGATGAAGGATTTAGTTCACTATTACTCACTCTCGCTCAGTGTCCTTCAATCCAACAGTCAGCGCTAGTCACTAAGCTATCGGAAGCACTTTCACTTGACGTGGTAAACTCACTGACGCTTAGGGTTATATCTATTCTATCAGTCTGCGCCAGTCACTAAGCTATCGGAAGCACTTTCACTTGACGTGGCTTATGTTCACTGACGCTTGGGGTTATTCTATTCTATCAGCCTGCGCCAGTCTAAATCTAACAGGAAGCAATTTCACTTCCGGTTGAATCATAGCTTAGTCTTAAGGTTTTGTGTACCTAATGCTCATGGACAAAGTTAATTCCCTAGTGAGTTACTCGCTGCCGCTGGGGGATGAAACATTCATCCGCGTGCGCAAATCCTAGTCTATCCGGAAGTAAATCCACATCCGGTTGCACTCTTTCTTGGGATTCTATGTTTACCTATTGCTTTCTAAGTACTTGGCCTATTCTTTCATATTTTAGTCTTCATCAAAACTTAAGATTCTAACAAACAACACTAGGAAAAGAAATGTTATTGTCACTAGTGTTCAAAAAGGACTCCTCACTCCTCACTTCACTCTCTTTAGCATAAAAACTCATGTTCTTCTTTTCTTCTTTTCTCTCTTCTTTCTTTTGAACTCTCACACTCTCTCTTTTTCTCACTCTCTTTTCTTTTTGATTTATCTCTCTCTTTTCTCTCATTTTTTTGATCACTCATTTTCTTATTTCTATCTCTTTTCATTTTGAGCTGATCCTCATAAACTTCCTTTGGAGTCAAAGAAACAAGTGTAATTGGTTTGTTGTTCTTCACAAAAGAATATCTATTTGTGACCCCATCTTTCTTCACTTTGCTATCAAACTCCCATGGTCTCCTTCCATTCCTATCTCCTCCATAACCATATTCAAACTCTCCCTTACTATCAATTTCAGAATTAAAGTCACCCATTAAAGTCTCCTTTCGCCTATCATACTTTCTAGGCGGTCTCCCTCTTTGTAGTCTCGCAATGATCTCATCCTTTCTATCCAATCTATCCCTTATTTCTCCAAAATCCACTTCCATTCGTGCAAAATGTTGTTGTATTTTCCTCATGTTAAGTTTTGCACTCCTTGAATTGTTGTCACCATTGGATGTTTCACATGCACTAAACATTATAACTCAAAAGATGATGTTAGTGAAATGAAATACCTCACAAATTTCTCACGTGTTTCACTCAAGAATGTCACTCTACACTCGTGTTTCACAATTTTTGGCTTTTAACTTGATGTACAACACTCTTGCTTTTTTCCACTCTTAGTTCCCTCTTGAGGCTCTTTAAAGAACTAAGCAATTTAATCAAATCTTTCACAACTTGTGGAATCAGCACAACACTTAGAAATTTTGAACATCAAATAGAGTGTAACATGTAGAAAGAACAAAGGGTAGTTTTAATAGCACAATGACACAAATTGCAAGAATTGATTTTTTTTTCTGGGTATGACTACACTTGCTAATAACAATCTCAACACAACAATTGCAATAATCCTTTCTTTCACTTTTTTTTTCTACTCTTTCTTTCTTTTTTTTTTGTTTTATTTGTTTTTTTTTTGCAACCAAACAAAATTGAACCCAAAAAATTGAAATATCACAGAATCAAAACAAATAAAACACAAACAGAATTTCCAAGCCAAATGAACCCAGAAATTTCCAGAAAACGCGTCAAATTGAAACAACTCTAACTAGCGAACGAAACGTCGGATTGGGACGATTCCAAAACGAGACGAAAGATCAGATTCTGAACTATCAAAATGACATACTACATGTTGCGAAACTCAAAGGATAAGTTGACGAACAAATAGAAACAATTACGACCTAAAAACAGAATCAGAAAAGATGAAAAGACACAAAACAATGAACAAACAAGAACACAAAGAACCTGAGTTTAGATCTGAAGCTCTGATACCAAGATGATGCGAACCCACTAGGGATAAACACGGACCCACAACAATCTAAGATGAACACAACCCCAAGAAAGCTAAACAAAAGTTAGAACGATCCACTTGAACCCTTGAGCACTGAAGAACAAGGACCCGAAGTGTTGGAAGACGCCACAAGGTTGATCAATCCTTGATAAGTCTGTTAGTTCAATGAAGAACCCTAGAGAGAAACCCTCTCAACAAAGTGCATAAAGCAACTTCTAATTCTCAAATTCAAGTCTGCCTTCAAAAGAGGCTTACAAAGTATTTAAAGGTTACAATAAAGCAAAGTTTAACCTAAAATTCGCACAAAAACAATGGGCCAAAATTAACAAGTGTTTAAAGCCCAAAATTACATTATTTAAGCACAAATGAAGTTTCCCATGTGTAGCTCTTGGTCCAAGCCCTTTAATTTGATGTCTTTGAGCCCAAAATATGATCAACATCTCCATGTTTAACCCAAGTAACATTTGTGACGTTTTCAACATCTTTATTTCCAATTGTTGAATCAATTGCGATTTGCCTTGCCCAAGCTACTTGCACTAGTCCATTCAGTGCCTCCTTAATGCTCTTGGATCTGGCTCTTGTGATTGGTCCGCTTGGAATCTTTAAAGGATCATTTGAAGTTGATTTGTCCCCTTGCTGGATCTCATCAAAGGTAGTGGGTGAGTGGAAGGAGGGAGGAGAAAGAGGGGGTGGAGTTGGTTGAGTAATTATTTACTCCTTCCGGTCCCTAATATAAGAGCTAGCCGCAAAAAAAGTGCTTCTTAAGAAAACATGTGAATGTTAGTTGATTGTCTGAAGTTAATGCTTATTTTCCAATATCACCCATATTTATTATGATACTTTAAGAGAGAGAAATATATAAGCATTAATAAATATGAAAGAGAGTTGGGGACAAAGTAGGAAAAAATGCATTAAATGATGAGAGAATGTGAGATGAGCTCACATATGATATATTAGAGACCAAAACCATTCAAATTTTGGGCTCTTATATTAGGGACCGAAGGGAGTATTTTAAAAGTGGGACCCACATTTTCAAAAAATTATATTAATTAAGTCATAAAGGGTATTTTAGTATTTTCCAATAGCCTTGTGTCCAAAATAAACCATTTTTATTGTTCATTGACCACAATAAGACTATTTATTGTTTGTAGGCTAAATTGATGCTTTGAAAATAGTTCATAGGCCAAAATGATCTTTAACCCAACAATCAATTTTGTAATACTGAGAAAATGAGCCCCACATGTTCCTTATCTCTCCCTTTTCGCAAACTTCATCTATTCATTCACACCTTCTCGTGTAGCTAGTGTATGGTTTCATAAGAATAACAATTAATCAGACTCTTCGTTCTTTTTTTTCAAAGGAAATTCATATTATCATCCAAATAAAATATGTCATAAGTAATGTTGATTATGGTCCACCCTTAGTGGATTAGGACCAAACCCAATTAGATTGGAGGCTATTACATAAATATGGGAAAATATAGGTAAAATGAGTAATTTTCCCATTATATTTTTATTCAAAGATAGTGACTTTTGACAAAGGGTTACAACTCTTCTATATATAGTGTATAAATAGAATAAGGGTGATGGAAAAGTTAATCTTGTTTTTCTTATTCACATAGAAAATTCATTTTGTCTTTCCCCTTCTTTTCACATAGTGCATCTGTCGTATATTGTAATCGAATTCCAAATGGTGATATAATTTCGTGTAGGTACACGGTCAAATTCGTCATCAAACCAGGCATGCCTAAAACCCTACAGTTGACAACAAACCATAACAACGACAAACAAAAGTAAAGCTAATATCAAGTAAACAAAAACAATCTAATAAGAGACAGTACGACGCCGTTCTATGTAACTCCACTTTGTGATGACAAACTCCCCCATGAAAAACACTATAAAAGTGATTGGAAGTGGTAGTTGTTGTACCATGCTCCATCGACCCCACCCCCTTATATATCAAAGTTGCTTTCACATTTACACTAATAAGAGAATGAACAATTTTGGAAATCATTGTAAATGTCCTAAATAACAAGAAGAAAATGTCAAGGGACAGTGACCTAATGGATAGAAAAGTGAGATAAGGCATCTCCCCGCCTTTAAGGTCCTGGGTTCAATACTTGGTGCGCCTTACCCGGGCAAACTCGGATTAGTCAACACTCAAAGAGTGTCGACTCTAAGCAAAAAAAATAACAACAAAAAATAGATTTAATCACAAAGAGCAGAATGTCTCCCATGGACATCTTAATCTTCCAAATTCAAGATATATTCAACATATCTATCTGTTTGTCTTTTCACAACCCAAAACTCGTTGTTTTGCTGCGCTCATCTACTATAACATTTTCACTAAAAGTTTTCGAAAAAAATGCGCTGTAAATATTGATATGGTTTCTAACAAATACTACCTCCGGTCCTAAATATAAGATCTAGATAACTTTTTTTTGGAAAGATTAAGGTTACGAAATAGGTTACTAAATCATGATATATTTGATATCTTTTTAAATTATCCATTAGCTTATAGGTAAAATAAACTAGTTTGAGGGAAAAAATTAGGTAAATCAATTTATAATTAACTTATTTTTTGCTGTTTTTAGGATTTTTCAAAAAAGTCATCTAGGTCCTATATTTAGGACCGGAGGGAGTATAAAATTCAAGTACACATATAACTTTTTTTTGCAAAAACCTAAAACATTTTATTTCTTGAACGGAACTGCTAAAACCATGTGAACAGATATTTGCAACTTGTTCTTTCAAAACTTCGTTGACCTAAACAATTAGGCTTGTATGGAAAAAAAAAATAAGATCTAGGTTTGAGTTTAAACCTAGGTTTTAAAATCAGGGCAAATAAACACTCACAGTTTTTTAGAATAGTTTTTTTCTATCAAAACCTAAATTTCAATTAAATCAGACGAACACTCATAGTTTTTTCATAATAGCTTTTTTAACTGAAAACTTAGGTTTGAAGCAAAAACTTGGGTTTTGCTAGAAGCTATTTTTTTGCTCAGAACTAGAAGCTATTTTTTCAGTTTTTTAAAAAGTTATTTTCCAGAATCTATGCTTCAAAAGATTTTTCCATCTTTTTCTCATAATCTATTTTCCAAAAGCTATATTCAAAAAGACCCCCAGTTTGCTTTGATTAATGTAAGACTAAAATTTTATTTTACCAACAATGTAAGACTTGAATCCCAAATTTTTAACTTATTGTCACAAAGTATTCCGAATAAATAGTGACACATAAATTAGTAAGGGAGTTTTCATCAAAAGATTCCAATGTACATGACTACATAACATATTTTGGTGAAACCAACACTCTTCTATTACAATTATTTAACTCAAATAATGTTATTAATTGCCAAAAATTGATTATATAACTCTTATTTTTTTAGAGTTTGTTTGGATATAGGTTGTGGAGAATAACTTCTGAAAATAGATTCTTGAGAACAACCCCTCAAAAAGATGAAAAAAATAGTTTCTAGGAAGACCTAGATTTTCTTCCTCAAACCTAGGTTTTTGGTTAAAAAGCTATTCGGAAAAAATTTTGAGTGTTTGTCTGACTTCATTAAAACCCAGGTTTTAACAGAAAAAACTATTATAAAAAAGGTGTAAGTATTTTTCTGACATGATTTTAAAACATAGGTTTGAGGGTATGCCAAACAGGTCTAATCCTCACAAATTAATTAATAATTACATGCTTCATATAATAAGCACCACATTCATTTTTCCTTTTGGGACTGTAATAAATGAAAGCTTGAAATTCTCCCTTTTGCCATCTGATAGGTATTCATTCCCTATTTAAAATGAACCAACATTATTGTCCTACAATTTATTGTATTTTTATAGATTTTTACACTAATCAACTCTATTATTTCTGTTTGAGGTAAAAAAACTATTATTTCTATTCATTTTTTTCTAACACTACACTTATTCTCACTTTCTCCCATTAACACTTTATTTATCCCTCTTAAGTTTTACTAGCCCCTTATAAATGAGAGTATTCTTTAATAAGAACTTTGTACCTTGTAAAAAGAACGCGAGGAGCACAAGGATCAACCGCATAGATTTGATGACATCATAACGAATTATAAAAAAGGGTCAATCCAGTTCTAGTCCTCACTTGGTGATGGTGCCGGGGAAGGGCATATACTAGGCAGTCTAACATCTGCTTTTTGCAACGTGGCTGATTTGAACCTACGACCTCATACCCACACAGCAAGCGAAATTACCGTTGAGTTAAGCCAGTCTTTCACAACATAACAAATTATAAAGACTACTTAACATGGATAAAAGTACACAATTAACCAACTATAAAGACTACTTAACATGTCCTGGTAAAAAAAAAGACTGCTTAACATGTCCTTGAAAAAAAGAAAGAAACCTTTATATTCATGTTGATTTAGCCTTCTGATTAATAGTTCTATCTTTTGTCACTAATCATCAAATGGGAAAAGAATGACGAGAAAGGCAGAATGCCACAAAAAGTCCAGACAAACTTAATGATTTGATTTTGATTGCAGGAAATTTCGTTTGTGTATAGCCTTTCGCAACCAATCCTTGTCCACCGCCTTCTCCATCAGGCGCTGCCAGATACGTTCCCATTTGAACATGACACGCTTCAATCGCACACTTCGTTTTCCACTATACAGATAGCTAATGTAGTCCTTAATTAGCTTCGTGAGTTCCTCGCCAGTGAGGACATAAATATACTGGGAAAAAAGTGCAAGTTAGCTAGTTACCAAATATAAAATGACATAAACTTGACAGATTGACGTGAGTGAAAAGTACTCTCGTCTCTTAAACAAGTGATTGGGGGTTCGATCCCTAACTTAAGCGAATGGTGCAAATTCACAGGCCAACTGTCTACCCTTATATGGGACTTCAGAACAGCGAGGGATTAATCTCACTTGACACACGGGTGAGAATACCCTTTGGAAACCAAGAAATATAGAATGACAAGGTAAATCTTTAACCATCAACAGTGTGAAGATAAATGCTACTTTCTCAGTCCTTGAAATAATACTCCTTCTAGTCCTACTTGTAAGACCACTTCAATTTTTTTTTAAGAAATTAAAGATGCAAAATTAATTAACTAAATTGCCTACAAATATCATTTTTCCTCAAAATTAAGTTACTTTACCTATAAACTAACCTATAATTAATTACATTTGGCATGTTATAATTTAAGTGTCTAATTTCCTTCTTTAACTTTCACAAAAAAGTCAAAAAGGTCTTATATTTAGGTCCAAAGGGAATATCTACTTCTACCTGGAATGGATAAAGGAAAATAGATAATTGTTATTTGTCAAAAATAAGTGTTGTTTTCTATAAAATAACATTTAAATTCATTCATTCAAACTACCTTTAGACACAAAATTCTATGACATGTGCATTCAACAGGGGTAGTTCATGAGAAATGGTTGACATGAAAATTTTTAGTGGGGTCGGGGGGGCTTAGGAACCCTCCCATTAGCTTTTATATTACTTCCTCTTTTCCTAAATATAAAACCTAGATGATTATTTCTGAGAATCCTAAGAAAGCGAAATAAACCACTTAATCATAACATATTTTGCATATTATTAGATCATATGTTAGTTTATAAGTCAAATAAACTAGTTTAGAGAAAAATTTACAAAAATCAATTTTTAATCACCTTATTGAGTTTTATTAGGATTTTCTAAAAAAAAGTCAATCAGTTATTATATTTGGGAACGGAAGGAGTACAATAGTATATTACAAGCTTAACCTACCTTCACATTACTACTTTTCCTAGAAGCTTTCATTTATCTATGAGATAATTGCATCTAGGTCCCAAGCAAGAGATTTAATATTAAATAGATCTACGGACAACTTTTTCATTTGTTAACTAATGCTATTTCAGTTATTAATAATATGGGTCATTAATAACTCATTGGGACTTGTGTTTGGTTATCCGTTTATCTATTTTTCATTTTCTCCATTTTTAATAATTGAAGATAAATTAAGGCCGAACTAAGACTACTAAGATGAGGCAATTCTATGGTAGCTAAAACAACCTATGCTGAGAGGAGAGAAGAGTACCAGAAATAGAAATCCAATGGTAGCTAAAACAACTTGGACAGTCTCATTGGAGTTACCAGCAAAGCCTCCATCCCCTGATCCACCAGAGCCACCTCCCCCTCCTCCACCTCTAGGTGGCTTAACCCCACTGCTCCCATTGTCATATGTTTGCTTTTCAATCTGCTCCCTTAATATCTCCTCAATTGATCTTCCCTTAAATTTTTCCATACCATTCCATAGATAATCCTAATAAATATTTATCATGTTTAGTAACAGGCACAAATATCCATACCATACCAGAAAAGTAATAGATAACTATTAGGGATGATAGTTAAATGGGTCTAACTGACACTCATTACATCTGTATTTACTCAAGATAAAGATAATAGATCAAACAAAATTCTGAGCACTTTAGAGAGTCAATAAAATATAGGTTCGTTTCAGTTCATCCTACTTGTTTTCAGGTTGAGCAACTTCAAATATGCACTTTGAAAAAACAATACTTAAAGGTTTTAACTTGCCTGTGCCCACCCAACTGCACCTGCCCTTTTCAATACCTATATCAATATGCTTTATTCGCAAGGAAAAATATGAAAACACGTGCTCCTTTAACAACATTTGCATGATTTTTCATTTAAATTGTAAACTTATCATGCCACCATTGGAATACAATACACTTTTCATGTTTCAATTGAAAAACCTAATAGTAAGATATAATGAGTTGCATGAAAGTCTAGTTCTTATTCATAGTTGTAGTTATAGAGCTAATGCAGCCTGTGAAAATGTGTATGGAGAATATTTTTCACGGCTACACCCCAGCAAAATGCGTTTGAGCATAAAATATACATTTCTAATAAAACATCCAATACCAAACAATAAAGCCAAATTGTAGTACCTCATTATTATTTTCCATCATTCCTCTTCCACCAGCCAGGCAAATTTGATGAGACTGACGTGATCTTAAAATAAGCACATGATGCAAGGAAGTTGAGGTGTTTGCTTTTAAGCTCAAGGATGTGCAAAAGGGGGGATCAAATTTTTGTACAAATGTACATGATTGAGGTCGGAGATGATGCAAACAAGATACTTTTTTGAAATAGGGCAAGCAGCAGGCTGCAACTTTGGTATCCATTCTCATCAAACAGGTCAGATACCACAAAACACGTTACACTTCATCACTCAAACAGATTTTATATCAAAACTTTAGCCAAAATTTTACCTAAAAGTGCAGAGAAATCAGTAAGATGCATATAACATTGACGTTTTACCAATGTAACAGCTCAAAATAAACTGAGTGTTGCAGTCCAATCTAAAGAACAATAATTGGCTATTCCTTAAAAATACTACCAACTCTATAGCATCTTCTGATCACACAAGCTACATCTCTCAAACAGCGTTGATTTCATCACACAAACATGTTCTCACAATGACAAAAGATTAATAACTCTGAAAAACAAATATCATAAATCACCATAGAGACAAGCAAATTTAGCAAACCAAGAAACAAAACAGGGAATTAGGGCTGCCAAATTTATCAAATCCAAAATTCCATAAAATACATGCCAAATGAACCAACTCCTTCAAACCATTCAAACCAAAATTCCATAAAACACACTTTATGGTCATCTCACAAAACCCCTTAAAGGATTTTGAAGGCATTAGAATTCCACTCCTTCATCATGCTAAGTTCCATTCGTCAAATGCTTAATATTATTACTCAAGCAACATTATCAAGTGTTCAGACCTTCAATATCATAAGCTTTTTTTTTTTATCCCAGAGTATACCAATTGACCAAACAATATAGGAACATAATATCCATAATAGAGGCAGATAAAACCTAGGGCAAATTCCCAATCATACACAGACCTATATTTCCCCCCACTAAAATTTTTATAACACGCAAAGTCCATATCATACAATGTTTTTTAAAATTTCTCTAGCAGATAATTTAAAGAAAATACCTTAATTTCCAATTGATTCACGTAAGGAATGAAAACGTAAAACAGAGAAAGAAACTGTGCGACGGCGTCCGACACACAGCTAGCTGTACAGGTGCGGAGTGCTGAACAAGAAAAGAATTGTCGCGAAGGTGCGTTATGTTGGGATATATATATTTATATAGTAAAACGCAGTCGTAAAATTTTCAGGGACAATTTATGATAAAATAAAAATGTTTTTACCGGACAATTGCAGCTAAGTTCAAATAATAGACTTAATTTTAAAATGGTCCTAAGAAGTTGTTTTTTTTTTTTTTGACCTTTTTCCTAAGAAGTTGTTAATATGCACTATTAACAAGTGCAATATTCTTCAGTAACAAGTGGTAACAACTCCAAACTTATATGAAATTAAATCTCTTCTTATTTGGGACCTTAGTGCAATTGTCCTGAATTTTTAAGTTCTTCCATGTTTTTTAAAAATTATTTTGATATTAAATTGCTACTAATATTCTTAAAAAAAAATCCATATTTGGAAAAAATAGTTATTGCAAATGTTTGATTTCTTTTATTTTTTTCATTTTTTGAATGTATAACTTGATTTATATAAAACATGTATCACTTGATGAAAATGATATTTTAACAACTATGTATTTAAAGAAATTAGCGGAATAGTAATGTAATTTAATATTAATAAATTAAATAAGTCAATATCAATTTGTTTTTTTGTATGAAACAAAATGCAAATTTCTCTAATTTTCTATAATTTTTTATTACCAGCTATTATTGTGTTTTTAAGTATTAGTTGTTGAATATGTTTAGTTTTGGTGATGCGAAATATAGATTTGAGTAGAATGAGCAAAAAGAAGTTTAGGGAAAATTAATTTGTAATCCCTCACAAGGGACTTAATAATAGAAAAATCCCACAAACTCCACATATTAAAGTAGGGTCCATAAGGACTTTACTTAAATATACCTTAAATACAAAAAGACCAAATTGTTCCTTCTTCCCTCCCTGTGACAAGGTCGTCATGGGCAGGAAATTGCGAGGTCATGTGCACGTATAAGAAGATCACATGATGACTCCCCATATTTAGTGGTCTTTAGGAAATATTTTTGTTGTATTTGGGGAGTCATTAATTAAATAATTAAGAGATTTGGTGTGAATTGAAAAGAAAGCGATTTGAGGTGTAATTATTTTGAAAATATGAAATTTAATTGAAATATGAAACTTGAAATAATAAAAGAAAATATTTTAAAGGAAAGTTTCTTATTAATGAGATTATATGATTGAACTATTGTGATTATTTCCTATTTCCTTCTCTTCATGAATGCAGATTTAATGAAAAAGGGAAATAAAGGGAAGGAGATGATTTGATTATGTGCAAGAAAATGAAAGAAAAGAAACTTAACATGCAAGGCAAAACAATATGGTGTTGGACTATTTTATTATATATATACACATGCAACTCATGAGGAAAGGAGGCTGGCTCATAATTCTTTCAATTCCTATAGCCTACACGAGATTCACGAAAGAAATTGAAGACGAGAGGAAGCAGATCACACACGTTCATATATTATTGACGCAAGGAAAAGAAGAAGGTGGCACCAGGGATGTATTACAAAGGCACACACACATATGTATTGACATCAACACACAAAAGGAAGGAAGCAGCTCCTCAATCTTGTCCAATTCTTACTCATTTGTAAACTTGTAGTATGTTTTTTTTTATTTTCACCCAATTCTTATGTTGAACCCTATGTGTGGCTAATTTCTTTTATAACTTAGAGTATTATGAACTTGTTTGTAACTTAGTATTTTATTTCCCACTATTTAGTTATGGTTAATTTGATTTAGTTTATTTAATCTTGCTATTATTGATTAACTATTTAGTGCTTGATCACCATTAGACATGTTTAGGGAATTTAGAATTGGACTCGAAAGAGGGAATTTTAAATAAACCATGAGATTAAATAGTGTATGATTGAATTTTTAATCTGATTTGCGACTACGATAGACATATACCAAGAAGCCCTACATAGTCACATTAGAGCGGTACCGATATAAATTGGCTTAATAAATTAGTGCAAGACATTGTGTAATTAAGCTAGGTAAGGATATAGGTCGAAACCGAAAGGCATTTATAGACACTAGTACTCTAGATTAGCTAGTTCAATTAATTCATAATTAATTTAGTGGGAATAAAATCTAAGAAGCAGACAAGGGATTAGTGACTCTAGGTTGTTCTTTTGACTCGTGAATTTCATATGTGTGAATATTTGTTTTATTTTATTTCTTAGATGTTAGGTAACTAAAATCAATTTTCTTGTATTTACTCAACTTGAACGAAAATAGGAGGTCTAATGCCTAATTATTAATTGTCTAAGTCTTTGTGGGATCGACATTGATTTACCACTTTACTAAAATACGATCCGTACGTACACTTGCAGAATTTTTATCAAAATTTTGGTAGCATCAATGTGCAACTCTAACAAGGTCATGGCCCACTCTGTGACAAGTTATCGAACAAGCATTTGACGAGGTCATGGGCAGAAATGAGAAAGTCATGCACATGTATAACAAGTTCATGGGTAAGGAAGAAGTGTCAATTTGATCTTTTGTATTTGAAGTATATTAAAGTAAGGTCCTTAGGGACCCTACTTTAATATGTGGAGTTTATGAGACTTTTCTACTATTAAGTCCCTTGTGAGAGACTACAAATTAATTTTCCCAAAAGTTTATATGAGAAGGATATCAAATCATAGAGAAAGTTAGAGGAAAATTGGTTGCTCCATTCGCTCTCTGGAGGAATCAGTTCATCATGGTGGTTCTTGAGCTTAAATCTTAAGGGAAATGACAAATAAATACCTCGGAATGTCCAAAAGGACAAGTAAAGAACTCAAACTTCCAAAAGTACAAGAAAGAAACTCACAGTTTCAAAAGGACAATTAAGAAACCAGACAATTGTTAATGGACATGTTATAATTGTTAATAGGTACGCTCCAGTTGTTAATTGTTCTATTTGAAATTGTGAGTTCCTTACGTGTCATTTTTTACGTTTGAATTTCTTATTTGTCCTTTTAGATATTGGAGGAGGATTGGTGGAGGGTGGTGAGTTTTGTTTGGGTGGTGGAGGAGGAGGGGTGGGGGCTGCCTGCAACAAGGAAGAGGAAGAAGATGGGGAAGAGAGAGGAGAGAGGAGGGGGTGAGGGAGGGTAGAATTTTTTAATATTTACTGTGGGGCCACATCCTCATATTTAATTTAGGTATAGTCCCAAAGGATTCTACTTTAATTTCCCAAGTTAGTGGGACTTTTCTAATATTAAGTGCCTTACAAGGGACGTGTATTTAATTTTCCCAAAACAATTTGTCATGCTGGAAGCTCAGTGTATTGCCACGTAGATTAATGAAGGTGGGCCCCACGCAAACACAAACGTCCGTTTGCCTCAAGTTAACGGCGATGCTAAATTTGTAACATTTTTATTTACAATGTACGGTTTTGCCCCATCCAATTTAGGGGTGCCAAAGTTGTCCATTTGAAAATTTACGGTGGCTAGTTTTGCACCTTTACCCTAATAAACAATTTCTCTCTCCCCCTTCATCACCATCACCACAGCCTCTGGTGGGACCCACATGAACATATCTTACGTGGCGGTGACAAGGCGTCGGGTGACAAATAAGGCCTTCACGTGGCGGCCACATAGGCATAGTAACGGTCAAACGTCATTGACTGTCTACCCAGGGTAGTTTTTAAACACATTGGTTACTTTGAGTCTAGATATGGGTTTGTTGTTAGTTCAGGGTGCTCAGTGCTCCTGGGTGGTTACTTGGAGGGTAGATTAGGTCCATTTAAAAGACACATGTGGCAAGCAGAGGTGGCAAAGCAAGTGCTTGTGTGGCAGCCACATAGGCATAGTAACGTTCAAACGTTGTTGACCGTCCAACTGAGGTACTTTTTAAACACCTTGGTTACTTAGAGTCCAGATACGGGCCTGTTGTTAGTTCAGGGTGCTCAGCGCTCCTTGGTGGTTACTTGGGTGGCAGATTAGGTCCATTACCCTATTATATTTTATCTGCAATTAGTTTGCATGCACTGTGGATGGTATTTGCATTTTGATTTCAAACGAGTGGTTAACTCCATTCTTTATGACCTTTGGTTATGTAATTGCATTTTTAGTGTTGGAGGGATTTGTATGGAAAACAATTTGTTTCTAAACTAATTCTCTGTATGTACAGTATACAGTATGGTGACTGTGACTATACATGTACTTTCACATATATGGGTAGGTATGTAGTTTCTAAATCAAATCTACTCCTCTGCTCTTGACTGTGATCTGCATTTACCTAATGTGTGTACTCCGTTAGTGTGTGTCTTTATATCTATTGTATGCAATGTTTTTGTGCTTGGTATTTGTGTGTGTATTCTGCTTCTCGATATTAAGACGAGTTTTGGTTTGTTGGCTGTGCAATTTTGTTCACTATTGCGGTTACGTGACTATGATGGGTCTGCTTTGTTTGCCTGTCATGATGGTTCTATTTGAAGATGAGATTTGATGTTATAGAAAAGGTTTAATATTCTGTTTGATTGAATTATAAGCTGCCACTTGTGCATTTGAAGTGTTTGTGTTGCCATGTGATGCAGGGAATGTGTCTTTGTGCGGATGGATGTGTGTTAATATATTCATTTATACTGCGTCGTACAATTGTATTTGAGACATAAATTTTTTTGTTGGTTTATCCAAAGTTTATACAATTCTATATATCTATAGTGCACATATTTATATATAGTATAGATTCATATATAGTATAGAATATAGAATATAGAATAGTATAGAATATCTTATTTCATCTTTAATGTATCTGCAGTAAGACATATATTGTTGGCCAAAACATAATAAATGAAAGACATATACTATTGTGATATTATGACTTTGATTGCTCAGTACGTGTGTTGGCCATTGTATTCTTTGTAAGTATAAATCTAAATTTCAGGCAAGTTGTTTTGCAATGTTATAAGGGTTATGCTTTTTTTTAACATCCTAAACTGTGTTTCCATTTTGTGTGACGTCCAGGGTTTTTGGCGAGCTGTTTCAAATTTTGGTTTGATGTCATTTGTAGCCTTTTTGGTGTTTTACCTTTCAAATGTACCCACCATTTACTATGTTGGTTAGTTTATATAAGTTTTGTGAGGCATGCACTGTTTCATGGCGCATTGCTTCCTTTCTTCTTAAGTGTGATATACATTGTATGAGAATGTCTCGTGTTTCCTCACTTAAAGATATACACGATGGGAGCGATAGGTGGAGTGTAGTTGTTCAAGTGCTGAAGAAGTGGAATGTGTTTCAGAAGTCATCACCTTCCGAAGTGTTTTATATATCTATGCTTCTAGTGGATTCCGAGGTAATTTCATATGACATAAAGTTAATGTGTTCATCTATTGTTTTGTGTTAATGTGTTCTGTTGTTCAGCCATTTAAACTGATTTTCACGCCTCAGACACATATAATGTTGCGGCCAAATGCCTTTCCTGATTATGTGCATGCCTACTGAATCTTGGCTGACATTGGTGCCCTAACTAAGGACACTCTAGTTAATCATTTAGTTGGTAAAGTGTTTCGTATGTTGTGATGTATATGTTTTCAACTTTTTTTTTCATCTAGATAAGTTTGTTTCTAAATTGAAGGATTTGCATTTAATATTGTTTTGTGTTATATATTATGGCTTTGGTTAAGACTGTTGGTCCGTTGGAAAAATTTTGCAGGGATGATGAGACAAAGTATAGACTTCGTATGACTTTGACCGACACTATGTATGTAGTTCCTTTTTGATGTTATACTATTCGCCATTTAGTCGACCTTGGTTTGAGACTCTACCTATTGTTTAATACAGTGGCAATGATGTTGATTGTGTATTGTTTGATGATTGTGCATGTCCGCCTATATGTGTCACACCATAGTTGTTATAAATCTTACATGGATCATATTTGGTCAAGCTGGTGAGTAATATGTTACATTCATTTGTTTACCTACCTGTTTTAATGTAGGTTCAAGTTACGTTGTTTTAGTTGTTTTAGGTTTTGTTTTAGGGTAATGGACCTAATTTGCCCCCCAAGTAACCACCAAGGAACGCTGAGCACCCTAAACTAACAACAGGCCTGTATATGGACTTTAAGTAACCAAGGTGTTTAAAAACTACCCCGGTTGGACGGTCAACAACATTTGACCGTTACTATGTCTATGTGGCTGTCACTCGAGCACCTGCTTTGCCACCTCTGCTTGCCACGTGTGTATTTTAAATGGACCTAATTTGCCCTCCAAGTAACCACCCAGGAGCACTGAGCACCCTGAACTAACAACAGACCCATATCTGCACTCAAAGTAACCAATGTGTTTAAAAACTACCCCGGGCGGACGGTCAATGACGTTTGACCGTTACTATGCATATGTGGCTGCACGTGAAGGCCTGTGGGTGGGGGTGGCGTGTAACATCCTGAAAAATTTAATTCAGGATTAGAGAGTGTTTTGGGAAATTTTGGAATTTTTAGGAATTTTTGGGATATTTTTGGAAATTTTGAGTAATTAATGTGCATATAATTAATTAAGAAATGAAGAGTTTGAAATATGAGGGAGTGGCAAAGCTAAAAATATTTTGAAGTTTAAAAAGTTTGGAGGCTGGTTTAAATGGTTTTAAAATTAAAAGAGTCCACTATGGCAAGTTTGGACTACAAATTATCATATACTACCCTTAATTCAGCAAACCAAACGCGCCCCTCCCCCCTTTACTATAAAAAAAAAACTGGACTCCCTCCTCCTTCTCACCCGCGCGCCGCCCTCCTCCCTCCGCCTTCCTTCTTCTTCTTTTTCCTTCCTCCTCCGTCCCTGCGCGTTCGCCGGCCATAGGGGGCTGACGGCGACGGCGACGGCAAAGCCGTCCTTTCTCACTTCTCCCCTCAGCCTCACCCAAAACCGTTTCTCTTTTCTTTTCCTCGCGTCTTCTTCCCTTCGCCCAGCCACCAACAACGGCGGCGAAGCTTTTTCCGGCGAAGCTACGACGGGTTGTTCATTTTCCGGCGCCGACCACATATGCAACCTCAGAAACAAAATTAGGTGAGCTTCTTTTCTCTGATTTCTTCTTCTTTTCTTCATCTCGAACAACATTTGAGAGGGAGTCCAAGTTGGGGTTTTGAGTTTCAGGTCTTATAACTTTGATTTATCATGCTAGGAAGAGGATTTGAGTGATTGATTGAAGATTTGTTGAGTTTGTACAAAAACCTAACAATTTGGGTGTTTAGGTCCGATGGTTTTCAAGAGAATTTGAGTTCAAAAATCTTTAATTTGTTTTGATAGGAATGTAATGGAGTTGAAAGATTTTGTTGCTTGTTTGTCTGTTGTTGAAGTGGGTGATTTCATAAAGTTTCATATTCTCCTTTTGTTTTATCCGTGTGTGATGCTAGTGTGAGAATGAAATTATGATTTCAGATTTGCTTGGGTAGAAGTCTAAAGGAGTTAAGAATTTATGTAACTTGTATAGGTGTGTGATAGAGTTGATAAGTAATTGTTTGCTGCTGAATTTGTTGATTTCCATTAAGGCAGAGGTAAGTTCTGTTTTGATAGGAGTTTATATATAAATGTTGTTTTGTTGTTTTGTTCTATGGAGTTAAATGGTTGCATGTATTCTTTATTGTATTGGCCGTTTGATTTTTGGTGGAAAATGGAGGAGATTCTAATTGATTATTGGATTGACAATTTTTCTGCCCATGGTTGGAGTTGTTGGTTTATTTAGTTTTGTTTAGGTTTCCTTTGGGCTTAGGAGTAAGGAAGTGAGAGTATACAAGTTTGGATGTTACATGAATGTATAAAACTGATACATATATAAGTGAAACTTTCCTGTTTTTCTTCTGCAATTGGCCCTCCCTGATTTGTACATACAAGTGTTGCAATTCCAAATGAAGTATGAGGAAATACAAGGTTTATTTATCCGTGAACTTGTATGTTAAATTTCAGATTTTAAAACTATAACTTTTGGGAGTTTGTTGGGGTTTTGTTATATGCAATTATATGTTCTGTTGTGGACTGTATTATGATCTTTATTTATTAAATCAGTTTTAGTGATGGGATCATAATGAAGAAGTGAAGTGAAAATTGGTATTTGCTTATTGTGAAGAATTTGAAGGATACATGTTGTTGCCATTGTAAATGTTTCTGTTTTGGTGGCTTCCTTGTTGCTTTAAAATGGAGTTTGCTTAGGTGAGATTATATCTAGCTTATTAGTTTTGTTGTATATCAAGGTTGATTGAGATATAACTTATAAGCATTGGAGCTGTAACATCCTAAAAATTTAATACAGGATTAAAGAGTGTTTTGGGAAATGATAAATGGAGAAATTAAGAATTTTGGAATTTTTAGGAATTTTTGGGGATATTTTGGAAATTAGAGTAATTAATATGCATATAATTAATTAAGAAATTGAAGAGTTTGAGATATAAGGGAATGGTAAAGCTAAAAATATTTTGAAAGTTAAGGAGATTTGAGGCTAGTTTAAGTGGTTTTAAATCAAAAAGAGTACACTATGACAAGTTTGAGCTGTAATTATCGAAAAACCACCCTTATTTCACCAACCAAACACACCCCTCCCCCCTTTTTAACATTGAAACACCGAACTCCCTCCTCTTTTGCGCAGACGCGTCGCCCCTCCCCCCCCCCCACCTTGCCAATTTTCTTCACTTCCTCTTCCCCACACACACCATTCGGCCACTCCCTTACTCAAAAAGCTTCATCATTTTGTTTCATCCTTCACTCCTCTTCATGAATCTGTAAAGCACGAACCCGATCCGTGCCTGAAAGAGGTGCTCCGATTTCGGCATTTTCCGGCGACGGTGGTTCTATTTCTGGCGAACGACGGCGGTGGGTGGCAAGGTGGACCATTGTTCTATCATTTTCAGGTGTTTTCTTCTTGTTTCAACTTCATTTTTCTTATTTCCTTTCCTTTCTTTTGCTCAAGCTCGGCAACTACTTAAGAGAAGGTGTTTTTCCGGCGTTCAAGAGCGGCTGCCGGCGGCGGCGGCTTCCTTTTTCTCATCCTTGAGTTCCGTAAGTCCTCCGATCATCGTATGATTTTGATTTTTGGTTTAAGCTCTTTCTTTTAAGTTAGGGTTTTTGTGAAAAATTGGACTTTAGGATTATTAAGCTACCATAATGATTGTTAAGTTGTTAATTGAAGTTTTGTGAGCATATTTGATGTTTAGGGAAGTGAGAAATTACCTTGGGAAGTTTTGAAGAATACCTAGGAATTCTTTAAAGTTGGGATTTAGGTATGTTGGATTTTTGGGAGTGTAATGTTATAATACTGAAATTGGAATGTATTGAATTTGGGTATTCTTGGGAGAAAAAAAAAAGAATTTTTGGAAGAGGTGAAGTAGTTGGGAATTTTTGAAGTTGGTAGTGGTTCTTGAAGTGTTGGTTTGATCATTTTTGAACCTTAGGAGTTTAATTAAAATATTAGGAATGCTTAGTTGAGTAATTGGAGATTTTTGGCAAAATACTCATGTTGTTTTTGAAGTGAGAATGTTATTTGGGAATTTTTGGACATTTTATGACTCTTTGAAATTAGGATTTGTTCATAAAGAAGTGTTGGAATAAATTGGTGGTTAAGAAATGCTTGATGAAGTATTTAGTGATGTTGGAAGGTTAGGTTTTAGATGGATTGATGTTTGTAAGGAATTTTGATAATTAAAGTGTTGGATAAAGAGGAAATTGATTAGATAAAGATAGGTTCAAGTTGATGGAAGGTTTGAGAAGTTAGGAAGTTACTTTAAGTTGTAGAATTGATATTAATATGGTGATTTGGTGGTTGATGATTATTTTACACTTTTATGAGCATTTTTGTTTTCTTTAAAGTTAAGGTTGTTATGTGAGCTGTATGAATTAAAGTGGGAGTTAATAAATGTTGTGTAGATGTTATGGAGATGTTGAATGAGCGAAATTGTTTGAAATGGTGTGTTGGAGGAAGTTGGTAAATAAAGTTTAGAAAATTTGGTTATGTAAAGTTATGTTTAGGAATGCTTGTTGAAGTTATTTAATGATGTTGGAATTGGTTAGGTTGGTGTTTGGAAGGAAGTTTGGAAGTAAAGGGTTGAAGAAAAATGGGAATTGATCATGAAATAGTATGTTGGAAAAGTAATGGAAAGTATGGAAGATTGGAAAGGCATTTTGAGTTGTCAAATTGATGTAATGAAGTGGTTCTAGTGGACTTTAACATTTTCAATTGATTTTACAAGAGTTAGGAGAAATGGTAAAGTTTAATACTATAGACGTTATAATTGGCTAAGGGGATTATGGAGGTTTAAAGGATATAGATTAATTTTGATATTGGAAGTAATTATTACTGCAATAATTGTCTAGAATTAGTTTGAATTGGTGGTCAAAGTCACTGATATTGTGTCTTGACCATCAGCAGCTCATTATGTGATTGTAAACGGCGGCGCTTCGAGAGGAGCTCGCGGATGATAATAACAGAGGATATATGGTGCTGTTTTTGAGCTTGAACAGGTAATCACGCTTAACTGACTGTGATACTGAGGGTGACGGTAGTTGAGGATTTCTAAAATCCTCTTCTACTTTATATATAAATGAAATGTGTTCTGATTACTTTATATTTAAACGTGGGCTATAGGGTACCTTTCTAAATAAACCGTACTTTATATATATATATATATATATATATATATATATATATATATATATATATATATATATATATATATATATATATATATAAATCTTTTGTATGTTGCATGACACTGATTATTAGTACCGTCGGCCGATGTAACCATCGATTTGCGCAAATCGATAGGTTAATTGTACGGGTTCCTCGGATTGTAAAGGAACCAGGGATTTTCACATTGATTAGAGTGGTCCCTTGTTATGCTTTTCGGATTGTAGACCGGGCACAGTGTCACACACGTTTATTTCCGCCTATTGAGAGATGGATGCATTTGTTTTGTATATATATGTATGTATTGCGTGGTTTATGCAGGTTTTGAAAACCGTGGTACCCTGTAGACACTCCACTACCCCACTTCTGAGTGTCACAGTGAGTTAAGTTGTGATTACTGAGACATTGTTTTGTCTCACCCCATTCCCTTTATTTTTGCAGGTGATCATGCCCAGAGGGAGATAGTAGGGAAGGGAAAGGGATTTGCCGGCCGACACTGAGATAGTGAGTAGGCCGGAGGTGATTTATTATGAATATATATTGCCATTAATTAGGTTACATCCGCTTCCGCATCTGTTTGTAGTTATTTTGAATGATTGATTTGTTGGATGATTGTATTAGCTGTTTTTGCTGGTTTGTTGTTTGGTCACTGATAGTTAAGGTGTAACTATGACAGATGTCATAATTGTAGCTATGCTACGTATTCTGTTTGGTGTAATGGTTGTTTATGGAGTAAATGAGATATTGATTTGATGAATAGGGTTATGATGCAGAAATGTTCGTACAGAATTATTGGTACAAGAGATTTGCCTGATAATGGAAAGGCAATCCCTATTTCAACTGCCTGTTAATGGAAAGGCAATACTTGTTTTCCTAATACATATGTAGCAGATGATTATGGCTAAGAACATTTGATTGTGCCTTGCAATGATGACATGTTTAAATCAAATGTTTGTTTTTGATATAATTATTTGTACAGGTGTTTTGTAGTAACCATGTTCAGGAAATCCTTTTCCTAACATGGTTATATAAAATATTGACGACGTGATTGATTTAATGTGATTTCTTTATATAACCATGTTAGATGGGCCCCGCTCTGATATGGTTAACTTTTATGTAGCTTGCTTGATTTCTTTTGCTAACCATGTTAGGTGAATCCTTTACTAACATGGTTAAGACATCTAATTTTGATTGATATCGTTTTCTTTTTCTTACCATGTTAGATGTACTTTTGCTAACATGGTTAGACACCATTTGGTTGGATTATTTTGAGTATGTGTTTTATTAGGTGGAAGTGAGTAGGTTGATAAGGTGTTATTAGGAGGTATATTTCAACTTGGTATCAGTTTTATGGTAAACGATACCCTGCCTGTTGCATTGCATATAGAATGGCAATATATATTCCTTTCCCTTCCTATTGTGCATGATCACTAATCCTTGTTTTCAGGATATGTGCAGTTGAATTTTGTGGACAAAATTCCTATGGTGGGGAGAGTTAGTATTGGTGGATATAAGCTTTTCAGTTAAAGCTTATGAGTGGGATGTTAATTGTTAAAGTAAGTTAAGTTCTTAGTATACTATAATATAATTGTGGTGGGAATCGAGATGTTTGAAGCAGGAAATTGATTTGGAAGTAACTAAAATGAATAGATGTGTTGAGGTTGTTTTAGAAGTTAAGTGAATTAGTTGACTATCTTGTTTGAATTCAAATGGAATGTTTTGGACTTAAAGAAATTATTGCAATAAGTTGTGTACGAATTAGTAGAAAGAAGTTAAACCTTATGGCGATAATTAAATCGATTATCGTTGTTGGTTAGTTTCATTGTTGAATTAATGGTTCGAGTGAGATAGACATAGCTTAGGGAAGATATGAAACCAAAGATGACATAGATTTTGGGAACTGTACTGACAGGATGTAGATATACGGATTTATTTGACAAAGCAGGGGATAGAAATTCAATGTATTGAGAGATTGATAAGGAGTTAGGACGTTAATCGAATAAGGATTCTTCTCGGGGGTCCCGATTATAATTATGAGCCGGCCATAATCATAGTCGAGGCATCATGAGAGACTTTATTTGGTTAAAGGAGGTAGAATGTTGCGAGTAGGCTTCATTGAAGATAGAAAGATAATTTATGTGAATGATTAAAGACATTGGGTTATATTTGAATAATATTTAAGGAAGTTTTGACTCATAAGGCTATGGGAGTGTTTGAGTAGCTATTAGAACTTAGCTATGGAGAAATGAAAGTATGCTGCATGGAAATTTATATTTTGTAGTATAAGACGTATGGGTGACTCCTAGAGGTAATTTAACATTGTTTGATGAGATTAGATAGATTGGCTCGTCAGGATCTTGAAATTTGAAAGTATTTTGATGAGAATGTTTGGAGAAATAAATTGGATCAAGTTAATTAAATCTTTAATTCTTATGATTAAAAGTAAGTTGTAAATTATGGATCTTAGAATAATTTATGAGATGGGTTTTGAATTGAGGAACATATGAGTTGGAGTATTTTAATTGTAGTTTTGGAGTTCTAGATTTATTATATAATAACTATAAGGTTATGAGATGAAAATAAGTTGGTAGGAATTCTTTGAAAGAGAAAAGCCTAAGTATTATCGGAATTAAGGGACTGTTATTATTGGATAGTTATTATATGTTAGAAATTTTAATTCTGTAGTGGAATATAAAGACAATGTTTTAATTTTATTAGGTTCAATGGAAATTATGTTCTAGAAGAAGGTGCAGTTCAACAATAATTTTGGTCGGAATAATTAAGTTGAGATTATAGTAGAATGTGATTGTTGAAATCAAGGGGTGATCTTGAAATCCGAATTGTTGAGAGATTCATGGGTTACATTTGAGTTAGATGAGTTTAATTATGTGGTTTTACTAGAATCAAATATAATTTATGTGGGAAAAGGTTACATTAATGGTTAGAGGATACTATAGTTGACTCTAGGTGAGACCTAGCTTGTTTGAAGTTGGATGTGAGTTTGAATTTTCTCTTGGTTGTTAACTAAGCTTGGTTTCCTTCAAGGTATTTTAATTATGGGCATTTGAATTATGGTTATGTAATCTAAGGACTTATTTAGGTTCAACGATTATGGTTGAAGAGGTTAGTTCGGCTAATCTTGTTGTAGACTTTAAGTAGGAATTTAAGAATATCCTTATCCTTGAAATTAATTTATTTATACCAGGAAGATGAGAGTAATTAAATTTGGTTAATGTTTAGAAAGTGGTGCATGAACGCAAATTGAGTAATTGATGTTTTCATTTGACTGGGAATTTAAATTAGTTAGAGTGATAATGATCCTAAATTCTCTTTAATCATGAAGTTTTCATGATTCTTATATTATTAAGGGTAAGTATTGGTATGGAATTAAGGAATTATATGGATGGTGTTTGAGTTGATTTTTGTGATATTCAAATGGACGTAAATTATGTGAGAGACTCAGGAAATGGATTGGAAAAGCACTTTTAGAACATGATTCGTTGGTTCTATTCAGTTTGCATATGAAATAGAGATGAGAGGCTTTAGGTGATTATGATGAGTAGTGCTAATGTTTGAAATTGAGGAATGATGGTTGGGAAATGAAATAGTAAGATTTGTGTGAATTGTTGTGATTACCATCTATAGTAATTAGATTTAGATTTAGTTCGATGGTGTGGAGAATGAAGGAGGACATGAGTCGGTAAGACCTAAGTTGTTGTATTGAGTGAAATGAGTTGTTGGTTATAGTTGCGTGCGTTATGATGATGATGTGACAGTATGATAAGATAAGAAGTTAGATTAATGATCAGAGATTTCTTGGGGTTTTGAGAAGACGAGATAGTTCACTATGGTATTGTATGATGCTTAAACAGTAAAGTAATAAATTGGGGTAGCCTAGAAGGCGAGTAATAAGAATAGTGAGAGAGTATATAAAAGGAGCATGGTGAGTTGGAAGGCACGTAATAGGAAATATTTTTTTTAATAATAATCAAATGATGGTTTGTATGAGTTATTTTGTTTTTCAAAATCCTTTGTGGGAATATAGATAGAGGATGTATAATCTTAAATTTTAGGTTCGAATTTAATAGTTAAGCAATTGTCGTTTAAGTGATGTAATGAGGGAGTAGGATGTATATTAATAAAGGTCGAGTAAATAGACAATTGTTGCAAAAGAAAGAGATCTATAAGTAACAACGTTAAATGAGAGTAAATGGTGATCGATTGAGTTATGAGGAATTAGGGAGAACCTCTAGTTCTAGAAGTGTGATTCTCTAGGATCTGTTATTCAACCAATGAATAAATTTGTCTAAATAGATTTATTAAGAATTCATGAGATTGAGCATCGGTGAAATTTTCTTGAGAAACAGTTTATGCAAATAAAGGTTGAAGTTGGCCTTACGAGTGGAATACAGGGGGATGAGCAATTTGGATGAGCGACCAATTTAAACAATTATGAGTATAGAACATGTGATTTTAAGAATAGGTAAGTTATTATCAAACTGTTATTAAGGTGATTTAATTTAATGTTGAAATTGAGGTATGATCAAGGTTAAGATTATTAGATAAGGAAAGCATTACAAATTGAAAACTTCTTGTTTGAGGCTTAGTAAGAATTTTGGTTCATTTATTAAGATTAGGTAAGACGTGGGAAATAGTTTAGTGAACGTGTTGGAGAATATTTCTAGCATATGTTCAAATGGAGTCCTTGTCAAAATAAGGAGTAAATTTCTAGGGAATGATTATCAGGGAATTCAGAAGTGAGAGTATAGGAATAACCTTGGAGAAACTATTGGATATAGATTTAAGTCCATCATACTGGTAAAAGAACTCTATCCTAACTGGGAACATGGAATAGTGAAAACTATTTTAAGTATTAACCTCAAGATTTCAAAGTGGATAAACATGATAAGAAGTAGTATTGTGTGGGATTGAAATGAAGAAAGCTTAAGTCTTGACGTTGATTGGTTAGATAGTCATGATTTCCAAGGTGATGGAATTGTCTTTAATAGGAGATCTTATCACAGGTATTGATCTAAGGAATTGGCAAGGTATGGCTATTAGGGGTGAAATTTTTGGTAGGTGGTTAATGAATGACTCTCATGGTCATATAAGTCCAGGAAATTAAACAATTAAGGTGTGGTAAGGTTGGAATATGACATTTAAAGTTGGAAATAAGAGAAATGAAGTATATTAGTTTGACTAGAATTTGAAGTTTTTCTCCCCTACTCCAAGTTCATAGGCTGTATTGATAGGGTTATGCTATTTATTATTTTTAAGAGTTGGGATATAGTGAATTTTGAGGGCAAAATTCCTAAAAGGTGGGGAGAATTGTAACATCCTAAAAATTTAATACAGGATTAAAGAGTGTTTTGGGAAATGATAAATGGAGAAATTAAGAATTTTGGAATTTTTAGGAATTTTTGGGGATATTTTGGAAATTTGAGTAATTAATATGCATATAATTAATTAAGAAATTGAAGAGTTTGAGATATAAGGGAATGGTAAAGCTAAAAATATTTTGAAAGTTAAGGAGATTTGAGGCTAGTTTAAGTGGTTTTAAATCAAAAAGAGTACACTATGACAAGTTTGAGCTGTAATTATCGAAAAACCACCCTTATTTCACCAACCAAACACGCCCCTCCCCCCTTTTTAACATTGAAACACCGAACTCCCTCCTCTTTTGCGCAGACGCGTCGCCCCTCCCCCCCCACCTTGCCAATTTTCTTCACTTCCTCTTCCCCACACACACCATTCGGCCACTCCCTTACTCAAAAAGCTTCATCATTTTGTTTCATCCTTCACTCCTCTTCATGAATCTGTAAAGCACGAACCCGATCCGTGCCTGAAAGAGATGCTCCGATTTCGGCATTTTCCGGCGACGGTGGTTCTATTTCTGGCGAACGACGGCGGCGGGTGGCAAGGTGGACCATTGTTCTATCATTTTCAGGTGTTTTCTTCTTGTTTCAACTTCATTTTTCTTATTTCCTTTCCTTTCTTTTGCTCAAGCTCGGCAACTACTTAAGAGAAGGTGTTTTTCCGGCGTTCAGGGGCGGCTGCCGGCGGCGGCGGCTTCCTTTTTCTCATCCTTGAGTTCCGTAAGTCTTCCGATTTTGATTTTTGGTTTAAGCTCTTTCTTTTAAGTTAGGGTTTTTGTGAAAAATTGGACTTTAGGATTATTAAGCTACCATAATGATTGTTAAGTTGTTAATTGAAGTTTTGTGAGCATATTTGATGTTTAGGGAAGTGAGAAATTACCTTGGGAAGTTTTGAAGAATACCTAGGAATTCTTTAAAGTTGGGATTTAGGTATGTTGGATTTTTGGGAGTGTAATGTTATAATACTGAAATTGGAATGTATTAAATTTGGGTATTCTTGGGAGAAAAAAAAGAATTTTTGGAAGAGGTGAAGTAGTTGGGAATTTTTGAAGTTGGTAGTGGTTCTTGAAGTGTTGGTTTGATCATTTTTGAACCTTAGGAGTTTAATTAAAATATTAGGAATGCTTAGTTGAGTAATTGGAGATTTTTGGCAAAATACTCATGTTGTTTTTGAAGTGAGAATGTTATTTGGGAATTTTTGGACATTTTATGACTCTTTGAAATTAGGATTTGTTCATAAAGAAGTGTTGGAATAAATTGGTGGTTAAGAAATGCTTGATGAAGTATTTAGTGATGTTGGAAGGTTAGGTTTTAGATGGATTGATGTTTGTAAGGAATTTTGATAATTAAAGTGTTGGATAAAGAGGAAATTGATTAGATAAAGATAGGTTGAAGTTGATGGAAGGTTTGAGAAGTTAGGAAGTTACTTTAAGTTGTAGAATTGATATTAATATGGTGATTTGGTGGTTGATGATTATTTTACACTTTTATGAGCATTTTTGTTTTCTTTAAAGTTAAGGTTGTTATGTGAGCTGTATGAAATAAAGTGGGAGTTAATAAATGTTGTGTAGATGTTATGGAGATGTTGAATGAGCAAAATTGTTTGAAATGGTGTGTAGGAGGAAGTTGGTAAATAAAGTTTAGAAAATTTGGTTATGTAAAGTTATGTTTAGGAATGCTTGTTGAAGTTATTTAATGATGTTGGAATTGGTTAGGTTGGTGTTTGGAAGGAAGTTTGGAAGTAAAGGGTTGAAGAAAAATGGGAATTGATCATGAAATAGTATGTTGGAAAAGTAATGGAAAGTATGGAAGATTGGAAAGACATTTTGAGTTGTCAAATTGATGTAATGAAGTGGTTCTAGTGGACTTTAACATTTTCAATTGATTTTACAAGAGTTAGGAGAAATGGTAAAGTTTAATACTATAGACGTTATAATTGGCTAAGGGGATTATGGAGGTTTAAAGGATATAGATTAATTTTGATATTGGAAGTAATTATTACTGCAATAATTGTTTAGAATTAGTTTGAATTGGTGGTCAAAGTCACTGATATTGTGTCTTGACCATCAGCAGCTCATTATGTGATTGTAAACGGCAGCGCTTCGAGAGGAGCTCGCGGATGATAATAACTGAGGATATATGGTGCTGTTTTTGAGCTTGAACAGGTAATCACGCTTAACTGACTGTGATACTGAGGGTGACGGTAGTTGAGGATTTCTAAAATCCTCTTCTACTTTATATATAAATGAAATGCGTTCTGATTACTTTATATTTAAACGTGGGCTATAGGGTACCTTTCTAAATAAACCGTACTTTATATATATATATATATATATATATATATATATATATATATATATATATATATATATATATATATATATATATATATATATATATATATATCTATATAAATCTTTTGTATGTTGCATGACACTGATTATTAGTACCGTCGGCCGATGTAACCATCGATTTGCGCAAATCGATAGGTTAATTGTACGGGTTCCTCGGATTGTAAAGGAACCAGGGATTTTCACATTGATTAGAGTGGTCCCTTGTTATGCTTTTCGGATTGTAGACCGGGCACAGTGTCACACACGTTTATTTCTGCCTATTGAGAGATGGATGCATTTGTTTTGTATATATATGTATGTATTGCGTGGTTTATGCAGGTTTTGAAAACCGTGGTACCCTGTAGACACTCCACTACCCCACTTCTGAGTGTCACAGTGAGTTAAGTTGTGATTACTGAGACATTGTTTTGTCTCACCCCATTCCCTTTATTTTTGCAGGTGATCATGCCCAGAGGGAGATAGTAGGGAAGGGAAAGGGATTTGCCGGCCCACACTGAGATAGTGAGTAGGCCGGAGGTGATCTATTATGAATATATATTGTCATTAATTAGGTTACATCCGCTTCCGCATCTGTTTGTAGTTATTTTGAATGATTGATTTGTTGGATGATTGTATTAGCTGTTTTTGCTGGTTTGTTGTTTGGTCACTGATAGTTAAGGTGTAACTATGACAGATGTCATAGTTGTAGCTATGCTACGTATTCTGTTTGGTGTAATGGTTGATTATGGAGTAAATGAGATATTGATTTGATGAATAGGGTTATGATGCAGAAATGTTCGTACAGAATTATTGGTACAAGAGATTTGCCTGATAATGAAAAGGCAATCCCTATTTCAACTGCCTGTTAATGGAAAGGCAATACTTGTTTTCCTAATACATATGTAGCAGATGATTATGGCTAAGAACATTTGATTGTGCCTTGCAATGATGACATGTTTAAATCAAATGTTTGTTTTTGATATAATTATTTGTACAGGTGTTTTGTAGTAACCATGTTCAGGAAATCCTTTTCCTAACATGGTTATATAAAATATTGACGACGTGATTGATTTAATGTGATTTCTTTATATAACCATGTTAGATGGGCCCCGCTCTGATATGGTTAACTTTTATGTAGCTTGCTTGATTTCTTTTGCTAACCATGTTAGGTGAATCCTTTACTAACATGGTTAAGACATCTAATTTTGATTGATATCGTTTTCTTTTTCTAACCATGTTAGATGTACTTTTGCTAACATGGTTAGACACCATTTGGTTGGATTATTTTGAGTATGTGTTTTATTAGGTGGAAGTGAGTAGGTTGATAAGGTGTTATTAGGAGGTATATTTCAGGAGCTTTCACCAAGCTGTGTATTTTCCTATCATACTTGTTCTCCTCTTTGACTTATGATGATGATTTGATTATTTGAATTGGAAGAGTATGTGTAACATCCTGAAAAATTTAATTCAGGATTAGTGAGTGTTTTGGGAAATTTTGGAATTTTTAGGAATTTTTGGGATATTTTTGGAAATTTTGAGTAATTAAAATGCATATAATTACTAAAGAAATGAAGAGTTTGAAATATGAGGGAGTGGTAGAGCTAAAAATATTTTGAAGTTTAAGAAGATTGGAGGCTGGTTTAAGTAGTTTTAAATCAAAATGAGTACACTATAGCAAGTTTAGGCTTTAAATAACCAAAACCACCCTTATTTCTCCCTAAACAAACACGCCCTCCCTCCTTTCCTTATATATTTCCGCCGACTCCCCCACCCCCCAACTTCGATATCTCTCTCTTCTCTCCTCAGACTCCGTCGCCAGAGGCGGCGGAGGGCGGCGGAGCTAGCCGCCGTTGGTGCGGCTGGCCCTCCCTCGCAAACAACCCCTTCCCCCTTACTATAAATACTGAACTCCCTCCTCCCTCCGCCTCCTTCATCTTCGTCCTTCTTCTCGGCGATTTCCGGCGGCCAAGGCGCGGCGGCGCCGACCTCACCCACAAGCCCATCATCTTCTTCATCTTCTTTCCTTCTTCTTCCTCACTGAAACCTCACTCCCTCGCGTCTTCTCTTCCCTATTTCTTCTTCGGTCTCGGCGAGCTCCAGCGGTGACGGACGGTGGCTACAGAGGCGGACGACGCGAGGATGGTAAGCTTCGGGTCCTTTTTGTTTTTCTCAAACTACACTTCGTTTTATGGGGTTTCTCATTTTCCATTCGGGCTTCTCCGTTTCTTCATGCTCCAGTGGCGGTCCGGCGAGTTTAACGGCGGCGCCAGCCTCCCACATGCCATACAACGGCAGAAACATTATTTTTTTGGTGAGTCCCTTTGATCTGTTCTTACTTCTTTCTCTTTAATCCATGCGAGATTTGAGAGGGAAATCAATTTAGGTTTTGGGCTTTAAATGAAAATGTTTTGAAACAAGTAAAAAGCTTCACAATTTATGATTAGGTAAATTCATTGAGTTTGCAAATATGGTGTGTCTGTTTAGTTGCGGTTGAAGGAAGGGTTTGACAAATGTTCTCTTTTTCTCTCCCTCTCTGTTAGATTGGTGCTAATGGTGGTTACTGAGGTGTGTTGATTCTTGGTGGATTTGTATGTGTGATGTATCATGTGTTTTGATGGGTTAATTCCAAATTGTGTTTCATCATTATTCATGGCTTAAAGATCTCCGATTCTAATACAAATATTGTTTTGTATGTAAAGATGTATGAAAATGTACAAAGAGTTCATTGAGACTGTTTTTGTGATGAGTGGGTATGAAGTGTGATGGTTGGGGTTTTGGAAACTGTTAAGGTCCTATTTTACCAAGTTGGAGATATATGTGTGCTAAAAATATGAATGAGATTTGTGTATTCATATATAAATTTATGTGGATATTTTTGTTTAAGTTGATCAAATGGTGTGCTAAGAATGATTCTAAATCTGGAAATCTTCTAGGAATTGAGAAAGATCAACAAAATTGAGCACTTTGGGAAAATATAATATTACATGTCTGAACATTGTAAGATTTGGATGTTTTGAATCTAACACATGTTCACTACAATTATGGGCTTGTCTCTTATTATAATTAAAATTATTATTTGAAGTGGGAGTTAGTCAGGTTGAGAGTGTTAGTGCAATGAGAGAAAAGAGGGCAAAAAGTAGGAAGGTTATGATTATAAGTGTGTTATAGCTTTTCTTGAATTTCCTACAAAATGTTGAATTGAATGTTAACTGGGGGAAAACATTAAATTGGCTTTTGAAAGAATGATGATGAAATGACCTATATATGAAATTATTGATATGTGGTGATTGAAATTTGTCACTGTATGGGATTGACAAATAATGATGAGAGAAATGTGTTTTGGAAGTAAGTTGGGATTCTATGTTAGTGGATTATAGTGAAATTCTGTTTTGGCTTAATGTGAAGCAAAAGAAATTGGGTTTTTTGTTCTGATGTGGCTGAATTCATATGGTGATAGAAAGTGTTTAACAATTCCGCAAAAGGATGAGTTTATGTTAGGTTGAATAAAGAGGTTAAGTTTAGGTTTTATATTGTCAAACGTGTAGTTATGAAATAGTAGACTTTGGAGATATAAGCCAGGAATTCTCAGGAACTACTATTGAACTGGGTAAACTAGTTTATTGTGTTTGGAAAGTTTAAGATTTAGCAAGGAGAAAGGAACTGCTTTTAGTAGGTAAAATGTAGGTGTAGGTACATGACTACTATTTATCGCATTCTAAGAACAATGGTATTTCGAAACTTATAAAGGATGTGGGTGTTTTTATTAAATTCGTCAATGTTTGTGCACATCAATAGAGGGATGCAAATAGTTTGAGTTGTTAAGAAAGTGATTAAAGTAAGCCTTGTGCCTTTAAGAAGAAGAGGAAGTAGTTATTAATGCAATTGCTGATAGGTAGGGATTTGGAACGTGAAGAATTAATTTCGGTCAGATTGATAGGTCACCTTCAAACTTATTATGAACATTTTGGATTTATTTTCCGTACTATGTTACTATGTTACACGAAATACATCAAAGTGTAGTTATATATGTGATGTGAATCAGTTTTCCAGTAGTTGATTTGATTGGGATTGATATTGATGGATTTGATGAAAATGGATTGATATGCTTGTAGTATGTACTAAAGTATATATGCCTTAATAATTCTTAATCTGTTAAATTGGTGAAATTAAAGTTGGAATTTGGTTTGGATTTTTCCTTCTTGAGTATGGTTGGGATTTATAGCATGACTGCTTGTGGAAATTGACATGTTTGAAGCTTGAAATTGATTGGGATGTTTGATTCTGATTGGCTGACCATGACTTTGGATAGGAATAATGTCATATATTGATAATTGTTTATGAACTTGGATTGTAATTGAAATGCTTGTTTAGGACAAAGTAAAAGAAGGGAGTTTGGGTAGCATATTAGGATTCGAGAGAGACGTTAAATATTATGAAATAGAAATGATATTAATTTATCATTTGGTATTATATTATTATAGGATTGGATGCGATGTGGTTTTGTGACATCAAGAAAGGAAGAATAGGCCAGTGCATAGTTGCTGAAGAACAGGTAATCACTCTTACCTTGCTTTAACATTGAGGTGATGTTAGTTGGGATTTTCAAAATCCTTTCTAGCCCTCAAAATCTTTAAAAGCTATTTTTATACAAAATAGGCTATCGGGTGCCTTTTAAACACGATTATTTTCGTATAAAGAATTTGACACATATATGTAGTATCCTGTTTAGTTGTGGTAAAAATCCTGGAATGATGTGACATTTACACATGTGGAGTGTTCTGATAGTGGTATTGGAAAGGTTATATATATATAAGAGGATTAAATGTTGACATTGAGATATTGAAGGAAATTGTGAGAGTGCTGGACGTTGATGTGATATTGAAATATTGAAAGGGATTGGTATATTGTAAAGAATTGTGATTATTGCATGACACTGAGATATAGGTACCATCGCGCGATGATAACCGGTTGATAAGCCAATCAACGGTTATTTGTACGGGTCGACAGATTGGAGACTTTGACCATTGGTCAACAGATTGGAGACTGTGACCAGCAGTTTTCTGATTGGAGACAGGAACTGCTCCCTTTCTGATTGGAGACAGATTGGGGTTTCCCTCTCATGGGGTTACCAGAGAGGGAAAATGCCCCCTCACTTTTGAGAGGGGCACAGTGTCAACTCATTTGGAACATATATAGGGCTCAACCGTAGTGCCTCCAGGATGGCATGAGAAGAGCACCAGGATTGTACATGTGCGTAAGCCGAGAAAATTGGATTTGAGAAAGTTATGAATGAGATTATAGTAAGGAAAGCATGGATTGAAGGTTGGATGGTGAAGTTTATTGATGTGGAATTTGATTGAGGGATTTTGCAACATCCTGAAAATTTTAATATAGGATTAGAGAGTATCTTAGGAAATAATAAATGGAGAAATTGGGAATTTTGGAATTTTTAGGAATTTTTGGTGATTTTGGGAATATTTTTGGAATTTTAAGTATTAGGTATGCAGATAACTAATTAGGCAAATAAAGAATTTGAAATATGGGAGAAAGGGGAAACTCAAAATATTTTGAAGTTTAAGAAGATTGGAGACTGGTTTAAGTGGTTGTAAATCAAAAAGAGTACAATATGGCAAGTTTAGGCAGTAATTATCAAAAACCACCCTTATTTCTTCCCAACCAAACGCGCCCCTCCTTCCTTCCCTTAATGAAACACGCGAACTCCCTTCCTCCTCCATTTTCTGCGTGCGTTCCGCCCCCTCCTCACCATTTCTTTATTTTTCTTCACACCCACACTCCCATTCATCCTTCTTTACCCAAAAAGCTTCCCCATTTTCGTTCATCTCTCTTTTCTTCTCCACAAATCTGTAAGCTTAACCCGATCTGCTCCTCCTTCTTCTCCGGCGTCGTGTTGCGTTTTTCCGGCGGTGGTGGCTTCGTTTCCGGCAGCCGACGACGGTGGGAGGTCGGAGGTATCATTTTTCTTTTGTCCTTCAAGATAGCTTCTTTTCCATCTTCACTTTCCTCATCCTTTTCGTTTCTCCCTTGGTTGAAATCGGCCGGCCACCTCCAGCGGCTGCTCCGGCGTGTTCGACGGCGGCCGATGGTGGAGATGTCTTTCTTTGTCACATGAAACCATGTAAGCATCTCCTACTACATTGATTTTGAATTTTTGGATAAAATTCTCTCTTTTAAAGTTAGGGTTTTGAATATATTGGGATTTTTAGAATTTTAATGTTTAAAAACTGAAATTAGGATATTGATTTTGGGAATTCTTGGGAGAAATTGGAATTTTTGGAAGAAGTGAAGCAATTGGGAATTTTCGGAGTTGGTAGTGGTTCTTTGAAGTTGGGTTTTACACATACTCAATGCCATGGGGCTTTAAACAAGAATTTATGAATGTTGAACTACTTAAATGGAGATGTTTGGAAAGTAATTAAGTTTTTGGTAGTTAGAAATTATTTTGGGAATTTTATGAACATTTTTGGACTCTTTGATGTTGGGATTTGTTAATGAGTGCTGTTTTGAATTAATTGGTGGGAGGATAATAGTTGTTGAAGTTATTTAATAATTTTGGAATGTTGGTTTTAGATGGATTAGTGTTGTAAGGAATTTTGTTAGTTAAAGTGTTGGTTAAAAGAGATTTTAGTTGGGAAAAGAAGTGTTTGAATAAATTGGTGGGTTTATAAATGCTTGTAAAGGTTATATTAGGATGTTGGAATGTTTATTTTGGTTGAGTTGGTGATTGGAACGAAATTTGGAAGTAAAGTGTTGATTTGAAGAGATATGGTTATGTAAAAGCATTATTTTGGAGATTTGGTGGAAAATTTTGGGCTCTTTGATTTAGGATTTGGCTAAGCCATGATGTCTTGAGATAAATTTGTGTTTATTTATGATGAAGGGATGTTAATTTATGGTAGGATTGGTGCTTAGGAAGAAGTTTGGTAATTTAAGAGTTGGTTAAAGAGGAAATTGGTGAGGTAAAGTTATATTCAGATTGTCATGGAAGGTTTGTAAGGTTGGGAGGCACATTTAGTTGTCATATTCATAAGAATGAGTTGTTTTGATGGGGTTAACATTAAAGGTTAGTTTTGCAAGAGTTACAAATAAAAGGTTAAGGGAATAGTGAGGTACAAAAGAATATAGAAAAGTGTATATGTTAGAAGTAATTTATTACTTTAATAATTGTTTTAGAATGTTTTAGAATTCGTCTGAATGGTAGGTCAAAGTCACTGATATTGTGCCTTGACCAACAGTAGCTCATTGAATGATTATTGACGGCGGAAATTCGAGTGGAGCTTAAGGAAGATTTTAGCTGCGTATGTCTATTGCTACTAAACTTGACAGGTAATCACGCTTAACTGACTGTGATACTGAGGGTGATGGTAGTTGAGGATTTCTAAAATCCTCTTCTACTTTTATATATATAAATGAAATGTGTTCAGATTATTTTATATTTAAACGTGGGCTATAGGGTGCCTTTCTAAATACACTGTACTTTATATATATACATATTCATATATAAATCCTTTGTATGTTGCATGACACTGATTATTAGTACCGTCGGCCGATGTAACCATCGATTTGCGCAAATCGATAGGTTAATAGTACGGGTTCCTCGGATTGTAAAGGAACCAGGGATTTTCACATTGATTAGAGTGGTCCCTTTTATGCTTTTCGGATTGTAGACCGGGCACAGTGTCACACACGTTTATTTCTGTCATTTGAGAGATGGATGCATCTGTTATGTGTGTGTGTGTGTATATATATATATATATATATATATATATATATATATATATATTTGTAAATGTTATAAGCTGTATGCAGGTTTTGAACTGTGGTACCCTGTAGACACTCCACTACCCCATTTCTGAGTGTCACAGTGAGTTACGTTGTGATTACTGAGACATTGTTTTGTCTCACCCCATTCCCTTTATTTTTACAGGTGATCATACGCAGATGTAGTCTGAGAGGAAGGGAAAAAGGGGCCGGCCAGCTGCACTGAGTCAGTGAGTAGGCCGGAGGTAAACCGTAGGGATATATATATTGCCATTTATTAGGCTGCATCAGCTTCCGCATTTGTTGTGTATTTTGGGTGAAATGTATTGCTAATTTGACTGTTTAATTGATTCTGTTAATTGCTATGTTAATTACTGATATTGTCATAATGTGATCATTGGTTACAGAAGGATTGCCTGCTAATGGAAAGGCAATTCCTTTTACTGATTGAGCTTAGCGATGTTTGATTTCGCTATGTGATACTGACATGTTAAGTCAGAGAATTGTGTATTTGTGATGTGTTTGATTTAATGAAGCTAATGACTGGTGTTGTTGACACATGCTGTGTTAGGTGATTAAGTCACCATTGTATTGGATAATATTATTAGTTCTACAGGTGAATGGTCATGATCAAGTTAAGGAAATTCTTTTTTCCTAACTTGATTATAATATGTGAATGTTGAATGTTTGTAGGTTAATGGAAGTTGTTGTCTCATATAACCATGTTAGACGGGCCCCTCTCTAGCATGGTTATTCGTCTCCGCGTATTATGTTGTCTCTTTTGCTAACTATGTTAGGAGAATCTCTTTTCTAACATAAATAGATGTGTGCTACGTATTATGTTGTCTCTTTTGCTAACTATGTTAGGAGAATCTCTTTTCTAACATAGTTAGATGTGTGCTAAAGATTATAAGTGTTTTTCCATTGTAGTAGATGATTCGTTTACTAACCATGTTAGATGAATCTTTTACTAACATGGTTAAGGCATTTGTTATGAATGTTATCGCTTTCTCTTTCTAACCATGTTAGGTGAATTCTTACTAACATGGTTAGGTACCATTGTTGAGATCTTTTGGTACGTATTGAATTAGATATGTATTAGTAGGTTAATAGTGTATAAGTAACAGTATGTTAGGTTAAATTTCTGAGTGATATGTGTTTCTTCTTCTAACCATGTTAGGCAAATCCTTACTAACATGGTTAGTCATTAATTATCCATGATAGTATTAGCATTATATTAGGAAATTCTTTTCTATCATGGATAATGCATATAAATTATTAGAAATTTCTTTTCTAACTATGATAGTGTTATTGATATTATGGAAAAGTCTTTCTCTATCATAGTTAGTAAAGTAAATGATTGGATTGAAAGTGTTATTATTGTTAAAACAGGGATTTAGATATAGAATGTTACAACTTGGTATCAGTTTTATGGTAAACGATACCCTGCCTGTTGCATTGCATATAGAATGACAATATATATTCCTTTTCCCTTCCTGTTGTGCATGATCACTAACCGTTCTTTTCAGGATAGCGCAATCGAATTTTGTGGACAAAATTCCTAAGGTGGGGAGAGTTAGTATTGGTGGATATAGGCTTTTCAGTTAAAGCTTATGAGCGGTACCGTAATTGTTAAAATAAGTGATGTTTTAAATATACTATGATTGTTGTTGAAATTGAAATGTTTGAAGTAGGAAATTGATTTAGGAATAAATGAAATAAATAGATATGTTGAGATTGTTTTGGAGTTTAAGTGGATTAGTTGAGTGTTTTGTTTGAATTAAAAAGGAATGTTGTGGATTAAAGAAATTATTGCAATAAGTTGTTTACCAATTAGTAGACCTTAGGGTGAGGAGGATTAAATCGATTATCGCACGTTCGTTAGTAACATTGCTGGATTGTGTAATGGTTTGAGTGAGATTGACATAGCTTAGGAAAGGTATGAAACCAAAGGCAACCTAGATTTTGGGAATTGTACTGACAGTGATGATGATATAAGGATTATTTGACAAAGCAGGGGATATAGATTCAAGGTATTGAGAGATTGATAAGGAATTAGGATGTTAACCAAATAAGGATTCTTCTCGCGGGTCCCGATTATTATTATGAGCCGGCCATAATCATAGTCGAGGCATCATGAGAGACTTTATTTGGTTAAAGGAGGTAGAATTTTTCGAGCTGGCTTCATTGAAGGTAGAATGATGATATATTTGAATGTCATTGGAAAGAGTTTGATTTATATGGTTATGGGCTTTAGATTGATTTAAGGGCTTAGTTTTGAATTGAGGAACATATGAATTGGAGTGTTCTAAATGTATTTTGGGGGAAATAATTTAGAAAATTTGTGTTTCGAAGTAGTGGGTTTACATCAAGACTTTTGATTATGGAAAGATTTAAGGACTCAAATGTATGCAAAGTTTATTTTCATGATGTGGTACGGATTCTCAAAAGTGCAAATTGGTGATATAGGTTGTAGGGTAAGTGATGGCAATTGTTGATAAAGTAGCAAAGGAGGGATGACAAAATTGAATATTTTGGAGCTAAGATAGGATTGGGAGGAAATGTGTCTCAGGTGTTATGGAGAGACGGCAAAATTCTGTATTGGTTTTTGGATTCAAGGATTCAATTTGTTTTATCTTATCTTTCTTAGAAACTTATTCTATTCTATAGCCTTATTTTCATTACATTTAAATTGTCTAGTGATTGATCAAGTGGTTTTAGATTACAACTGTGAGTTGATAATGAATCAAAGAGTGGTCAAGATGTGAAGAACATTGTTGGAGTATGGATTTTTATTAAGAAATAGGGAAGGTATATTATGTCTAGGAGAAATGAAAATAAACCTTGTAAGGGGATTGATTTGAGTCGCAATTGGACTATACTTTGAGAGATTTGAAATTCTAATTTAGGTTATAATTGTTGTTTCATTAAGTAGTGAGGATCCCTTATACAAGTGTAGTTTAAGGGATGATCATAGGGAATGGGAAGCATTTGAATATAAAGCTAGTTATGACATTTTAGTGGAGATTGGGAAGAAGTGTTCCAATTACTCTATTGTAATACTGAAAGTAATATGATGAATGTAGAATTGGTCGATTTATTTAGTATTGGTGATTGACATGCAATACTGGAAGTGGTCAATTTATTTAGTATAAATGATTGACGTGCAATACTGGTTTAATATTAAGAAGGTTAGTTTAGTAGGTTTTGGAAGTGTAGTATAATTTTTGAAAGAAATGCCAAAGAAACATAGTAAATGGAGTTCCTTTTGACTTGGAATTTAAATTAGCTAGAGTGGTAATGCTTTTGAATTCTCTTTGATAATGAGGTTTCAATGGTTCCTATATTATTCAGGGTAAGTATGGATATGAAATTAATGAATTATTAGGATAGTGTTTGAGTTGATTCTTGGTTGTTCAAAGGACATAAATTATGTGAGAGACTTAGGAAATTGATTGAAAGAGCACTGTTAGATTGTGATTCATCGATTATATTGAGTTTGCATATAAAATATAGATGACAGACTTTAGGTAATTATAATGGAGTGGTGGTGATATCTGAAATTGAGGGATGATGATGGTTGGGGTAGTAAATAGTAAGATTTGTGTGAATTGTTGTGATTACCATCTTGAGTGGTTAGGTTTGAATTATTTTGATGGAGTGGAGGATGAAGGAAGATACGGGTCAATGGTACCTAAGTTGTTGTATTGAGTGAAAGGAGTTGTTGAAATATAGTTGTGAATGTTGTGATGATGATATGACGGTATGATAAAATAAGAAGTTAGTTCAATAATCAGGATTGCTTGGGGTCTTGAAAAGGATGGTTTGTATGAGTTATTTGGTTCGGAATCTATTGAAGGAATATAGATAGAGAACATATAATCTTAAATTTAGAGAATTTAATAGTTAGACAATTGTCGTTTAAGTGATGTAAAGAATGAGTAGGACATATAAATAAAGGCCAGGTAAATAGGAAGTTCTTGTAAAGGGAGCTATAAGGAAGAATGTTAAATAAGAAGTAAATGGTGATCGATTGAGTTATGAGGAATTAGGAAGAACTCCTAGTTTTAGAAGTGTGATTCCCTAAGATTTGTCATACAACCAATGAATAAAATTGTTCATATAGATTTAGTATGAACTCATGAGCTTGAGCATATGTGAAATTCTGTTGAGAAACTGCTTATGCAAATAAAGGTTGAAGTTGGCTTGATGAGTGGAATACGGGGGATGAGAAATTTGGATTAGTGATCAATTCAAAGGATTATGAGTATGGAACTTGTGATTTTAAGAATAGGGAAATTATTATTAGACTGTTATTAAGATGAGTTAATTTAATGTCGAAATTGAAGTTATGATGAAGGATAAAATTATTAGATAAGGAAAACATTACAAATTGAAAACTCCCTGTTTGAGGCGTTAGTAAGAATTTTAGTTCGTTCATTACGATTATGAAAGTCGTGGGAAATAGCTCAGTGAATGTGTTGGAGAATATTTTTATTATATATTAAACTGGAGTACTTGTCAAAATGAGGAGTAAATTATAAAGGAATTAATATTTGGAAATTACGAGGTGAGAGAATAGGAGCATAATGGAAGCAATTATTAGATATATATTTAGGCACACCATTTAGTAGTGGGACTCTATCTTTGAATGACCCGTTTGAATAAGGGGAGAAAACCGGTTTAAGTCGCAAACTCAAGATTTTCCGAAGAGGAGGAAAATAATTTGGAAGCTTTATTGTTTTAGGATTGAATTTAAGAAAGTTTAAGTGTTGATATAGATTGTTGAAGTGTTGTTGTTTAGATAGTGACGATTTTCAATGTGATGGAATTGTCCCTATAAATGAGAAGATACCCTAGAAATTGGACTAAGGAATTGACCATGGATAAGTATTTGGGGAAATATTTTGATAGATGACAAAGGAATGACTTTCGTTGTCCTATAAGTTAAGGAAATTAGCAAAATTAGGGTGTAGTAAAGTTGAAATATGACTTGAAAATCTATAATCAAGAGAAATGATGTGTATTAATTTGGTTAGAATCAGAGTTCTTCACTAATCCAAGTTTTAGGAATGTATTGAGTAAACTACGTCTTGTATTATCTGTCAGAGTTGTTGGATAGGGCGAATTTTGAGGGCAAAAATCCTAAAAGGTGGAGAGAATTGCAACATCCTGAAAATTTTAATATAGGATTAGAGAGTATCTTAGGAAATAATAAATGGAGAAATTGGGAATTTTGGAATTTTTAGGAATTTTTGGTGATTTTGGGAATATTTTTGGAATTTTAAGTATTAGGTATGCAGATAACTAATTAGGCAAATAAAGAATTTGAAATATGGGAGAAAGGGGAAACTCAAAATATTTGAAGTTTAAGAAGATTGGAGACTGGTTTAAGTGGTTGTAAATCAAAAAGAGTACAATATGGCAAGTTTAGGCAGTAATTATCAAAAACAACCCTTATTTCTTCCCAACCAAACGCGCCCCTCCTTCCTTCCCTTAATGAAACACGCGAACTCCCTTCCTCCTCCATTTTCTGCGTGCGTTCCGCCCCCTCCTCACCATTTCTTTATTTTTCTTCACACCCACACTCCCATTCATCCTTCTTTACCCAAAAAGCTTCCCCATTTTCGTTCATCTCTCTTTTCTTCTCCACAAATCTGTAAGCTTAACCCGATCTGCTCCTCCTTCTTCTCCGGCGTCGTGTTGCGTTTTTCCGGCGGTGGTGGCTTCGTTTCCGACAGCCGACGACGGTGGGAGGTCGGAGGTATCATTTTTCTTTTGTCCTTCAAGATAGCTTCTTTTCCATCTTCACTTTCCTCATCCTTTTCGTTTCTCCCTTGGTTGAAATCGGCCGGCCACCTCCAGCGGCTGCTCCGGCGTGTTCGACGGCGGCCGATGGTGGAGATGTCTTTCTTTGTCACATGAAACCATGTAAGCATCTCCTACTACATTGATTTTGAATTTTTGGATAAAATTCTCTCTTTTAAAGTTAGGGTTTTGAATATATTGGGATTTTTAGAATTTTAATGTTTAAAAACTGAAATTAGGATATTGATTTTGGGAATTCTTGGGAGAAATTGGAATTTTTGGAAGAAGTGAAGCAATTGGGAATTTTCGGAGTTGGTAGTGGTTCTTTGAAGTTGGGTTTTACACATACTCAATGCCATGGGACTTTAAACAAGAATTTATGAATGTTGAACTACTTAAATGGAGATGTTTGGAAAGTAATTAAGTTTTTGGTAGTTAGAAATTATTTTAGGAATTTTATGAACATTTTTGGACTCTTTGATGTTGGGATTTGTTAATGAGTGCTGTTTTGAATTAATTGGTGGGAGGATAATAGTTGTTGAAGTTATTTAATAATTTTGGAATGTTGGTTTTAGATGGATTAGTGTTGTAAGGAATTTTGTTAGTTAAAGTGTTGGTTAAAAGAGATTTTAGTTGGGAAAAGAAGTGTTTGAATAAATTGGTGGGTTTATAAATGCTTGTAAAGGTTATATTAGGATGTTGGAATGTTTATTTTGGTTGAGTTGGTGATTGGAACGAAATTCGGAAGTAAAGTGTTGATTTGAAGAGATATGGTTATGTAAAAGCATTATTTTGGAGATTTGGTGGAAAATTTTGGGCTCTTTGATTTAGGATTTGGCTAAGCCATGATGTCTTGAGATAAATTTGTGTTTATTTATGATGAAGGGATGTTAATTTATGGTAGGATTGGTGCTTAGGAAGAAGTTTGGTAATTTAAGAGTTGGTTAAAGAGGAAATTGGTGAGGTAAAGTTATATTCAGATTGTCATGGAAGGTTTGTAAGGTTGGGAGGCACATTTAGTTGTCATATTCATAAGAATGAGTTGTTTTGATGGGGTTAACATTAAAGGTTAGTTTTGCAAGAGTTACAAATAAAAGGTTAAGGGAATAGTGGGGTACAAAAGAATATAGAAAAGTGTATATGTTAGAAGTAATTTATTACTTTAATAATTGTTTTAGAATGTTTTAGAATTCGTCTGAATGGTAGGTCAAAGTCACTGATATTGTACCTTGACCAACAGTAGCTCATTGAATGATTATTGACGGCGGAAATTCGAGTGGAGCTTAAGGAAGATTTTAGCTGCGTATGTCTATTGCTACTAAACTTGACAGGTAATCACGCTTAACTGACTGTGATACTGAGGGTGATGGTAGTTGAGGATTTCTAAAATCCTCTTCTACTTTTATATATATAAATGAAATGTGTTCAGATTATTTTATATTTAAACGTGGGCTATAGGGTGCCTTTCTAAATACACTGTACTTTATATATATACATATTCATATATAAATCCTTTGTATGTTGCATGACACTGATTATTAGTACCGTCGGCCGATGTAACCATCGATTTGCGCAAATCGATAGGTTAATAGTACGGGTTCCTCGGATTGTAAAGGAACCAGGGATTTTCACATTGATTAGAGTGGTCCCTTTTATGCTTTTCGGATTGTAGACCGGGCACAGTGTCACACACGTTTATTTCTGTCATTTGAGAGATGGATGCATCTGTTATGTGTGTGTGTATATATATATATATATATCTGTATATATTTGTAAATGTTATAAGCTGTATGCAGGTTTTGAACTGTGGTACCCTGTAGACACTCCACTACCCCATTTCTGAGTGTCACAGTGAGTTACGTTGTGATTACTGAGACATTGTTTTGTCTCACCCCATTCCCTTTATTTTTACAGGTGATCATACGCAGATGTAGTCTGAGAGGAAGGGAAAAAGGGGCCGGCCAGCTGCACTGAGTCAGTGAGTAGGCCGGAGGTAAACCGTAGGGATATATATATTGCCATTTATTAGGCTGCATCAGCTTCCGCATTTGTTGTGTATTTTGGGTGAAATGTATTGCTAATTTGACTGTTTAATTGATTCTGTTAATTGCTATGTTAATTACTGATATTGTCATAATGTGATCATTGGTTACAGAAGGATTGCCTGCTAATGGAAAGACAATTCCTTTTACTGATTGAGCTTAGCGATGTTTGATTTCGCTATGTGATACTGACATGTTAAGTCAGAGAATTGTGTATTTGTGATGTGTTTGATTTAATGAAGCTAATGACTGGTGTTGTTGACACATGCTGTGTTAGGTGATTAAGTCACCATTGTATTGGATAATATTATTAGTTCTACAGGTGAATGGTCATGATCAAGTTAAGGAAATTCTTTTTTCCTAACTTGATTATAATATGTGAATGTTGAATGTTTGTAGGTTAATGGAAGTTGTTGTCTCATATAACCATGTTAGACGGGCCCCTCTCTAGCATGGTTATTCGTCTCCGCGTATTATGTTGTCTCTTTTGCTAACTATGTTAGGAGAATCTCTTTTCTAACATAGTTAGATGTGTGCTACGTATTATGTTGTCTCTTTTGCTAACTATGTTAGGAGAATCTCTTTTCTAACATAGTTAGATGTGTGCTAAAGATTATAAGTGTTTTTCCATTGTAGTAGATGATTCGTTTACTAACCATGTTAGATGAATCTTTTACTAACATGGTTAGGGCATTTGTTATGAATGTTATCGCTTTCTCTTTCTAACCATGTTAGGTGAATTCTTACTAACATGGTTAGGTACCATTGTTGAGATCTTTTGGTACGTATTGAATTAGATATGTATTAGTAGGTTAATAGTGTATAAGTAACAGTATGTTAGGTTAAATTTCTGAGTGATATGTGTTTCTTCTTCTAACCATGTTAGGCAAATCCTTACTAACATGGTTAGTCATTAATTATCCATGATAGTATTAGCATTATATTAGGAAATTCTTTTCTATCATGGATAATGCATATAAATTATTAGAAATTTCTTTTCTAACTATGATAGTGTTATTGATATTATGGAAAAGTCTTTCTCTATCATAGTTAGTAAAGTAAATGATTGGATTGAAAGTGTTATTATTGTTAAAACAGGGATTTAGATATAGAATGTTACAGATTTAGAGTGATTTTTGAAAAGTAGTAAGGATGGATTTGATTTGTTTCGGATGTGACAGAGGATTTGGATTGATTAATGGAAGGAAACTTGGCTATATATATATATATATATATATATATATATATATATATATACTGTTTTTGAAATATGGTACCCTTTAGACGCCCTCACTACCGCACATCTCACTGTTATAGTGAGTTAAGCAGTAGATTACTGAGACAAGTTGTCTCACCCCACGATTACTTACATTTTTGCAGGTGTTCATGCACAGGCGCGAGTAACAGGAAAGGGAATTGAGTTAAAAAGGTTGTTTTACTTATTTAGATGTGTATATTGCCAAAAATGTATAGGTCTGCATTCGCTTCCGCATATTTTTATTTGTATTGATATTATTGGTTAATTGGAGAATTGTAGTAGGTTGCTCCTTTTCTAACCATGTTAGGTGATTCTTTTCTAACATGGTTAGCTATTTATTATCCATGATAGTGTTCAGGTTATATTAGGAAATTCTTTCCTATCATGGATAATGATTATTATTAGGAAATTCTTTTTCTAACTATGATAGATTTATTGATATTAAGGAAATCATTTTTCTATCATAGTTAGTGAAGGTAGTATTGGATTAATCAGGAAATTAGTAACATAATGTTACAGTATGTTTATGATGCTTGGATTAAATTGAAAGAGCTGTCCTAAAGCATTTTAATTGTCATATTAATTTTATTTTAATGGAATTGAAGGTTTGTTGTAAGAACTAAAGAAATATTAATTAAAAGAATGTTTAATATTTACATGCTTGAAAATAGGTGACTATATACTATGATTTAGAATTGTTGGTTATAAATTATTGAAGTAATTCTTTGTTTGGTTATGAATGGCAGTATCAACTTGCCTCATATTTACTTGCTATGTGTGTTAGTGTTTGGTGAATGATTTTGCATGGTGAAGGATCTTGCTATGAAATAGGGAAGTATTAAAGGACCTTAAGTATTTATTAATTAAAGCTTAGGAATTGAAGTGGTTCATAAAATGACTAAAAAGAGAGGATTGGGTAGCAACATGGAATATGAGAGAGACGTTGAAATACTATAAATTGGAAATGATATTAATTTATCATTTTGCTCTATATTATTATAGGAGTGGATGCATATAGGCTTTCGTGGCATCAAGAAAGGTTGAGAAATAGCGTAAATTGCTAAAGGGCGACAGGTAATCACACTTAACCTTACTATAACATTGAGAGTGATGTTAGTTAGGAATTTGTAAAATCCTTTCTCACCCTATATATATATATATATATATATATATATATATATATATATATATATATATATATATTATCTTTGAAAGGTTATTTTTATACAAAACAGGCTATCGGGTGCCTTTCAAACACGATTATTTTCGTATAAAAGATTTGTACACACTATATATACTATTATCCTGCTTGGTGGTGGCCATTGATCTGGAATGGCGTGAAATGTATATAGGGATAGTGTTGGGTAGTGGTTTAAGAAGTGATGAGGATAGAAAAGAGAGTTACATGTTGAGTTGAGAGCTATGTTGATGGAATATAGAATAGGGATTGTGAGTATTGCATGACACTGATTATTAGTACCGTCGGCCGATGTAACCTATCGATTTGCGCAATCGATAGGTTAATTGTACAGGTTCCTCGGATTGTAAAGGAACCAGGGATGTGTACACTTTTTATAGTGCTCCCTTTTTCAGGGACGTTTTCACTATTTAAAGTGCTCCCTTTTTCATGCTTTCAGATTTGACTGGGCACAGTGTCAATCACGTTTATTTTTGTTGTTGAGTTTGAGATTGTGGTGAGTTAGGTTGTGGGGGAAACATTTGATGTTGTTGATTAAGGTATTGACAAGTAATGTGGAATTGATGGAGGGATTTGAGAGATGAATGGAAGAAGAATTGACACGGATATATATATATATATATATATATATATATATATATATATATATATATATATATATATATATATATATATATATATATATATATATATATATTACTGGATTTTAAAATGAGGTACCCTTTAGACGCCCTCGCTACCGCACATTTCACTGTTATAGTGAGTTAAGCGGTGATTACTGGGACAAATTGTCTCATCCCACGATTACTGACATTTTTGCAGGTATTCATGCACAGACGCAAGCAGCAGGAAAGGGAATTAGGTAGTAAAAGTTATATAGTTTCTTCAGAATTGTATATTGCCAATTTGTATAGGCCTGCATCTACTTCCGCATGTATACATATGTATTTATTGTTTAATATTAGTTAGTTTTGTTTAATAACCATGTTAGGCAAATCCTTTCTAACATGGTTAGCAATAAATTATCCATGATAGCAGCTGTGCTGTATTAGTTTATTCTTTTCTATCATGGATAATATTTTAATCATTAGGATATTCTTTTTCTAACTATGATAGAGATAGTGATATTATTGAAATTCCTTTTCTATCATAGTTAGTAAAGATATTATTGAATTAAAAGAGATGTCACAGGTTAATTAGGGAATTAGTAACACTATGTTACATGGCGTGGGTGGGGGTGGTGGGTGTTGGGGGTGGTGTGGTGATGGTGATGAAGAGGGAGAGAGAAATTGTTTATTATTATAGGTGGGACCCACATGAACATATCTTAAGTGGCGATGACAAGGCCCAAATAGGCCTTCACGTGGCGGCCACATAGGCATAGTAACGGTCAAACGTCATTGACCGTCCACCCGAGGTAGTTTTTAAACACATTGGTTACTTTGAGTGCAGATATGGGCCTGTTGTAAGTTCAGGGTGCTCAATGCTCCTGGGTGGTTACTTGGAGGGAAGATTAGGTCCATTTAAAATACACACGTGGCAAGCAGAGGTGGCGAAGCAGGTGCTCGCGTGGTAGCCACATAGGCATTGTAACGGTCAAACGTTGTTATCCGTCCAACCGGGGTAGTTTTCAAACGCCTTGGTTACTTGGAGTCCAGATACGGGCCTGTTATTAGTTCAGGGTGCTCAGCGCTCCTTGGTGGTTACTTGGAAGGCAGATTAGGTCCATTACCCTTTGTTTTATTGTGCCTTCCTTATACTCTCAGTGTGTTTTGTGTTGTTTGTTGTTTCTGATACCTTGTAGGTAAGGTTGAAATCAATAATTTGTTTAATGCTACGAGAATTGGGTTTAATCCTGGCATTAAGTAAGTGAAGGAGATGCTTAAGTGGTGTGTGTGTTGGAATATATTACTTAACATGTTGTTGTCAGTTGTTTTTGTTTTTGTTGCTTCTTCTATGTGTTAAATGGTTGTCTTTTTGCCAGTGTGAAAGAGAGTGGCACACCTGTCATGGCGAGCTTTACTGAGTCGCCATGTAACCCTTCATCTCAGAGTTCTACGGTCTTCTTCACTGGTGGGCAGAATAAAGTTATGATATCTGAGATCGCCAATATGGCTGCGGTGTGTCCTCGCTATGCTGTGTACTTTTACTGTGTTTGTATGTGTTTACTTATTGAGTGCTTGATTGGTTTATAGAGGGAATTATTTATTATTCATTGTCAATTGTTGAAACTAGAGACAAAACATGGTTGGGTTTATGATGGGTGTGCTAAGTGCTCCACAAAACCAACATTTCACTACAAAAAATCATGAATTTGCGACGGAAATTTGCAACGGATTTTCCGTCGCAAATCACGTTTGCGACGAAAAATTTGTCACTAATCCGTCACAAAACGGTTAGCGATAGAATTAGCAAGTGAACTTGCTCCGTGGGTAATACTTTGATCACTAATCAAATTAGTGACGAAGTAAGTTCCGTTGCAAAAATCAGCGACTGACATTCCGTCGCAAACCAGTTATGGTTTGCGATGGAATTCCGTCACAAATATGTTTTGATTTGCAACCGAAATTCCGTCACAAATAAGAGATTATTTGTGACAAAAATTCAATTGCATTTCCATCGCAAATCAGGAATTTTGCAAAAAAATGTTTGTCCATTATTTTTATTTCCCTACACATACCTCCCAAAATTCAAATTTTAAATAAAGGAAATTTATAAAGGTAAATCACAAATGAAGTCAGATTATAAATAAAAATGCATCCATAATATCAAATACAAAAAAATATCTGAGGTACAATTCAAATAGCTAGTAATTAACATTTATAAATGGAGCACAATTCTAAGAGTTAAACTTTATTTCTCTTCATTTTCATTTGTATAACTGATATTTGGTGTAACATCCTGAATTTAAAATTATAAAAGAAATCAATAAATACATAACATTTAATGTTGCAAATGAATTTAGAAAGTTTAATATATTTTTAGGAAATTTGTTAAGATTTAGTTTTTTTTTTTCATTATAAACTACTGAGAGTAATTAGTTCAATTTTAAATTGGGAATATTTATGAACATTCCCTTTATTATTTTAGGAACTTTTGTTTAGAAGATCGTAGCATCCTAGAATTTGAATTAAAATTAAATTATGATAATGGTAAAGTTATAGAATTAGATAATTGGGAGTAATTTATATTTAATGCATTGAATTAGAAATTATAAAGACATTAATAATAAATTAGTAGGTTAGATAACTTTTACATTTACAATATAGTAATGTTATTGATTTTTGAGACTATGATATCTTTAATTTATAAGGATATGATTAATAAAGAGATTTCAATGTTAGTTTAATTTTTCCAAATAAAAAGGAATCCAGAAAAATATGTTTAGCTCTCTTTAAAATTATATGCAAACTCATGGAGTCTTTTTGGTAATTTTAACAGTAGCTCCTAACCCTAATATTCCCCTCCCTATATAAACTTATATTTTCACCTTCCTCCTCTCTTTGTTGCCGTCTTCTTCAGCCCCATAAGTTCATCTTCTTTTCTTCTTCTTCATCACAAATTCCTTCCTTCCTCCATCTAAAACCATTGATGAATCTATTTTCCCCTTATCTTCACTGATTTGCTACTCCATCCCAGACAACATCATCATTTTCTCACCCTCTCTGTGCTCTGTTCCGATGCCCGCCGTCCCAGCCGCCGTGGTCTGCAGTTTCGGTCGCCATCGTCCGTCGCAGCTGTCGCCGGTAATAAGGATCTGACCGTCGTATCGTCGTTTTCCGCGTGGGTGTTGCATATTCTCCATATTCGTAGTTCATAAGGAAAAAAGCTTTAGTTGTGTAAGAAACCTTTTCAATCTTTGTTTGATTTTGCGTGAATACTGATTTAGGGGGAGAGTTAGCTTTTATTTTCTTCATGCTTGCCTTAGTTTGACATTTATTGAAATTGGCTGATTGCTGGCATAGGTGATTTTGCTTAAATGTTTCTGCACTTTCAGTATTATAAGCAAATGAACCTGTTGGCATAACTACTACACGTAAGGCTTATAGTGAAAATGATTTTGAAGGAGTAGTTCAGTTTTAAAAGTGAAATTATGAAGCTTAAGAATCTAATTTTTGAAAATTGACTGGTGGTTTTAAGTACTAAATGAATGGTTAAGCTTAATTTATTGAGATTTTGGCCAATTGTGGTTCCTGAAAACCTATCTCAATGTTGTATAAATGTACACCTGTTTTGCTCTAGAAATATGAATAATCACTATGGATTCACAAGTTCATAAATCTAATGATTCCATATAAATTGGTTTTGGCGAATGTTTAGCTTTCTATATGCTCTGTTTGGTTGTCTTACTTTTACATTAGTAGAATTTTTAAGATAGATTCTGATTTCATTACTTGATTTTGAATCATAGTTTTGGTTGCATATATTTGTGCACAGAGACTTTTGAAGATATGATGTTTGCACATATGGGTATTTTCCTAAACTGATTGGTTTTATTCCCGCCACTAATTTAGTTAATTTGAAATCGATATGTGTATTTTACTCAAGGAGGCTGTAACTTTTGCTAAAGCTATTGAGATGATATTTACATGATAACAAAATCTTTTAATTAGGAACTTATGGAAGAGAGAGCCAGAGAGGGGTAGTTAGGAAAATTCTTATATTATTATTTTAGTTTATTGTTTAGTGACTATAATATAAACATTATTGGTAGCAGTTAATTAGGCGGAGTGTCATATGCTTGGTTTGATTTGTGCTGTGCTGTGGAAATAAATTCAAGTTTCCAGGTAACTACTTCACTTGTCTGCGTGTGTGTGTATGTTAGTTAGCATTTAGGTAGTTTATATGCATTGATTATTGCTGGTGTGATTATGAAACGCTTTGATTGGAATTTCTGATTTGGTTGTGGTACACCGAGTAATATTATTATAATTATGCCATTCCGGAATGAGGTTCCCTTGCCCGTACAGCAGGGACTAAAATGAATAAAAGAAAAACGTTATTGGGGAGAGCGCCCCCGGTTCAAGCGAGGGTACATCGACCATCGAGTCGTGAGTCCCTATTGAACTGATATATTTTGTTCAAGCGAGGGTATATCGACCATCGAGTCGTGAGTCCCTATTGAACTCATTATCTGTGTACTTGTGTATTGTGTTTGATGTGATTATTATTATTATTATTCTTTATGTTGAGTTTGTGATGTTTTGAGTTTGTGATGTGGCTTTAAATGAATACTTGTACTGCTGTATTATTTGGTAATTGATAGATACTTGGAATAGAGAATAAATAACATGTTCATGCAACACAGCATGTAGCACACACCACCAAACACGACATTAGCACACACCACCTTGCCGGCATGCACATGCACGTAGTGCAAAAATGTGCGTTGGCGAGTAGTTGTTAGTTACGACATCTGGGTCTACCCCTCGTGGTTTAACATTTTACAGGTATTAGATCGGGGCAGGAGTCGTGGGGAAAAAGGATCTGAAGACTTAGGATCTAAGCTTTAGACTCATATGACATGCTTGTATATTATGTTTCATATTGGGATAATTAATTAGAGGTCCCTCACAAGGGAGTTTATAGTTGAAAAATCCCAAAAGTTGAAAATATTAATGTAGGGTCCCAAGGGACCTCACATTAATATATTTGAAAAGTGAAAAGACAGTTTTGCCCCTAGCCTTAAAATAAATCTACCTCCTCCCTCACCCACCCCCTCCCCCCTCCTCCCTCACCCACCCCCTCCCCCCTCCAACCGCCCCCACCCCCAGCAGCCCACCCACCCCCACCCCCTCCCCCTCCCACCCTCCCCCCTCCCACTCACGCCCCCTCCCCCACCCCCCTCCCACCTCTATTTAATTTTCCCTTTCATATTATTGTCATTAATTTGTATATCTCTTGAATTTATTCTTTTGAATTACTGTAAATAATTACTGTAAATAATATTAGGTTGGATAACTGTAAATAATACTTAATACAGGGTTGCATGTTAATTTGAAACTTACTATGAAAGAACTTAATCAAGTATTGCTAACTGTAAATAATATTTTTTGCTTTTGTTAGGATTTTTCAAAAAAGTCATCTAGGTCCTATATTTAGGAACGGAGGGAGTAATTTCTTAAATGATTTTTGGTTGTGATTTTATATTTCATTCTAAAATTATATCTATTATAAATAATTAATTTCAAATTACATTAAATCTTTTTCTAACCATGATAGATTATTTTATTTGTGACTTAAATTATTTTTTCTATCATGGTTAGCCTTATAATTTATATTTTATGGAAAATAAGAAAAGTTGTTTTTCTAACTATATTAGTTAGTATTATGTTAACTATATTCTTTTTCTAACATAGTTAGACTCCAAACTATTTTTATTAAGGATTAGGAAAAAAAAATAAATAAAGGAAAAATAGTTGTAAAATTGGGGTTGTTACATTTGGCAGCTGAATACACATTCTTTGAAGGCAGACATGAGCTTCTTGTAGTTTTCTTGAAGTTTATCATTCAAACATTCCTTGATGCTCATGAAACGCACCTGGAAATTAAAGCCAAAATCATCATATATTCAACAAATATCAAATAAGTTTTTGCAAAATGATCATAAAAGCTGCCCTAATTAAACATACAAAGAACCAAATAATCATAATGAGATTCAATCATAAAGTGTTTAGCAAACCATACACGTACATAAAAGCTTCCATTCATATCAATTATCTGAATTCCCCAATACACACATATTCTCAAATGCAAAAAGATATGAATTTCAAGCCAACACTCAGAAAATTCTCTTGCTATTAGCAGCTTGAGCTCTTGGTGCAATAAATATGATCACATCTTTAAATCTATTGCGTATGTGTTATTAATATCTATTTGAATGCTCTATATAAATTTATTTTAGTAAATACATAAGAAAACCAGAATTGAGATTGCCACATACAATTTGTTTGTCCTTTGAATTTAGTAAGTTACCTATAAGGTTTCATATCTTGCTGATATAACGGCCTAATACTATAGTGGTAGCCCAATTGATTGCCACATAGATATTGTTCCTCCAGCTCACAACTTGGGTAAGGTACACTGATCAACACCAATCCTGTAACAGACACAAAAGAGAACACAGGCAAAGAAAATGGGCATTTTAACTTAATACAAGAAAGAAAAAAATTGAAAGAAAACCCAACACAGCACTCTATGGAATAAAGGATAGGAAACCGATCAGTGGCTTCACGGACAGGGGAATATATATATCTAATATTCACATGCATACAAAAAACATAAAATGATTGTGAATTATCACTGAGAATTACGTGTAAATAGCTGAATAATAACACTAACCTTCCTCCCCAGGAGCTTTGGGGATATCTAAATCGTGAATAATAGGTGATGGACCAACACCAGTGGACCATATCAGCAAACCGTATGGAACCTCACAGTCATCATTAAGGATAATATACTGATCTTGAACATCTTTCATGGTTCATTGAACAAGACGGACTCCTGACTGAGAGAAACAACAAAAACTTAAGGCTAAAGTATGCTTTTGATCCTTTATGTTTGGATCAAGTTTCAATTTAGTCCTTTATGTTTGGAAAGTACATTTTTGGTCCTTTTGTGTTAACACCGTTAGTTTAACTTAACGGAAAATGTTAACTTAACAAGTTTAAATGGTTATTAAATACTGAAAAAATGTTCATATTAAAATATTTGAGTGTAAATATTCTTATATTTTCAAAATTTATCATTTTTGGTCCAATTTCATTATAAAATAATCATTTAAAATTGTTAAGTTAGCATATTCCGTTAAGTTAAACTAACGGTGTTAACAAAAAAAAGACTAAAAGTGTACTTTTCAAACATAAAGGACTAAATTGAAACTTGATGCAAACATAAGGGACCAAAAGTATATTTTAGCCAAAACTTAATCATAGATATGTATAACTTAAGGAAGCATGCTCACAACTAGCTGTATCTGTCAGTCATTATTATACTAACTGAAGGCCTAAAGTTATGATGAAAAGTATTGCATATAGAGGGATATCTTGATTTGTTTTGGTCTATAACTATCCCATATACTTCATTATTTGACATTAAAAACCAAGTGGACTCCAGTTTTCCCTTGTGACATAAAACAACTCAACAACGAAATATATATCGGTAAATAGTTAAATCATTAAAAACAACAAATGTAAACCCTTGCAAGACTATAATGCTAGTGATGTGACTTTATCATATGGTCAAATTTATTACTGGTTGTTTATTCCTTAAAACAACTGAAAATGATCTAACGCAGAATACAGCAAGCCTTTGTTCATCTTGAGCTCTTATCACACATTAAAAACCACAGACATATTGGTTCATTCATAAAGGACCACTATATAAGAGATTTGATCCACTCGTGACAGAATTTCAATCACTTCATGATGAGGTTTACAACAACTCATAATTCTGATTTTTTACAGCAAGCAATCACAACGATTAAATCATATAAATGTTTAAGAAAACTCTTGAAATGATTTCACAACATGACATTATCCTAGTTTCTAATCTGAATTGTAACCAGGACACTAAAGAAACTACTACCTTAAAAAAATTTTATAGAAAAAGAAGGGAAATTTAAAAACATGTTTGATCTAGAAGTCTGTTTAGAAGAAACATTTGTCAAATGTGAAAACACATGCTCAAAGTTTCAAGAAGCATGGGATAGTAACAGTGTATAGAAGCTTACTGTGTCTACTGTTAAGCGAGCAGTAGTGCTTTCTTACTGAGCCAATGCATAGAGTGCATCCAACACACCAGAAGAAATTATTCCAAATGCATTTAGGAAAGACACAAAGGGATTCGATGGTATATCACTTTGCTATGTTGTCTGTTCGTAAAAGTAACTTAGTTTAGTAATACTTTGAGCGTGCCGATGAGAAATATGAGAAACAACAATAAAATATTGAAACCTCTACTTTTTGGTTGACCTCTGGTGTCTCCACATCACTTTCTTCTTGAACAGAAAATGAAGAATTGCACATGTTTTAGAAAACAATATTGTAAAGTTCAATGAACCATCTTTTGGCAGTACATACAGCTATGGAAAGGGCAAGGAAACAAAATATTGTTCATCTCCTAAAATCTCTAATTATTTTCTTGTGATCGAACTTTGTGACACATTAACAAGTAGTACACACAGCAGAAGCTAATGTTTATACAGTTTGGCTTTTTCTCTTCATGTTTTAACATGTCTGTGGAGTTCATCATTATATTTACAAGCAGCAAGGGAATCAAGAAAACTATATCAGTTAGAAAAAATTTGGCCTAGCTATACATATACTAGTATTATACAACCTCATGGAAAGAAAATTTTAGATTCCATAATATTGATATAAGACAACAATACCTAGAAAATATATATAAAGTAGATAATCATTGTAGACTTGACAAGTAAAGTTGCTATATTTTATCTCAAAATGTTGGACATCTTTCACTTAGGGATAAAGAAACCATATATAATGTTCATACATGATAATAATTCAGCCCTGTACAGATCCCATGAAAATAAAATCTCTCCTATAACTTGGGACATTACATTTAAAGAAGGTAGCAAAAACAAACAAAAACAAAATTTATCCAAACTTACCTCGGGTCATTTTAATCACATACAAAAACAAATAAGTGTTCCTATGCCATAATATTGAAAAGACAACAATGAAACGACCAAAATCAAAGCAAAAGTGCAACAACCTCATGTTTACAAACTAGTAACAAAAGTAAATATTATAACCACTTTGATTCTAATACATTCTTAATCTACATTCAACTCTTCATTAATAATAGATACATGCTGACACCATATGCGATAATCCATATAAGTAGCAAATAATCCCCAACCAAGAGGATTCATTGAAATGAATTATAAAATATTGAGTGAATACATTCCACAGAATCACATTAAGCAAGTCAAGGAGAATGTCATAAAAACTTATAACCAGAACAAAACAACCAAGGCATGTAGTGAAGAGCATCCTTCTTGCTGGCTATGATTGGGTTATAATATTCATAAAAACTTATAAACAGGACTTGCAGCATAAACATATCCGTACTGGTCGCCAGTGGCCTACACAAGATTTAGCAAAACTCTTCCTTAAACCAAACCGTTAACTTCACATCTTCCTCAATTGAAATTTTCTAAAAACTTTACAGTATCACAAACTTGTTCAACCATAATATTAAAAGATCTCCACCTAGCATAATAACTAGCACCATTTAACCAAAAAACACATAGCAATTACCTTCTTGGTCGGCTCTGGAATCTCCAAGGCCTTCGACTTAGTGTGCAACGACAACTTCTGCAGCAAATTTGTTGCTTATATTTCAAAAAGGGTAATGGACCTAATCTGGCCTCCAAGTAACCACCCAGGAGCGCTGGGCACCCTAAACTAACAACAGGCTCATATCTGTACTCAAAGTAACCAAAATGTTTAAAAAATACCCCCAGTAGACGGTCAAACGTGGTCAAACATGTTTGGCCGCCACGTGGGCTACATTTTTTCCACCTGGCGCCTTGTCATCGCCATGTATAATATGTTCATGTGGGACCCACATAATAATAAACAATTCCTCTCTCTCTCTCTTCATCACTTCGCACAGCCCCCCAAAACCCGCCACCACATCCACGGCTCCCCACCCCGCCGCCACATCCACAATCCCCCTTCAACTCCACACCGCTTCCCCTAAACCACTACACAGCCCCGCCCCCAAACCACTTCACTCCTCACTATGTGAGGGGTTATTTGAGCCAGAAAAACTGTTCAACCATTTCCCTATAATACCCAGGTTCTTTATTAACATCCTTAGGCATTTTGGGTTTCCTATTCGAATGGGGTTAAGCCAAAAAAACTGTTCAGCCATTTTCCTATAGACATTTAGTGGTTGAATGAGGTTTTGTGGTTTTTTGAACCAATTATCAAAAGGGTTGAAGCTGATAGATCCCATGAGCGAAATTGAGGTGGAAAAATTGGAACTTTAAGTGAGGAATAGAAGTATGATTGTGGTGTAATGAGGAAAATAAAGAGAAGAAAAGGAAAAGAATGGTAATTGAAGCTGACAATGAAGGAAGATGATTGATTGGACCGAAATTTATACGTTAAACATGTGCATTTGAGCTCAATTAGTAAGGTTTAATTGTTATATTTGATCATTATTGGTGATTTTATGTGCACATGCTTATAGGTGATTATATGGAAAATCCTAACTTAATTACTTGCATTTTAAGTAACTAAGGGTATTTTGGTCATTTTTTGACTATGTGGTGCTTTTCTCTTGTAGGGGGGTCCCACGTGGGCCCCACAAACCCTTGGGATGGCTTGGAGTGCAAGGAATTGGCTTGGAAGGCAAGGCAAAGGAAAGAGACAAAAATTACCCTTTATGTCAAAAACAAGGGATTTTCACATTACCAAAAGGGGTAATTTTGGCTCCAAAATTCAAATTCAAAGAGGAGGAGCTTCATTAAGGGCAAAAAGCGTAGCACAATGGAGAGGAGAAAAAGGAGGAATTTTTAGAAATGCTTGGAGACAACTTTTGGACCACATTCATCCTCACTTTTCACCAAATACCAAAACTACCCTTCCTTCCCCTTCATATGTTACCTCACGGCCAAACACACATACATTCACCTAAAAATCTGAACTTGGCAGACTTAATCCATCTTAGACAGCTCATTAATGAGCTAATCCAGCTCATTAATCCCATTCACTTCATTGAATCCAACTACGAACTTCATTTTGTGATATATCTTTCTCTCTCTTCATCTCATTTTCTCTCACTTTTCTCTCATCTCCTTCACCATTTTCTCCACCAAACTCACGGCCAAACCTCCATTCTCCATGGATTCCTCACGTTTTCACCTTCCACTCCATCTCCCCATGCTTGGCTAGTGTTCTCCTCCTCTCCTCTCCAAGGAAAAGTGCTTCAAGTACACAAATTTGGCTTCATGACTTTGTAATTTTCTCTTTTAGGTTTCAAGCTAGATTTGCATTTTTGCCTATGTATGTCCTAGATCTAGGCTTATATAGGTTAGATCATCTTCATTTTAGGTGTTCTACATGATTGTAGCTTGAAAACCTCTCTTTATTGTTGAGAACATGAAAACCTAAGCTAGATTTTGTAGTTCCATATATGTTCATGTATGCGATTTGTATTCTTGAGTATGTGTGGAATGAATGTGTTTCCTAGGTGCTAGATTTAGCATTTAGAGTTGCTTTTGGTATGTTCTTGGCTTTAAAGAGCTTTTGGCTTGATTAGGTTAGTTAAATGCTTGTAGATTTCTTTGATTAAAGAGGTCTTAAGTATTTAACTAGTTTAATTAAGTATGACAAGGTTATGAAGCCTAATTAACCTAAGGCACTAAGTACTTGGAGAGGGAGGTAGTTTCTAAACTCATTTCTTCACTCTTTTTAATTTGGCAACTTACTCTTTAACTAGTTTTAAATTTTAGTTTCTTAAATCAAAAATCAATCTCAAACTTAACCTAATTTGCGTGACATATTAGCTTGGAACTTGCAAGATTTTGCTTAGATTGTGGAAAAGACCTAATACTCACCACTACTCACTTAGTGGATTTGAGTTTAGAAAATCTTTGATTGACTTTTTTAGGCGACAAAAGAGGTTAAATCAATGATAAGAGAATGAAGTGAGTGAGTGAGGAGTGACTTGTGAGTTTGTCTGAAGGGAATGGGTGGGGGGCTGTGGAGGTGGGGTTGGTGGCGGGGTGGGGGCTGAACGTAATGGATGCACAAGAGGGGGGGGGGGGGTGAATTGTGCTTCAAAATAAATACTCGAAATAAACAACACAGGATTTATACTGGTTCGGTCTACCTGACCTACGTCCAGTCCTCAACCACCCAGGCTGAGAGTTCCACTATAACTCAGGTTTTAAATCGGGTTCACCTGAAACCTTACAACCGCAAGTTTTACGGGCTCACTTGCAACCTTACAACAAGTTTTACACTGGCTCACTTGTAACCTATCTAACTGTCTCCCCCTCACACCAAGCAAGGGTTTGAAGTTTACACTTGAAGGCTTTTCTGACTAAGTTCTCTTACAGAACAAATGATGTTACACACTTAAGTTCAATAAATGCTCTTTTAACAAGAAGAGACTTAACTACAATGAGTACAGAATAAGTACGTGAAGAATCACTCAAAGTGTTAAATGCTCTTTTCTATTTCTGGGCAGCCTTGAATGCTTTGAAGATTTCTTGTGTTCCTCGCTCTAACTTCTCTCTAGAGTATTCAAGGATAATTGTTCTTATCATAAATGAAGTTGAGCTCCCTTTATATAGTCTTCAAGCATTTGAACTCTTGGTAGGTGGGAGTCCCGTTTGAATTTGGCCGTTTATCCCAAGTTACCGTTTGCCCAATAAATGCTCCATTAATGCATAGCAGGGTTGACTTGCTTTATCTCTGAAAAGTAGTCCTGACACCTCTGCTCTGATATAAGCATTCTGACTTCTGAGTATGTGATTTTTACTCTTGCACTCTTGCTGACGGATGATCATCTTTCATCCGCAAGTGGTAATCTTGCTCTGCAAGTGTTAAGCTCTGAGTCCCATTGTCAAGAGTCTTTCCATCCGGAAGCTCATTTGCATCCGGAAGCGTGACCGTGTTCTGCACATACTGGTTAGTCCAACATAGCAATATATAAGAATTATACATGCTGTGGGAAGTTTGTTTGCTATGGGGAGTAGTTTACTTAGACTGTGTTCTGATTTGGTCTATGATGTATCTGGAAGCATTTTTACATCCGGAAGTAAAACTACTAGATGAAGGATCTTGGTTCACTATAACTCACTCTCACTTAGTGTATTTCATCCCAACACTCAGCGCTAGTCACTAAGCTATCGGAAGCACTTTTACTTGACGTAGTGAACTCACTGACGCTTAGGGTGAAATCTATTCTATCAATCTGCGCCAGTCAAGATCTAACAGGAAGCAACTTCACTTGATGTTGCATTTCCACTGACGCTCGAGGTTAAATCTATTCTATCAGTCTGCGCCAGTCTAAATCTAATAGGAAGTGCTTTCACTTGGCGAAGTAGACTTACTGACGCTTGGGGTAATAACTATTCTATTGCTCTGCGCCAGTCTGAGTCTAACAGGAAGCGCTTTCACTTGGGGAAGTAGACTTACTGACGCTTGGGGTAATATCTATTCTGTCGCTCTGCGCCAGTCTAATTCTAACAGGAAGCGCTTTCACTTGGGGAAGTAGACTCACTGTCGCTTGGAGTAATATCTATTCTATCGCTCTGCGCCAGTCTAAGTCTAACAGGAAGCAACTTTGCTTCCGATTGAACCATAGCTTAGTCTTAGGGTTTGTGCATCTAAAGTTCATGGACTAAGTTAAATCCCTAGTTATTTACTTGCTGACGCTGGGGGATGAAAGCATTCATCCGCATGCGCAAGTCCTAATCTATCCGGAAGTAGATCTTCACCCGGAAGCACTCTTACTTGGGATCCTATGTTATCCTATTGCTTCCTAGGCACTTGGTCTAATCCTCTACATTTTAGTCTTCATCAAAACTTAAGATTCTAACATTCTCCCCCTTTTTGATGATGACAAACTTAGCTTTATCGATTAAGTTCATATGAAAGGATTAGCTGAAGAATAAAAGCAATAGTTCAGAATAAGTAACTTAGACAAATATTATTGATAAGCATAGGTTACAGGTCAGAGCATATAATTAGATAACATTTACAAGCAGCGAGCATATAGTAGGCAGATATGAGAACATGCATGAAAAGATGAACATTTCTAAGTAAAAAGAAATTTGGGCTGGGGGTTGTTTCTTTGTTTCTTCTTTCTCTCCCTCTCGCTGAAGCTCTTCTTCATCAAGGAACTCCCAGGGTAGCAAGGCTAGTGGTCAATGCATTTCTCCCCCTTTTGGCATCATCAAAGAGTGTTTTCCATATTTGATCGCCGCAGCCTCCTCCTTAGGAATTGACTTCCTCTTCTTAGAACCCACTAACAGTTCTGCCATTCTTCCAGAAGTTTCAGACTGACCTTGAATATTTTCATCCTGCCCTAGGGCAATTTGCCGAGAAACTTCATGATGTTCTTGATGTCTTTCACGATGCCCAGATTTTCCAGAATGTTGATGGCTTGATTTCCCAGATTTGGACTTGTGTTTCTTAGATGAGGAGGGTTTCCTCGAAACTGGGTTTGCTTCAGAGGGTTCGGCCATTTTTTTTTTGTGGGGTTGATGAAATGTTTATATGAAGAACATAGATGAAAATGAAGAATGTGTGAAATGAGATGTCCCTTTTATAGGTAAAGTCACTAAGGGCAAAAAGGTCATGCTCCTTCACATTATCACACATTGGGTAGCGTAAACGCCTTAAGTTGGATCGATATACCTGATGACACGTGTCGCTTCATATTGTCAGAGAAGTCGAAACGTCTCATTTGGAAGTTGAAGCGTTTTCTGAAGTGACGTGTCTTCTTGGACTTGTGCTGGCGCTCTCTTGGTTTGATCATCCAGCGTCAGTGTGTAATCATTCGGAAGTGGTTTTGCTTCCGGTTGTACTTACTTAAGATTCAACATTGAATACCTGCAAGGACATATATTGGCACTCCGATGCCTAAGTTAGTATTGTTTGAAGTATTTTGAAAAACAATTAAGTACATGGAATTTACACTTCATTTGGGTTTACCATTCCCAAATCACCTCTAATAAAAGTAAATTGGTCAACCCCCAGAGGCTTGGTGAAGATATCAGCAAGCTGTTGTTGTGTGGGGACAAACTGTACTTTGACATCTTTCTTTTGAACATGGTCTCTGATGAAATGATGTCTGACATCAATGTGCTTTGTCCTAGTGTGCTGAACCGGATTCTTGGCTAGGCTGATTGTGCTTGTGTTGTCACAGAGGATGGGTGCCTCAGGGAATTCCAAGCCAAGATCTCTCAACTGGTTCTTCAGCCACAACACTTGGGCACAACAACTGGCTGCTGCAATGTATTCTGCCTCAGTGGATGACAAGGACACGCAGGTCTGCTTTTTGCTTGCCCAAGACACCAAACAACCACCAAGGAAGGCGCATTGTCCACTGGTGCTTTTCCTATCAGTTTTATAACCTGCATGATCAGAGTCAGAATAAGCCCACAAAAACTCTTGGTTACCTCTGGGATACCAAAGACCAAGTTCTTGTGTCCCCTCAAGGTATCTTAAGATACGTTTAACACATGTTAGATGTGACTCCTTGGGGTTGGCTTGAAATCTAGCACACATGCCTACACTAAATTGAATGTCAGGTCTGCTGGCTGTTAAGTATAGGAGGGAACCTATCATTCCCCTGTACATGGGCAGGCTGACAGATTTACCCTTTGCGTCAGCATCAAGTGCGGCAGTGGTGCTCATGGGAGTATCATACTCCTTGCATTCATCCATCCCAAACTTTTTGAGTAGTTCTCTGCAGTATTTGGCTTGGGAGATGAATATTCCATTCTTCTTCTGCTTAATTTGCAGGCCTAGGAAGAACGTTAGTTCTCCCATCATTGACATTTCAAACTCACCCTGCATGGTCTTAGAAAAATCCTCACAAAGCTTTTCGTTAGTTGCTCCAAAGATAATATCATCAACATAAATTTGAACAATTAGCATGTCTCTATCTTTGTGAAGGATAAACAGTGTATTATCAAGTTTGCCTCTTGAGAAACCTTTGCCTAGCAGAAAGCTGCTAAGTCTCTCATACCAAGCTCTAGGAGCTTGTTTTAGGCCATATAAAGCTTTCTTTAATCTATACACATGTTTGGGGTGCTTATGATCCTCAAAGCCAGGAGGTTGTTCTACATATACCTCTTCTTTAATATAACCATTAAGAAATGCACTCTTTACATCCATTTGATATAGCCTGAAGCCCTTCATGGATGCAAAGGCTAGAAGAATCCTTATTGCTTCAAGTCTCGCGACTGGAGCAAATGTTTCTTCATAGTCAATGCCTTCTTCTTGGTTATATCCTTTGGCAACTAGTCTGGCTTTGTTTCTTGTAATTTGACCTGTCTCATCCAGTTTGTTTTTAAAGACCCATTTGGTCCCTACTATAGATTGATGAGATGGCCTAGGGACTAGTTCCCAGACTTGACTTCTTTCAAATTGGTTTAGCTCTTCCTGCATGGCAATAATCCAGTCGCAGTCCTCAAGAGCTTGTTCAACTGAAGTTGGTTCTATTTGAGATAGAAATGCACCAAACTCAACTTCATTTTGAACCTGCCTTCTGGTTCTCACACCAGAAGAAACATCACCAAGCACTTGATCAAGAGGATGATCTCTGTGATGCCTCCTAGCTGTTGGCAACTGTGCCTCATCATGCACAGTCTGCACTCTAGGTTCATCGCAGAGTTCATCTTCTTCCTTAGGATTGTTTGCTGGTGTTTCTTTTGGTGGTGAAGAAGATGATGGTAATTTTGGGAGGTTAAGTAATTCATCATCTTCTCTGGATTGTCCCCATGTAGGAATTTCATCAAATACAACATGCATGGATTCCTCTACAGTTTTAGTTCTCATGTTGTATATCCTATAAGCTTTACTCCTAAGGGAATATCCTATGAATATACCTATATCAGCCTTTGGATCAAACTTACCCAAGTTTACCTTTCCATTATTATGCACGTAGCATTTTGATCCAAATATTCTGAGGTGGCTGATGTTTGGCTTCCTTCCTTTGTATAGCTCGTATGGAGTCTTATCCAAGCCTTTACGAACATAAGCTCTGTTGGAGATATAGCAAGCAGTGCTCATAGCGTCCGCCCAGAACACTTGAGAAACCTCTTTCTCGTTGAGCATGCTTCTAGCCATCTCCGTCAGAACCCTGTTCTTTCTTTCAACTACTCCATTTTGTTGAGGAGTCCTCGGAGCTGAGAAGTTATGTTCAATTCCATTTTGCTCACATAGCTCAGAGAAGCTATGGTTCTCAAACTCTCCTCCATGGTCTGTCCTTATGGCTGTGATTTTGAGATCCTTCTCATTCTGCACTTTCTTAGCCAGGACAACGAAAGCATCAAAAACATCTTGCTTAGAGGCAAGAAACAAAGTCCACGTAAACCTTGAATAGTCATCCACCACCACTAAAGCATATAGGTTTCCTCCCAAGCTTTTTACTCTTGCTGGCCCAACCAAATCCATGTGGATTAGTTCCAAGGGCCTGCTGGTGGAGACTCTCTTCTTGGTTTTAAACGAGGATTTTGTTTGCTTTCCCCGTTGGCAGGATTCACAGATAAAATCATGCTTAACCTTAAAAGGGGGAATACCTACAGCTAGCTCCTTTTTAATTAGCATGTCCAATTGAGTAAAGTTTACATGAGCTAGTCTCTTATGCCAAAGCCAGCTATTCTCGTCACTAGATATTAGACATTTTTCTTCTAGCTGTTGACATAAATCTAAGGTATATAGATTCCCATTTCTAATTGCCTTAATTTTGCATTTTAGGTTGGCCTTATCTATATTCAGATCCTGCTTATCAACTATTAAGCACTCATTTGAATCAAATATTACCCAGTTACCTTTGTCCGTGCTTTGACTTACACTTAGCAGATTGTGACAAAGACCGTCCACTAGATATACATCTTTGACTGGTCCGACTTCTCCAACTCCAGTGATCTTGCCACTTTGATTTCCTCCAAAGGTCACTGTGGCTCCATCTTTGATCACCAGAGACTTGAACTTGTCTCTGTCTCCAGTCATATGTCTCGAGCATCCGCTATCGATGTACCAATTTTTGTTCTTGGATGCCTTGAGACACACCTGAAACAATCAAGCAATTTTAGGTACCCAACCTCTCTTGGGTCCTTTGTCGTTAGTGTCTAGGACCCTTGGCCTAGCTTTGGGCTTATCCTTGTGCCTATACACATTTGGAGCCTTTGGCCTAGTGTTGGCTCTAGACTCTTGGGTTCTCCCAGTGGGATGATTCCAGGCTTGGGATCCTTGTCCTCTCTTGATTTCCTTTACAGGTGGAGGATCCTTCGTAGCTCTGGTTCCTTTAGGGACCCACTTGTATGAGCTGTTAGCTCCATGCTTTTTAGCATTACAGGTGGACATTGAGTGTCCTTTCCTGTTGCAGTAATTACAGAAGCTGAAAGGTGAGGAGCTATGACTGGTGGCTTTATGGAAGAACTTTAAGTAAGGCTTTACTTTTGGTTCTTCCCACGTTTTCTTCCTGGGGGTATATCCCAAGCCAGTCCTATCCCTATATGCCCTTTGGTTTATTAAAAGTATATTCAGCATTTCTGAACCATTGGTGAATTTCTGCAGGGCATTCTGCAGCTTATTATTTTCTTCTGAGATTTTGCTGCAATTTGGACAGCTCTCAGGTGTTGAGATGTTGGGTTCTGCTTGAGGAGAACCCTGTCCATCCACCATTGGAGATCTTCTAGCTTCCGCTAGTTCCTCACTGAGTGAGTCCACCTTGGACTCAAGTGACTCCTTTTTGGTTTTCAAGAATTTATAGGCTTTACATAGTTTAGAGAATTCTTCATGAATCTCATTGTAAGCCTCTTGTAGTTCAGGAAGAGTTACCTCATGTTCTTCATTGGTGAGGTCAGGATCTGAAGATGCTTCCTCATCCTCTTCTCTAGCTACCAGGCAGAGGTTGGCAACTTCTTCATCATCACTTGCTTCCTCATCTGAGCTGTTTACCCAAATGGAGGAAACGAGTGCCTTTCTTTTATCCTTGCCTTTGGACCTCTGCAGGCTGGGACACTCAGCCTTGAAGTGACCAGGCTTATTGCATTCAAAGCACACAGGGACCTTCTCTTTCTTGTATCCCCTCTTCTGGCTGGTGTCACCTTTCTGATAGCCTTCCTTCTTCCTGAGGAATTTCCTGAACTTCCTCACCATCAGGGCCATCTCCTCATCGTCCATCTCATCGTCGTCATCCTCATCATTGTCCTTGATCTCTTTGCTGGGAGCAATGAGAGCAAGGTTCTTACTCTTGGATGAGGTTTGAGGAGCTCTCATAGCCAGCAAGGTTGGCTCATATTCAGCAAGTGAGCCAAATAGTGCGGTGATGGAGCTGGTTGATTCACCTTGCACTTCTTGCAAAATAGTTACTTTGGTGATCCAGTCACCCTTCAAGATCTTTAGGATCTTGCTCACTTGCTCTCTTTCAGGGATATCCTTACCCAGCGAGGCCAAATTATTGATGAGATGAGTGAACCTGAGTTCCAGCTCTCTGATCGGCTCGGTAGGGCTCAGCATGGCGAATTTATGGAATTCTTCAACCAGCATTTCAATACGTCTCGCCTTTACTCCCCTGGTTCCAGAGTGTGCAGCCTCAAGAGCCTCCCACATATCCTTAGCAGTTTTGTGGTGGCTGATTCTGTGAAATTCTTTGTGGGTGAGAGCACACTGGATGTAGTGCATGGCCCGATGGTTTAGTTGGACTAGAGCATAGTCCTCAGCAGTGTATCTGGCTCGCACTTTTGCAAATCCATCTTCGTCCAGTGGAACATTATCCCCTCGTTCTATGACATCCCAGAGTCTCAAGTCGCTTGACTTGATATATGTCTCCATTCTGTACTTCCAGAACGTATAGTTGTACCCATCGAAACCTGGGGGCTTATTGGGTTGAACGGCGACATCTGGTAGGCCATAATCTGGATCCATTACTTGATCTTTGCTTTCTGATTCGTTGGAATCGGGTGAGAAAGACCTGCTCTGATACCAAATGAACGTAATGGATGCACAAGAGGGGGGGGGTGAATTGTGCTTCAAAATAAATACTCGAAATAAACAACACAGGATTTATACTGGTTCGGTCTACCTGACCTACGTCCAGTCCTCAACCACCCAGGCTGAGAGTTCCACTATAACTCAGGTTTTAAATCGGGTTCACCTGAAACCTTACAACCGCAAGTTTTACGGGCTCACTTGCAACCTTACAACAAGTTTTACACTGGCTCACTTGTAACCTATCTAACTGTCTCCCCCTCACACCAAGCAAGGGTTTGAAGTTTACACTTGAAGGCTTTTCTGACTAAGTTCTCTTACAGAACAAATGATGTTACACACTTAAGTTCAATAAATGCTCTTTTAACAAGAAGAGACTTAACTACAATGAGTACAGAATAAGTACGTGAAGAATCACTCAAAGTGTTAAATGCTCTTTTCTATTTCTGGGCAGCCTTGAATGCTTTGAAGATTTCTTGTGTTCCTCGCTCTAACTTCTCTCTAGAGTATTCAAGGATAATTGTTCTTATCATAAATGAAGTTGAGCTCCCTTTATATAGTCTTCAAGCATTTGAACTCTTGGTAGGTGGGAGTCCCGTTTGAATTTGGCCGTTTATCCCAAGTTACCGTTTGCCCAATAAATGCTCCATTAATGCATAGCAGGGTTGACTTGCTTTATCTCTGAAAAGTAGTCCTGACACCTCTGCTCTGATATAAGAATTCTGACTTCTGAGTATGTGATTTTTACTCTTGCACTCTTGCTGACGGATGATCATCTTTCATCCGCAAGTGGTAATCTTGCTCTGCAAGTGTTAAGCTCTGAGTCCCATTGTCAAGAGTCTTTCCATCCGGAAGCTCATTTGCATCCGGAAGCGTGACCGTGTTCTGCACATACTGGTTAGTCCAACATAGCAATATATAAGAATTATACATGCTGTGGGAAGTTTGTTTGCTATGGGGAGTAGTTTACTTAGACTGTGTTCTGATTTGGTCTATGATGTATCTGGAAGCATTTTTACATCCGGAAGTAAAACTACTAGATGAAGGATCTTGGTTCACTATAACTCACTCTCACTTAGTGTATTTCATCCCAACACTCAGCGCTAGTCACTAAGCTATCGGAAGCACTTTTACTTGACGTAGTGAACTCACTGACGCTTAGGGTGAAATCTATTCTATCAATCTGCGCCAGTCAAGATCTAACAGGAAGCAACTTCACTTGATGTTGCATTTCCACTGACGCTCGAGGTTAAATCTATTCTATCAGTCTGCGCCAGTCTAAATCTAATAGGAAGTGCTTTCACTTGGCGAAGTAGACTTACTGACGCTTGGGGTAATAACTATTCTATTGCTCTGCGCCAGTCTGAGTCTAACAGGAAGCGCTTTCACTTGGGGAAGTAGACTTACTGACGCTTGGGGTAATATCTATTCTGTCGCTCTGCGCCAGTCTAATTCTAACAGGAAGCGCTTTCACTTGGGGAAGTAGACTCACTGTCGCTTGGAGTAATATCTATTCTATCGCTCTGCGCCAGTCTAAGTCTAACAGGAAGCAACTTTGCTTCCGATTGAACCATAGCTTAGTCTTAGGGTTTGTGCATCTAAAGTTCATGGACTAAGTTAAATCCCTAGTTATTTACTTGCTGACGCTGGGGGATGAAAGCATTCATCCGCATGCGCAAGTCCTAATCTATCCGGAAGTAGATCTTCACCCGGAAGCACTCTTACTTGGGATCCTATGTTATCCTATTGCTTCCTAGGCACTTGGTCTAATCCTCTACATTTTAGTCTTCATCAAAACTTAAGATTCTAACAGGGGCTATGGAGGTGGTGGCTTGTGGAGGGCTGTGGATGTGGTGGCGGGTTTGGGGGGGCTGTGCGAAGTGATGAAAAGAGAGAGAGGGAGGAATTGTTTATTATTATTACGTGGGTCCCACATGAACATATTATACATGGCGATGGCAAGGTGCCAAGTGGCAAAAATGTAACCCACGTGGCGGCCACGTGAGCACATTAACGGTCAAACGTGTTTGACCATCTACTGGGGGTATTGTTTAAACATTTTGGTTACTTTGAGTACAGATATTATCCTGCTGTTAATTTAGGATGCCCAGCGCTCTTGGGTGGTTACTTGGAGGGCAGATTAGGTCCATTACCCTTTCAAAAAAATAAAGGACTACAAAAAAACCTCAAAACAACACCACCAAAAACACACCAAATCCACAAAAATAATTACAATTTACAAGAAACCAAAACAAAGCAACCATCACGAAGTAACAAATCACATAAAAGCAGTAAAAAAATATAATCAACACCATCAAAAACATACCAAAACCACAAAATTCCTCCAATTTCCCTAACCTAACCTAGCAATCAAAATCAAAATCCAGCAACAAACAACACTTCCCTCCTAACAAATCAATCAACATGAGGAAACAAATCACATCAAAGCAGTGAAAAAGGCAGTATGATCCAAATCAAATATGCGTCATAGAAACAAATCAAACTCGAATGAGAAAACACAAAAAACCAAAAGCTCAAACAAATCAAACCGAGATTGAACGAAAGGATACGATATGTGAAGTAGAGACGGGGGCCATGAGATAAATATTAGAAAAATTATATACACAAATAGGAAGAAGAATAAAATTCCATATAATCCTGCTGGCTATAAACATTGGTGAAGAGCACTAAATCGGAAATGCAAAAATATAAGCACTGGTGAAGAGCATAAGTCAGCAAAAAAAAATTATTTCCCTCGCCACGTCAGCTTTTGACAGTCAACGTCGGTCGAACTAATCGGAGTTACATATATTGCAACAATATTTATTCTTCAGTCCCAGAATTGACCCCGGAAATACTTATTACCCCTACGTGCTCCTGGCGTAATAGTTTGAACCTATTTTTGCATCTTTACCCTTATTATTTTTTCTTGTAGTTTTATTGGTGCCTCCGTTACGTCTGGAAGGTTGACATGTTGAGTGTTATGGGCCTATGCATTGTGGAGTGGGCTTTTGCCATAAGTAGAATTGTTTCATGCTTAGTCATGCAGAGTTTTGCTTAGGGCTTTATTGCTGATATGTCTTGTGTAATTGTTAAGTTGAACTTGGTGTTACTTTGTCTGATTGTGTGTTTCTATTGCCCATCTAGTGTGGTCTGCATATGTCCTTTGACGTTTAGTGTGGAAGAATCTAATGGCAGGTGAAGACACTATGTCATCGCTTAATCGTCGGATGCAATCTTCTTCTGCTCCATGTGATGGTTCTTCGTCTGTGGTTAGCTCTATTATGTCTCCTGGGTTTGTGGGGTGTTCGATGGTGAATGCCTGTACATGTGTTCCCCCTGTATGTTCTTATGTTTTTTTTGTATTTTAATTTAGGGCTGTGATTAATAATAAAAGTATTTCTTTATCGTTTTCGGTATTATGTCATATGTGCCCTCCACAGTTGATTCCAGCGACAATTCCGTGCCCTTGTCTTCATATGATGTGTGTTCTGTGACACCTATTTGTGGTTATGGAAGACCCAAGAGCAGCAGGTTAGGGAGTATTCTAAGTGACATTACCAATCTCGGTTCAAAATTAGGTTCCGTCGTTGCCAATGGTGGGCATACATGCATGACAGTTGTTTCTATATTTACAATATATGTAACATCAATAGTGTGCCTTGAATAAGATATTAAATAATAGTTCTTCATTGTATTGTGCTGCAATAGAATGTGGAGTTGAAGTTCAGTGTATGCAAATCAACAGCTCTCGATGGAGGGGTCTCCAAAACATACAGACCTCACAACCTAAGCGCAAGAGGAACCGCATTAGGCAGTCTATAGATACATGTACACATTTACTATGAAACTCTAAATTATTATATGATGGAGTTTGGCCTTTAGTGTATTGTTGATTAATTTGTTGTTTTACTATAGTCTCAATACTGTTTAGTTTTTATAGAATTTCGGCATATTAAGGTCATGTTATTAACTTCAGTATTTGAAGTGTAGTTGTTCCTACATCGGTTACTGAACCTCTTCAAAGTGTTCCTGAATTGAGTGTAGATTCAAGTTCATGTGCTCATGAATTACAGTATTTTGTTATTTTGATTGAAATTAAATTAGGTATTATAGTTGGAATCCTATTGTAGTTGGACTTTTATTTATTTTCATTGTTCCTTACTATGCGTTTTGTTTTTTTTATTTACTTACAAGGTCCTCAATCAATAATTGTTTAGCATCGGTTTATGAAATGGTGAATCCTCTTTAGTATGAGCATTATAGTCGAGTTCATTTTGCGTTTGATTCTGCTGTGAGTGATCACGACTAGAATGAGTCGTATGATTCTGGTATGGCTATTTTGTTGGTTACACATGATGTTATGTTTGTTGGATATTTATATAGTAGTTATCGAATATTATTGGATGTCATTTATATTTGTATATGATGGTTCTGTGTCATTGGGTCTGTAACATTGTGTTACTAATTCCCTAATTAATTCAATAATACCCTGACTAACTATGATAGAAAAATGATTTCCATAATATTAATAAATCTATCATAGTTAGAAAAAGGATTTCCTAATAATGATCATTATCCATGATAGAAAAGAATAAACTAATACAACCTGTATACTATCATGGATAATTAATAGCTAACCATGTTAGAAAAGAATCACCTAACATGGTTAGAAAAATAAACAACCTAATGTTCAATAATATCGAATACATATAAATATATGCGGAAACGAATGCAGGCCTATACAATTTGGCAATATACAATTCAAAATAGTCTATATAGCTTCTAATACCTAATTCCCTTTCCTATTGTCTGCATCTGTGCATGAATACCTGCAAAAATATCAGTAATCGTGGGATGAGACAATTTGTCCCAGTAATCACCGCTTAACTCACTATAACAGTGAGATGTGCGGTAGCGAGGGCGTCTAAAGGGTACCACATTTAAAACCAATACTATATATATATATATGTCAAGTCTTTCATTCATCATTCAAGTCCCTCCTTCTAAATCAATTCAAATTCATCATCTCTATTTCCCACATATCACTCAAATCCCTCAGTCAGTTCCAAATCAACTCAACAGACGAAAATAAACGTGATTGACACTATGCCCAGTCTCAAATCTGAAAGCATAAAAGGGAGCACTTTAAATAGTGAAAACGTCCCTGAAAAAGGGAGCACTATAAAAAGTGTACACATCCCTGGTTCCTTTACAATCCGAGGAACCTGTACAATTAACCTATCGATTTGCGCAAATCGATAGGTTACATCGGCCGACGGTACTAATAATCAGTGTCATGCAATACTCACAATCCCTATTCTATATTCCATCAACATAGCTCTCAACTCAACATGTAACTCTCTTTTCTATCCTCATCACTTCTTAAACCACTACCCAACACTATCCCTATATACATTTCACGCCATTCCAGATCAATGGCCACCACCAAGCAGGATAATAGTATATATAATGTGTACAAATCTTTTATACGAAAATAATCGTGTTTGAAAGGCACCCGATAGCCTGTTTTGTATAAAAATAACCTTTCAAAGATAATATATATATATAGAGGGTGAGAAAGGATTTTAGAAAATCCTAGCTAACATCACCCTCAATGTTATAGTAAGGTTAAGTGTGATTACCTGTCGCCCTTTAGCACTTTACTGCCTTTCCTCACCGTTTCCTTCCCTTCAAGTATAATCACCATTATATGCTCCTATAAGATATGATACATAATGATATATTAATATCATTTTCACTTTATAATACTTTGACGTCTCTCTCGTATTCATATATTACTACCCAAATCCCCTTTCTTAATTCAACTATTTTATACAATCATTCAAAGTCCACATTCGCTACTTTAAACATTAACAAGTCACATCTCATATAAGTCATACCCAGACAGATTTCCACTACAACTCAATCACCATTCATAACAATCAAACATCATCTTTTACAATCAACATGGTCAACAACTAAATAAACACAATTCCAATATCTTCATCATTACTTCACCAATATATTGTAGAGCACCCAAATCATGCTCCAATTTAAACTACACTTATTTGCCACATTTAACCTTTATTTTTCAGCTATGTGAAGTCATTGTACTCCAAGAATCTAACAGAAATAGCAATAATTATCAACCATGATATAAAAGAGATGGACAAACCTCATTCCACTTTTAGTTTTACAATCTATATCCGATTAAATCATTCATCTTCTTTCGTTTACGATCAGTTCAGCCATGGTAGTAGGAAGAGCAACGAAATCTTAAATAAGCACACAAACCATCATAGACATCATAATTAATTCCAATCAGTATTAATTAGTTCTACCATCTCATGGACATCACACACACCACACTAAACCGAAGTAGATCTTTCAAGCCCAAGTACTTACTTAATTCTTCTTACAAAACCATGAAATTTATTGACTCATGCACCAAAAATTATTATTCTTTAATCACCATCATCTCACATCCATGCATATCTCCACTCAAACCAAAACCACTTTACTAAAGTCCTGGAACATAAAGAATTAACCCTCTCAAAGCCTTCAAAACACTTTCCACAACTAATAAATTTCTCAGATTAAGTTCCCTCAAATCAGATTTAACATCTAGTGACAAAACAAAGTTCAAGTTAAGAAAATATTGTAACAAACAAAGCATAATCCAATCAAAAAGTGTACAACACCATTCAGCTTTACCCATGGTTTATACACACATGCCAACAATCCATTTAATCAAAAGAAGAGACAAAGAACATCAAAACTTACACCTCCAAAACATGCAACTTCAAAATCTGATATGTAATAGTCATAATAATTACTATCTTACTTTTGTAAAGCTTTGATCATGGTGAAAACATTTCCCCATCCAAATACCAATTTGATGAGAGAATGAAAAGGATAATTAAAATTTAGTAAAACAACAAGATTTCACCAATCAATCACACAGCACAACAAATCTTTAAACTCCTTTACCCTTCTCCCAAATTAGAGACTTTTGAATCCAAAAATCAACTTAAAACCTTCAGCCATGGAAACTCCCAATTTTAGGTTTTTGTGAAATCCTTATTAAGCAGTAAATTGGCACTCAAAGCAAACACGAACCCATTCATTCTTTTCGAAATCAACTAAGTTATAATAATAACAATAACAGAATTTTGCAACAAACATGCTATACATCATTTTTAGCTATATCTAGGCATTTAATACTCACCTACACATACCTTTAGTTACTTAAATTACTACATCCACACACTATTATATCACATTTGGTAAAACACAAAAAGGCATACTAAACAAGGCGTACCATAAACCTTCCCACTTATTTTCAAACACATCTTAACATACAACAACAACTATTGATATATATATATATATATATATATATATATATATACACACACACACACACACACTCCATCCTTGTGAGATCACAAATGCACAGAAAATTCAAAATCAAGCATCTCAGCAAGAAAATCACATAGAAAACTTCAAGAATCACCTTACATAACAAAATTCAGCCAACTAACATAAGCACATCAACATCCCAAACCCATCCGATTTGAGAATGCCTAACTTTAAGGCTTAACCACATTTACAAAACATTAAAATTAATGCATGAGCTTTACTTTAACTAATTTATTAAGCCCTAACACTTCAAATCCATAACCCAATTCGTCCTTCCCTCAAAACTCGCCCAAAAACAGTGAAAGCAAAATAGGCATTGCAAGAAAAGGCTCACCGGAGTTCATTGCCGTCACATTTCGCCGGATTCTCGCCGGAAATCGCCGAAGAACAAAGAGGCTGACAGGGAAGAGTGAAAAGCGACGAGAACAAAGGGAAGACAGTGAGAAATCAAATTGGAAAAAGGAATAATCCGAGGAGACACAAGAAAGGTTGAACCTTTACCTTTCCCCACCACCGTACGTCGCCGATCTCACCACGGCTCGCCGGAAAACGGAAGCTAGGGCGGAGGGAGAAGGGAGACCGATGGTGAAGGGAGGAGAAACGCAGGGAAAGGAGGAGGGAGCCGTGGCGGCTTCCTCCTTCGCCGTCGCCGTCGGCCCCTGGGTGGCCGGCGAACGCGCAACGACGGAGGAGGAAGGAGGAGATCGGGTGAGAGGGAAAGAGAACGGAGGGAGCTCGAGAGACAGAGAGAGAAATGGGAAGGAAGGAGATGATGATGATGTATTTATTTATTTATTTATTTTTTTTTATTATTTTTTTTTAATTTAGGGAAAATTACAATTTACTACCCTAAGGTTTATTCGTAATTATATTTCTAGCCCAGAAGTTTGTATATATTACTATATCTCCTTCTTTCCATCATAATATTATCTACTATCCCAAATACTTGTTCATGAAAGTTTCTAACTCCAAATAATTATTTTAACTATATTTCCTTAAATTCCAAAAATTTAAGATTTAATAACAATAAATCTCCATAAATTCTAAAAAAATATTTTAAAATCTTCTAATTTTCCTTTTATTATTTCCTAAAACACCTTCAAATCTTGTATTAAATTTTCAGGATGTTACAGGGTCATTATTTGGGTTAAGTGTTGTAGGTGATGACTTTAATAGGTGTTGCGTTCAACAAGTTTCATCTTTGAACTCACAGTCCATTCTAAAACAAGGCATATGTTGGTTATGAATTTGCAAACTGTTATATGTTGGTTTGTATGATATGTTAATCCTGCATTCTTTGTTTGTTTGGTAACTTAACAGGATATGTTGATGAGGATGATGCTACATGTGAATGTAAATTTTGTGGGGCATTGTTTTGGTTCAATGAGCGTGTTAAAAAGGACAATGTCCATAACGATAGACAGTCATGTTCTTTGTGTTGTCTAAATGGAAAGGTTGTGTTGCCGCTATTAAATCTACCACTGGAGAATATGTGGCGTTTATATTTTGAGAAGTATAGTGCTGAGTCTAAGAATTTTTACACTAATATTAGGTAGTATAATAACATGTTTTCCTTTACTTCAATGGGGGTAAAATTGATCACTCAAAGAACCGTGGGGGTGGAACTTATACCTTTGTGTTATCTAGTATGAATCATAGGATAGGTACTTTGTGTCCACCAGTTGGTTCAGATCCTGTATTCTCACAGTTATATATATATATATATATATATATATATATATACACACATGTTATTATATATAGACACACACACACACATACATACCTATATACATACATATATATAGACACACACACACACATACATATATATATATATATATATATATATATACATGTTATTATATATATACACACACACACACATATATAATAACATGTATATATATATTTATGTATGTATGTATATGACACAAAAAATGAGATTTCAAATTGGATATCGGCTGTAAGGTTATAGTATGTGTGCTATGGTTGTTGTTTCGTTTTGTGTGTAGGTTGAATTAATCGTCATAGCTTTTTCTATGTAACAGAAAACCACAGGATAATTTGACAATTGACCCATTGATCATTGCCCTGATCAAAGACGATTTGAATGCTGTAAATCCATATGTCAAACAGTATCGTGTTGCGTCCAACGTCATTCATAACTCGGGACACCCTCCTGTTAAGCTATTTTCGATTGGCTCCCGAAATAGTGATGGACGCATATATAACACGCCTACTACTTCTGAACTAGCAGCACTCATTGTTGGGGATATTGATGTAAATTTTAATGTTAGGGATATTATTATTCATGAACATTCTGGTGATCCGCATAGGATTAATGAGTTACATCCATCATATCTACCGCTTCAGTACCCATTGCTTTTCCTGTATGGCGAAGATGGTTATCAGGATGATGTTCTTAATAGGCCAGAAAGTTTAGGTTGCACAAAACTGAAAAAACTAGTTGGTGTGAAAGAATTCTTTTGTTATCGCTTGGTTGATAGAAAACATGAAACGTCAATCATTTGCATTCTACAAGGCTTCTCCAATAGTTTATTGTTGATGCATGGACAATGATTAAATCACAGCAGCTATTATGGTATAGAACATGAAAGTAATGGATGCACAAGAGGGGGTGAATTGTGCTACCAAATAAAAATCAAACAATAACAACACAAGGGTTTATACTGGTTCAGTCTTCCTGACCTACGTCTAGTTCTCAACCACCCAGGTTGAGTTCCACTATCCCCAGGTTTTAGAAACGGGTTCACCTGGAACCTTTACAACCGCAAGTTTTGGACGGGATCACTTGCAACCTTACAACCACAAGTTTTACTCAAGGCTCACTTGCAACCTTGCTAACTAGCTCCCCCTTACAACCAGCAAGGGTTCAACCTTTACAAATAAAGGATTTTCTAAACTTAGTTCTCTTCAAGAACGGATAATGTTACACACTTAAGTACAATCAATGCTCTTAATACAAGAAGAGACTTAACCACAAAGAGTACAAGATAAATAGATGAAAAAGACTCTCAATGAGTTAAATGATCTTTCTCTTTTCTGGGCAACTTTGAATGCTTGAAGGATTTTTCGGTTTCTCACTCTAGCTTTCTTCAAGATGTCAAAGATATTAGTTGTCTTCATAAATGAAGGTGAGCTTGTTTATATAGTCTTCAAGTATTCTCACTCTTGGTAGGTGGGTTAGCCGTTTGAATATGGCCGTTTTTCTCAAGTTACCGTTTGCCCAATTAATGCTCCATTAATGCTTAGCAGGGTTGACTTTGCTTTATCTCTGAAAAGTAGTTCTGACACCTCTGCTCTGTCGAAAGCATTCTGACACTGTATTGCTCTGAACGTTCTGACATTCTGATTGCTTGCGGAAGCAAGTTCACATCCGGAAGCAACTTTACTCAGTGTACTGCATTTTGAACGTTAGTCTTAACAATAATAGCACATACTCACATGCAGTGGGAGTTCACTTAGTCTAAGGGAGTTCTTTTCCATCCGGAAGCAATTCCACATCCGGAAGCACTTTCACTGGACGTTGGGTTATGTTCACATTTTACTCACTGACGATCAGTGTTATTCATACCAACAACCAGCGCTAGTTACTAAGCAATCGGAAGCAAATCCACTAGACGTTGGGTTATGGTCACTGGCGCTCAGTGTTATCCATACCAACAGCCAGTGCTAGTCTTAATACAATCGGAAGCAAATCTACATCCGGAAGCTTCCTAACTTAGTCTCAAGGATTTTATACACTAATGCTCTTAGACTGAGTTATGACTTAGTGATATACTTGCAGTCGCTGGGGGATGAGACGTTCATCCGCGAGCGCCAGTCTTAGTCCATCCGGAAGTAAATCCACATCCGGAAGCACTCTTACTTGGGGTTCTATATTAACCTAATATTCTCTAAGTGTTTGGCTTATTCTTTCATATTTTAGTCTTCATCAAAACTTAAGATTCTAACATTCTCCCCCTTTTTGATGATGACAAACTAAGTTATCTAATTAAGTTCATATGAAAGAATTAAAAGTAACAGTTAGATAAATCACAAACAACTCAGATAATTTATCATTGATGAACAAAAGACTATAAGTCAGAATTACAATAACAGATAGAATTCACAAGTAATCTACACTATGCAAAATGAACTATGCATGAAAAATAAGAAGAAAAATTTCTAAGCTAAAATGCATGGGGTAGAGTGGGGTTTAAAGCTGATGTCTCTTTTTCCTCTCCCTCTCCTTTTGTCTTTCCTCATTTTCCTTTTGAAGCTGGGCTAAGTGGGCATCCTTGACTTTCTGGTCAATCTGAGCAATTATTCTTTGAAGCTCTTCCTCTTCCCTCTCCCTTCTGAGTCTCTCAGACTCAACGGATTCCTCAAAGGCTTTCTTCATATTTTCAACTTCTTCAAACCCAGGGAACCCAGTTGCATCCGAGAAGGGAGTGACCTCGCCATTGGGATAATGGACATCCCTGATCTTTACATTCCATACTGGGAAGTTGGGGTCCTCCTCAACTTCCTGGGCTTTCCTTTTCCCTTTGCCCTTGCCTTTTCCTTTGCCCTTGCCTATTGGTTGAGTAGGTTTGGCTCTTGCTCTTTCAGTATCTAGGCAGGCCATCTGACCAAATGAGATTTTGTCCGTGAACCCATACCTCTCGAACTCTTCAGGAGTCATGTCCTCAATTTCCAGCTTGACTTCCTTCAGTATCGGAGTGGCATGTGTCTCTTGAGAGGATGACTGAGTCTCAGGTACAATCTCAGCTTGAACAGATGGAACCTCTTGCTCACTCACAGTAGACGCAGCAGAAGTAGTACTCTTGTTGGCATGCTTTCTAGCAACTGCCTTCTTCCTTGATTCGCTGTACTTGACTACTGGTAGAGGAGGAGCAGAGGTTGGCTCAGAAGGAGGAGGAGCAGTGGTTGGTCCATAAGGAGAGGGAATTGGCTTGGCTATGACGATTGGTGGATGATTAATCTTCTCCAGCCCATACTTCATCATTATCTCCTCAATTAAATTTTGGGCAGGCTTAGAAGATGGAGGCTCAGATGATGAAGACTCTGGCTGTGGGATCTCTTCAGGTTGTTCATATATAACCATTGCCCACTTGGACCTTTGCTCATCCGATCGCTGCTGTTGCATAAATCAGATGGCTTCCCCTCTGATCAGACTTTCAGCACCACCCAATCTTTGAAGATCCATGGCTCGGCGAAGAGCAGCAGTGATGTCTTCATCGAGCCAGAGGGATGGTTAACTCAGGACATCCCTTGCTTCCATGGTATGGCGAAGAGCGATAGCAGCATCTCTCCCCCTTTTGTTGTCATCAAGGAGGGCGAGGGCCATGGAGGATGGAGTGGGTGAAGAGGAGGGTGAGGATTCGGGCGAGGATAAGGGTGAGGTGTTTTCTGGTGAATTAGGAGGGTTTGGGAAGAGGACTGTGTTTCTTTCGAATAAGTCGGGGTGGGTGAATAGCCCATCGAAGGGGTAGGTGGAGGAGTAGGCGGCAGGTTGTTTAACTCTCCATGGAATAGGGGGTTGGTCTCGGAGGAAGTAGGTGTGAAGTGGGTGATCAGGAGAGGTAAACCCAAGGGATTGGGCTAGGGTGGGTTGAGTGTTAGAAGGAGGATTGGAGGGCTCTGTGGGGCTTGGGGGTGGTGAAGGGTTTGGGGAGTTTTGTGAAGATGGGGAGTTGTTGGAGTTAAGTGGTGATTGGCGAGGGGAGTGTTGGGGTGAGTTTTGAGTGGAGTTTTGGGGTGATGGTTGATGGTCATTGTTAGGTGATGCTTGGGGTTGTTGGGTATTCTGAGGAGGAGGAGGTGGAGGTTGGTCATTTTGTGGAGGAGGAGGGGGAGGTTGGTCACCTTGTGGTTGAGGGATGTGGAAATGATTGATGATAAGGTCTAACTTAGCCTCGACCCTTCCTAGGCGATCCTCGATGCCCTGGATCCTCTGTCCTTGCTGCTGAAGGGCTCCATCATATTCTGCTCTGAGAGGGGCCAACAATGTTTCAGGCAGCCTGTGGAGGAGCTCTTCCCTGAGCTCATTTATCATAGTTTGCTGAGCCATGGATACTCTTGGGGCTCGTCTTGGTCCAGCGTGAGAATCAACTTCTTGATCCCCTACTCCAGATGTAGAGGGAATAATTGTGTTTGATTGACTCCCAACCTGTGACCCAGACCGAGCAGGCTTTGCAGGCTTGATATATCTTACCCCCATTTTGCTAATGTTGACTGCTCCAATGGGTAGGCAGGGGATGTTGTCAGCTTCCTCAGTGGACTTGATCAAAAATTTCTCCATGAGGAAGGCAATCACTTGGGGATAGGGAAGATGGCCAAGACTCTTCTCCTTGGTTTCCTTGTTTTCACACCATCTATGCAGCTCCAAGTTGATCAGTTGTCCTGGGTTGACGGGCTTCTTGGTGAGGAACCTTGGAAGCCAGGGGTTGTCAAGTAGTGTGAACTCGTTGAAGTTCCCCCCTTTGTGCGTCATCAACCGGGAGTAGACATACTGGAGCACCCGGTTGGAATCGGGCATACCAGAAACCTTCTTCCCCTTGGTCTCATATGCACGTTCAAGTTCCTCCTGGCTCAGCTTCTCAGGGTTGATCCATTGGTTCATACCCTTATCAGTGACCCCGAGTAGGCTGTTGATGTCTCGCCATGAGTGAAAAGCGTGGCTGTCACCCAAGAGGGGGGGGTGAATTGGGTGAGGGAATAAAACTTTTAAATCTTCTTCTCGTAAGACTGCTTGTGCTTGGTGATGATATTTACGAAGTAGTGATATGCACAAGTCAGTATGTTATGTGATGCAAAATAGAATGTTTGAATGTAAATTTATGCACACATAAATTTATCCTGGTTCGGTCACCCAGACCTACATCCAGTCCCCAGGCTCCACCTGAGATTTTCAATCCACTATTCTTGTTTAAACCGGCACAAGAGAAGCCTTTACACTTTAGGTTTTACGAACACGGGTTCACCTAACAACCCACAGGTTTTACAACGGGTTCACCTGCAAACCTTACAAACGCAAGTTTTACGAGCTAACTTGCAACCTATGGAGATTTAGAAAACTTCTAAATGCTCCCCCTTACAAAATGTAAGATTACAATTATGTTCACTCTATGAACTGATTGTGCTAAACACTTAAGCTCAGAGCTAACTCTCTCTAAGAGTGGATGATGTTACTCACTTAGGTACAATGATTGCTCTCCACTAATTCTTTCTAAGAGTATTACAACTTCATAATCGGAGAGTAGAAGATGAGAAGGAATGTAGAAGATGATATATCAGATAATATGCTCTGTTCTTCCAACCCTCTTCTGAATGTAGATGTTCCTTTTTATACTCGGCTTCTTGGGCGGTAGGTTGAATATGAACGTTTGAATATAGCCGTTAATCCCATGTTACCGTTGAGAAGTACATCTTCATTAATGCTTAGCAGGGTTGACTTGCTTTATCTCTGAAAAGTAGTCCTGACACCTCTGCTCTGACAAAAGCATTCTGACTTCTGAGTATGTGATTTTTACTCTTGTACTCTTGCTGACGGATGATCATCATTCATCCGCAAGTGGTAATCTTGCTCCGCAAGTGTTAAGCTCTGAGTCCCAATGCCAAGAGTCTTTCCATCCGGAAGCTCATTTGCATCCGGAAGTGTGACCATGTTCTGCACATACTGGTTAGTCCAACATAGCAATATATATATAAGAATTATACATGCTGTGGGAAGCTTGTTCGCTATGGGGAGTAGTTTACTTAGACTGTGTTCTGATTTGGTCTATGATGTATCCGGAAGCATTCTTACATCCGGAAGTAAAACCACTGGATGAAGGATTTTTGTTCACTATAACTCACTCTCGCTTAGTGTATTTCATTCCAACACTCAGCGCTAGTCACTAAGCTATCGGAAGCACTTTCACTTGACGTAGTGAACTTACTGACGCTTAGGGATATGTTTCTTTTATCAGCCTGTGTCAGTCTAAATCCAACAGGAAGTAATTTCACTTGACGAGGCTGATTCACTGACGCTTGGGGTCATTCTATTCTATCAGTCTGCGCCAGTCTAAATCTAACAGGAAGTGCTTTCACTTGGCGAAGTAGACTTACTGACGCTTGGGGTAATATCTATTCTATCGCTCTGCGCCAGTCTAAGTCTAACAGGAAGCAAACTCACTTCCGGTTGAGTTATAGCTTAGTCTTAAGGTTTGTGTACCTAATTCTCATGGACTAAGTTATTTCCCTAGTGATTTTCTTGCTGACGCTGGGGGATGAAAACTTCATCCGCATGCGCAAGTCCTAATCTATCCGGAAGTAAATCCTCATCCGGAAGCATTCTTACTTGGGATCCTATGTTATCCTATTGCTTCCTAGGCACTTGGTCTAATCCTCTATATTTTAGTCTTCATCAAAACTTAAGATTCTAACATTCTCCCCCTTTTTGATGATGACAAACCTAGTTTTATCGATTAAGTTCCTAAGGAAGGATTAGCAAGAGAATAAAAGCAATGGATAAGAACAAGTAACTCAGACAAATATTATTGACAAGCAGTAGTTACAAGTCAGAGTTATACAATCAAATAACATATACAAGTAAAGAATGTATACAAATAAATTTCACTAAGTATGAATGAAAATATGCATGAAAACAAAATCAACAAAAATATTTGGATTGGGGGTTAGAGTTTGTGTCTCCTTTTCTTTTCCCTCTCTTTCTGCCTCTCTTCATTTTCTCTTTGCAGTTGGGCTATCTCAGCCTCACGCTCACTCTGGTTTATCTGGGCAATGATCTCTTGAAGCTCTTTTTCCTCTTTTTCCCTTCTGAGCCTCTCTGATTCAATGGACTCCTCGTATGCCCTTTTCATGTTCTCTACTTCTTCATACTCAGGGAAACCTGTAGCATCGTCGAAGTAGGAGACCTCTCCATTGGGATAGTGGACAGCCCGGATTCTCACATTCCATGCAGGGAAGTTGGGATCCTCCTCAACTTCCAGGACTTTCCTTTTCCCTTTCCCTTTGCTCTTCCTTTTGCCTTTGCTAATTGGAGGGGTGGGCATGGCACATGCTCTTTCAGCATCGAGGCAAGCCATCTGACCAAAGGATAGCTTGTCAGTGAATCCATACTTCTCAAATTCTTCAGGAGTCATGTCTTCAATTTCCAATTTGACTTCCTTCAGAATTGGAACCGCTTGGACCACTGGATTTTCTTGCACAACCTGAGCAGATGAAGTTCCTTGCTCAGGCAGGTCAGATGGAGTCTCTTCCTCAGACTCATCAGATTCAGTGGTGGCAATTAACTTCTTGGCACGTTTCCTAGCAACGGCCTTCTTTCTGGGTGCACTGAATCTGGCTGCTGGCTCAGACGAGGGAGGAGGATCAGAGGATTGCTCAGATGAAGGGATCTCAGACTCTTGCCCAGAGGATGCAGGAACAGGCTTGGCTATCACAATGGGAGGATGGTTGGGTCTCTTCAGTCCCCACTTCATTCTGATCTCCTCAACCATCTCTCTACTTGTTTTATTTGGAGGAGGCTCTGATGATGACTCAGGTTGTGTGGATTGTTCATTCTGCCCAAACACAACCATCTCCAAATGTGATCCTTGCTCAGCTGTTCTCTTCTGCTCCATGAAACGGAGGGCCTCTCCTCTTATAAGGCTCTCTGCACCACTCAGCCTCTGAGACTCATATGCACGACGCAGGGCGGCCGTGATATCTTCATCAATCCAGAGTGAAGGCTGGCTGAGAACATCCCTTGTGGCCATACTTAGGCGAAGAGTAGACATAACATTTCTCCCCCTTTTGTCATCATCAACAGGGGTGAGTGCCAGGGATGGAGTGGATGTGGAGGAGGATGGAGGTGGTTCAGGGCCAAATTTCTTGGGAGGGGAGGGTGAGAGGGTAGAGGTAGAGGATGTGGGAGAAGATAGGTGTTCAGGAGTTTGAGGAGGGTCGGGGAAGCAACTGGAGGTGACAAGGATATCCTCATAAGGATGAGTAGAGGAGTATTCTTTGTAGTTGGTGGAATCAGGGGTAAAGGGTAAATGGTCATCGGAGAGTGGTTGAAGGCGGGGATACTCTCCGTATGGTTGGCTGAGGGGGTGAATGGCTGTTTCAGATCCTATTGGTCTAGGGCTTGGATGGGTAGGGTTGGAGAAGTGGAGTGGAGAGCGTGTAGGGGCACCTGGTCGTGTGGAAATGGGCGAGGATGAGGATGAGAGAGGTGAGGATGAGAGGTTTCTAGGAGAATGGCGTGGAGAGTTGTGAGGTGAATCTTGGGTTTGGTGGTCACGGGTAGGTGAAGGTTGGGATTGTTGGTCATTATTGGGTGATGGTGGGGCTTGTTGGTCATTTTGTGGTGGAGGCTGAGGTTGTTGAGTGTTGGACGGAGGAGGAGGTGGTAGTTGAGGGTGATTAGGAGGAGGAGGAGGAGGAGGTGGTAAGTTACCTTGTGATGAGGGTTGGGGAATTTGTAGGTGCTGGAGGATGAGGTCTAATTTTGCATCCACCCTGGCAAGGTGATTCTCGAGTTGTCCTACTCTGTCCTCAAGCCGTTGGATTCGCTCCCCTTGATGGTGGAAGCCAGCTTCACATTCAACACGGAGAGGACCCACCAAGGAATCAGTCAGTCTCAACAGAAGCTCTTCCTTTATGTCCTCGGCAAAGGCCCTAACAGAAGCTGGAACCTTTGCACTACGGCTTGGCCCAGCATGTGAGTCAACTTCCTGATCCCCTGCTCCAGATGCAGAGGGGGCTGAAGTCCCAGAAGCACTACTGGCTTGAGAGCGTGAGCGAGTGGGCTTAGGAGGCTTGAAATACTTGATCCCCATCTTTGCCATATTTGTTGCTCCCACAGGCTTACACTTGACATTCTCTTCTTCCACAGCAGATGTAGCCTTGATCAGATGCTTCTCGAGGAGGAAGGCAATGATGGTGGGATAGGGAAGGTGGCCAGACTTGTCATTGGTCAGCCATCTCTGAAGCTCTAAGCAGATCAACTGACCAGGATTGATGGGTTGTTGTTTGAGAAGTCTGGGGAACCAGGGGTTGTCAATGTTGGCAAACTCATTGAAGTTACTCCCTTTGTGAGTCATCATCCGGGAGTAAACATAGTACAGCAGTCTGTTTGAATCAGACATCTTGAACACCTTTTTGTCATCGGTGCCATAAAGTGTCACAAGATCCTCCTTGCTGTACTTGTGTGCCTCTGGATATATCCACTCGTTCATGCTTCCATCCGTGATCCCCATCAACTCATTCAGTGTCTCGCTCGTGAACCTGAAGGTTCTCCCCCTTACTGTGGCGGAGAAGGAGAGCTTGTGGATTTGCTCTTTCCTATCAACCTTCCTGTACTTGGCCCTGCCAGAGAGGGATTGGCAGAAGACTCGCAAGACGTTGACGTTGTAGTCCTGGTTGATGCCCAGCCAAGGCATATACTTCTCCAAGTAGGGGCGCAGATGTGGAAACCCTAGTTCATCCATCTTGTCCAGATTGATGAAGAGCCCATGGTTTAGGGTGGGGGTGGATGTCTCAAATTTGGCGGTTACACTCTCCAATGCCCCATCCCTATATACTGTGGGATCATCTTCTTCGACAACCCTCTGCCTCTTGGAGGAAGGCTCCTCAGCAAATTGAACCTTCTTCTTCTTTCCCTTTCTCTGAGCATCCCTCTCTTGTTCAGACACTACAACCTGTTCCACTCGACCAGAAGTTCCAGGCTGACCCTGAACGTTTTCATCCTGCCCTTGTGTTTGCCCAGAAACTTCACGATGTTCATGATGTTCATCGCGATGTTCTTTATGATGCCCAGATTTATCAGAGTGCTTGTGACTTGATTTCCCAGATTTCGACTTGTGTTTCTTGGATGAAGAGGCTTCCTGGGTAACTGGGTTGGATTCATTCGAACCGGCCATTTTTTTTGTATGAATGTTGTGGAAAATAAAGATGAAATGCGAGAAGTGTGTAAAAATGAAGAACGCAATGAAGAAGATGAAGTAAATTTTCAGAGAAAAGATGCGAGTGAAAATAATGCAAGTAAAAAGTGAAAGTGAAAAATTACATCTATTTATAGGTAAAGCTTCTGAGGGTAGAATGGGCATAGTCTTTCAAATTTTTACACATTGGGTAACGTAAGTTTTTAAGTTGAAACGACACACCTGAAGACACGTGTTGCTTCATTTAGTCAGAGAAGGCACAACGTTTCATAGAGGAAGTTGAAACGTTTTCTGAAGTGATGTGTCCCTTGGTCTGGCACTGGCGCTCTCTTGACTTAATCATCCAGTGTCAGTGAGTGATCATCCGGAAGTAGTTTTGCTTCCGGTTGGAGTGGTCCTCTTGATCATATTGAGTTATCATCCAGCGCCAGCAAAAGAGTATCCGGAAGTGATTTTGCTTCCGGTTGGAGTCACTTAAGATTTAACATTGTGGAGGACCTCATTTGAGTTGTATCAACTCCATGCTACACATCTGCTCTCAGCCATTTAAGTCAATTAAATCTGGCTTTGTCTTTTTGTACTTCCTCACAGCTTCAACATTTGTGTCAGGAGAAGAAGCAACAACCTTGAGTTATTTTTCTTCTCCATTATCATCCTTGTCGTTGAGGACCAAAAGGAGTTTCAAGAGAGAAATCTTCCATTGAATGACTCAGCATCATTTGAATTGTGATGAATGTCAATTCTCTCTTTCCCTCCTTGTTGCTTTCAGTCTTCTTTCCTACAATATATCAAATAGTCCCTTTTTCTCTTTTCAGTATCCAGACTTGGATCTGACTTGTCAGTTTGTAGGAGATATATGATTCACATGTACCTAAAGATTATTCATTATGAATATGGCATTGCAAATCAACTATGACTATATGCACATGGTTATACATGGTTTCTGATAAAGATAGTCATAGATAGTATGTAGAGTATGAACATTGTGTGGATTTTCTTATTAGCTCTATAATGTTCATGCTTATGATGCTTGTTGTAAAATCTCAATATGTCCATCTAACATTTGTGTAGGAGATTTTACTATTGCATGCTTCAACCTTAAATGATTCCTTGCTTACCCAAGGAGATCTTTTATACTTATCCTTGGCCTGAAGCACTTTCTTAGGAGAGACAGGATTCGCAGGTTTTCTCCATGTGAGTTGAGACATCCTCTCTCTCTTGTCCTTCTCAGGATAGTTAAATGGAACTCTGTGATAGCTTATCCCTGAGACAAGGTCTTTGTTCCTTGTGGTAGCGCACTGCTTCTTATGATTGAACCAGGTAGTTGCAGCAGTGACATCACCACGAGTTCTCCTTTTTGGAACAAGAGGAACTCTTGATCTTTCCTGCACAAGTAAGGCACTAGAAGGGAGTTTTGGTACCCATTTGTACTTGGGTCCTACATGGTTAGCGCTGGACCTTACTTGTCCTTTGGGAATCCATATATATTTATTTCTCACAGATAAATTTCTCTTAAAATTGCATGTGTGAGAAATGTGACCAGTTCTACCACAATAATGACAGATAATGGGATGATGTTCAGAATCAGATTTCTTATCACTATTATGGTGGTCAGTTTTCTTTTCAAAGACTCTATGTTTATTAACTTTTGAAATCTCAGGGTCTTTTGAAAAATCTTCTTTTATGGGTGGGACTTTGGACTCCTTGGTTGTAGAAGAGGGAATAAGTTTCTCAAGTTCCCTATTCCTTTTTCTTAAGCCTAGAACTTCTTTTGCAAGTTTACAGAATTCATTATGTAGCTCATTATACATATCTTGCAATTCAGAAGTTTCAAGTTTAGGTACCTCATTTTCTTCAGCTTCTGAATCTTCTAGGCGGAGATCCACACTCTCTTTGTTGATACTAGCTTCCACTACATCACCATCCAGTAGCTCATCAAAGGTGAATTCACAGGGAGCACATAGTGAGCTTTGGACAGCCTTAACTTCAAGAAATTGGTTAGAAGCATACACAGTATCAAGAGTGTTCCAAATATCTATAGCCCTAGAGCAATGTTTAATTTTCTGGTAATCATTGTCAGATAAACTTTTGTGCAAAATTTGCATTGCTCTAAGGTTTAAGTAGAATAAACTTTTGTCCTCTTCTGTCCAATTTACTTTTGGTTTGAAATCAGAGTCCTTTTCAAAGACATCCCACATTTTGAAATCAGTGGATAGTATAAAACTTTTCATCCTTCCCTTCCATAAGTAAAAATCAGCATTTTCTAATACAGGTGGGATAGTATGATCAAAACCTTCAAAACACATTTTGTAACCCAAATCAGCCTAGGTCTTTGCACTTGAGATCGTTGGATCCTTTAAACAAGTGACCTGGCTCTGATACTGTAACATCCTATCTTTTTATAACTCTATTATAACTTTCTAATCAATTTATAACCACTTTCTAATGTTAGAAGCCCAAAAATATGAATAAATATAAAACTTTTCTATTTTCAAAAACTAGATTAAAAGAATTTCCTGCATAAACTTGGGCTTCTAAACAATTTATGAAATTATATCTGTTTCTTGAAAGCTGCAGCGGATTATAAATTCATTAAATAACTAAATTAGTAGTCACTACTTAGTTTTATTTTATACACCTGTACTATCTAATGTAACTAAATACTTAATATAATTAAGTCTAACTATTACAATTTTATATAAATATAATTCACTATCGTAGGTGATAACTTATACCTATATACACCACAAGCTATGAACTTGTATAGAAATACAATAACTAGCATATATAACAAATATATTTCACTATGAGCTTCGGGCCTAACAAACATGCTTCCTACCTTCCTAGAGCTTCCCTCAGAATTAACTTCTCCCGGCTTATCTGTAAAAACATTTTAAAAAAACAGTGAGATTCAAAGAATCCCAATAACAGTTTATTTCAATAGTTTACCTTTAAATCATGATAATATTCTCCTCTTTCCAACCTCTTGTTGGAACCTGCCTCTTTCCAATCTCTTATTGGAACCTGCCTCCCTCTTTATACCAACCATTTTTAACGATATATTCGTTAATTAATGGAGGTATTCTGTACCTGCAGGGTTTCTGTAAATGTTTGGCATAGGGGGAGTGACCCACCTGATGCCTAGAGTACTCTACTTTCTTATTTATCTATCTGAGATAAATATACCTCATTCCTCTTGGGTAAACATTATCATGCTTTAAAAACAAAATATTCATGCGCGCTTATTACTATTGAATTAAACTGTTACCTGTTCTTCACTTACTAATACTCCTCCTTTTCTTGCTGTCTCCAAGTACTTGACTTCTAGTTCCCCCTAGTATTACATAAAGTAATAGTTACTGTAAATAACTTTCTTATACAATAAACAATATCTCTCTCGAACCTATATTACTACCCAATTCCCACTTATCTTTGCACTATCATCTACTTCCTTAATCATCAAGTAGTTCACAGAGTTCTATTAAATCATACCATAATCCAAATCAACAAGGACTAAGTGAAACTACCACTTCAATCACTTCATTACTCAATAATCAGTTTATGCAATAAACCATGCCTATACACATTCAAACAAAATTCTTGCTCAAATAAACTATAAACTCAATCATGCATGTAGCCACTCAAATGACATTCATCCACGACTCCTTAAGCAATTTAAACAAGGTTAACATGATGACTTCTTTACCTATCAATATCTCAATTGAATTAGATTTCAGAAAATCACACAACCATATATTAAATGACAATAAAATACTAAGCCAAGTAGCAACTATCCATGTAATTTCACACCATCTCCAAAATAGAGAATATCAAGACAAAGAGCATATCTATTTTAAGTTCCATATCACAATAATTAAATATTAATTAACACTCTACTTTCTCATTTATTCATTAGGATTAAATCACTGCCCAAAAATGAACATTCAATCACATGGTGAAACCAAAGAAAACCCAAATAAATCTTCACATGTAACACACCAATCACCATAAACAACATCAGGAATAACAATATCAACAAAATAATCAACATAAGGTTCCTTTCATTTTCTCAGATCATAGGCAATGTAAAACCATACCCAAATGAAAGAAAAACTTCCACTACATGCCAAAAGTTTCTTTTAGGCATTTTAACAAACACCTTGAGTGCAATGTCATACACACATTAGTTATTAAATTCCCCATCATCAAAACTTTTACCCATACACCATTTCAGCAGCACCCATGATAAAAACACACATGCATTGACAATTTGCACTATTTTCCATAGCCATGACAGTAGCAAAATAAAATCAGAAAAACCACAAAAATGATCTATCCCAATAAACCCAAAATCATGTTTGATCCTTCACACATTATTGATATATCAATTGGTAACTATCATGTATGTACAAAAACTAACTCAAATAGTCCTATTAATCCTTAAATTTCGTTCACCCAAACTCCCAACTAGGAGAACCCATTCGGCCAAAACAGAAAATGAGGAAGAAAAGGAAAATTTCAATCTTTAGAAATCAATGAAACTCACACTACAAATTGAAACTTAAAGAACTCATTAGTTTACTTACAAATTCAGAAATTTAAATCCCCATATTCCACTATTCATCTCCCATAAATCCTCACCAAATTGCAGAAAAGTTATATGGGAATGTGAGGAATTCTCACCTGAATCTCTAGCACTAATTGCATGTAGGTTTTGATCAAAATCGGATGAAGTTTGGCCCAAAAAATTCTGCTGGGGAGATGGATAAAAAAAAGAAACAGAGAAAGGAATGGAGAAAAGTGAAATAGGTGAGTTGGGAGAAGTGAAGAAATGGTGTGTGTATGCACATTTTTTTTTAATAAGAGGAGTATATGTGTCATTTGCTTTCTATGCTAATGGTCATGATACTATTCCAACTTTTTATAATAATACTATCCTCAAAATTCTATTTTCTTTCTCTACTCTTAATTCCCCATAATTAATTTGTATACCCAAATTTCCTAAATTCCTATCTTCTAATTATAATCTCCATTTAAAATTTTTGGGGTGTTACAATTCTCTCCCCCTTAAATAATTTCGTCCTCGAAATTAAAAGAATTACCCTACTGTTCTAAAACTCTTACCATATTGTAACAACTCAACACAAGGCAACAAACAATTTCTCACACTTTGTAATCAAACTTTACATAAATATCATATCATCAAACTTCAAATATACAATCAAGCAAAATCACATTGCTCAAACAAATCACGCAGCACAAGAAAACAACCATAATCAGTTTACAAAATTTCTTAGTGAACATCTTAGCTTCCCATCATACCCCTAACTATATGTACAAATAACATTCAATATAACTTAGATTGATTATGTTCTCTTTATACCCTTACCTCAACCTCTTTTTTTTTTCTTTAATTAAGTTTTACCTTTAACCATAGAATAAAAGCATCACAAGTAATCATATTATTCCCTACTTTAATATACATTAACTACTATCTCTTATTACATTCAAATCTCTCTAAATCCCTTGACTCATAAGGTTTTTCAATGATGCCTTGACTATGATTACGTCCGGATCATAATTATACTCAAGACCCCAAAGAAGAATCCTTATTCCATCAATCTTCTCCTTAAACTCTTTATCTACCTCTCACCATCTACTTCTTCTAATATTTAAAATATTCTACATTATTATCCACAAATTAAAATTCCACTTTCCTATAACTCTATAAGAATACTGTTAGGCCCTTGTAACCTCATAATCCTATAGTATATTGCTATCAAACCACACTCAACTATATAATCATAAACCTTAAATTTTGACTTCCACATTTCCAATAAGTGAATTCAAATCTTTCCCCTTAATAAACACATAATCCATGATTACAACCTCATTTCCTAATACTACATCTCTTATTCTCAATTTCATTTAAAGGTTTAACTAAGTTCTTCTAAACTCACTCGATCACTTATTTTATCTTCAAGTAACAAGAAACTATTGAAATATATTCTATCAACTAAATGATTTTTGAAATTCTCTAAATGTTCGCCCTTTACATTCTAACCTAACTCAACTATTTCAAATCCTCAATCAATTTTCTTTGATAAATTTCTCTAATAGAATAATCCTCCTTTGACATTAATCACCCATTTATCTTCAAAGTCCTATAAAGCCTAACTAACTAGTATAGTCTATCAATTTCCAACTCTATAAAATCCTACATCTTATCAACTTTACTTAACACTCTCTTAGTCATTGGGTTCCTCACAAAAATACACTTCTTCCTCTTTATCTATAACTATCATGTTGTTTCCTAAAGTTTACTAAAGGTGTTCTAATGTCATTCATAAGTGTATGTCTATACGAGTAAGGTATTCTAGCTATCCTATGCCAGAATCCTTGCTCTGATACCAAATGTAACATCCTATCTTTTTATAACTCTATTATAACTTTCTAATCAATTTATAACCACTTTCTAATGTTAGAAGCCCAAAAATATGAATAAATATAAAACTTTTCTATTTTCAAAAACTAGATTAAAAGAATTTCCTGCATAAACTTGGGCTTCTAAACAATTTATGAAATTATATCTGTTTCTTGAAAGCTGCAGCGGATTATAAATTCATTAAATAACTAAATTAGTAGTCACTACTTAGTTTTATTTTATACACCTGTACTATCTAATGTAACTAAATACTTAATATAATTAAGTCTAACTATTACAATTTTATATAAATATAATTCACTATCGTAGGTGATAACTTATACCTATATACACCACAAGCTATGAACTTGTATAGAAATACAATAACTAGCATATATAACAAATATATTTCACTATGAGCTTCGGGCCTAACAAACATGCTTCCTACCTTCCTAGAGCTTCCCTCAGAATTAACTTCTCCCGGCTTATCTGTAAAAACATTTTAAAAAAACAGTGAGATTCAAAGAATCCCAATAACAGTTTATTTCAATAGTTTACCTTTAAATCATGATAATATTCTCCTCTTTCCAACCTCTTGTTGGAACCTGCCTCTTTCCAATCTCTTATTGGAACCTGCCTCCCTCTTTATACCAACCATTTTTAACGATATATTCGTTAATTAATGGAGGTATTCTGTACCTGCAGGGTTTCTGTAAATGTTTGGCATAGGGGGAGTGACCCACCTGATGCCTAGAGTACTCTACTTTCTTATTTATCTATCTGAGATAAATATACCTCATTCCTCTTGGGTAAACATTATCATGCTTTAAAAACAAAATATTCATGCGCGCTTATTACTATTGAATTAAACTGTTACCTGTTCTTCACTTACTAATACTCCTCCTTTTCTTGCTGTCTCCAAGTACTTGACTTCTAGTTCCCCCTAGTATTACATAAAGTAATAGTTACTGTAAATAACTTTCTTATACAATAAACAATATCTCTCTCGAACCTATATTACTACCCAATTCCCACTTATCTTTGCACTATCATCTACTTCCTTAATCATCAAGTAGTTCACAGAGTTCTATTAAATCATACCATAATCCAAATCAACAAGGACTAAGTGAAACTACCACTTCAATCACTTCATTACTCAATAATCAGTTTATGCAATAAACCATGCCTATACACATTCAAACAAAATTCTTGCTCAAATAAACTATAAACTCAATCATGCATGTAGCCACTCAAATGACATTCATCCACGACTCCTTAAGCAATTTAAACAAGGTTAACATGATGACTTCTTTACCTATCAATATCTCAATTGAATTAGATTTCAGAAAATCACACAACCATATATTAAATGACAATAAAATACTAAGCCAAGTAGCAACTATCCATGTAATTTCACACCATCTCCAAAATAGAGAATATCAAGACAAAGAGCATATCTATTTTAAGTTCCATATCACAATAATTAAATATTAATTAACACTCTACTTTCTCATTTATTCATTAGGATTAAATCACTGCCCAAAAATGAACATTCAATCACATGGTGAAACCAAAGAAAACCCAAATAAATCTTCACATGTAACACACCAATCACCATAAACAACATCAGGAATAACAATATCAACAAAATAATCAACATAAGGTTCCTTTCATTTTCTCAGATCATAGGCAATGTAAAACCATACCCAAATGAAAGAAAAACTTCCACTACATGCCAAAAGTTTCTTTTAGGCATTTTAACAAACACCTTGAGTGCAATGTCATACACACATTAGTTATTAAATTCCCCATCATCAAAACTTTTACCCATACACCATTTCAGCAGCACCCATGATAAAAACACACATGCATTGACAATTTGCACTATTTTCCATAGCCATGACAGTAGCAAAATAAAATCAGAAAAACCACAAAAATGATCTATCCCAATAAACCCAAAATCATGTTTGATCCTTCACACATTATTGATATATCAATTGGTAACTATCATGTATGTACAAAAACTAACTCAAATAGTCCTATTAATCCTTAAATTTCGTTCACCCAAACTCCCAACTAGGAGAACCCATTCGGCCAAAACAGAAAATGAGGAAGAAAAGGAAAATTTCAATCTTTAGAAATCAATGAAACTCACACTACAAATTGAAACTTAAAGAACTCATTAGTTTACTTACAAATTCAGAAATTTAAATCCCCATATTCCACTATTCATCTCCCATAAATCCTCACCAAATTGCAGAAAAGTTATATGGGAATGTGAGGAATTCTCACCTGAATCTCTAGCACTAATTGCATGTAGGTTTTGATCAAAATCGGATGAAGTTTGGCCCAAAAAATTCTGCTGGGGAGATGGATAAAAAAAAGAAACAGAGAAAGGAATGGAGAAAAGTGAAATAGGTGAGTTGGGAGAAGTGAAGAAATGGTGTGTGTATGCACATTTTTTTTTAATAAGAGGAGTATATGTGTCATTTGCTTTCTATGCTAATGGTCATGATACTATTCCAACTTTTTATAATAATACTATCCTCAAAATTCTATTTTCTTTCTCTACTCTTAATTCCCCATAATTAATTTGTATACCCAAATTTCCTAAATTCCTATCTTCTAATTATAATCTCCATTTAAAATTTTTGGGGTGTTACAGATACCAAATGAAAAGCGTGGCTGTCACCCAAGAGGGGGGGGTGAATTGGGTGAGGGAATAAAACTTTTAAATCTTCTTCTCGTAAGACTGCTTGTGCTTGGTGATGATATTTACGAAGTAGTGATATGCACAAGTCAGTATGTTATGTGATGCAAAATAGAATGTTTGAATGTAAATTTATGCACACATAAATTTATCCTGGTTCGGTCACCCAGACCTACATCCAGTCCCCAGGCTCCACCTGAGATTTTCAATCCACTATTCTTGTTTAAACCGGCACAAGAGAAGCCTTTACACTTTAGGTTTTACGAACACGGGTTCACCTAACAACCCACAGGTTTTACAACGGGTTCACCTGCAAACCTTACAAACGCAAGTTTTACGGGCTAACTTGCAACCTATGGAGATTTAGAAAACTTCTAAATGCTCCCCCTTACAAAATGTAAGATTACAATTATGTTCACTCTATGAACTGATTGTGCTAAACACTTAAGCTCAGAGCTAACTCTCTCTAAGAGTGGATGATGTTACTCACTTAGGTACAATGATTGCTCTCCACTAATTCTTTCTAAGAGTATTACAACTTCATAATCGGAGAGTAGAAGATGAGAAGGAATGTAGAAGATGATATATCAGATAATATGCTCTGTTCTTCCAACCCTCTTCTGAATGTAGATGTTCCTTTTTATACTCGGCTTCTTGGGCGGTAGGTTGAATATGAACGTTTGAATATAGCCGTTAATCCCATGTTACCGTTGAGAAGTACATCTTCATTAATGCTTAGCAGGGTTGACTTGCTTTATCTCTGAAAAGTAGTCCTGACACCTCTGCTCTGACAAAAGCATTCTGACTTCTGAGTATGTGATTTTTACTCTTGTACTCTTGCTGACGGATGATCATCATTCATCCGTAAGTGGTAATCTTGCTCCGCAAGTGTTAAGCTCTGAGTCCCAATGCCAAGAGTCTTTCCATCCGGAAGCTCATTTGCATCCGGAAGTGTGACCATGTTCTGCACATACTGGTTAGTCCAACATAGCAATATATATATAAGAATTATACATGTTGTGGGAAGCTTGTTCGCTATGGGGAGTAGTTTACTTAGACTGTGTTCTGATTTGGTCTATGATGTATCCGGAAGCATTCTTACATCCGGAAGTAAAACCACTGGATGAAGGATTTTTGTTCACTATAACTCACTCTCGCTTAGTGTATTTCATTCCAACACTCAGCGCTAGTCACTAAGCTATCGGAAGCACTTTCACTTGACGTAGTGAACTTACTGACGCTTAGGGATATGTTTCTTTTATCAGCCTGTGTCAGTCTAAATCCAACAGGAAGTAATTTCACTTGACGAGGCTGATTCACTGACGCTTGGGGTCATTCTATTCTATCAGTCTGCGCCAGTCTAAATCTAACAGGAAGTGCTTTCACTTGGCGAAGTAGACTTACTGACGCTTGGGGTAATATCTATTCTATCGCTCTGAGCCAGTCTAAGTCTAACAGGAAGCAAACTCACTTCCGGTTGAGTTATAGCTTAGTCTTAAGGTTTGTGTACCTAATTCTCATGGACTAAGTTATTTCCCTAGTGATTTTCTTGCTGACGCTGGGGGATGAAAACTTCATCCGCATGCGCAAGTTCTAATCTATCCGGAAGTAAATCCTCATCCGGAAGCATTCTTACTTGGGATCCTATGTTATCCTATTGCTTCCTAGGCACTTGGTCTAATCCTCTATATTTTAGTCTTCATCAAAACTTAAGATTCTAACAATGAGAACTTCATATGCCTTCCCCTGACTGTGGCCTTGAAGTCAACTCTTTTAATGGTTTCCTTCCCATTAATCAACTTGTACCTAGGCTTGGCTGTGAGCGACTGATAGAACACTCGCAGGACGTTGATGTTGTACTCATTATTGATCCCCAGTCAGCACATGTACTTCTCCAAATGGCCCTTCAGATGCTCAAACCCTAAATCTTCCAACTTCTTCAGATCAACTGTGACATTATGTTACTAATTCCCTAATTAATTCAATAATACCCTGACTAACTATGATAGAAAAATGATTTCCATAATATTAATAAATCTATCATAGTTAGAAAAAGGATTTCCTAATAATAATCATTATCCATGATAGAAAAGAATAAACTAATACAACCTGAATACTATCATGGATAATTAATAGCTAACCATGTTAGAAAAGAATCACCTAACATGGTTAGAAAAATAAGCAACCTAATGTCTAATAATATCAAATACACATAAATATATGCGGAAACGAATGCAGGCCTATACAAATTGGCAATATACAACTCTAAATAAATTATATAACCTCTACTACCTAATTCCCTTCCCTTATGCTTGCGCCTGTGCATGAATATCTGCAAAAATGTCAGTAATCGTGGGATGAGACAATTTGTCCCAGTAATCACCGCTTAACTCACTATAACAGTGAGATGTGCGGTAGTAAGGGCGTCTAAAGGGTACCACAGTTTAAAAATTCAATATATATATATAAGAGAATTAAGCCTCTATCCATTTATCATTCCATGGCCTCTGTCACGTTCAAAACAAATCAATTCCATCTTTTCTACTTTCCAAATATCACTCAAAACCCCTCAATCAAAATCCACATCAATAAACTTCTCCGTCAAATCTCCAAATCCATGCAGTCATTATTGTGAATCTCATACACATACTTCTCAGCTTTAATCCATGTACAACCCTGGTGCTCTACTCATGCCATCCAGAAGGCACTACACTCGAGCCCTATATGTATTCCAAATGAGTTGACACTGTGCCCCTCTCAAAAGTGAGGGGGCGATTTCCCTCCCTGGTAAACCCATGAGAGGAAAACCCCAATCTGTCTCCAATCAGAAAGGGAGCAGTCCCTGTCTCCAATCAGAAGATTGCTGGTCACAGTCTCCAATCTGTTGACCCGTACAAATAACCGTTGATTGGCCTATCGAACGGTTATCATCGCGCGATGGTACATAATCTCAGTGTCATGCAATGATCACAATTCTTTTCAACATCTCGAATTCATATATTATCTCAATCACAATCTTTGTCACCTTCCACCAACACAACATTTCAATTCCTCAATCCCTAATGTACCATATTTCCAATCCAAATCACTTTCCAATACCCTGTCCAAGTACCAATTACATATAACTCCATCACTATCCATCACTATCCCTCAATTAACTTATCTACACCGTTGCCATAGCACCACACCTATATATATCCCACTATTCCATCAATATTACAACCACCAGACAGGATACTATATATATAATGCATAAAGTTTCTTTATATACAATTAATCGTGTTTGAAAGGCACCCGATAGCCTATTTTGTATAAAAGTAACTTTTAAATATTTTGAGGCTAGAAAGGATTTTGAAAATCCTAACTAACGTCACCCTCAATGTTATAGCAAGGTAAGAGTGATTACCTGTAGCACTTTAGCACTCCCCCGCGTTCCCCTTTATTTTACCATGCCTTGAGAAATATATGTATGCCACATCTTTTCCTATCATTACACCATGTAATGATAGTAAGTTAATAAACATTCTAAGTCATAGATTAACTAACGTCTCTCTCGTATCCCATATTACTACCCGTTTTCCCATTCTTAATTCCAATTCTCATAGTTAAATATTAGATAATCCATGTTCAGTTCAAGTATCACATAAAAGCAAACCATTCCACCAAACACAGAGCAAGTACATATAAGTAACCTAAATTTCTATTTTAGGTTTATCGAATAGAATTTCTAAATTGCACCATTCAACCAATTGCCAAAGAGGAAACAATAAATCCAAAACTCACAATGCAAATATCCAAGCTAATCCATTTTACTCTGTAAAGTACCAAAAGAAAAACATAACATCCCCTTTGTTTTTGTTATTTTCTTTTCTTTTTCCTAGCTTAAAGCATATGGCATAATAGACTCACGAATTAGATTAAACACAACTTCCACTGAAATCAAAGCTACCACTCATTATTACTACAAAACTGAATTGAACTTAACTACGTCTAGATGAAGCATGTTACCTCTAGTTCCCATAACAGTTCAGCCTTTCAAATTCATTGAAATTCAACATGTAACTCCCTAATATCTTTACTTTCAACCTTAGAACCGGCAGCCATTCATGTAGAATCACTACCAATTTAGCAAACATAAGCAACAAACACATATACACAAATTTTCATTCTTCATTGTCTTTGTTAAAGCCATAATTGCAAATAACACAATACTCATGAACTCATTCAAAACTAGGTAAGAGTAAATCACCATCATCATCATTTCTAATCTTTTATCACTTTAATCCTCATAGAACAATTCTCACCAACGCATATCCAAATGAAATAATACAACTTCAAGAAAATTGACCATAAGTCAGCATTTTATTAACAAGTCTATCCCACACTAATTATAACCATGTCTATTGTCATGCCTAAATAGAAATTTGGTGCATCCTAAAGCCAAGAAGTAGTTCAAGCCAACAGAAAATTTAACAACCAGCAAAAATCAATACTGACAAAGGCGAAAGAGAAAGGAAGATCAATCACAACATCTATCTCCCAAAGTCAAAAAGTAAGCACATAATTTGCATCATTGATCCATAGCCCACAAGAACAAACTATCACAAAGTTACTGCACAACCCAGAATTCCCAAAAATTCTTGAAACTTTACTAAGTCAAATATTCCCCTTAGCAATGATTCAGTGAATTTAGAGTTTGGAATTTATTTAAAATCAACACTAGACATTTTGGAAACATTACACTCCCTTTTTGCTACAACCATTCCAAACATTAAGGTAAAAACCTAAGGTTTCCCAAACTTTGTTAGGTCTAAACTTTAATTAAGCTAAGACCTTAAGAAACCAAACCTCAAAAACAATTTTCTATCATCATCAAACATAATGAAAACACCAAAACGCAACATCAACCTTGACTTCCAGATTTCATCATCAATCCATACAATATTCAAAACTTTGTTGTACAAACTTTTGTTTTAAGCAATTAATTACATAGACACCAAGCATTCAAAACCATAATCAAGCAATAGTAAGCTCAATGAAATAACCAAATCCCTAAATCACCTCAAGCATTTCGGATTTCCCTACAAACCCTAGAGAAAACCCACTTTAAAATGTCAAAACACATTCCCAAACATTTTTCCAACCACACAAATCATTATAATGTCTCAGGAGGGTTCAAAAATAATGTGGAAACCAAGAAAAACACCATGCCATGCCAGATTTTTAGAAGCCCCAAAAACCCAAAAAGTTCACAATTTGTAATTCCTATCCTTAAGCACCAAATCGGTCAAAACATAAAAAGCACAAAGATTTACAACAACCACATACATACATGCCCAAACAAGCCAATATAAATATAGATACATATATTAATCATGAACCTCATCAACCTTAAGCACCCCAAAATTTAGGGTTTTGCAACAACTTCACCAAACTTTAAGCAACATTCAATTTAACAATTAGGACACTAAAAGAGGAAATTTTAGCTTAGTTTTGATTCATTGTCATGGCTAATACCTAAAACCCAAATCAAACCCATCCTCACAAACGGCCAAAAACGAGAAATCAAATGAGAGAATGGCGTACAAATTGCTTACGAAGTTCCAAGAATGAGGATAAAAAGCAGCTCGCCGCCGGCCGCCGCTCATCTCGCCGGAAATCGCCTCAAATGTGTAGGCCGAATGAAAATCAAAAGGAAAACGGAAGGTATGAGGGAACAAACATTAAAATGAAAGTATAGCTCAAGATGTACTAGAAAAATCGAATCTTTACCTTTAATCCGCCAAAACCACCGTGAGTTCACCGGAAAACTCGCCGGAGTTGAAAAAGAACATAAAGAAACGAAGAGCAAAAAGAGGAAAACGAAGGAGAAGAGTTTAAAGGGGAAGGGGAGGCCGCGCCGCTGCTTCACTCGCCGTCGCCGGAGGAGCCCACCCTCGCCGGATTCAGAGGGGCCGAAGGGATGGGGTTTTTGGGATGGGTGGTCGGGTTCGGTTGAGAGGAAGAGAGGCAAAAGTCAAAACCATGACAAGGGAGGAGGTGTCGGCGCCGCCGCGCCGAAGGCCACCGGAGGTCGCGAGGGCGGAGGAGAGGAAGAGGAAGGAGAGGGGTCGGAGGCGGAGGGAGTCCGAGTGAGAGAGAGAGAGAAAATGAATTGGAAGGGAGGAGGTATGAATTTATATATATATTTTAGGGAAAATTACACTTAACTACCCTAAAGTTTATTTGTAATTATATTTCTAGCCCAGAAGTTTGTATATATTACTATATCTCCTTCTTTCCATCATAATATTATCTACTATCCCAAATACTTGTTCATGAAAGTTTCTAACTCCAAATAATTATTTTAACTATATTTCCTTAAATTCCAAAAATTAAGATTTAATAACAATAAATCTCCATAAATTTCTCCCTAAAACTCAAATTTCCTAAATAACACCTCAATAATTTCCCATTAACCTTAATCAAAATTTGGGGATGTTACAATTTACCCCACCTTTTAGGAATTTTGTCCCCAAAATTCGCTTGAAATAACACCTAAAACCAAGAAATATGTAATTCAACTCTAACTATATGCAAAGTTCTAACTATTCAACCATAATTTATTGCACTCAACACTATTTTCACCATGTATCCACAGTTAATCCCATAGATATTCACCAATCCTCATCCCGCTTCCCTTAACTAACCTTCATTTACTAACTATCCTAACCTTATATTACACTCAAGTAGTCTCTTTATCTATTCTACTCAACCATAAGCAAAATTTTTTTTTTTAAAATTCATCACTAACTCGAATCATTCCAATATCATCCATAAAATCCTAATATTAACACATCATCTAGTCATAATATCTTTCAATATCAATTTACTAAATATTAGCGTTCTAATAATTCCCATAAATCCATAATCTCATTACCCGACGTTCTCAAAATTCTCACCGGATGCTATGATACTCATATAGAAATATGGGAAATTCTAACCCAATATCGAAAATCGAAAGTTAAGCCTTGATTTTGGATAGTTATTGAGACCATATCCTAAAACCTCACCATCTACCATCTTAACTAAATAAGTTGCTCTCAGTCAATGTGATTCCTCAATCATAATCTTCCTCTCAAAGTCAATTATATCATCAACTTCATTCACCTATCAACATATATAGTTCACATTCTCAAATTCTCGCAAAACTCAAACTTTATCAGATCCAAACAACTTAAATTTTACAATTTAATTCATTACACCTTCCATATACACTCATAAATCTAAAACAAGAACTCCATAAACTCTAACATTCCCATCTAAAAACGCACTTACACCTTCATAACTTGAAATTTTTATTAAAGTTCCATCATTCCATCCAACTACATTCTTCAACTATCACATAATTAGTCCAAAAATCATCTCCAATCCTCCCTAAGCATATCGTAACTTTATCCTATTTTAACATAGTCCATAATCTCACAACATTGATCGTCACTACAATACATAATATTCTGTTCCCATATCACTAATCTATCCAACAAATCATTAGAAATCTTAATAGTTCTCTAAACTTTTAACAAAATCTTTCATAGCTCACTCTCTCTAACTTCAAATATTCCTATATCACCGCTTTTATCACTAACCTCATCTCACTATAGTAAATATTCCTCTCACTTAACAGTAATCAACTTCCAGTACTAAAAATCACCAGACCCTTCAAGGGAAACTGCAACTACTTTGACTAAGTCAGCATCGTTATATCACCACGATAACTTATCGAACTCATCCATAATCCACAATACCTCATATCATAAAACCACAATTAATGCAATCTCTCTAATCCCTAAAGTCCAAAATAACCAAGGAAACCCCAATCAACTACTAATCTCTTCTAATAATTCAATTTCACGGTTCACTCTTATAAAATCCTAATCCATTTATGAACTCAACACTCAAACTAACAATTACTATACTACAACATAAATAAGCTTCCACCACATTAAACAGTCAATTCAGCCAAACAAAAATAGAAACAAACATCTTTAGATTAACATACAAATGTTAAAACATACACTATCATATTTTCACATCATCAACCAACAACAACATATACATATTCTATTATATAATGTACCAAACTTCAGAAATTTCAGCACCCTATTCTCATTCACTAAGCCACAAATTAGTTTGGCTAATTGCCTTAGTATCCTCAAAACATAAGCTTTTGTCACATTCTTGGATCAACACCAAGATCAGCCCCAACCAAAGAAGGGAGGACAAACCATATTCCACAATATAATCAACTAAGATTCATGATAAAGTGTATAAAACATACAATTTCAAGAGAATTTTATTTCAATTGCAAAGAATCAAGCAGCACAAGTCAAATTATCAATAAACCAAACAGTTTAATACATAAATAAACAAGCAAAAATCAAGGTTTAGAATTATTATTTCTCATTGTATTCCTCATTAATTGTTATTTTAAAATTTTATTGATCCCTTAAACCCAATAAGGTATCTCATGATGCCTCGACTATGGTTATGGCTAGCACATAACTATACTCGAGACCCCAGAGAATCATCCTTATTTCGTTATTCTTCCTAAATTCTTATCAGAGTCTTCATTTATTTTATTATTCTTTCTATATTCTTCTCAACCTCTCCACGTTACCTATTCAATTGTTCTTATCACTCTTCTCCCCACCACGGGATGAGTGATATTCCTCTCAAAAAGCAGACATTCATGCATATAAGGAAGGAAATACCAACAATGTATATTGTCAATCTATATGCAATGCAGCACAGTCCTAGGTTATCGTATACCAAGCTCTGATACCAAGTTGTGACATTATGTTACTAATTCCCTAATTAATTCAATAATACCCTGACTAACTATGATAGAAAAATGATTTCCATAATATTAATAAATCTATCATAGTTAGAAAAAGGATTTCCTAATAATAATCATTATCCATGATAGAAAAGAATAAACTAATACAACTTGAATACTATCATGGATAATTAATAGCTAACCATGTTAGAAAAGAATCACCTAACATGGTTAGAAAAATAAGCAACCTAATGTCCAATAATATCAAATACACATAAATATATGCGGAAACGAATGCAGGCCTATACAAATTGGCAATATACAACTCTAAATAAATTATATAACCTCTACTACCTAATTCCCTTCCCTGATGCTTGCGCCTGTGCATGAATATCTGCAAAAATGTCAGTAATCGTGGGATGAGACAATTTGTCCCAGTAATCACCGCTTAACTCACTATAACAGTGAGATGTGCGGTAGTAAGGGCGTCTAAAGGGTACCACAGTTTAAAAATTCAATATATATAAGAGAATTAAGCCTCTATCCATTTATCATTCCATGGCCTCTGTCACGTTCAAAACAAATCAATTCCATCTTTTCTACTTTCCAAATATCACTCAAAACCCCTCAATCAAAATCCACATCAATAAACTTCTCCGTCAAATCTCCAAATCCATGCAGTCATTATTGTGAATCTCATACACATACTTCTCAGCTTTAATCCATGTACAACTCTGGTGCTCTACTCATGCCATCCAGGAGGCACTACACTCGAGCCCTATATGTATTCCAAATGAGTTGACACTGTGCCCCTCTCAAAAGTGAGGGGGCGATTTCCCTCCCTGGTAAACCCATGAGAGGAAAACCCCAATCTGTCTCCAATCAGAAAGGGAGCAGTCCCTGTCTCCAATCAGAAGACTGCTGGTCACAGTCTCCAATCTGTTGACCATTGGTCACAGTCTCCAATCTGTTGACCCGTACAAATAACCGTTGATTGGCCTATCGAACGGTTATCATCGCGCGATGGTACATAATCTCAGTGTCATCACTACTACAGATTGTCTCTATACCAGCGCACCTTTACATGCGCTCAACAAAAAACGCAGGTATTGATATGCTATACATGCGTTTTATGTAAAAGCGCATGTACAGAGACAACCTATACATGCGCTTTATGAAAGCGCATGTAAAGAAACAACCTATACATGCGCTCTTTGTAAAAGCGCATGTAAAGATAAAACATATACACACGCTTTATGTGCTTTATCACAAAGTGCATGTAAAGAGAAAACCTATACATGCGCTTAAAACGCATGTATAGGATTCTGTTTTAATTAAAAGAATAAGGGTAACCCCAAGCACTTCCCATCCCTTCTTCATTTTGAGCACCCTCCGTTCTCTCACCCGACAACTCCCTTCCCAAAACCCTAACCCTAACTCAAACCCAATCATTCTCTCACCCGACAACTCCTTATAAAATCAATTTCTCTTCCTCATCCTGGGATCATCATCGGCATTTCACTTGAACACCTTGCAAAAACTAAGTTTTCTCTTCTATCTCTCGGTCTCTCCCTCTCCGGCGACAAAAGCGCCGATTTCCGGCAGAGCAAGCGGCCATTCACGATTGTAATGGCGAAATCAAGCTCAGGTGATCTTCCTCTATATTTCTATACCCATTTTTTTTCAGTTTATGTGATTTTGGGAGAGAGGCCGAGTGGAGTTTCTGTTTTATAGACAATAACCCATTAAAATAAAATTAAGGTTTCAATCTAGAGGATAAAGGGATGGATTTGGGTAGTATGTTAGTATCTGACTGAAAAACCCCAAGTTTGGGTACAATAATTCGACATGTTTGGGTTTTTCTAAGGTTTTAAAACTTTAAATTTCTGATTTCGTAAGTTCAATGGAGTTACTAAGTGGTCTAGCATGTTTAATTATTAGAGTCTTCTTTGACTAGTTGTGAAATGTGATTTTCTTCCTTATTTTGTGGTCTGAATCGAGTTTTTTCTGAAAAAGGGGTTTTGGATGTGACATTAAGCCAGAGACAGATAATTTGTTATTGACAGAAGCGTAATTAGTTGGCATTCTGTTTTACCTTTCTTTTTCCTTGTGGTTGTTGGATGCAAAAAAGTAAGATTAGCTTGTTGTCCATGTTGTTGCCTTGTTTGTGTATGTGTATTTATATATTTCCATTATTAGAATATTGTTCATAATTATATCTAAAAAAAGTGGGGGAAAAAAGAAACTTGTTCATAACTTTCAACTGAAGAGCTGAGTATTCATGTGAACTGTCAGGGCATTTGTTTTCTCTCTTAATGTCTTGCATTGTAAAAAAGCAACTAAATGTTGTACTTTGAGGTCACAGGCATGGTCTGATAATAACCTTGTGAACCGAATTCTGAAGAACAAGTGATAAAAAGTGAGCAATGGGGTCTATTGGCGGGGAGGAGATGATCAAATGGGAGAAGATGCAAGGACTGTGTGGTCGTGATGAGAAGATTCTGGTATTAGTAAGGTTGAGGCCTTTGAATGAGAAGGAAATCACTGATAATGAGGTAGCAGATTGGGAATGCATCAATGACACCACCATTTTGTACCGGAACTCCCTGAGGGAGGGCTCCACATTTCCAAGTGCCTACACTTTTGGTAAGCTGACGTCTCTGGTGCCTTCTCATTGGCAAGTCTCCGTTCCCACTAAATCTGAATTTTTAGTCCTACTGTGTGGGTTTGAATAATCAAACATGTTTTATTTTTCTAAAATATCATTTTCTCTTGAATGGAGAACAAGATCTTGATGCTTTGAAAAGCCTTTTTTCCAGCTCTTCCTCTTATTTTCCTGGGGCCAACTTTTGAAATGCTCACCTAAACAAATGATTCATGTTTTAGTTTTGTTGCTGCATTGATTTTACATTGTAATCTGAGACAAATTTTCCAATTATCATAGACAGAATGTTTCTGAATGTTTGGTTTATGATCTGGTGGTAGACAGAGTATTTCGTGGTGACTGCCCCACAAAGCAAATATACGAGGATGGAGCTTTTACTGATTTTACTGATTGACTTTTATTTCGTGATGAGGTACGGGTTGCCCCAGGTGTTATTATGCAGAGTTCATTATCTCAAGGAAGTACTTCTTTTACCAGCTCTTTCTCGGGGAGATGAGAAAATAATTGGCGGCCTCGCATGCTTGCTGTCAGAAATTGGGCAGGCCGTAAGTGTTGTATGGAATTTTGTTAATCAATTTAATGTGTTGCTCATTTGAATTTTGTTGCTTGTCTGAACTCTGGAAGTAATGTTAGAAAACATCCTTTCTTGTCAAAGTATGTATTCCATGTTTTTTGGGAAATGTGCCTTTGATGTAATTGTATGCTTATTGTTTTGTCATTCATCTTATTCGTCCATCCATTGTATGTAACTGTTTGTGTCTTATTTAACTTGTCCCTTTCTTTGGATATGTGTTAGGCTCCATGCCTAATTGTTGAAGCTAGTCCAGAAGCCCTTGCATTGGCAGATGCGCTCTTGAGGTGATGACTCAAAGATTACTTTTTAGTTATTGCTTTAATACTTTTGTGCATTTTTAAGCTCCAACTATAATTGGTTTTGTGGACTTTATTGTGAACTATGACCCGCTTTCCACTTGACATTTGTAAGGCTATAACTTCTTTATGAGTCTGTATATTTCTTCAGCAACTATATTTGCATATGGACAAACAAGTAGTGGAAAGACATACACCATGGATGGAATAACTGAGTATTCTGTAGCTGATATATTTGATTATATAAACAAGGTAATTATTCTACTGATGAATTTGCCTGTTTGATTCTTCAATTTAGTTATTTATCAAAGTGATGTCAATACAAGGTTGCTCTTTCTTTTACAGCATGAAGAAAGAGCATTTGTGGTGAAGTTCTCTGCAATTGAAATTTACAATGAAATTGTTAGAGACCTCCTAAGTGCAGACAGCAGCACACTTAGACTGCGTGATGATCCTGAGGTGAATATTTTTTGTTTTTTTAACTTAGTTCATGAGTGTGCACATATAAAGTTCTCATGGTATCTACCTATTATCAGAAAGGAATCACTGTAGAGAAACTTACTGAGGAGACTCTACGGGACTGGGGACATTTGAAAGAGCTCCTATCTTTTTGTGAAGGTGAGGGAATAATCCTTAATTCCATGGTCTAGGGTGAATTATACCACTGCATTGATTACTATGTATCATTGCAGATCAAAGACAGGTGGGAGAGACTTACCTGAATGAAAAGAGTTCTAGATCTCACCAAATCATCAGACTGGTTGGTGCCTTTGTTTTTTCTGTCTGAAAACTATGCTTTAGATTTTTCTTACTTGAATTTTAACAAAAGATTTATAAACTTGCAGACAATTGAAAGTTCTGCCCGAGAATTCAAAATTTACATCCTTCTTAGAGTTTCATACATCTAAGGAGGAAGTGGGAGTATGACACTTTTGATAGATGAACTAGTTGGTTATTTAATCTAAATGTCTTTTGTTGGTACAACTTTGATGTGTATTTTGGCTGGTACAAATTAGATGACTTTTGGTGCTACAAATTAGATGTAAATTCTGATTGAGATATGTGGATGACTTTTATATTACATGTAAAGTAGTTCTTGTTAAAGGATTTTGGTTATTCTGGCTGGTTGGGTATATTATATTGTGCAGGTAGCAATCTAACTGCCAAAAAGCAGGAAAACGAATTATGACAAATGAAAAAAAAAATAACTTATACATGCGCTTATGGCGCAAGCTCATAAGCACATGTAATAAATACATATTTACATGCGCTTTTAATACAAAAGCGCGTGTATATATATATATATATTTACATGCGCTTTTAATACAAAAGCGCGTGTATATATATATATATATATACATGCGCTTTTATTACAAAAGCGCGTGTATAGATATCTATTTACATGCGCTTTTATTACAAAAGCGCGTGTATATATATATATTTACATGCGCTTTTCTAACAATAAAACGCATGTATAAGTATAGATATACATGCGCTTTTACAAGCGCATGTAAATCCTTTCCCGGCGAGGCCATTGCCAGCGTTTTTTAAGCGCATGTAAAGGCCAAAATGAGCGCATGTAAAGGGGTTATTCTGTAGTAGTGCATGCAATGATCACAATTCTTTTCAACATCTCGAATTCATTCATTATCTCAATCACAATCTTTGTCACCTTCCACCAACACAACATTTCAATTCCTCAATCCCTAATGTACCATATTTCCAATCCAAATCACTTTCCAATACCCTGTCCAAGTACCAATTACATATAACTCCATCACTATCCATCACTATCCCTCAATTAACTTATCTACACCGTTGCCATAGCACCACACCTATATATATCCCACTATTCCATCAATATTACAACCACCAGACAGGATACTATATATATAATGCATAAAGTTTCTTTATATACAATTAATCGTGTTTGAAAGGCACCCGATAGCCTATTTTGTATAAAAGTAACTTTTAAATATTTTGAGGCTAGAAAGGATTTTGAAAATCCTAACTAACGTCACCCTCAATGTTATAGCAAGGTAAGAGTGATTACCTGTAGCACTTTAGCACTCCCCCGAGTTCCCCTTTACTTTACCATGCCTTGAGAAATATATGTATGCCACATCTTTTCCTATCATTACACCATGTAATGATAGTAAGTTAATAAACATTCTAAGTCATAGATTAACTAACGTCTCTCTCGTATCCCATATTACTACCCGTTTTCCCATTCTTAATTCCAATTCTCATAGTTAAATATTAGATAATCCATGTTCAGTTCAAGTATCACATAAAAGCAAACCATTCCACCAAACACAGAGCAAGTACATATAAGTAACCTAAATTTTTATTTTAGGTTTATCGAATAGAATTTCTAAATTGCACCATTCAACCAATTGCCAAAGAGGAAACAATAAATCCAAAACTCACAATGCAAATATCCAAGCTAATCCATTTTACTCTGTAAAGTACCAAAAGAAAAACATAACATCCCCTTTGTTTTTGTTATTTTCTTTTCTTTTTCCTAGCTTAAAGCATATGGCATAATAGACTCACGAATTAGATTAAACACAACTTCCACTGAAATCAAAGCTACCACTCATTATTACTACAAAACTGAATTGAACTTAACTACGTCTAGATGAAGCATGTTACCTCTAGTTCCCATAACAGTTCAGCCTTTCAAATTCATTGAAATTCAACATGTAACTCCCTAATATCTTTACTTTCAACCTTAGAACCGGCAGCCATTCATGTAGAATCACTACCAATTTAGCAAACATAAGCAACAAACACATATACACAAATTTTCATTCTTCATTGTCTTTGTTAAAGCCATAATTGCAAATAACACAATACTCATGAACCCATTCAAAACTAGGTAAGAGTAAATCACCATCATCATCATTTCTAATCTTTTATCACTTTAATCCTCATAGAACAATTCTCACCAACGCATATCCAAATGAAATAATACAACTTCAAGAAAATTGACCATAAGTCAGCATTTTATTAACAAGTCTATCCCACACTAATTATAACCATGTCTATTGTCATGCCTAAATAGAAATTTGGTGCATCCTAAAGCCAAGAAGTAGTTCAAGCCAACAGAAAATTTAACAACCAGCAAAAATCAATACTGACAAAGGCGAAAGAGAAAGGAAGATCAATCACAACATCTATCTCCCAAAGTCAAAAAGTAAGCACATAATTTGCATCATTGATCCATAGCCCACAAGAACAAACTATCACAAAGTTACTGCACAACCCAGAATTCCCAAAAATTCTTGAAACTTTACTAAGTCAAATATTCCCCTTAGCAATGATTCAGTGAATTTAGAGTTTGGAATTTATTTAAAATCAACACTAGACATTTTGGAAACATTACACTCCCTTTTTGCTACAACCATTCCAAACATTAAGGTAAAAACCTAAGGTTTCCCAAACTTTGTTAGGTCTAAACTTTAATTAAGCTAAGACCTTAAGAAACCAAACCTCAAAAACAATTTTCTATCATCATCAAACATAATGAAAACACCAAAACGCAACATCAACCTTGACTTCCAGATTTCATCATCAATCCATACAATATTCAAAACTTTGTTGTACAAACTTTTGTTTTAAGCAATTAATTACATAGACACCAAGCATTCAAAACCATAATCAAGCAATAGTAAGCTCAATGAAATAACCAAATCCCTAAATCACCTCAAGCATTTCGGATTTCCCTACAAACCCTAGAGAAAACCCACTTTAAAATGTCAAAACACATTCCCAAACATTTTTCCAACCACACAAATCATTATAATGTCTTAGGAGGGTTCAAAAATAAAGTGGAAACCAAGAAAAACACCATGCCATGCCAGATTTTTAGAAGCCCCAAAAACCCAAAAAGTTCACAATTTGTAATTCCTATCCTTAAGCACTAAATCGGTCAAAACATAAAAAGCACAAAGATTTACAACAACCACATACATACATGCCCAAACAAGCCAATATAAATATAGATACATATATTAATCATGAACCTCATCAACCTTAAGCACCCCAAAATTTAGGGTTTTGCAACAACTTCACCAAACTTTAAGCAACATTCAATTTAACAATTAGGACACTAAAAGAGGAAATTTTAGCTTAGTTTTGATTCATTGTCATGGCTAATACCTAAAACCCAAATCAAACCCATCCTCACAAACGGCCAAAAACGAGAAATCAAATGAGAGAATGGCGTACAAATTGCTTACGAAGTTCCAAGAATGAGGATAAAAAGCAGCTCGCCGCCGGCCGCCGCTCATCTCGCCGGAAATCGCCTCAAATGTGTAGGCCGAATGAAAATCAAAAGGAAAACGGAAGGTATGAGGGAACAAACATTAAAATGAAAGTATAGCTCAAGATGTACTAGAAAAATCGAATCTTTACCTTTAATCCGCCAAAACCACCGTGAGTTCACCGGAAAACTCGCCGGAGTTGAAAAAGAACATAAAGAAACGAAGAGCAAAAAGAGGAAAACGAAGGAGAAGAGTTTAAAGGGGAAGGGGAGGCCGCGCCGCTGCTTCACTCGCCGTCGCCGGAGGAGCCCACCCTCGCCGGATTCAGAGGGGCCGAAGGGATGGGGTTTTTGGGAAGGGTGGTCGGGTTCGGTTGAGAGGAAGAGAGGCAAAAGTCAAAACCATGACAAGGGAGGAGGTGTCGGCGCCGCCGCGCCGAAGGCCACCGGAGGTCGCGAGGGCGGAGGAGAGGAAGAGGAAGGAGAGGGGTCGGAGGCGGAGGGAGTCCGAGTGAGAGAGAGAGAGAAAAATGAATTGGAAGGGAGGAGGTATGAATTTATATATATATTTTAGGGAAAATTACACTTAACTACCCTAAAGTTTATTTGTAATTATATTTCTAGCCCAGAAGTTTGTATATATTACTATATCTCCTTCTTTCCATCATAATATTATCTACTATCCCAAATACTTGTTCATGAAAGTTTCTAACTCCAAATAATTATTTTAACTATATTTCCTTAAATTCCAAAAATTAAGATTTAATAACAATAAATCTCCATAAATTTCTCCCTAAAACTCAAATTTCCTAAATAACACCTCAATAATTTCCCATTAACCTTAATCAAAATTTGGGGATGTTACATCAACAAACATTCCGTTTGTGAAATAGGGTTTGGTGTTCTCAAATCTGGAGGAAATCGCCTCAAGTGGCCCATCTTTGTATGTTGTCAGATCATCATCATCCTCCACTCGATGATGTTTGGAGGTGTGTTCTTCCTCAAATCTGACTCTTTTGTGTTTCTTCTTGGACTTCCCAGATTTGTCATGAACTCGCCCAGATTTACCAGACCCTTCATCCCTCTGCCCAGTTTTGCCAGAGTGTTCTTGGCGTTCAAGCTGTTTACCAGATCTCTGCCCAGATTTCTTTGAACGTTGATCGTTGGAGTTTGAATCAAGAGAGCCGGCCATTTTTGTATTGGGTTGGGGTTTAAGTGTTTGATTTCTTGGAATGTATGCGATGAAATGCACAGAAATGTAAAAGATGAAGAGAAAGATGCGATGAAGATGAAGAATGATTTCAGAGAGTTTGGGTGTTTGATTTGTGTGAGAAGTGAGAAATGAATGTCAATAACCTATATATATGTGAAGTAATAAGCGATGTGATGGTTCATGATGACTCTTCATTGAAAGCATGCACCTTTTGTGGGGAAACGTAAATATTCAAATTGAAACGTCGCAACTTTGTGACACGTGTCTCTGCACAATGTCAGAAGAGGCATAATTTTTGGTGTGAGAAGATGAAACGTTTTCTAAGGTGACGTGTCCCTTTGTTCAGACACTGGCGCTCTCCCTCACTTTGACTCAACACTCAGCGCTAGCAGAAGAGCATCCGGAAGTGGTTTTGCTTCCGGTTGGAGTGGCGCTCCAGGTAACTTTGAGTTGTCATCCAGCGCCAGCAAAAGAGTATCCGGAAGTGGTTTTGCTTCCGGTTGGACTTACTTAGGATTCAACATTGTGTGGGACCTGCAAAACTAAAGATTGGCACTCCGATGCCTAAGTTAGTATAGTTGCAGGTTTTAATCAATTAAGCACAAGTTTATTTTGAAGAATTTAGACTTCATTTGGGTTTACCATTCCCAAATCACCTCTTATGAATGTAAATTGATCAACCCCCAGAGGCTTGGTGAAAATATCAGCAAGCTGATGCTGAGTGGGGAAAAATTGCACTTTGACATCCTTCTTTTGAACATGATCTCTAATGAAGTGATGTCTGACATCAATGTGCTTTGTCCTTGTGTGCTGAACCGGATTCTTGGCGAGGCTGATAGTGCTTGTGTTGTCACAAAGTATGGGAGCCTCAGGGAACTCCAAGCCAAGATCTCTCAGTTGGTTCTTCAGCCACAATACTTGGGCACAACAGCTTGCTGTAGCAATGTATTCTGCCTCTGTGGATGATAAAGACACGCAGGTTTGCTTTTTACTAGCCCAAGAGACCAGACAGCCACCAAGGAAGGCACATTGTCCACTGGTGCTCTTTCTATCAGTTTTATAACCTGCATGGTCAGAGTCAGAGTAAGCCCACAAGAACTCTTGGTTACCTCTGGGATACCAAAGACCAAGCTCTTGTGTTCCCTCAAGGTATCTTAGAATACGTTTAACACATGTTAGATGTGACTCCTTGGGGTTGGCTTGAAACCTAGCACACATGCCTACACTAAATTGAATGTCAGGCCTACTTGCCGTTAAATACAGCAGGGAACCTGCCGTTAAATACAGCAGGGAACCTATTGTTAGAATCTTAAGTTTTGATGAAGACTAAAATGTGAAAGAGTCAAGTACTTAGAAAGCAATAGGTTAACATAGAATCCCAAGTGAGAGTGCAACCGGATGTGGATTTACTTCCGGTTAGACTAGGACTAGCGCTCGCGGATGAATGACTCATCCCCCAGCGACAGCAGATAATTCACTAAGGAAATAACTTAGTCCAGGGGCACTAGATACACAAAACCTTAAGACTAAGCTAGGATTCAACCGGAAGTGGAATTGCTTCCGATAGCTTAATGACTGGCGCTGGCTGTTGGTATAGATAAACACTAAGCGTCAGTGAACATGAGCCACGTCTAGTGGAATTGCTTCCGATAGCTTAGTGACTAGCGCTGGCTGTTGGAATAGGTAACACTGAGCGTCAGTGAACATGAGCCACGTCTAGTAGAATTGCTTCCGATTGCTTAGTGACTAGCGCTGACTGTTGGAATGAAGGACACTGATCGAGAGTGAGTAAAAGTGAATATAACCCTTCATCCAGTAATAGTGCTTCCGGATGTAGAAGTGCTTCCGGATACAAGGAAGACATCTTAGACTAAGTAAACTCCCACTGCATGTGACTATGTGCTTATATTGCTAAACTAACGTTCAAGTGCAGCACACTAAGTAGAGTTGCTTCCGGATGTGAATCCGCTTCCGCAAGCAATCAGAATGTCAGAACATTCAGAAGTGCAGTGTCAGAATGCTTTTGTCAGAGCAGAGTTGTCAGGACTACTTTTCAGAGATAAATTAAAGCAAGTCAACCCTGCTATGCATTGATGAAGCATTTATTGGGCAAACGGTAACATGGGAAAAACGGCCATATTCAAACGGCTAACCCACCTACCAAGAGTCAGAATGTTTGAAGACTATATAAAGGAGTTCAACTTCATTTATGAAGCCAACCATTATCTTTGACATACTTGAGAGAAGTTAGAGCGAGAAACCAAGAAAATCTTCAAGCATTCAAAGCTGCCCAGAAAAGAGAAAGAGCATTTAACTCATTGAGTGATCTTTTCATCTACATATCTTGTACTCTTTGTAGTTAAGTCTCTTCGTGTTATAAGAGCATTAATTGTACTTAAGTGTGTATCACTATCTGTTCTTAAAGAGAACTCAGTTAGAAAAATCCTTTATTTGTAAAGGTTGAACCCTTGCTGGAAGTAAGGGGGAGCTAGTTAGAAAGGTTGCAAGTGAGCCTTGAGTAAAACTTGTGATTGTAAGGTTGCAAGTGATCCCGTTTAAAACTTGTGGTTGTAAAGGTTCCAGGTGCACCCGTTGTAAAACCTGGGGATAGTGTAACTCGGCCTGGGTGGTTGAGAACTGGACGTAGGTCAGGTAGACCGAACCAGTATAAACTCTGGTGTTGTTTTTATTTGAGCTTTTATTTTGTAGCACAATTCACCCCCCTCTTGTGCATCCATTACCTTCACCTATCATTCCCCTATACATGGGCAGGCTGACAGATTTACCCTTTGCATCAGCATCGAGTGCGACAGTGGTACTCATGGGAGTGTCATACTCCTTGCACTTATCCATCCCAAACTTCTTGAGTAGCTCTCTGCAGTATTTAGCTTGGGAGATGAATATGCCATTCTTCTTTTGCTTAATTTGCAGGCCTAGGAAGAACGTTAGTTCTCCCATCATTGACATTTCAAACTCTCCCTGCATAGTCTTAGAACATTCTTCACAAAGTTTTTCATTAATTGCCCCAAAAATAATATCATCGACATAAATCTGGACAATTAGCATGTTTCTATCTTTGTGTAGAATAAACAGTGTATTATCTAGTTTGCCTCTTGAGAAACCCTTTCCCAGCAAGAAGCTGTTGAGTCTCTCATACCAAGCTCGAGGAGCTTGTTTCAGGCCATACAAAGCTTTCTTTAGCCTATACACATGTTTAGGATGCTTGTGATCCTCAAAGCCAGGAGGTTGCTCTACATAAACCTCTTCTTTGATGTAACCATTAAGAAATGCACTCTTTACATCCATTTGATATAATCTAAAGTCTTTCATGGATGCAAAGGCTAGAAGAATCTTTATTGCTTCGAGTCTAGCGACTGGAGCAAATGTTTCTTCATAGTCTATGCCTTCTTCTTGGTTATACCCTTTGGCTACCAATCTGGCTTTGTTCCTTGTTATTTGACCTGTCTCATCCAGTTTGTTTTTGAAGACCCACTTGGTCCCAACTATGGATTGATGAGACGGCCTTGGGACTAGTTCCCAAACTTGGCTCCTTTCGAACTGGTTTAACTCTTCCTGCATGGTCCAGTCGCAGTCCTCAAGAGCTTGTTCAACTGAAGTTGGTTCGATCTGAGATAAGAAGGCTCCAAACTCAACTTCATTTTGAACCTGCCTTCTGGTTCTGACACCAGAAGAAACATCATCAAGCACTTGATCAAGAGGATGATCCCTGTGATGTCTCCCAGCTATTGGCAACTGTGCCTCATCAGGCACTGTCTGCACTATAGGCTCATCACTGGGTTCATGCTTGCTGGTGTTTCTTTTGGTGGTGAAGATGATGATGGTTTTGGAAGGTTTATTATCCTATCATCTTCTTGGATTGTTCCCATGTAGGAGTTTCATCAAATACAACATGCATAGATTCTTTTACAGTTCTAGTCCTCATGTTGTATACTCTGTAAGCCTTACTTCTAAGGGAATATCCTATGAATACACCTATATCAGCTTTTGGATCAAACTTACCCAGATTTACCTTTCCATTGTTATGCACGTAGCATTTTGATCCAAAGATTCTGAGGTGGCTGATGTTGGGCTTTCTGCCTTTGTACAGCTCATAGGGGGTCTTGTCCAAGCCCTTGCGAACATAGGCTCTGTTAGAGATGTAGCAAGCAGTGCTCATAGCGTCCGCCTAGAACACTTGAGAAACCTCTTTCTCATTGAGCTTGCTCCTAGCCATCTCAGTCAGAACCCTATTCTTCCTCTCGACTACACCATTTTGCTGAGGAGTTCTAGGAGCTGAAAAGTTATGATCAATACCATTCTGCTCACACAGCTTAGAGAAGCTATGGTTCTCGAATTCTCCTCCATGGTCTGTCCTTATGGCTGTGATTTTGAGGTCTCTCTCATTCTGCACTTTCTTAGCCAGGACAACAAAGACATCAAAAGCATCTTGCTTAGAGGCAAGAAACATTGTCCAAGTGAACCTAGAATAGTCATCCACCACCACTAGAGCATACAGGTTTCCACCCAAGCTCTTCACTCTCGCTGGCCCAACCAAATCCATGTGGATTAGTTCCAAGGGCCTGCTGGTGGAGACTCTCTTCTTGGTCTTAAACGAGGACTTTGTTTGCTTCCCTCGTTGGCAGGATTCACAAATATAATCATGCTTAACCTTGAAAGATGGAATACCTATAGCTAGCTCTTTCTTAATCAACATGTCAAGTTGAGTAAAATTAACATGTGCTAGCCTTTTATGCCAAAGCCAACTATTTTCATCACTAGATATTAAGCATTTTTCATCACTAGATAAATCTAGAGTGTATAGGTTTCCATTTCTATTTGCCTTAAGTTTGCATTTTAGGTTGGCCTTATCTAGATTTAGATCCTGCTTATCTACTATCATGCACTCATGTGAATCAAAAATTACCCAATTTCCTTTGTCAGTGCTCTGGCTCACGCTCAGCAGGTTGTGACAGAGACCATCCACCAGATAGACGTCTTTTACTGGCCCAACTTCTCCAACTCCGGTGATCTTTCCACTTTGATTTCCTCCAAAGGTAACTGTGGCTCCGTCTTTGATCACCAAGGATTTGAATTTGTCTCTGTCTCCAGTCATATGTCTCGAGCATCCGCTGTCAATATACCACTTCCTATTCTTGGATGCTTTGAGGCACACCTCACTGTCCTTCTGGATGGGATCAAAATCTGAGGATGCTCCCTCATCATCTTCTCTGGCAACCAGACAGAGGTTGGCAACCTCTTCCTCATCACTTGCTTCCTCGTCTGAGCTATTCACCCAGATAGAGGATACAAAGGCTTTTCATTTGTCCTTCCCCTTTGATCTCTGCAGGCTTGGGCACTCAGCCTTGAAGTGGCCAGGCTTTTTACATTCAAAGCACACTGGGGCCCTTTCCTTCTTAGATCCCTTCCTCTGGCTGGAATCACCTTTCTGAAAGCCTCCTTTCTTCTTGAAGAACTTTCTGAATTTTCTCACCATCATAGCCATCTCCTCATCATCCAATTCCTCCTCCTCATCCTCATCATCATCATTATCATCATTCTTCTCCTTGCTGGGAGCAACAAGGGCAAGATTCTTGGTTTTGGATGAGGCTTGAGGAGCTCTCTGAGCCAGCAGGGTTGGTTCGTACTCAGCCAGAGAACCAAACAGTGCAGTGATGGAACTGGTTGACTCTCCTTGGACTTCCTGCAAGATTGTAACTTTGGTGATCCAATCACCTTTCAAGACTTTTAAGATCTTGCTGACTTGTTCTCTTTCAGGAATGTCTTTGCCCAGGGAGGCAAGGTTATTGATAAGATGAGTGAACCTGAGCTCTAGCTCTCTGATTGGCTCAGTTTGACTAATCATGGCAAATTTGTGAAATTCTTCTACCAACATCTCAACCTGTCTTGCCTTCACTCCCTTGGTTCCAGAGTGAGCAGCCTCAAGAGCCTCCCACATATCCTTAGCAGTTTTGTGGTGGCTGATCCTATGAAACTCCTCAGGACTATGTGGTGGTTGAATAGAGACATCTGGCAAGGAATAATCTGTATCCATTACTGGATCTTTACTTTCTAGATTCGTTGGAATCAAGTTAGAAAGACCCGCTCTGATACCAAATGAAAGTAATGGATGCACAAGAGGGGGGTGAATTGTGCTACCAAATAAAAATCAAACAATAACAACACAAGGGTTTATACTGGTTCGGTCTTCCTGACCTACGTCCAGTTCTCAACCACCCAGGTAGAGTTCCACTATCCCCAGGTTTTAGAAACGTGTTCACCTGGAACCTTTACAACCGCAAGTTTTAGACGGGATCACTTGCAACCTTACAACCACAAGTTTTACTCAAGGCTCACTTGCAACCTTGCTAGCTAGCTCCCCCTTACAACCAGCAAGGGTTCAACCTTTACAAATAAAGGATTTTCTAAACTTAGTTCTCTTCAAGAACGGATAATGTTACACACTTAAGTACAATCAATGCTCTTAATACAAGAAGAGACTTAACCACAAAGAGTACAAGATAAGTAGATGAAAAGGACTCTCAATGAGTTAAATGCTCTTTCTCTTTTCTGGGCAACTTTGAATGCTTGAAGGATTTCTCGGTTTCTCACTCTAGCTTTCTTCAAGATGTCAAAGATATTAGTTGTCTTCATAAATGAAGGTGAGCTTGTTTATATAGTCTTCAAATATTCTCACTCTTGGTAGGTGGGTTAGCCGTTTGAATATGACCGTTTTTCCCAAGTTACCGTTTGCCCAATTAATGCTCCATTAATGCTTAGCAGGGTTGACTTTGCTTTATCTCTGAAAAGTAGTTCTGACACCTCTGCTCTATCGAAAGCATTCTGACACTGCACTGCTCTGAACGTTCTGACATTCTGATTGCTTGCGGAAGCAAGTTCACATCCGGAAGCAACTTTACTCAGTGTACTGCATTTTGAACGTTAGTCTTAACAATAATAGCACATACTCACATGCAGTGGGAGTTCACTTAGTCTAAGGGAGTTCTTTTCCATCCGGAAGCAATTCCACATCCGGAAGCACTTTCACTGGACGTTGGGTTATGTTCACATTTTACTCACTGACGCTCAGTGTTATTCATACCAACAGCCAGCGCTAGTTACTAAGCAATCAGAAGCAAATCCACTGGACGTTGGGTTATGGTCACTGGCGCTCAGTGTTATCCATACCAACAGCCAGTGCTAGTCTTAATACAATCGGAAGCAAATCTACATTCGGAAGCTTCCTAACTTAGTCTCAAGGATTTTATATACTAATGCTCTTAGACTGAGTTATGACTTAGTGATATACTTGCTGTCGCTGGGGGATGGGACGTTCATCCGCGAGCGCCAGTCTTAGTCCATCCGGAAGTAAATCCACATCCGGAAGCACTCTTACTTGGGGTTCTATATTAACCTAATATTCTCTAAGTGTTTGGATTGTTCTTTCATATTTTAGTCTTCATCAAAACTTAAGATTCTAACAGAACAGACCAAAAAGAATTGCGCATTGAGTTATATCAAGGATTATCTGATGCATTTGTTCGTGGAGAAACGGAGATGATAGCTTTAGGGAAAAGGCTTATGTTACCATCATCATTTGTTACAAAATTATTTGGATACTATGGCAATTTGTCGGGCAACGGGGTATCCTGATCTCTTTCTAACGTTTACTTGTATCTGGCTTGGCCAGAAATCAAAAGACATTGTGCAAGTCGTGGCTTATAAGAAGTGTGAAATTTGAATGCCTTATGAGAAGTGTGAAAGATTAGTGTATGTATATTTGGTAAAGTAGTTGCTGATATGGTTTTAAGTTTGCCAACATTAATAACTAGGTGGTCCTTTTTATTCCTTCATGTACAACTATTCAATGATTGTATTTTTGTTTTGGGTTAAGGGTCAAATCTAGCACTCTACTATTACCAAAAGTTCACCCAATATAAACAAGACTTCGATGGCTCAAATGTAACACACATCTTTTCAAAAATGGCTCAGATCTAGCATTTCCGTCAACTTTAACGGGTTTGACCGTCAAGTTTGACTTGACCATGCCATGTTACTCGCCACGTCACCCAATTTTGCCACGAGGCCTGCCACGTCACCCAATGGGCCCACTTACTATCAATTATTGGGGTGACGTGGCTGGTGAGGTGGCAGGACACGTGGCAAACTGGGTGACGTGGTGGGTGACATGTCATGGTCAAGTCAAACTTAACGGTAAGACTCGTTAAAGTTGACGGAAATGCTAGATTTGAGCCATTTTTGAAAAGATATGTTCTACATTTGAGCCATCAAATTCTTGTTTATGTTGGGTGAACTTTTGGCAATAGTAGAGTGGTAGATTTGACCCTTAACCCTTTTGTTTTTTATGCAAATATATATACTATTGAGTTCCAAAATAAGGGTCTGCCACATGCCCATATTTGATTATGGTTAGCTGAAGGCGATAAGATGGCTGATGCAGCATCAATTGACAAGTATATTCATGCTGAATTACTAGACAGAGAAACATCGTCGTTGCTGTATAGGTTGGTCGAGAAGTGTATGATTCATGGACCAAGTGGCCGAATTAATTCGAATGCATCGTGTATGATTGGAAAGCGATGTGGCAAAAAGTATCCAAGGCCATTTATTGCACAAACAATGATTGATGAAGAAGGGTTTCCAACATATCGACGTCGGGATGACATTCATACGGTTGTAGTAGGTAGTATTGCTTTGGATAACCGTTCTGTTGTTCCATATAACCCAACTTTGCTTATGATGTTTCAGACACATATTAATGTTTAAAAGTGTAATCAATCATCAGCCATATATTATTTGTTAGAATCTTAAGTTTTGATGAAGACAAAGATATGAAAGAACAAGCTAAACACTTAGAGAGAATTAGGTTAATATAGAACCCCAAGTAAGAGTACAACCGAATGTGGATTTACTTCCGGATGGACTAGGACTAGCGCTCACGGATGAACATCTCATCCCCCAGCGGCAGCAAGTACTTCACTAAGTCATAACTCAATCTAAGAACATTAGTTGTATAAAACCCTTGAGACTAAGTTAGGATGCAACCGGTTGTGGATTTGCTTCCGATTGCTTAGTGACTAGCGCTGGCTGTTGATTTGGACAACACTGAGCGTCAGTGAGTATATCTAAGCCATAACTCAACGTCCAGTAGAAGTGCTTCTGAATATAAGAGAACTCTCCTAGACTAAGTGAACTCCCACTGCATGTGAGTATGTGCTATTATTCTTAAGACTAACGTTCAAGTGCAGCACACTGAGTGATGTTGGTTCCGGATATGGATTTGCTTCCGCAAGCAATCAGAATGTCAGAACGTTCAGAGCAGTGCAGTGTCAGAGTGCTTTTTGGCAGAGCAGAGTTGTCAGAACTACTTTTCAGAGATAAAGCAAAGTCAACCCTGCTGAGCATTAATGGAGCATTAAATGGGCAAACGGTAACTTGGGATAAACGGCCATATTCAAACGGCTAACCCACCTACCAAGAGTGAGAATACTTGAAGACTATATAAACAAGCTCATCTTCATTTATGAAGACAACTTTGACATCTTGAAGAAAGCTAGAGTGAGAAACTGAGAATATCCTTCAAGCATTCAAAGCTGCCCAGAAAAGCAAGAGAGCATTTATCACATTGAGAGTTCTTTTCATCTACTTATCTTGTACTCTTTGTAGTTAAGTCTCTTCATTTATTAAGAGCATTAATTGTACTTAAGTGTATAACATTATCCGTTCTTAAAGAGAACTAAGCTTAGAAAATCCTTTAATTGTAAAGGTTGAACCCTTGCAGGTTGTAAGGGGGAGTAAGTCAGTAAGGTTGCAAGTGAACCTGTGTAAAACTTGTGGATTGTAAGGTTGCAAGTGATCCCGGTCTAAAACTTGCGGTTGTAAAGGTTTCAGGTGAACCCGTTTGTAAAACCTGAGGATAGTGGAACTCAACCTGGGTGGTTGAGAACTGGACGTAGGTCAGGTAGACCGAACCATTATAAAATCTTGTGTCTCATTGTTTTAAGTTTTATTTGGTAGCACAATTCACCCCCCTCTTGTGCATCCACCACTTTCATTTGGTATCAGAGCGGGTCTTTCTGACTTGATTCCAACGAATCTAGAAAGAAAAGATCTAGTAATGGATGCAGATTATTCCTTGCCGGATGTTGCTATTCAGCCAAACAAGCCTCCTGGCTTTGATGGCCACAACTATCCATTCTGGAAGTTCAGAATGGAGACCTACATCAAATCCTGCGACATCCGTCTCTGGGATGTAATTGAACGTGGGAATAACGTCCCTCTAGATGATGAAGGTCTTGCAAAGCAGCGATCCAGATACACCAATGAGGACTATGCTCTAGTACAGCTAAATTACAGGGCCGTGCACTACATTTAATGCGCCCTTAGTCGTAAGGAGTTCCACAGGATAAGCCACCACAAAACAGCGAAGGATATGTGGGAGGCTCTTGAGGCTGCTCATTCTGGAACCAAGGGAGTGAAGGCAAGACGGGTCGAGATGCTGGTTGAGGAGTTCCACAAATTTGCCATGCTTAGTCCAACTGAGCCAATCAGAGAGCTGGAGCTCAGGTTCACTCATCTTATCAATAACCTGGCCTCCCTGGGTAAAGACATTCCTGAAGAAGAACAAGTCAGCAAGATCTTTTAAGTCTTGAAAGGTGATTGGATCACCAAAGTTACCATCTTGCAGGAAGTCCAAGGAGAGTCAACCAGCTCTATCACTGCCCTGTTTGGTTCTCTGGCTGAATATGAACCAACCCTGCTGACTCAGAGAGCTCCTCAAGCTACATCTAAAACCAAGAACCTTGCTCTTGTTGCTCCCAGCAAGTAGAAGATTGATGATAACGATGATGATGAGGATGATGATGAGGACATCGATGATGAGGAGATGGCTATGATGGTAAGAAAGTTCAGAAAGTTCTTCAAGAAGAAAGGAGGCTTTCAGAAAGGTGAATCCAGCCAGAAGAAATGATATAAGAAGGAAAGGGCCCCAGTGTGCTTTGAGTGTAAGAAGCCTGGCCACTTCAAAGCTGAGTGCCCAAGCTTGCAGAGATCAAAAGGGAAGGACAAAAAAAAAGTCTTTGTGTCCTCTATCTGGGTGAATAGTTCTGATGAGGAAGCAAGTGATGAGGAAGAGGTTGCCAACCTCTGTCTCGTTGCCAGAGAAGATGATGAGGAAGCATCCTCAGAATTTGATCCCATCCAGGAGGACAGTGAGGTAACTTTCCCTGAACTACAAGAAGCATATAATGAGGTCCGTGAAGAATTTTTCCGCTTATGTAAAGCATATAAAGTATTAAAAATTAAAAAGGAATCACTTGAGTCTAAGGTGGACTCACTCAGTAAGGAGCTAGCGGAAGCCAAAAAGCTTCCGGTAGCGGATGGCAAGGGTTCTCCCCAAGCAGAACCCAGAGACTCAACGTTAGAGAGCTGCTCTAATTGCAGCAAGATCTCAGGAGAGAGAGATAGACTGCAAAATGCCCTGCAGAAGTTTACTAATGGATCTGAAATGTTAAACATTATTTTAATGAATCAGAGGGCATATAGGGACAAGACTGGATTAGGCTACAAACCTATAGGGAAAAAGTGGGTGGAACCAAAAGTGAAGCCTTACTTAAAATTCTTTCATAAAGCCACTGATCACAGCTCCACACCTTTTAGCTTCTGTAATTATTGTAATAGGAAGGGACATTCTACGTCCACCTGTAATGCTAAGAAGCATGGAGCCAACAACTCTTATAAGTGGGTCCCAAAAGGAACCAAGGCGACAAAGGATCCTCCCCCATTAAAAGAAACTAAGGGAGTACAGGGATCCAGAGCCTGGAAACAATCCTCAGGGAAAGCCCAAGAGCCTAGAGCCAACACTAGGCCAGAGGCACAGACTAATCATAAGCCCAAGGTCAAAACTAGCACTGGACCAAGGGCTCTGGGAACTAATGACAGAGGACCCAATAAAGGTTGGGTACCTAAGTTTGTCTGATTCTTGCAGGTGTGTCTCAAAGCATCCAAGAATAGAAAATGGTACATTGATAGCGGATGCTCGAGACATATGACTGGAGACCGAGACAAATTCAAATCCTTGGTGATCAAAGATGGAGCCACGGTAACCTTTGGAGGAAATCAGAGTGGAAAGATCACCGGAGTTGGAGAAGTTAGTCCAGTTAAAGACGTCTATCTGGTGGATGGTCTCTGTCACAACCTGCTGAGCGTGAGCCAGTGCACTGACAAAGGAAATTGGGTAATCTTTGATTCACATGAGTGCATGATAATAGATGATTGGACCAAATTTCATACCTTTAAGCATGTGCATTTGAGCTTAATTAGTGTGGTTTATTTGTTATAATTGATCATTATTGGTACATTTTCATGCAGATGCTTATGTGTAAATATTTGAAGAATAATAGCCTTATTACTTGCATTTTATGAAATTAAGGGTATTTTGGTCATTTTGACTGTGATATGTTTTTCATGTAGGGGGGTCCCAAGTGGGCCCCACATACCTTTGGTGGAGCTTCAGTGGAGGTAACTTGGCAAGAAGGAAGGCTAGATGACTTGTACTTAAAGTCACATCCGGATGCAGGTTTACATCCGGAAGCAGAGTTATTTTAGGAAGGGAACTCACATGCGGAAGCAGATGCACAGCCGGAAGTGAATGCCCTTGAGCTTGTGGAATGAAGACTTACATCCGGAAGTGGATGTACATCCGGAAGTGAACATTCTGGAGCTGGCGGACGAAGAGTTACATCCGGAAGCTTAAGCCTATCCGTCAGCGAGTACAAGAGCCAGACTGCACAATGATCAGAAATGTCAGCTACTTTTTAGAAGTCTTTTGTGCAGAGTTAATTTAAGGCAAAGTCAGCCCTACAGCTTGAAGGTACTTGGGGAGCATCTTGCCAAATGAGGCAAAATTGGCGCCAAGGTCAAATTCAAGTCTGGAGGCCTCATTAAGGGCAATTTTGGAAGCACAATCACTTGGAGAGAAAGGAGGAACCTTTAGAAATGCTTGGAGACGAGATCTAGTCCACATTCATCCTAACCTTTCACCAAATACCAAAAATACCCTTTGGGCGATAATCCCAAAGTTACTCACCACTATAAAAGCTAAAATGTAACGAACTCTCATAACAACTTCACTCACTTCACTTTCACTTTCTCTCTCCTCTAACAAACTCTCTCAACTCCATCTTCATCTTCTTCACCTTCTTCACTTTGCAAACCTCCGCCATGTCCAGAACCTCACACCTACCTTCATCCGCCTTCATCTCCATGTCAGGCTAGATTGCCTAGCCTTCTTCTCCAAGGAAATGTGCTTGTAGAATCAACCTATGGCTTCATATGCTTGTAATTTTCTCTTTTAGGTTTCAAGCTATATGTAAATTTTTGCCTATGTATGTCTAGATCTAGGCTTATATAGGTTAGAGCATCTCTATTTTAGGTGTTCTACTTTATGTTAGCTTGAAATCTCTCTTAATTGTTTAGGACATGAAAACCGAGGCTTAATTCTTGTAATTTCATACATGTATGTGTGTGAGATTAGCTCCTCCTACATTTGTGGAACGAATTTGTTTCCTAAATGCTAGATCTAGTGTTTAGAGTTGCTTTTGGTATGTTCTTGGCTTGAAAGAGCTTAAGCCTTAATTAAATTAGTTAAACTCTTGTAGACTTCTTTGATTAAAGAGATCTCGAGAATTTAACAAGTTTATATTAAGAAGAACAAGTATATGAAGTCCGATTAAACGTAAGCACGGAGTACTTGGAGAAGGAGGTACTTTCCATTCCATACTTTCACACCTTTAATTCTGTTAGTTGTAGTTTTTACTAGTTTTAATTAGTCTTAGATATAAAGCTTGCACACAACCTGTTTGATAATTTGCTTAACTTGTGATTATTTGACCTAAGCAAGAGATAAAACCAAACTGTGAATTGACCTAGGATTTGCTGCTAACTACTGTAGTTTAATTCTAGTTTTATTTGTTTTAGCTCTTTTATAACGACAAAAAAGTGTTAAATCAAATTGGCGCCGTTGCCGGTTTGGTTAATTTCTTTCTTGTCTTAGGTTTCTAGTTATATTTTCTTAGTTTTTGTAGTTAGTTTATCATTCGGCTCTTTAGATTCTCTGAATTCTGGAAATTGTGTTTTAGAAGTATTTTAAAAGTGTTAGGCTGCTCTCGTTGGCCTTATATTGCTGGAAATTGTGTTTGCTGTTCTGGATTTTTGTTAAGACTGTTATGGACTGGATATATCCTGTTTGTACTGGTGGTTTTGTCTTTGATTTTGTTGGATTTTCTGCATTTTGCTGCATATTCTGCTGGTATTGGTGGTTATCTTGTTGATTTGTTTTGCAGAGACTAATTGCTTGACTGTTTTGTTCACTTTGCATATAGTTGCACTTAGTGAATTGTATGAACCCTACCACATCACTAGTACTATTGGATAGAGAGATTAATAAGACTCTGAGAGAACTTAAGAAAAAGAAAAAGCAAGAGAAGGAAGCTTGTAAGCAATCTGTAGGATCCACATCAAATCCACAAAATTCATCTGTAGCGTCCAATAACACACTCCTAGACCAGCATTTTATTATGGCAGAAAGGCAAGAAGACCAGAGAGAGCATGAACATGAGCGTGAGAGACATGATAAGCGAGAGCAAGAGGATGAACATCATTTTGAGGGGGGTAGGCAATTACATGATGATGATAGACCTATGCGAGAGTTCACACAGTCATATGCATCATTTGCACCTCAAGGTTTTTATGCTAACCCCGCTAACTTTGAGATCAAAGGATCTCTTCTTGCTCATCTGCCTAAGTTTACAGGTTTTCCGCATGAAGATGCTCACACACACTTGCTTGGCCTCTATCATACTTGCTCCTCCATGAAGCCACCTAATGCTGACCTGGATGATGTTCTGTTGAGAGTGTTCCAGTTCTCCTTGGAAGGAAAAGCCAAGGAGTGGCTCTTGAACCTTCCTACTCATTATACCACTCTTTCATGGGAGCAACTTAAGAAGGTGTTTTTAGACCGTTATTTTCCAGTCTCCAAGATATCCAAGTTGCGGAAAGACATCACAGGTGTTCAACAATTCTCTTAGGAGACATTCTATGAATATTGGAGCCGGTTCAACACCTTGGTGAACTCGTGCCCCAACCACAACATCTCCAAAGGCAATTTGGTGCAATACTTTTATGATGGCCTGGTGTCACAGCTCAAGATGAGTGTGGATGCTGCTTCTAATGGCTCACTTTTAAACTTATCAGCCAATGAAGGATGGAACTTATTTTCAACCATGGCCTCTAATCACCAGAACTTTTATGGTCGTGATGCTCTGTATGGTGGTGCACCAAAGGTTGCCTCCCTGAGTGGGGATGACAAGCTGTACAATTCTATTGAGAGGTTGACCGAGAGCCTCAGCAGGATGGACAGACGCTTTGTGACGCCTACTTCTTGTGTTGATGATTCTATGGCCTTGGTAGCTTCATCCTGTGATCACTGTGGCTCGCCGATGCACCTATCCTCAGACTGTCCATCCCAAGCGGAAGTGGCGGCCATGTATAACAATGCTAGGCCTCAAGCCAAGTACGATCCTTACTCTTCCAAGTACAATCCGGGATGGAGGGACCACCCGAACTTTAAGTGGGGGGAGGTTCAAATCAAGCCACAAATTCTAGCTCCTTTCAACCACAACAACAGCCTAAGTGGGGGGAGGCAATTTTCAAGCCTCTAATGCTTATCCCTCACAACAAGACTATGGATCATACCAAGGGAGGTCTAATCCTAATGCCCAAGGATACAGGCTGAATCATCAAGCAAATGCTCCTCCATATATGAAAAATGATAATCCATCTCATGCTCCACGTAACAACATGGTGGGATCTCAATCCTATGATCCTTCATCTAGCTCGTTGATATCTCAGCCAGACATGATTGACCAAGTGATGTCCAGTGTAATGGCGAAGGTTAATGAGAACTTTAAGAAGCAACAGGAAGATCTTACCACCTTAGTGTCTCAGCTGTTGAACAATAGAGCTGAGCAGGACGCAAAGAAAGGAGGATTACCGTCTAATGTGGTGGTTAATCCTCAAAATATTCATTCTATGCACCTCAGAAGTGGGCGGAAGTATGGTGATGCTTACGAATATGAAGAAGAGGAGGAGACACAGCTGCCTTGTGAGGCCGAGCAGAATGTATTGATTGAGGGAGGTCACTCTAGCCTCCAGAATGATTTTGTTGGTGATCAGATGCATGGAGAGGTTGTACTTAATCCGCCTCTTGATGAACTACTTGATGAGGCCGAGAGCCTGACTAAGGAAAGTGATAAAGCTGAGAGCTCGAAGGAGGATAAGAGGAAGGAGATTGCAAGAGGGAAGCTTAAAGTCGGAGAATCTTCTTCTTCTCAAGAACCTACTCAACAAAGAGATGAGTCTCCTAAGGGTAAGACTCTTGACTCCAACCAAACATTTACCTTTCCCTAACTCGTATGCTTTAGTTAAGAAACAACATAATGATGAGTTAGAAAAGGAAATGCTCAACTTATTTTCTAAGCTTGAAGTAAATGTACCTATGCTTGTACTGGTAAAGCAAATGCCTAAGTATGCTAAGTTCTTAAAAGATCTTTGCACTAACAAGAGAGTTGGTAATGCAAGTAACAAAATCCAGCTTAGGACTAATGTTTCGTCTCTTTTGAAAGGGCATTTACCCTCAAAGTGTGGAGATCCAGGGTCTTTCACCATCCCGTGTCAAATAGGGAAACTAGCTTTGGGAAAGCACTGCTTGATCTAGGGGCCGCCATTAACGTCATGCCTAAGGCCACCTACTTAGCACTAGGGTTGAAGAATTTAAGTGAAACAAGTGTGGTGATTCAATTAGCAGATAGGTCCATAAAGAAACCCTTTGGCTTTATAGAAGACATTCTAGTGAGGGTTAGGGAACTAGTTTTCCCGGTGGATTTTTATGTGCTGGATATGACAAGTAACACTAGCATGGATGATTCTTTAATCTTAGGAAGGCCATTTATGAAGACTGCTAGGATGGTGATTAGCCTAGAAGGGGGATTTGTGACAATGCAAGTGGGAAATCAGATAATAAGTTTTGATGTAGGCAAAGCCATGAGACACCCCCATGAGGACTATTCCCTTTTAGGTTTGAGTGTGGTGGACTCCTTGATGCATGTAATCTGTGATGAGCATGTAAATTCTTTTAATCTGAATATGTTTGATATGGTTGATGCTCATATGTGCTATAATGATTCTTGTGCTAGTTTGATTTATAATACATGCTTGCATGATGTTCCTAACGATTCATCTAGCATAGGAAGTTCAGTGACAGAATTCATGGATTCATTGCATGTGCACTATAATTTTGATGATGATTGCACGTCTATTCCCTCTCTGTCAAGCTACAACCCCTTGGAAGAGGGAAGTTTGTTTAATTTTGTAGGACAGGAGAATGGAGGTTGTGAATTCACCAAGGAAATTGAGAAATCCAGTGCACAAGAGTTTGACCATGAAGAGTATGAAGCTTTAAAGAGAGGCCGATTACACAAGCTGAGAGAGAAGCTTTATCTGAAAGAGCATGCGCTCGCTGACGAACCACATGATTCTACCCCAAGTGGAAGTGGTGATGAGAACTTGGATATGAGTTATGAGGACTTGAACTCTGAGAGGCCGAATTTTTGTGATGAGTTGCCAGACTTTGATGATGATCCCTATGAGCCAAAAGTGCTACAAGTTGAGATGCACACTTTGGTTCCGTCTATTATTGAGCCACCTACTCTGGAGCTGAAACCTTTGCCACCCAATCTTAAATATGCTTACTTGCTTGATGAAGAGAAGCTCCCAGTGATTGTTTCTACTTCTCTTTCTTCTCTTGAGGAAGGGAAGTTACTTGATGTGTTAAGAAGATACAAGGGGGCCATTGGGTGGACTCTAGCCGATCTTCCTGGTATGAGTCCTACAACCTGCATGCACCGAATCTTACTTGCTGACGATGCTAAGCCAGTGCGACAACCACAAAGGAGGCTCAACCCTTTGATACTGGATGTTGTGAAGAAGGAGGTTGAGAAGCTCTTAAGTGCCGGAATTATATATCCGATCAGCGATAGTGAATGGGTGAGCCCCATTTATGTGGTGCCGAAGAAGAGTGGGCTGACAGTGGTGAAAAATGTCAAAGATGAGCTAGTACCTACACGGGTTCAGAACTCTTGGAGGGTCTGCATTGATTACCGGAGGTTCCACAAGGAAAGACCACTTCCCATTGCCATTTATTGATCAGATGCTGGAAAGACTAGCTGGCAAGTCATGTTAGAATCTTAAGTTTTGATGAAGACTAAAATATGAAAGAATTGACAAACACTTGGAGAATACTAGGTTAATATAGTACCCCAAACTAGAGTGCTTCCGGATGTGGATTTACTTCCGGATGGACTAAGACTAGCGCTCGCGGATGAACGTCTCATCCCCCAGCGACAGCAAGTATATCACCAAGTCATAACTCAGTCTAAGAACATTAGTAGATAAAATCCTTGAGACTAAGTAAGGAAGCTTCCGGATATAGATTTGCTTCCGATTGTACTAAGACTAACGCTGGCTGTGGGTATGGATCACACTGAGCGCCAGTGACCATAACCCAACGTCCAGTGGATTCACTTCCGAATGCCTAGTGACTAGCGCTGGCTGTTGGTATGGATAACACTGAGCGTCAGTGAGGAAAATATGAAGGTAAACCAACATCCAGCGAAAGTGCTTCCGGATGTGGAATTGCTTCCGGATGAAAAAGAACTCCCTTAGACTAAGTGAACTCCCACTGCATGTGTATGTGCCTTTATTGTTAAGACTAACGTTCAAATGCAGTACACTGAGTAAAGTTGCTTCCGGATGTGGACTCGCTTCCGCAAGCAATCAGAATGTCAGAACATTCAGAGCAATGCAGTGTCAGAATGCTTTTGACAGAGCAGAGGTGTCAGAACTACTTTTCAGAGATAAAGCAAGTCAACCCTGCTAAGCATTAATGGAGCATTAATTGAGCAAACGGTAACTTGGGATAAACGACCATATTCAAACGGCTAACTCACCTACCAAGAGTGAGAATACTTGAAGGCTATATAACTCACCTTCATTTATGAAGACAACTAATATCTTTGATATCTTGAAGAAAGCTAGAGAGAGAAACAAAAGAAATCCTTCAAGCAATCAAAGCTGCCCAGAAAAGAGAAAGAGCATTTAACTCATTGAGTGATCTTTTTATCTACTTATCTTGTACTCTTTGTAGTTAAGTCTCTTCTTGTACTAAGAGCATTACTTGTACTTAAGTGTGTAACACTATCTGTTCTTCAAGAGAACTAAGTTAGAAAATCCTTTATTTGTAAAGGTTGAACCCTTGCTGGTTGTAAGGGGGAGTTAGTTAGCAAGGTTGCAAGTGAGCCTTGAGTAAAACTTGTGGTTGTAAGGTTGCAAGTGATCCCGTTCAAAACTTGTGGTTGTAAAGGTTCCAGGTGTACCCGTTGTAAAACCTGGGGATAGTGGAACTCGGCCTGGGTGGTTGAGAACTGGACGTAGGTCAGGAAGACCGAACCAGTATAAACTCTTGTGTTGATTTTATTTGAGCTTTTATTTTGTAGCACAATTCACCCCCCCTCTTGTGCATCCATTACCTTCAAGTCACACTACTGTTTTCTGGATGGTTTCTCAGGGTACTTCCAGGTTCCCATAGCACCAGAGGACCAAGAAAAGACGACCTTTACTTGCCCCTTTGGGACCTTCGCATACAGGAGAATGCCTTTTGGTCTGTGCAATGCTCCAGGAACTTTTCAACGTTGTATGATGAGCATTTTCAATGACTTGCTGGAGGATGGCATCGAGGTATTTATGGATGATTTCTCTCTCTATGGAGATAGTTTTGATGCTTGCTTGGTCAATCTTGAGAAGGCTTTGGGTAGATGTGTGGAGAAAGGTTTGGTACTCAACTTTGAGAAGTGCCATTTCATGGTGGATAAGGGCATAGTTCTGGGACACTTAATCTCAAAGGAGGGCATTCAAGTTGACAAAGCCAAGGTCGAGGTAATCTCTTCTCTACCTTTCCCTACGTGCTTGAAGGAGTTGAGGTCCTTTTTAGGACATGTGGGCTTTTATAGAAGATTTATCAAGGGCTTCAGCCAAATTGCTGCTCCTTTATCTCATTTATTACAAAAAGAGGCCGAATTTGACTTCTCTAGTGCTTGTAAGGAAGCCTTTGTTGAGTTGAAGTCAAGGCTTATCTCTCCTCCTATCTTGGTTGTACCTAATTAGGAGTTTCCTTTTGAGCTATCATGTGATGCTTCCAACGAGGCCTTGGGAGCCATGCTCGGCCAGAGGCATGATTCATTGCCGAGGGTGATTGCTTATGCATCTAAGACTTTGGATAGAGCTCAAAGGAATTATACAACAACAGAGAAGGAATTATTTGCCATTGTCTTTGGTCTAGACAAATTTCGGCAATACTTACTTCATTCCAAAGTAACTGTATTCACGGATCATGCAGCTGTTCGATATTTGCTCTCTAAACAGCAAACAAAGCCCAGGCTCTTGCGATGGGTGTTGCTGTTACAAGAATTTGAGTTGGAGATCAAAGACAGAACAGGAAGAGAGAACTTAGTGGCTGATCATTTGAGCCACCTACCAATGGACGTGGAAGGTGTTGATGATTCTTCTTTTGTTTGTGACACCTTCCCGGATGCCTTATTATGTGCTTTGAATGCAAAGAAGGATCCGTGGTATGCTCATCTTGTGAACTATCTGGTTGCCGAAGTCACTTCACCTTCTTTGAACAAGCATCAGGTTCAAAAGTTGAAAAGAGATGCTAGCTACTATATTTGGGATGAGCCACACTTGTGGAGATGATGAAGTCCCATCAATCCTGGAGTTTTGTCATTCGCTAGCTTGTGGAGGACACTTTGGTGCTAAAAAGACTTCAAGGAAGATTCTGGAGGCCGGTTTCTATTGGCCTACTCTGTTTAAGGACGCATATGAGTATTGCAAGTCTTGTGACAAGTGCCAGAGTTCGGGAGCTTAGGGAAGAGAAAGGAGATGCCTCAAGTGCCGATGTTGTATTGTGACCCTTTTGATGTTTGGGGTATAGACTTCATGGGACCTTTTCCCCCATCCAGCGGCTACACATATATTCTGCTGGCGGTGGATTACCTGTCTAGGTGGGTGGAAGCTGTTGCAACCAGGGCTAATGATGCGAGGGCTGTGTTGAAATTTCTGAAGTCTAATATCTTTTGCCGGTTTGGAGTTCCAAGAGCTTTGGTGAGTGATCAAGGTTCTCATTTTTGTAACAAGCTCATGTCTTCATTGCTCAGCCAATTTGGGGTGAATCACAAAGTTTCTACACCTTACCACCCCCAAACCAATGGGGAAGCCGAGGTGAGCAATAGACAGATCAAAAACATCCTTGAGCGTATTGTGAAACCCAGCAGGAAGGATTGGAGCTTGAGACTTGAAGAAGCTCTCTGGGCATATAGGACTTCATTTAAGACTCCTATTGGCATGTCTCCTTATCGGCTCATATATGGAAAAGCTTGTCATTTACCAGTTGAGCTACAGCACAAGTCTTATTGGGCAGTTAAATCTTGTATTGAAGATATGGATGCTGCGGCTCAAGAGAGGCAATTGACTCTGAGTGAGCTTGATGAGCTTAGGAACGAGGCCTATGAGAACTCGCGGATCCTGAAAGAGAAGACTAAGGCCATTCATGATAGTGGCATTCTAAGGAAGCAGTTCAACGAGGGAGATCTTGTCTTGTGCTATAGGGTAAGATTCAAATTTTGTGGAGGAGGCAAGCTTAAAGACAAGTGGCAAGGACCTTATGAAGTGCTCAAGTCTCATGATTTTGGGATGATTGAGATCAAGAATCTCAAGGATGGTCGTGTATACAGAGTCAATGGCCACTTGCTCAAATTATATAAGGAGAACTTCAAGGTTGCTTCTTTCCTTCCCTACTCGCTTTCTATTGATTTATTCTAAGTGTAGGGGAGGGCATTAGTTAGTTTAAAAAAATAGGATTTTGTTTAGGTTAGTTTTAGTATGATATGTGTGTTTGTTAAAATAAATATGAAAAAAAAAATTCACTAGTCCTTGGGGAATGTTTATAAGCTTCTGGAAGTGTCAGTGTGGAAATAAAGGAACTTGCATCCGGTAGCGTTTTTGCTTCCGGTAGCATGTTTGCTTCCGCTAGGGATGAGACAGAATCTGAACTAGAGTGACTTCCTATAGTCATTTTGCTTCCGGTAGCATTTTTGCTTCCGGAAGCCTAGTGACTTGAGTCTAAATCCAGTTAGGCTTCCTGAGCGTCAGTGAGAGAAAAAAAATAATAATACATAATATTTGAGGTTGTGCTTAGTATGTGTTTGTTTGTAAATAATACATGCATTGGCCATTTGTATGCTTGAACTGCCCAGCCTTTTATGTTGCTGCCTTGCCTTTAAAATGCATCTTCCTACTTGATTTGATTGGTCCATTGAGGACAATGTATGCTTTAAGTGTGGGGGAGGTGTATTATGTGATTAAAAGTGGTTTATTTCAAAGCTCACACACTTAATTTTTGGACTTCATTGGCATAATTATGGCTCTTGAAAGTAAATGGAATTGTCCTCTAGTGTGTAAGTAGAATTTTTGGAATGATTACTTAGGGCATTGCATGGGGCACTTTTAAGGTATAAAGAGGGTGTAAGTTTCTCATTTAACTTTTCTTAGGGAGGAAGTGACTGATTAGAGTAAGCCATAAATGTGAGAAGCCTCCAACCGAATTGAGTGGGCCAATAGTTACTTGACCTCCTAGAACTTGTCCTAGCTCTTGTTCAAGATCACAATGCATGGCATGATTGAAAATGAAAGGGGCGTTTCTTTCTAAACCCTCATGACCCAAACACTAAGCCAACCAAATATTATCCTTTGATTAACCCCTTTGGGCCATTCACTTTTCTTTTCTACCACCTTGACCAATGTGTGAATAAGTGACTATAGCATATGCTTGCATTTATATTAGTGTTGTATTGTTATGTCTTGTGAAAATCATACTATATGAGTGAAAAAATAAAAGATGGCTGAGAGCCACAAGAGAGGAAAAGAAAGGAAAAGTGGCCAAAGGCCAAGAAAAAAAATGAAAGAAAAAAAATAAGGCCAAAGGCCTATCAAAAGAGAAAAGCACAAAGTGCTTGAGTATGCCAAAGGCATTTGAGTGAAAAGAAAAAAAATGTGAGAAGCACAAAGTGCTTGAAAAATTATGTGGCCGAGAGTAGCATGTTTTATTGGACTTGGACTCTTTGTATTGTAGGTATATGTGGTAGCTACTTATTCATATTATTGGTCATTGACTACTTTCCATCATTCACCATTCATTATTAGCCTTCCATTCAACCCATTAAGTCCCCTAGATTTGGTTATGTCATGCATAATAATGGGTGGAGAACTTAGAGCTATTACAAGCCTATGGTGATGGTTAAGTGCATTGAGCCAAAGAGTGATCACAAGTCCCTAGTTAGGTATTTTTCCTAACTTGAGTGAATGAGTGTAAACACTTTATCCGGTGAGGAAAAATCTCAATTGGCACTCCTCCTCAGGTCTAGTTGCTTGATAAACTTGCATTCACTTTGTATTCTTAGATTTGGCCCATGCGAAGCTCTAGGGAAAGGTTCAAGAAGATCAACTTGTATGCTATGCCAATTCCAATTGCCTTCACTATGCTTAATGATTGAGTTAATCTTTTATATGACTTTGCCCGGAGAGCAAAGATTAAGTGTGGGGGATTCGATTGGACCAAATTTCATACCTTTAAGCATGTGCATTTGAGCTTAATTAGTGTGGTTTATTTGTCATATTTGATTATTATTGGTACATTTTCATGCGCATGCTTATGTGTAAATGTTTGAAGAATAATAGCCTTATTACTTGCATTTTATGAAACCAAGGGTACTTTGGTCATTTTGACTATGTGATGTGTTTTTCATGTAGGGGGGTCCCAAGTGGGCCCCACATACCCTTGGTGGAGCTTCAGTGGAGATAACTTGGCAAGAAGAAAGGCTAGATGACAATGAGGTAACTTTCTCTGAACTACAAGAGGCTTACAATGAGGTACATGAAGAATTCTCTCGTTTATGTAAAGCCTATAAAGTGTTGAAAGTTAAAAAGGAATCACTTGAGTCCAAGGTGGACTCACTGAGTGAAGAGCTAGCGGAAGCCAGAAAGCTTCCGGTAGTGGATGGCAAGGGTTCTCCCCAAGCAGAACCCAATGCCCCAACTCTTGAGAGCTGCCCCAGTTGCAGCAAAATCTCCACTGAAAGAGATAAGCTGCAAAATGCCCTGCAGAAATTCACAAATGGATCTGAAATGCTAAATATCATCTTAATGAATCAAAGGGCATATAGGGACAAGACTGGCTTAGGATACACACCTAGAGGGAAAAAGTGGGTGGAACCAAAAGTGAAGCCCTACTTAAAATTTTTCCATAAAGCCTCTGATCATAGCTCCACACCTTTTAGCTTCTGTAATTATTGTAACAGGAAAGGACACTCCACGTCCACCTGTAATGCCAAGAAGCATGGAGCAAATAGCTCTTATAAATGGGTCCCAAAAGGAACCAAGGCTACAAAGGATCCTCCCCCAAGAAAAGAAACTAAGGGAGGACAGGGATCCCGAGCCTGGAAACAATCCACAAGGAAAACCCATGAGCCTAGAGCCAGAACTAGGCCAGAGGTACAGAATGATCATAAGCCCAAGGTCAAAACTAACACTAGACCAAGGGCACTGAAAACTAATGACAGAGGACCCAAGAAAGGTTGGGTACCTAAGCTTACTTGATCCTTTCAGGTGTGTCTCAAAGCATCCAAGAATAGGAGATGGTATATTGACAGTGGATGCTCGAGACATATGACTGGAGACAGAGACAAATTCAAATCTCTGGTGATCAAAGACGGAGCCACAGTTACCTTTGGAGGAAATCAAAGTGGAAAGATCACCGGAGTTGGAGAAGTTGGACCAGTGAAAGACGTTTATCTGGTGGACAGTCTCTGTCACAACCTGCTGAGCGTGAGCCAGAGCACTGACAAAGGAAATTGGGTAATCTTTGATTCACATGAGTGCATAATAGTAGATAAGCAGGATCTGAACTTAGATAAGGCCAACTTAAAATGCAAACTTAAGGCAAATAGAAATGGAAACCTATATACTCTAGACTTATGTCAACAACTGGAAGAAAAATGTTTAATATCTAGTGATGAGAACAGTTGGCTTTGGCATAAAAGGCTAGCACATGTTAATTTTACTCAACTTGACATGCTAATTAAAAAGGAGCTAGCTATAGGTATTCCATCCTTTAAAGTGAAGCATGATTTTATTTGTGAATCCTGCAAAGTCCTCGTTCAAAACCAAGAAGAAAGTCTCCACCAGCAGGCCCTTAGAACTAATCCATATGGATTTGGTTGGGCCAGCGAGAGTGAAGAGCTTGGGTGGAAACCTGTATGCTCTAGTGGTGGTGGATGACTATTCTAGGTTCACTTGGACTATGTTTCTTGCATCTAAGCAAGATGCTTTTGATGCTTTTGTTGTCCTGGCTAAGAAAGTGCAGAATGAGAGAGACCTCAAAATCACAGCCATAAGGACAGACCATGGAGGAGAATTTGAGAACCACAACTTCTCTGAGTTGTGTGAGCAAAATGGTATTGATCATAACTTCTCAGCTCCTAGAACTCCACAGCAAAATGGAGTAGTCGAGAGGAAGAACAGGGTTCTGACTGAGATGGCCAGGAGCATGCTTAATGAGAAAGAGGTTTCTCAAGTGTTCTGGGCGGACGCTATGAGCACTGCTTGCTACATCTTTAACAGAGCCTATGTTCGCAAAGGCTTGGACAAGACCCCCTATGAACTGTACAAAGGCAGAAAGCCCAACATCAGCCACCTCAGAATCTTTGGATCAAAATGCTATGTGCATAACAATGGAAAGGTAAATCTGGGTAAGTTTGATCCAAAAGCTGATATGGGTGTATTCATAGGGTATTCCCTTAGGAGTAAGGCTTACAGAGTGTACAACATGAGGACTAGAACTGTAGAAGAATCCATGCATGTTGTATTTGATGAAACTCCTACATGGGAACAATCCACAGAAGATGATGGGATACTAAGCCTTCCAAAACCATCATCATCTTCTCCACCAAAAGAAACACCAGCAAGCAATCTCAAAGAAGAAGATGAACCCAGTGATGAGCCTATAGCGCAGACAGTGCCTGATGAGGCACAGTTGCCAACAGCTAGGAGACATCACAGGGATCATCCTCTTGATCAAGTGCTTGGTGATGTTTCTTATGGTGTCAGAACCAGAAGGCAGGTTCAAAATGAAGTTGAGTTTGGAGCCTTCCTATCTCAGATTGAACCAACTTCAGTTGAACAAGCTCTTGAGGACTGCGACTGGATTATTGCCATGCAGGAAGAGCTCAACCAGTTCGAAAGGAGCCAAGTTTGGGAACTAGTCTCAAGGCCGTCTCATCAATCCATAGTTGGGACCAAGTGGGTCTTCAAAAAATAAACTGGATGAGACAGGTCAAATAACAAGAAATAAAGCCAGATTGGTAGCCAAAGGATATAACCAAGAAGAAGGCATAGACTATGAAGAAACTTTTGCTCCAGTCGCTAGACTCGAAGCAATAAGAATTCTTCTAGCCTTTGCATCCATGAAAGGTTTTAGATTATATCAAATGGATGTAAAGAGTGCATTTCTTAATGGTTACATCAAAAAAGAGGTTTATGTAGAACAACCTCCTGGCTTTGAGGATCACAAGCATCCTAAACATGTGTATAGGCTAAAGAAAGCTTTATATGGCCTGAAACAAGCCCCTCGAGCTTGGTATGAGAGACTTAGCAGCTTCTTGCTGGGAAAGGGTTTCTCAAGAGGCAAACTAGATAATACACTGTTTATTCTGCACAAAGATAGAAACATGCTAATTGTCCAAATTTATGTTGATGATATTATTTTTGGGGCAACTAATGAAAAATTTTGTGAAGAATTTTCTAAGACTATGTAGGGTGAGTTTGAAATGTCAATGATGGGAGAACTAACATTCTTCCTAGGCCTGCAAATTAAACAAAATAGGAATGGCATCTTCATCTCCCAAACTAAGTATTGCAGAGAGCTACTCAAGAAGTTTGGGATGGATGAATGCAAGGAGTATGACACTCCAATGAGTACCACTGCCGCACTCCATGCTGACCAAAGGGTAAATCTGTCAGCCTGCCCATGTACAGGGGAATGATAGGTTCCCTACTATACTTAATTCGTCAAAAAGAAATCTATGCTTATTTAATTTTAAAATATACAAATATACTAACTTACGCATCGGAGTGCCAATCTTTAGTTTTGCAGGTTCCCCACAATGTTAAATCTTAAGTGAGTCCAACCGGAAGCAAAACCACTTCCGGATACTCTTTTGATGGCGCTGGATGACAACTCAATGTGACCTAGAGCGCCACTCCAACCGGAAGCAAAACCACTTCCAGATACTCATTTGCTGGCACTGAATGTTGAACTAAAGCGAGAAAGAGCGCCAGTGCCTGAACCAAGGGACACGTCACTTCAGAAACGTTTCATCTTCCTCCATGAGAAGTTGTGCCTTCTCTGATAAGGTGAAGTGACACATGTCAAAAGGTGCGTCGTTCCAATTAAATGTTTACGTTACCCAATGAATAAACGCATGCTTTCATCTGAAGAGTCATTGCCCATTTTACCCTCTGTAACTTTGCATATAAATAGGAAGTCACTTTCACTTTCACTTTTTACTTACTCAAACTTTCACCCACAAATTCTCTGCATATTCTCTTCATCTTCTTCATCTCTTTCTTCGCATTTCATTTCATTTGAACCCCAAAACCCTCACAAAAATGGCCGGCTCACATGATTCGAACCCCAACACAAAGAAAGCCACTTCAACCAAGAAATCTAAGTCCAAAACTGGGAAATCTGGGCATTCGCACTCTGGGAAATCTGGGAAATCCCATGAACACCATGAAGAACACCATGAACTCCTAGGACATTCTGGGCAAGTTGAAGAACAGCCTGGGCAGACTGAGCAACAACAAGAACAGGCCAAGAGAAAAGGGAAGAAAAAGGTTCAATTTAGCGAGGAGCCTTCTCCCAAAAGACAGAGGGTAGAGGAGGATGATCCTCTGGTTTATAGGGATGGACCTTTGGAGAATGTTTCCTCCAAGTTTGAGACCATCAAGCCCTACTTCAACAATGGGATGTTCTTGGATCTGAACAAAATTGATGAACTAGGGTTTCCCCACTTGCGGCCATTCCTGGAAAAGTACATGCCCTGGCTAGGGATCAACCATGACTACAACATCAACGTCCTGCGGGTATTCTGTGAGTCTCTCACTGGGAAGGTCAAGCATAAGAAAGTGGATGGGAAGGAACAGATTCGCAGACTCACCTTCACTACCACAGTCAGGGGGAGAACCTTCAGTTTCACCTGGAGGGACATCAACGCCCTAATGGGGATTACTGAAGAGGGAATGAATGAGTGGCTATACTCTGAGTCACTCAAATACAGCAAGGAGGAACTCGAGAAGATTTATGACACCAAAGGGAAGAAGGTGTCTGGGATGTCTGACTCGAACAGACTCTTGTACTATGTCTACTCCCGCATGATGACACACAAGGGGGTAACTTCAACGAGTTCACTCTGCTGGACAACCCGTGGTTCCCCAGACTTCTCTCCCAGCAGCCAATCAACCCCGGGCAGTTGATCAGCCTTGAACTTCATAGATGGATGGTCAACAGCAAGGCTGGATATCTTCCCTACCCCACCATCATCGCCTTCCTCCTTGAGAAGAATCTGATCAAGGCTACATCTGATGTGGAGGAAGAGAATGTTAAGTGTGCTCCTGTGAGTGCAATTAACATCAGCAAGATGGGCATTAAGTATCTAAAGAAGGCAAAGCCCACTCGCTCAGGATCTCAGGCAGGCAGTGCCTCTCAAACCTCAGCCCCTTCTGCTTATGGCGCAGGAGATCAAGAGGTTGACTCCCATCCCGGGCCAAGCCGAGTTGCTGCGAGGGTGCCAGCCACTGTGAAGGCCTTTGCCCAAGAGATGAAAGAGGAGATTCTCCTTAGGCTTTCTGACTCCCTGGTGGCTCCTCTCAGAAATGACTGTGATGCTGGGTTCCAGCAGCAAAGGGGGGAACTTCAACGAGTTCACTCTTCTTGACAACCCCTGGCTTCCCAGATTCCTCATCCAGCAGCCGATTAACCCAGGGCAATTAATAAGTTTAGAGTTGCACAGGTGGATTGAAAACAAGAAGTATGGAAATCTTCCCTACCCGACCGTCATCGCCTTCCTCTTGGAGAAATTCCTGATCAAATCCACATCCACTGAGGAGGCTGAAAATGTTAAGTGCTTGGCCGTCAGCGCAGTGAATATCAGCAAGATGGGGATCAAGTACATCAAGCCAGCAAAGGCTACTCGATCTGCTCTCAGGCTGGAAGTGCCTCACATACCACGGCTCCCTTTGTCTCTGGTGCAGGGGATCAAGAGGTCGATTCTCATCCTGGCCCAAGCCGTGCTCCAAGGAAGGGTATAGTGGCTGAGCTCAGAGAAGACCTCCTGTTCAAACTGCCCGATCCCTTGATGGCCCCTCTGCGAGAAGAGTTTGGAGAGCGACTTCAACGGCTGGAGGATCGGATCGATGAGGTGGATACCAAGCTGGACCTCATCCTTGCCATACTTGTACGTGGCACCTCAAACCCTCTCTCATCTAACTCTCCACCAAATGACCCACCTCCACCACCTCCACAAAATGACCAACCTCCACCACCTCGACCAAATGACCAACCTCAACCTACTCCTCAGAATAACCAACAACCCCAACTTTCACCCATAAATGACCATCAACCATCCTCTCACAACACCCCTCAGAACTCTCCCCAACACTCCCCTCGTCAATCACCCCTTAACCTTACTTCACCAAATAACTCTCCATCTCCACATAACTCACCAAACCATTCACCACCCCCAAACACCATAAGGCCTTCCAATCCACTTCCTAACACTCGCCCCACCATAGCCCAATCTCTTGGATTTTCCTCTCCTGATCACCCACTTCACACCTTCTACCTCAGAGACCATCCCCCTATTCGGTGGATAGCTAAACAACTCACCTCCTACTCCTCTACCTACCCCTTCAATGGCCTATTCACCAACCCCACTTTCTTCCAAAGAAACACAGCCCTCTTCCCAAACCCTCCTTCTTCACCAAGCCCCCCTACTTCACCAGTAAACACCACACCCACATCCTCACCTGATACCTCACCACCCAGAACATTTGGCCCTGAACCTCCACCCTCCTCTTCACCCAATTCATCCTCCCTGGCCCTCGCCCTTATTGATGATGCCAAAAGGGGGAGAGAAATCCTAACTCAACCCTCCTTATGGCTAGATGAGGACATAGCTGCTGCCCTCCGCCGAGCCATGGATCTTCAGAGATAGAGTAGTGCTGAACGTCTAATCCATGGGGAAGCCATCCGATTTATGCAACAGCAACATTCAGACGAGCAAAGGTCAAAGTGGGCAATGGTATTGGTTGAGCAACCTGGTGAAATCCCACAGCCTGAGCCAGAGCCTTCATCTCCTGAGCCTCCTCCCTCTGTGCCTGGCCGAAACATAATTGAAGAGATTATGATGAAGTATGGGCTGAAGAGGCAAAGCCATCCACTTATTGTGATAGCCAAGCCAATCCGTCCTAAGTCAACCTCTGCTCCCCCTCCTCCAGTAATCCCTCCTTCTGAGCCAACCTCTGCTCCTCCTCCTCCTTCAGTAGTCAGATACAGCAGATCAAGGACGAAGTCCCTTGTTAAAAAGGGTGCTGCTACTGCTGAGTCCTCTGAGAGTGAAGAGGAACCTCTTGGTCACTCTGGGGATCATGAGTCAGAGAGGGTATCTCAAGAAGTTGAAACATCTGAGCCCCAGTCCTCCACCCAAGCGCATATAGCTCCTCCACTTGTGGAAGTTAAGCTAGAGGTGGAAGATATGACTCCCGAAGAATTTGAGCGCTTTGGTTACACTGATAGACTCACAAAAGAGCAATTCTTCGTTCTGGATGCTGAGAGGGCTAAGGCTCAAAGGTAAGGGAAAGGCAAGGTAAAGGGAAAAGGGAACGCAAGCTCAAGTCAGGCTGATGACCCCAACTATCCAGTATGGAATGTCAAGTTCAAAGCCATTCATTATCCCTTTGGATCCATACCTATGTCTGACTCGCCTCTTTGGATCCATACCTATGTCTGACTCGCCTTATGGAGAATTTGCTGGGTTCACTGAAGTTAGTGACCTGAAGAGAGCTATTGATGCATCCATTGAGTCTGAGAGACTGAGAAGAGAGAAAGTTGAGGCAGAGCTTCAAGAAATGATTGCTCAGATTGACCAGAGTGAGAAGGATGCTCAGATAGCTAAATTGCAAGAGGAGTGTAACCAGAGGCAGTTAGAGAGGGAGAGGAAAAAGAGACACCCCCTATAAACCCCACTCTACCCTAGGCATTTAACTTAGAAATTTTTTTTTCATATTCTTTCATGCATAGTTCACTTTGCACAGCTTTGATTACTTGTGTATTTTATCTGTTATTATACTTCTAACTTGTAACCTTTTGCTCATCAATGATAATTATCTTTGAGTTCAGTTATGCCCTTTATTTGATTATTGCTTTCATATGAACTTAATTAGATAACTTAGTTTGTCATCATCAAAAAGGGGGAGAATGTTAGAATCTTAAGTTTTGATGAAGACAAAGATATGAAAGAACAAGCTAAACACTTAGAGAGAATTAGGTTAATATAGAACCCCAAGTAAGAGTACAATCGAATGTGGATTTACTTCCGGATGGACTAGGACTAGCGCTCACGGATGAATGTCTCATCCCCCAGCGGCAGCAAGTACTTCACTAAGTCATAACTCAGTCTAAGAACATTAGTTGTATAAAACCCTTGAGACTAAGTTAGGATGCAACCAGTTGTGGATTTGCTTCCGATTGCTTAGTGACTAGCGCTGGCTGTTGATTTGGACAACACTGAGCGTCAGTGAGTATATCTAAGCCATAACTCAACGTCCAGTAGAAGTGCTTCCGGATGTGGAATTGCTTCCGGATATAAGAGAACTCCCCTAGACTAAGTGAACTCCCATTGCATGTGAGTATGTGTTATTATTGTTAAGACTAACGTTCAAGTGCAGCACAATGAGTGATGTTGGTTCCGGATGTGGATTTGCTTCCGCAAGCAATCAGAATGTCAGAACGTTCAGAGCAGTGCAGTGTCAGAGTGTTTTTTGGCAGAGCAGAGTTGTCAGAACTACTTTTCAGAGATAAAGCAAAGTCAACCCTGCTGAGCATTAATGGAGCATTAAATGGGCAAACGGTAACTTGGGATAAACGGCCATATTCAAACGGCTAACCCACCTACCAAGAGTGAGAATACTTGAAGACTATATAAACAAGCTCATCTTCATTTATGAAGACAACTTTGACATCTTGAAGAAAGCTAGAGTGAGAAACCGAGAATATCCTTCAAGCATTCAAAGCTGCCCAGAAAAGCAAGAGAGCATTTAACACATTGAGAGTTCTTTTCATCTACTTATCTTGTACTCTTTGTAGTTAAGTCTCTTCATTTATTAAGAGCATTAATTGTACTTAAGTGTGTAACATTATCCGTTCTTAAAGAGAACTAAGCTTAGAAAATCCTTTAATTGTAAAGGTTGAACCCTTGCAGGTTGTAAGGGGGAGTAAGTCAGTAAGGTTGCAAGTGAACCTGTGTAAAACTTGTGGATTGTAAGGTTGCAAGTGATCCCGGTCTAAAACTTGCGGTTGTAAAGGTTCCAAGTGAACCCGTTTGTAAAACCTGGGGATAGTGAAACTCAACCTGGGTGGTTGAGAACTAGACGTAGGTCAGGTAGACCGAACCAGTATAAAATCTTGTGTCTCATTGTTTTAAGTTTTATTTGGTAGCACAATTCACTCCCCCCTCTTGTGCATCCACCACTTTCATTATTTATTCAAGTATATTTCTAAGGGCAATGATAGAGTTATTGCGGCAATTTATGGTCCCTCAAGTTCACAAAGAGGGCAATCTGTTGATGAAATAAAACAGTATTATAATTGCAGGTATGTCTCATCTTTTGACGGATGTTAGCGTATATTTGGCTTTAAAATTCATAATAGACATCCTCCAGTGCAGAGATTAAGTTTTAATTTACCAAATCAACAATTGTCATCTTTGGAAATAATGATACTATGGAGGAGTTATTAGAAAAGCCCAGGGTATGTGAATCATAGTTTCTTGCATGGTTTAAGTTATTGGACCGGAGGGAGTATAAGTTATTGGATGGACAGAAAGGTAATTTAGCAAGGTAATTTAGTCAATGATTAGTGGTCATTTAAGTTTCTTTTTTTGGTAATTGGTGCATAGAGAATAAGAGGAAGAGAATTATTACTCTTTTGATCATTAGATCACTTAAATGTTGTATTGCACAAGTAAATAGATCATAAATTATTTTATAAGTACAATGAATTAGATTTGAAGGGGGGGCTGTGGAGGTGAGGCAGTGTGTAACATCCCAAAAATTTAATCAGTGATTAGTGGTAATTTAAGTTTTTATTTTTGGAATAAATTATGAGTTTAGGGAATTTCCAAGTGAAAATATTGCAAAGTGAAACATTTTTCGAATGATTCTATTTGTAAAAGATTAATCTGTCTAGTTCCTTTAGAAATCAAAAGAGCAATAATTAGTTAAATTTTGATTGAAGAAACATATATGTTGGTGTAGGGAGTAAATTTTTTTATATATAATTTAAAATGGAAAAGTAAATATGTAAAGATACAAGGGCAATTTGGTAATGTGAGTCCCAAACCCTAACATTTTCCTTCCTTCTAAACCTATTCCTTTTCTTCTCACTTGCATAGCCGACACCCACTCCCCAAAACCTGAACCTTTCTCCTTCCTCTTCATCTTTTTTCTTCATTCTCTTCTTCCTTCCTTGTTAGTAAGAATCAGTCGCCCCCATCAAACACACACAAACACTTCCTTCAACTTCATTGTCTTCTTCTCCCTCAATTCCTCTCTTCGTTTTTTTCCCACCTCCCACCATCGTTCTTCTTCATCTTCGGTGCCGGCGACGAACAGCGGCGGATGACGGCGAGTTTGGTAATGTGCGATGGCGGTGGAAGTGTCGTTCCTCACTCCTCCCTGTCGGCCACCTTGTTCTCCGGCGATTTCCGGCGAGAATCCGGCAAAATGTGACGGCTATGAACTTTGGTGAGCCTTTTCTTGCAATGTCTATTTTTCCTTCACTAATTTTGGGCGAGATTGAGAGGGGATTCTGGGCCAAAGCTTTTAGATTAATTTCTACAGGAGCATTATAAAGTTTAAATATGTAAATGCATGTTTAAAACTTGAGTTTTGTTGTTCTGAAAATTCCTAAAGTCTTGGTCTGTTTTAGTCGGTCAATGCATAGGGAGGGGATTCATCGATTTCTTATTCACACTTAGTGAAATGCAGTCCTATAAGTTATGAATGAATAAGTTCTGGTTGAGTTTTAAGCTTAGATAATTATTAATCACATAATGATGAGAACTTGTGTTGATTTCTTTGCTTTCCATTTTGTCATGGCCAAATGATTTGAGAAGAAAAATGATAGTTATTCTCATGTATTGATGCTGATTTGAATAAGAAGCTATGTTTTTCCTTTTCCCAATTCTGTTTGATCTATGATTATTGGTTGATATCATTGCACTTAAGGTGTTTGTTAAAATGTTTAGAAGGAAATTTTGGTAGCATTGAGTTGTGACATGTCATTTTGGATGTTTGATTGTGGTGCTTTGAATATATTGCTTTATTTGAGATTTATTTAGTTGTCATGATTGGTTTAATGAACTATGTTAATTTAGTCATGTGAAGTTTATATGAGGTATTAAAGTTTGGTTGGCATATGAACTTTGAATTTTAAGTCATGAGTTATAGAAAATGCTGAAACATGTGTTGATGAGTTTAATGGTGTTTTCTTTCTCCCTAATTGGTTTTGGTTTAGAATATTCATATGGTTGTCTGATTCTTCTAATTTTTGTGCTGATTTTAGTTTACTACTTGACACCTTTACCTTTTGATTCTGTTTATTTTGGAATGGCAGTTTTCTAAGTCACCCTTGATGTTGATATAGTCAAATATATATATGATGGATTGGTAGTATTCTTGCAAATGGAGTCATTGTGTGTATGATTAGATTAGGATTTGCTTCTTAAGGCCGATTGTATTATTCTGTTACCAATTGGGGGTTTTGAGTGAGAAGGGCGACTTAAGTATATAATTAGGAGACAAGAAACTTCAAAGTTATGTGTAGTTATAATATACTCAATTTGCAATGTAGTAATTTTTGGTTTGATTGATTGGATTTTGTTGAAATGCAAGTGGTTATGGATTTTATTGAATTAGAAAGGTAGAGTATTTTCGGCTTTGGCTGCTGGTTGAATGGGTTCTGATTTTTGTGAACCTTACATGTGTATTATTGTTGCAAAGAGTGATGGTGTATGTATTTATTAAGGTCTTGGCTGCATTGTTTTGTGAAGTTAGGGAGGTATTATCCTACGTTATCATAGTTGGGCTGAAGTTAGAATTTTTGGATTATGTAAAGCTGATTCTATTGAATTGACGAAGGGTCTTTCTTGATCTTTGCTGTCTTTAGTGAGTGTATTGGCTGAATGATTAAATGAGCTGAAGGTTGTAAAATGGAATGAACATTACCAAGAATATTTTTGTATATGTGTGAGGAATATTGTTATGCTTACTAGAATGTGGTGTGGTGTAACATCCCAAATTTTGATTAAGGTTAATTAGAAATTATTGAGGTGTTATTTAGGAAATTTGAGTTTTAGGGAGAAATTTATGAAGATTTACTGTTATTAAATCTTAATTTTTGGAATTTAAGGAAAAATATAGTTAAAATAATTATTTGGAGTTGGAAACTTCATGAATAAGTATTTGGATAGTAGATAATATTATGATGGAAAGAAGGAGATATAGTAATATATACAAACTTCTGGGCTAGAAATATAATTACGAATAAACCTTAGGGTAGTAAATTGTAATTTTCCCTAAAAAAAATATAAATACATCATCATCATCTCCTTCCTTCCCACTTCTCTCTCTCTCTCTCTCGATCGCTCCATCTCTCCCTCCCGCGCTCGCCTTTCTCTTCTCCATTTCCGGCGGCGTGCTCGGCCATGGATGAAGGTCCCAACGGCGGCAAGGGCCGATTTTGGTAGCCACGTCTTCTCCTTCTTCTTCTCTTCCTTCCTCGTTCGTTTTCTTTCATTTCCTTCGGCTTCCGGCGAGCTCGACGTCGAACGGTGGCGAGGTAAGGGTAGGCTTTAGCCTTGGCTTGTCTTTCGTGAGTCATGCTTCTTTTCCATGTCAATTTCTCATATTTCTTTCTTCTTTTGCTGGTCTGTACGGTCCGCCACTTCAGTGGCCATTTTTCCGGCGATTCACGGCGTAGCAGAACGGCGGCCGGCCAAGCAATTTTCGAATTCAAGCTTAGGTGAGTTTCTCCTCTCTTTTAACATTGATTCGCAGCGTTTGGGAGGTATTTGAGAGGGGTGGATTCAAGTTGATTTTCGTTTTAGGTGTTTCATAATCACTTTAGCCACGAAAATGAATTAAAGCTAAGCCAAAGCTTCATCTTTTAGTGTCCTAATTGTTGAATTGAATGTGATTGAAGTTTTATGAAGTTGTGCAAAACCCTAACTTTTGGGGATTTTTAGGTTCAACGGTTTTAAAGATTTTTGTGTAAAGTCTTCTAATTAAATCATGTAGGAATATTATGAAGTTGTTTTGATGTAGTGTGTGGTTGATTTGAACATATCCTTAATTTACAACTCAAACTCTATGTGTGGGAGATGTTTTAAACTTGTGGGTATTTGTTAGAAAGCTTTGTACATCCCTGTTTTGATTTTTATTGGTACATGAAGAAATAAAAGTAATGGTAATGCTTGTGTATAAAGATGGACATAGCTCAATGAGGATGTGGCATGTGATTATTAAAGTTTTGCATTTCTTTTACTGTTATGGCTGAGAGGATTTAGGAAGTAACCATTGTTCTTGTCAAGGTTTGGTATGATTCTGTTTGGTTTATAATTGTCTAAAGATGTGGAGTATATTTAATGCTGCTTTGTTAGATATTAAATGAAGAAGTAACCAAAATTTGTATGTATGTATGAAAACTTGATTGGCCATATATTTTGTTGCTGAACTGCTAATGTTATATTGAGTTTTTGCAGCCTTAGTGGCTGCACAGTTGCTGCCCATTATGTGTTTTTCTGCTTGGACCGGTTGCTTTTGTTTTCAGATCTGATTAGTTTCTGAAGTTGCTGTTATGTTTGGTTGGGAACTAAGTGTGTTGTCAAGTAGTTAATTTGAGGTTTCTCTGAAGCAATGGAGCTGATGTGAAATTTTCTATTTATTTTGGAATTTCTAGGTTTTAGGGTTTCTTGAAATTAGGGGTTTTGATGATGTGAGTTACTAGTGAAAATTGGTAGTTACTATATGCTTACTAAGGTTAAATTATGATATTGGAATGGTGAAAGTGATTGGATTGGTGTTTAAGAAAAGATTTGGTAATAAAGTGTTACATAAATGAGAAACTAATTATGTGCTTTGGTGATATGTGAACTAATGGCTGAATGGATGGTAAGTGGTGGATCACTAAGGTGAGAGGGTGATATTAGAATCTTGGAAATTGATTGGGTGTGTGTATAGGAAAATAATTGTGAGCAAAGTGTTGAACAAATGTGAATTTTGGTTATGTAAATGTATAATGGTAATGTTAGAGATTAATAAATAAGTTTGGAAGGTCATAGTATGTAGAATTAATATTGGTGATATTGAAGTGATTGATATTGTAAGTAAAGATTATGTTTGTTATTAGATTAGGTGGAGGGGTTGGATGTGATGATGATTTGGGAATCCTTTGGACATGAGATTGTTAAACTTGATTGTAAGGTAACTGTGAGAGCTTAATGAAAATGTGTATTAGACTTGTGTGGTTTAGGTTACAATGATGAGATGAGGAGTTGAAATGTTTAGGTGATGTGAGTGCATTGCTATGTGGTTAAATTTTAGATTATTGGTATTCCCTTATTATAGTTGGTAACTTGCTAAAAGACAATCTTTAACTGTTGGAATGGTTGGTGGAAACGTTTAAATCAAACTTTGAGTTGGACAGTGTAATTAAGTAGGGGTTGGTTGAGACAAATGTGATTTTAATATGAATTTGAGCAAAGGGCTGATTGTAATAATATTAATTGATGCTAATGAATGATTGTAGAATGTGGGTATTGAAGGAAGATTTGAGTAAATTGTGTTTTGGTGATTTTCTAAGGGTTGTTAGTATTTATTTATGATTGTGAAACCATGGATTGATAAGAGTATTGATTTAATAAAAATGTAGGTGTTAAAGAGAGAAAAATGCATGTTATGTATATGAAGTTAGATTGGGGTTATCTTAGAACTAAAGTAATAATGATTTATTAAAAGTGAGGGTAAAGCATAGATCCATGTGGAATGTTTGATGATTAACAATAACTTGACTTAGTGTCTTATTAATTGGAACTTGAAAGCTTAGAACTTAATTGTTACTTGATACATGTATGTGTGTATGAAATTTGACTTGGAAAGTTGTTAAAATTAACTCAAAGAGGATTGGGATGATTTGTTGTGCATTGTGATTGAACATGTGTGCTTATTGTTCCTCGGCCTTGATTGGTTGAAGATGCTTACCTTTGAATAAAACATATAAGAAAAGAAATTTGGTAGTAATACGAAGAGAGAGACGTGCTATTTATTATACAGATTTGAGTATAGTTATTTACCTTTATTATTACTTTTATGTAATAATAGGTGAATCTACTAAGGAAGGGTAAGGAAGAGCAATTGAGTGCTAAAGGGCGACAGGTAATCACACTTAACCTTACTATAACATTGAGGGTGATGTTAGCTAGGATTTTCTAAAATCCTTTCTCACCCTCTATATATATATATATTATCTTTGAAAGGTTATTTTTATACAAAACAGGCTATCGGGTGCCTTTCAAACACGATTATTTTCGTATAAAAGATTTGTACACATTATATATACTATTATCCTGCTTGGTGGTGGCCATTGATCTGGAATGGCGTGAAATGTATATAGGGATAGTGTTGGGTAGTGGTTTAAGAAGTGATGAGGATAGAAAAGAGAGTTACATGTTGAGTTGAGAGCTATGTTGATGGAAAATAGAATAGGGATTGTGAGTATTGCATGACATTGATTATTAGTACCGTCGGCCGATGTAACCTATCGATTTGCGCAATCGATAGGTTAATTGTACAGGTTCCTCGGATTGTAAAGGAACCAGGGATGTGTACACTTTTTATAGTGCTCCCTTTTTCAGGGACATTTTCACTATTTAAAGTGCTACCTTTTTCATGCTTTCAGATTTGAGACTGGGCACATTGTCAATCACGTTTATTTTTGTTGTTGAGTTTGAGATTGTGGTGAGTTAGGTTGTGGGGAAACATTTGATGTTGTTGATTAAAGTACTGACAAGTGATGTGGAATTGATGGAGGGATTTGAGAGATGAATGGAAGAAGAATTGACACGGATATATATATATATATATATATATATATATATATATATATATATATATATATATATATATATTACTGGTTTTAAAATGAGGTACCCTTTAGACGCCCTCGCTATCTTACATCTCACTGTTATAGTGAGTTAAGCGGTGATTACTGGGACAAATTGTCTCATCCCACGATTACTGACATTTTTGCAGGTATTCATGCACAGACGCAAGCAGCAGGAAAGGGAATTAGGTAGTAGAAGTTATATAGTTTCTTCGGAATTGTATATTGCCAATTTGTATAGGCCTGCATCTGCTTCCGCATGTATACATATTTATTTATTACTCTATTTAATATCAATTAGTTCTATTTAATAACCATGTTAGGCAAATCTTTTCTAACATGGTTAGTAAGCATATATTTATATATATTTGATATTATTGAACATTAGATTGTTTATTTTTCTAACCATGTTAGGTGATCCTCTTCTAACATGGTTAGCAATAAATTATCCATGATAGCAGTTGTGCTGTGTTAGTTTATTCTTTTCTATCATGGATAGTATTTAATCATTAGGATATTCTTTTTCTAACTATGATAGAGATATTGATATTATTGCAATTCCTTTTTCTATCATAGTTAGTAAAGATATTATTGAACTAAAAGAAATGTCACAGGTTAATTAGGGAATTAGTAACAATATGTTACAACTTGGTTATCAGTATTTGGTATACGATAACCTAGGACTGTGCTGCATTGCATGTAGATTGGCAATATACATCCTTAGTATTCCCTTCCTTCTGTGCATGAATATCTGGCCATTTTGAGAGGAATATCACTCATCCCGTGGTGGGGAGAGAGTGATAAGTGAAATTGAATAGGTAATGTGGAGAGATTGAGAAGAATATAGAAAGAATAATGAAAATAAACAAAGATACTAATAAGTATTTAGGAAGAATAACGAAATAAGGATGATCTTCTGGGGTCTCGAGTATAGTTATGTGCTAGCCATAACCATAGTCGAGGCATTATGAGATACCTTATTGGGTTAAGGGATCAATAAAATTTTAAATAACAATTAATGAGGAATACAATGTGAAATAAAAGTTGGTTACTTTGTATATTATTTGTTAAATTGGTTGCTTCTTTGATGATTTGATTTGTGCTATTTGATTGTTTGGAATAAAATTCTCTTGAAATTGTTTGTTTTTATAAGCTTCAAAATGAGATATACAATTGTTTTTGAATATGTTTTGATTATCTTTCACCTAGTAATGGTTGGTGAGTACATCATCATGGGTAGTAAGAGGTTGTTGCCCATTTATGTTAAGCGGCTGGAGGCTCCTCACTATATTTAGTGACTGGAAGCAGCCCCCTTAATAACAGATGTAGGTAGCCCTCACTACTTCATGAGTGTATCCTAACCGTTACTAAACGGACGAATGGTAAGTTGTTTGTTTAAAAGTGACTATGAATGGAATTTTTATAGATTATTGAAAATGTTTGCAAGGTGAATCATTGTAATAAACATTTTAATCTGAATAATTAGTGGTGTAAGAAGAAATTAATGATGATATCTATTTCTTAAAGATTGGATTATATACTGTAGGTGATTGTATAATGGCTTTAGCTCATGATTGATGATGTAGGATTATATATGTCTAGATGTTTGCATGATTGAATACAGAATGTTTTTATTAAAATTTGCATTGGTTGAATGCTTATTAAATTGGGGCTGCTCTTAGGATTTGAATGTTGTAGTTTCATGTATGATTAACCTTTTCTTGCATTGTTACTGCCAAGGCCTATGATTTCTTATAATTGTGATAGCTGAACTGTGAGATGGTTATGTATGAGAGTGTTGGAGGTGTAGGCATTTTAAATTGTTATATGTGTTTTTAAAGGCCAGGTTCAAAAAGGAGAGAAATTGTTTTGAGTATATATTTTTATGTTGAAGGAAAAGTTAAGTTAAAGTAGTGTATTGAGAGGAGTTTATATTATTGTTTCATGACCTCTTTGGTTTCTACTTTGTTAAATCTTAGAGCTTGGTTATTTGTAAGTTAATTTCTTTAAATGTTCAAAGGAAATATAGAATTTTCTGTTTGTTTCTAGAGTTACTAAGTATTATGGTTTTGGGATGACTTTATTCTTATTTGTTGATTAAATGTATGTTTGATGTTATATAGTAAAAATGTTCTGAGTCATTTTATTTGGGAGATTTATGGAGGGGATTTGAATTGGTGAAATTGTGATCTTAATGGTTAGACTATTTAATAATGACAAAGGGAAGATGTTTGATTGGAGAAATTTAGGTTTTAGATCAGAGATGAGTAAGGGAAATACTTGGAGATTTAAACTGTATCATGATTACTTAGAATAATATTTTGGGTTATGTAGGGAAGACTAAGAAGAAGTATTTGTTAAATTAGTGATTTTTAACTTGGTAGTAAAGGATATGCCTTGTTGATCATGGTTGAGAAACTGGTTAAGTTTAAGGATTCATGATAGAACTCTAGCTAACATTTTTAAAGGATTCATTGGAATTGAATACAATAGGGAATGGCGGTGTTAATGGAATTGATCTGACTGGATATATGTTGACTTAGAGTCATAAGTTGTTGGTAAGGAATCAAATCAAATTCTAAGGAAGTAACATTTAACAATTAAAAGTGAAAACCTTGGAATATGATTGATGGAGATGATTAGAGTTGGAAAAGGATAATATGAAATCTGATTTGATTAAGAGTAGTTTTGGGATGAGGAATGTTGGTATGTAAAGAGGAAAAAGGATGTGAAAGTTGGTGACTTATTAATATTAATTGAAGAGTTATGTGATATCAGAAGAGTTTTTGGATTCTAATTAGCAAAAAGGGTGTAAGGTTTGTTACCCATTCTAGGTTATAATTACGATTTTGGTATGTAGGACAAATAAATTTGATGGAAGTTCGAATCAAACTTTGTTCAAAATGTTAATAAGTACACGGGTTCAATTACTTATGATCATTAAGATATAGTGTGTGCTAGAGAGTAGGATTAGTTGAATAAAAATGTCAAAGAGTCATAGGTTGTGGTGAGACAATTATGAAGTGCTAGAGAAAAGGATTTTGTAACTGTCTCATAGAAGCTGATTGTTACATCATAATTTAAGAGAATTTTTGTCAAACACTTGGAGAAATTATGGATAGTTAAGGAAGGTAGGATGGGAATTGGTGGGTAATTTACATATTGAATGAAGATGCAAGGTGAAGAATGATGTTAAGAGTATTAAATTGTGGTTTGATAGTGGAAGTTTTATGAATAGATAGAGTTCATGAGAAGAATGTAGAGTTGAAGTGAGTGTTTCTTATATGCTAGGTGTTATGTGTAGCGAATTTTGGGGACAAAATTCTTAAAAGGTGGGGTAAATTGTAACATCCCAAATTTTGATTAAGGTTAATTAGAAATTATTGAGGTGTTATTTAGGAAATTTGAGTTTTAGGGAGAAATTTATGAAGATTTATTGTTATTAAATCTTAATTTTTGGAATTTAAGGAAAAATATAGTTAAAATAATTATTTGGAGTTGGAAACTTTCATGAATAAGTATTTGGATAGTAGATAATATTATGATGGAAAGAAGGAGATATAGTAATATATACAAACTTCTGGGCTAGAAATATAATTACGAATAAACCTTAGGGTAGTAAATTGTAATTTTCCCTAAAAAAAAAATATAAATACATCATCATCATCTCCTTCCTTCCCACTTCTCTCTCTCTCTCTCGATCGCTCCATCTCTCCCTCCCGCGCTCGCCTTTCTCTTCTCCATTTCCGGTGGCGTGCTCGGCCATGGATGAAGGTCCCAACGGCGGCAAGGGCCGATTTTGGTAGCCACGTCTTCTCCTTCTTCTTCTCTTCCTTCCTCGTTCGTTTTCTTTCATTTCCTTCGGCTTCTGGCGAGCTCGACGTCGAACGGCGGCAAGGTAAGGGTAGGCTTCAGCCTTGGCTTGTCTTTCGTGAGTCATGCTTCTTTTCCATGTCAATTGCTCATATTTCTTTCTTCTTTTGCTGGTCTGTACGGTCCGCCACTTCAGTGGCCATTTTTCCGGCGATTCACGGCGTAGCAGAACGGCGGCCGGCCAAGCAATTTTCGAATTCAAGCTTAGGTGAGTTTCTCCTCTCTTTTGACATTGATTCGCAGCGTTTGGGAGGTATTTGAGAGGGGTGGATTCAAGTTGATTTTCGTTTTAGGTGTTTCATAATCACTTTAGCCACGAAAATGAATTAAAGCTAAGCCAAAGCTTCATCTTTTAGTGTCCTAATTGTTGAATTGAATGTGATTGAAGTTTTATGAAGTTGTGCAAAACCCTAACTTTTGGGGATTTTTAGGTTCAACGGTTTTAAAGATTTTTGTGTAAAGTCTTCTAATTAAATCATGTAGGAATATTATGAAGTTGTTTTGATGTAGTGTGTGGTTGATTTGAACATATCCTTAATTTACAACTCAAACTCTATGTGTGGGAGATGTTTTAAACTTGTGGGTATTTGTTAGAAAGCTTTGTACATCCCTGTTTTGATTTTTATTGGTACATGAAGAAATAAAAGTAATGGTAATGCTTGTGTATAAAGATGGACATAGCTCAATGAGGATGTGGCATGTGATTATTAAAGTTTTGCATTTCTTTTACTGTTATGGCTGAGAGGATTTAGGAAGTAACCATTGTTCTTGTCAAGGTTTGGTATGATTCTGTTTGGTTTATAATTGTCTAAAGATGTGGAGTATATTTAATGCTGCTTTGTTAGATATTAAATGAAGAAGTAACCAAAATTTGTATGTATGTATGAAAACTTGATTGGCCATATATTTTGTTGCTGAACTGCTAATGTTATATTGAGTTTTTGCAGCCTTAGTGGCTGCACAGTTGCTGCCCATTATGTGTTTTTCTGCTTGGACCGGTTGCTTTTGTTTTCAGATCTGATTAGTTTCTGAAGTTGCTGTTATGTTTGGTTGTGAACTAAGTGTGTTGTCAAGTAGTTAATTTGAGGTTTCTCTGAAGCAATGGAGCTGTTGTGAAATTTTCTATTTATTTTGGAATTTCTAGGTTTTAGGGTTTCTTAAAATTAGGGGTTTTGATGATGTGAGTTACTAGTGAAAATTGGTAGTTACTATATGCTTACTAAGGTTAAATTATGATATTGGAATGGTGAAAGTGATTGGATTGGTGTTTAAGAAAAGATTTGGTAATAAAGTGTTACATAAATGAGAAACTAATTATGTGCTTTGGTGATATGTGAACTAATGGCTGAATGGATGGTAAGTAGTGGATCACTAAGGTGAGAGGGTGATATTAGAATCTTGGAAATTGATTGGGTGTGTGTATAGGAAAATAATTGTGAGCAAAGTGTTGAACAAATGTGAATTTTGGTTATGTAAATGTATAATGGTAATGTTAGAGATTAATAAATAAGTTTGGAAGGTCATAGTATGTAGAATTAATATTGGTGATATTGAAGTGATTGATATTGTAAGTAAAGATTATGTTTGTTATTAGATTAGGTGGAGGGGTTGGATGTGATGACGATTTGGAAATCCTTTGGACATGAGATTGTTAAACTTGATTGTAAGGTAACTGTGAGAGCTTAATGAAAATGTGTATTAGACTTGTGTGGTTTAGGTTACAATGATGAGATGAGGAGTTGAAATGTTTAGGTGATGTGAGTGCATTGCTATGTGGTTAAATTTTAGATTATTGGTATTCCCTTATTATAGTTGGTAACTTGCTAAAAGACAATCTTTAACTGTTGGAATGGTTGGTGGAAACGTTTAAATCAAACTTTGAGTTGGACAGTGTAATTAAGTAGGGGTTGGTTGAGACAAATGTGATTTTAATATGAATTTGAGCAAAGGGCTGATTGTAATAATATTAATTGATGCTAATGAATGATTGTAGAATGTGGGTATTGAAGGAAGATTTGAGTAAATTGTGTTTTGGTGATTTTCTAAGGGTTGTTAGTATTTATTTATGATTGTGAAACCATGGATTGATAAGAGTATTGATTTAATAAAAATGTAGGTGTTAAAGAGAGAAAAATGCATGTTATGTATAGGAAGTTAGATTGGGGTTATCTTAGAACTAAAGTAATAATGATTTATTAAAAGTGAGGGTAAAGCATAGATCCATGTGGAATGTTTGATGATTAACAATAACTTGACTTAGTGTCTTATTAATTGGAACTTGAAAGCTTAGAACTTAATTGTTACTTGATACATGTATGTGTGTATGAAATTTGACTTGGAAAGTTGTTAAAATTAACTCAAAGAGGATTGGGATGATTTGTTGTGCATTGTAATTGAACATGTGTGCTTATTGTTCCTCGGCCTTGATTGGTTGAAGATGCTTACCTTTGAATAAAACATATAAGAAAAGAAATTGGGTAGTAATACGAAGAGAGAGACGTGCTATTTATTATACAGATTTGAGTATAGTTATTTACCTTTATTATTACTTTTATGTAATAATAGGTGAATCTACTAAGGAAGGGTAAGGAAGAGCAATTGAGTGCTAAAGGGCGACAGGTAATCACACTTAACCTTACTATAACATTGAGGGTGATGTTAGCTAGGATTTTCTAAAATCCTTTCTCACCCTCTATATATATATATATATTATCTTTGAAAGGTTATTTTTATACAAAACAGGCTATCAGGTGCCTTTCAAACACGATTATTTTCGTATAAAAGATTTGTACACATTATATATACTATTATCCTGCTTGGTGGTGGCCATTGATCTGGAATGGCGTGAAATGTATATAGGGATAGTGTTGGGTAGTGGTTTAAGAAGTGATGAGGATAGAAAAGAGAGTTACATGTTGAGTTGAGAGCTATGTTGATGGAAAATAGAATAGGGATTGTGAGTATTGCATGACACTGATTATTAGTACCGTCGGCCGATGTAACCTATCGATTTGCGCAATCGATAGGTTAATTGTACAGGTTCCTCGGATTGTAAAGGAACCAGGGATGTGTACACTTTTTATAGTGCTCCCTTTTTCAGGGACGTTTTCACTATTTAAAGTGCTCCCTTTTTCATGCTTTCAGATTTGAGACTGGGCACAGTGTCAATCACGTTTATTTTTGTTGTTGAGTTTGAGATTGTGGTGAGTTAGGTTGTGGGGAAACATTTGATGTTGTTGATTAAAGTACTGACAAGTGATGTGGAATTGATGGAGGGATTTGAGAGATGAATGGAAGAAGAATTGACACGGATATATATATATATATATATATATATATATATATATATATATATATATTACTGGTTTTAAAATGAGGTACCCTTTAGACGTCCTCGCTACCGCACATCTCACTGTTATAGTGAGTTAAGCGGTGATTACTGGGACAAATTGTCTCATCCCACGATTACTGACATTTTTGCAGGTATTCATGCACAGACGCAAGCAGCAGGAAAGGGAATTAGGTAGTAGAAGTTATATAGTTTCTTCGGAATTGTATATTGTCAATTTGTATAGGCCTGCATCTGCTTCCGCATGTATACATATTTATTTATTATTTAATATCAATTAGTTCTGTTTAATAACCATGTTAGGCAAATCTTTTCTAACATGGTTAGTAAGCATATATTTATATATATTTGATATTATTGAACATTAGGTTGTTTATTTTTCTAACCATGTTAGGTGATCCTCTTCTAACATGGTTAGCAATAAATTATCCATGATAGCAGCTGTGCTGTGTTAGTTTATTCTTTTCTATCATGGATAGTATTTAATCATTAGGATATTCTTTTTCTAACTATGATAGAGATATTGATATTATTGCAATTCCTTTTTCTATCATAGTTAGTAAAGATATTATTGAACTAAAAGAAATGTCACAGGTTAATTAGGGAATTAGTAACAATATGTTACAATATGCATGATGTTAAATTCTGGGCGTGCTATTTATGTGAGCTGAAATAAAAGGCCTAACTTGATTACATGTATGTGTTTTACGTGTTGTGCATTCATCAAGATAATAACAAGTTGGGAAAGGGTAGCATATTAGAAATTCGAGAAAGACGTTTTATGTTACTTATGAAGATAGTTATTGAATTATTATCGTATGTAAATAGGAGGAAGTCTACAAGGAATGGTAAGGAAAGTACAACAAATTGCTAAAGGGCGACAAGTAATCACACTTAACCTTGCTATAACAATGAGGGTGACGTTAGCTGGGATTTTCTTAAAATCCTTTCTCACCCTCTATATATATATATATTATCTTTGAAAAATTATTTTCATACAAAACAGGCTATCGGGTGCCTTTCAAACACGATTATTTTGGTATAAAGAAAATGGTTACTTGCTTTATATGTGCTTTATATTCAACTGGTATTCTGGTTGGTGGTGGATTGTTGCAGGATAAGTGTGAGAGATTTATATAGTACATGTTAGGGATAGTGATAGTTAGAAAAGGGAAGGACTTGAATAGTGAGATTGAGATATGAAAGGGAATGATAAAGTGTATGATATTGATATTGAAATTGAGATACTGAATGAGATTGAAATGGATGGATGAGGATGGATAATGTGAGCATTGCATGACACTGAGATATTTATGTACCATCGCGCGATGATAACTGTCGATTGGCCGATCGACAGTTATTTGTACAAATCCTTTTCGGACTAGAGACCGGGGATCACGGGTTTACTTACTAGAGAAAGTAAGTGACCTACGGTTGTTTGGCATTAAAGAGCCCAACCGTTCCCGTTCTGTAAAGGAAACAGAATTGGGGTTCCCTCTCTGGAGATTGCCAGAGAGGGAAATTGTCCCCTCATTATAGAGAGGGACACAGTGTCAAATCATATAGTGAAGATTAGATGCTTGAATGCACCTTGATAGCACAATGCATCTATAGGTGAGTGTGGAAGTTGATGTGACAATATTATTTGATTGGAGTACGGGGAGATGAAATTTAGTTAATGTGGAATTGACTAAGGGATTTTGAATGAGACATGAGGAGTAGAGATGTTGAATGGAAGGAGACTTGAAATACACACACACACACACACACACACACAAACATATATATATATATATATATATATATATATATATATATATATATATATATATATATATTACTGATTTAAAATATAATACCCTTTAGACGCCCCCGCTACCGCACATCTCACTGTTATAGTGAGTTAAGCGGTGATTACTGGGACAAATTGTCTCATCCCACGATTACTGACATTTTTGCAGGTATTCATGCACAGGCGTAAGCATCAGGAAAGGGAATTAGGTTTCAAAGGTTATTTAGATTAATTAGTTATGTATATTGCCAATTTGTATAGGCCTGCATCTGCTTCCGCATGTATATATATTTATTTATTGTTTAATATCAATTAGTTTTGTTTAATAACCATGTTAGGAAAATCTTTTCTAACATGGTTAGTTATAAATTATCCATGATAGTGTTCAGGTTGTATCAGGAAATTCTTTTCTATCATGGATAGTATTTAATCATTAGGAAATTCCTTTCCTAACTATGATAGGACATTGATATTATGGAAATCCTTTTTTTATCATAGTTAGTAAAGAGGTTATTAGATCTAAAATGGATATCATTGGTTAATTAAGTAATTAGTAACAGAATGTTACACAGTTGGGGGTTGGAGAGGTGAGGGGGTAGCGTGGGTGGGGGTGGTGGGTGTTGGGGGATTGTGGTGATGGTGATGAAAAGGGAGAGAGAAATTGTTTATTATTATGGGTGGGACCCACATGAACATATCTTACGTGGCGATGACAAGGCGCCGGGTGGCAAAACAAGTCTTCACGTGGCGGCTGCATAGGCATAGTAACGGTTAAACGTCATTGACCGTCTACCCGGGGTAGTTTTTAAACACATTGGTTACTTTGAGTGCAGGTATGGGCCTGTTGTTAGTTCAGGGTGCTCAGTGCTCCTGGGTGGTTACTTGGAAGGCAGATTAGGTCCATTTAAAATACACATGTGGCAAGCAGAGGTGTCAAAGCAGGTGCTCACGTGGCAGCCACATAGGCATAGTAACGGTCAAACGTTGTTGACCGTCCAACCGGGGTAGTTTTTAAACACCTTGGTTACTTGGAGTACAGATACGGGCCTGTTGTTAGTTCAGGGTGTTCAGCGCTCCTTGGTGGTTACTGGGGGCCAGATTTGGTCCATTACCCATGATAAAACATACACAACAGAAAAGATCATTCATTCTTTAATTCTTTTATACTCACGAGTTTGTATGGTATACATAATTTTCCCTTTTGTTTAATCTTTGAGCCATATTGCAGATGGAAACATAATTAAAGCTAATCTTATTATAAACTGAATCATTTCCACTTCATAGAATGAGAAGGACATCTCATGCATTACAAGGGAGTAATGTTGAAGCATTATTTTGTAGAATGGTTACGATCACTCCAAACAATTTTTCATGTTGTAAAGTAGGAGTATAATGGTATCATGAACTTAAGTGATTAGAATTTCATTTTTCACCCTTTAACTCTGGTGATTAGAATTTCATTTTTTTTACTCCTTTAACTTTGGTTGGTTATGACATTGATAAGTTACATCTTCCATGGAAACGACATACACCTTTTTTCAATTTTATATGAAACTCGGTTTAAGTGATTTGGCTTGTAGGGAGATATGTTGAGTGTGTTCAAAGATAAAAGATATTGAGTTATTTACAACTAAATCAAAACTTTACTCTAAACAACTTTTCCATTTTAATTGGAAAAACAAAGCTCTTTAGAATTATTTCATACAAATTAAAGTTATCACTTAAAATTTTACAAAATAAATTGATTACATTAAATCTTTAACAATTTAATTTTTTCTAACAATTGAATTGGCTAAATAAATTTTTTATGCATCACATATAAGATTCATGTTAACTTGGAGCATTTAAATACCTTCGTATTAGGACAATGTGTGATATTTCACCAAAACAATGACGTCACCATGCATGTCATTAAATTGATACAATCAATTGAAACTATATGTCATTAAACCTCCGTTCTGATATATACAATCGAAAACAACATATAACTCATCACTTAATTTTCTAAAATACAAGTAGTATTTTTCAAAATATTGGGCTACACAGGCTGTTAATTAACTTCAAATGTTTAATTAAGAAATAACTTTTTTCTGATAATTAATTACAATGTCACTTTCTGCTTTGCAAGTAATGTAAGTGTCAATGTCAAAATGTAACTTAAGAACAATTATATAAGGTTCATTTTTTAAATCAAACTTTGTAATTCTCTTTTAGCTGGATAACCCCGTGCATTGCACGGGGTCAAACCCTAGTTTTATAAATAGAGTAACAAAAAATTCAATAAATCTTTTTTTTCTTTTAACTCAAACACTTAATTTTACTTTAGCCTTTTGGGGGTGCAATCAAAATTCAGAATATTTTGGGGGAAAATGAGATTAATTCTCTATTATAGGATAAAATGAAATTTGTTGCTCAAATGTTAAATTAAGTTTGATAAATGAAGGGTTAATCACATTGCACATTGATGGTCTTACGTGTTTTATATATATATATATATATATATATATATATATATATATATATCCCTATGTGCTTGATTGATTTTTCGATTGGTTCTATAATTTTGCTACTAGTATGTGATTGATTATTTGTTATACAATTTGAGTATTGTAGTTCTCTACTATGTTTGGTGCTTGATGTATGGATTAGCTAGAGAATTTGCAAAATCATGACGGCTTATCAGAATTAGCTATGTTTGGCGCTTTGGATAAATTATGAACATTGAAAATAAGATTAAAAGTGAGACATGTTATTTTAGAATGTAGAAATTAAAATAGTTCACATGTAAGTGTAATCAATGGTGTGAATATTAAGGGAGGCTTCTTCCTAGCTAATCCACCTACTGCTACTCAGAATTCAGATGATGTAATTAATCTTGTAAGCCAGGTTGCACATGTGAATCTTAAGTGTAACATCCCAAATTTTAAATTAGAGATAATAAAGCATTCATGAAGTTTGAGAAATTTAAAGACTTATAAATTTAGGATATTTTAGATGATTTATGCATATTAAATCTTAATTTATTTAAGAAATTATAGAAATATAGTTAAATGAGTCAGGAGAGTTAGAAACTTCCATGAAAAATATTTTTGAAACCTAGATAATAGTATGATAGAAGAAGATGGGTAAAATAATATATGCAAACTTTTGGGCTAAAAACATAATTATGAATAAATAATAGGGTAATTAATCGTAATTTTCCCTAATATATATATAAATACTTATCTCCTCCACCCCCTTCCACATCAAACCCTAACCCCCCAAACTTTGGCCACCCCTTCCTCTTCCTCTCCTCCGCCTCCTCGCGTCGGCGTCGACGTCGACATCGTCCGTCTCACTTCTTCCCTCATCAAAACTCATCTCCTCCCTTTTCTCTCTCCTCTGTTTCTTCTTTGTCTCCGGCGGCGGACAGCGGTGAACAGCGGTGTTGTGAGGTGGGTGTTGCTATTTTGTTTTGGTTCTTCAAATTATCTTCCTTTGCAACTTCGTATTCCTCACTCTTTCTTCCCTTTTGATTTTCTGTTTGGCCTGCAAGTTTGAGTTGCCGTTTTCCGGTGATGTCCGGCGATGGCGAACTCCGGCGAGGCATGGAAGACCCAAAACAACTTTAGGTGACCTCCCTCTCCCTCAATTTCTTTCCTTTTCTACAAGTTTGGAAGAGAGGTTGATTAGGGTTTGATTTAGATTTTGGGATTATGGGTTGCTAAATTGCTTGAAAGTGGATCTGTAAATTGCTTAATTATTATTATTATCAAGAACTACTTTAATATATTAAAGGAGAGATAGTAAATTCTTTAACTCTGAAATTTTCTGGGATGTGTAGTAACACCCAAAAACTATATTACAAATAATAAATAACTAATTAAGTCTTTGAATGCCACTATTAAGAAATTAACAAATAATTATCATTAAATTTTGAGGGAATAAATGTATTTTAAAGGAATTTGATATCTAATTTATTTACAAATTAAAGAATAGTTGAGCATTAAATTTTAGGTTTGAAATTTCAGTCCGATTATTCACTTGGGATGATTGTTAGGGGATTGCATTTCACATTATAATTTGAGAAATGTGAATGCTGTTTATTTTTTATCTTGTATGCTTACTGTTTGTGAAAGAAGGGAATTGGTTAGGGTAATTCAATTATGGTGCACGAAAAGATTTTGTGAGTGATTTAATGATTAGGAAGGTGGATAATGACCGGTGTACAATTGATCATGTGCAAGAATTTTCTGTTTTATTTCTTTCCATTCTTGCTTATTTGATGTTGGGTTCTGTTGGATACTTGGATATTGGATGATGAGATAACCGAGTATATGTATATAATAAAGCTAAATGCGCATTAAGCAATAAAACAAAAGGCACCTTGATTGAGTTAAAAAATAATAAAATGAAAATGGGAACATGGAAGTAAGAATAAGAATACAGAGTTGGCTGTTGGCCAAAAAAAAGAATACAGAGTTGGCTTTGGCTAAAAAAAAAGAATACAGAGTTGGTGGTGGTATTATGCTGCATGCATGCATCCTTACACAATTTCACTCATTAAAAATGAGAGATCTTTCATTAAAAATTAATTTGAGTATAACGTTTTTTCCTAAAATAATTACAATTTTAGTCATTAAAACTAAAACTTGAACATAAAAGCACATTGAACGACGAGCTAAAGTCATGAGTGGTTAAAAAGTAGAAGATTAGATTAACGATTATCAAGAAATAAAAAATAAAATCAGATTAAGGTTAAGAGGTATCTTATATTCTTTTAGTTATTTTTATTTGATTTATATAGTCAATTTTCTCTAGAAAAAGTTATTCTTTTAGGCTCTAGTCCTATTTATCCCATTTATAAGATAGAGAGAAATTGATTTTTAGTAAGTAATATTCAAAAGGAACCACCATGTCTATGTATAATTTTATTATCGTTTATTTATTAAATTGTTTACTTTCTTTTTATGAGGTGTATCTAATATTAAATATTGATAAAGTTGGAAAGATATTAAATTTCAAGGCATTATTATTAATGTGGTTTAAAGTTTTCCTGATTTTATTTATGTCAAATGTAAACAAGAAAGAGAAGTAAAGAAGAGTACTCAACTTATAAGTTTAATTGACCTCTCTAAATTTTCTCATAAAAAACTATATGAATTAATTAAAGGGAGAAGTGCAGCTAAGTCTTAAGGAAGATATTTAAATTCAAATTAGTGTTTTACCTTGTGTATATTTAAATTATATATATTTTTAAATATATATCAAATTATGTTTAAATTAAAAATTAATTCGAAATTAGAAAAAAAATAGAAACAAAGCAAATAGTATTTTGTAAAAAATAGGATTTTTTCATATTGTTCTAAATTATAGAAGAAATTGTATATATCTACCATATAATCTAATATAATAAAATATACATATATTTCTAGATTATATATATTTATTTATTTATAATACGCTGAATGTTTACAAGCTTGCAACAGAATATATTAGTTTTCTATACGGTATTTTGTTAATACAAAATATGTATAAATGACAAATGTATTTGACATAATTATTATATTTATTGAAGAATTCTTTTAGCACATAATTGTGGAAGATTGGTTAAATGTTGAAACATAAAAATAATATTGTCATGGTTTAAATAGATATGATGTTTTAAATATTAAGGTGACCTGATAATATAATAATCAAACGGTAAAAACTAAAATATTTACGTTTTCTTCTTATATAATAATCAAACATTAAGATAGTTTTTACAGTGATAATATTTTTATATAAAAATAAACTCATGTGTACTTTTTCCGTTTGATAATCAAACATTTACGCTTTCTTCTTATTTCATGTGCTATAACTGTTAAGATTGAAGCTACTTCCTTCTGTCCTAAATATAAGACTTAATTGACTTTTTCTAAAAAAATCCTTAAAAAACAAAATAAGTTGATTATAAATTGATTTACCTAATTTTTTCCCTTAAAACTAGTTTAATTTACCTATAAACTTATGGATAATCTAAAATTCTATCAAGCATGTCATCATTTAATAACCTATTTCGTAACCTTAATCATTCCAAAAAAAGTTAATTAGGTCCTATATTCATGACCGGAGGAAGTATCTTGTAAAAATTGAAGCTTCCTCTAATTGAAGGTTTTTTTATTGAAAACAAATTTGTTTATAATATTATTTTTGGCAGAAAAATTGCAATTTCGAAAAAGCCATGGAAGGAGGAGGTAAATTGATGAATGGGTGAAAAGTATAAAATTAGATTGATTTTAATTTGACTTGAGTAATGAGTGTAGAGATTTTGGGTGAATTCTGGAGTGTCTCTGCCTGTACGTACGTGGCGGGAAAGGAGAGTTCCATGTGGCGCCAAATAACTAAAACAAAAAGAAACACAACAACAAAAACAAAAACACAACAAACACAAAAACGTTGCGTAGTACCTACGTCATTGTGAGTCTCTACCTAGTCTTCTTGTCTATATAAACCTTCACTCTCTCACTCTCACTCTCACTCTCACTCTCACGCTCTCAATCTCTCTCTCTCTCAATTTCTTCTTCATCTCTCTCTCTCTCTCTTTCTGTCTTTCAATTTCTTGTTTCATTACCATGTTGTCTTTGCTTCTTTCCGGTGATTTTGCGCAGAGAATGGGAGTGGGAATGGGAATAATGCGAATGAGAAGAATGTGTCTTGCCAATTCCTCGTTGGCTCTCTTCTTCACTGTCCTCTTCCTTTCTCTCTTCCATATCCTTTCTTTCGCTGAGCCTCCCTCTCAGCTGCCTCAACCACAGGAACAGGTAACATTCATTCATTCATTCTTCCCCAAAACACATTCTTTCCCTCTTATCTTTCTTTTTTCTTTCTTTTTTTTTTCTTTTGTTGCTTTCCAATTCCTCACTTTTCTCATTCATTTCCCTTTTCCCTTTCTTGCATGTTCAATTTATTATTGTTGATATCTTCAATTGCTTCTTATCTTGCTTCTTTCCTGTAAAGATTGCAACTTTATTGCCAAACCACATTCTTTGCCTCTTCTAATTTCTGAAATTTTCTTTTAATTTCTGTTTTTGGTTGCCTCTTCATTTTCAAAATTTGTTTTCTCCGTTGAGATAATCATATATCAGTATATAATTTACTTTCTAGTTGATTTGGAATTCCATCAAAAGTTTATTCTTTTGTTTTTTACAGGCCTCTGAATATGGTTTTACAATTCTAATTAAAGTTTCTAAATAATTGTATTTGGAAGAATCTGATATTAGAATGTTAAAGTTTCTCATTCATTTCTCTTTTGCCTCTATCTTTGCTTTTACAATCTTCCCAAACATTTCTTTTCTTGCATCTTCAATTTATTATTGTTGATTGCCAATTCATCAACGTGTTATTTCCTATTCTTTTTAGTCACATGTCTCAAAAATCACATTGCATTGCGTCTTATCTTCCTTCTTTCCTGTAAAGATCCCTCTTTTCATTTCTGGCTTTCTCTCTCTCTCAATGAAATGAACTTTCTTTTTTCTGCTATTCTTTTCGGTTTACTAAAAGAGGTGTTTGTGTTTCAATTATTTTGACAGGCCAAGTCTAGTATGCTTCCCTTTACCACCACCTATGGCCATAGTGATGGTGTTTGCTACAGCAATGCCTCTACCATTCCCGGTAGAATGGCTCTCTTTCCTCATAATACCACTCATAGGAGTATTCTCCCACACCAACACCACCAGGTATTCTTATTATTTGAGATATAAGCCTGCAAGAAATTAAAGTTTCTTGATAATTGTATTTGGAAGAATCTGAAATATTAGAATCTTAAAGAATAGCTAGGTGTAACTTTATTTTGGTTCAATGCCTTTTTGTAACAGAAGCTTGCTGCTCACGTATGTGGTTTATTTTAGGAAATTATAGGTGTCTGTAAACTTGTTGCATATTGATATATTGAATAATATTTTCAGTTTTATGTAAGATTAAGATTAAATAAGGTATAGTTATTTAGTAGATGGTAGAAATAGTGCTATATAAATTGGGAACTTGTGTTGTGGGATATTGAAAAGATTGGATCTTTAAGTTTAAAGGGGAGTAAATTTCTCGCTTTCCTTTTAAATCAAATCAACTTTCTTTCTGCTCTCATTGCATTGTATCTTATCTTTCTTCTTCTTTTGATTGTTTTTTTTTTAGTTTTGGTTGCTTTCCAATTCCTCACATTTCTCATTCATTTCTCTTTTGCCTGCACGTCTAATTTTACAATCTTCCCAAAAATTCTTTTCTTGCATGTTCAATTTACTATTGTTGATTGCCAAGTTCATCAATATGTTCAATTGCATCTTATCTTGTTTCTTTTCTGTAAAGGTTGCACATTTCTTGCCCAAACCACATTATTTAAGAGTTTTTCAATTTCTGAAATTTCCTATTAATTTATGTTTTTTGGTTGCCTGTTTATTTTTAAAATCTTTTCAAAATTTCTTTTCTGATAATCATATATCAGTATCTTGCATGTTCACTTTCTGGTTGATTTGGAATTCCATCAATAATTTATTCTTTAAAATGTTTTTTACAGGCCTCTGAATATGGTGCTTCTCACACCAAATTACCTATGACCACTGGGTACATGTATCGTTTTATCTGTTTCTGTACTGTCTATGGTGACAACAGCATACCTACTCTTTCTCAACACAAGGTATTTCAGTCTTTTATCAATAGATTTAGACTTTCCTTTTATTTCGTTTATAACATTTATTCATTACATGTAACCTGAATTGCTGCTTTCTTGTAAAGATTGCAACTTTCTTACCAAAACCACTTTGTTTGCCTCTTTTAGTATCTGAACCTTAAATTGAGAAATTGGTGGTTTGAGTGATAATAGGCACTGCATGTTTGAATTTTCTCTTTAGTGTTAGTTGCTTTCCAATTTCTGAATTCCCTCTTAATTTCGTTTTTTAGTTGCATTCAATATTTACAGTTTTCAAAATTTCTTTTATTGGCTGATGATCATATATCAATATATATTTTACTTGCATGTTCAATTTTGTTGTTGATTGGGAATTTTATCAATATGTCATTCTTTGAATTGCTTTTACAGGCGGGTTTCAATTTAACTTCCCTACCTCTTATCATTGAAGACCCTCTGACCACAGTGTACAAGTACCATGTTATCTGTTTCTGTACTGACTATGGTGATTCTTTCACCACACCATCTCTTTTTGAACACAACCAGGTATCTTGTCCCCCCAAACCATATTCTTTTCCTCTTTATGCTTTCGTTTTATGAGTATTTGTATATTAAATTGAGAATTTGGTGGTTTGATTGATAATAGGCACTGCATGTTTGAAATATATATTTTACTTGCATGTTCAATTTTGTTGTTGATTGGGAATTTTATCAATATGTCATTCTTTGAATTGCTTTTACAGGCGGGTTTCAATTTAACTTCCCTACCTCTTATCATTGAAGACCCTCTGACCACAGTGTACAAGTACCATGTTATCTGTTTCTGTACTGACTATGGTGATTCTTTCACCACACCATCTCTTTTTGAACACAACCAGGTATCTTGTCCCCCCAAACCATATTCTTTTCCTCTTTATGCTTTCGTTTTATGAGTGTTTGTATATTAAATTGAGAATTTGGTGGTTTGATTGATAATAGGCACTGCATGTTTGAAATATAATTTTTTGTACTATTAAGAATTTTGCAAAACTTTGGGATTCTCGAAATCCATAATTTCTTACTCTGTTTGGGCTAATGAAACTTAGATAATATATGAAAATTTCAACTGGTTGATGTCAAATATGAGTTTGATTTTATGCCCTGTTAAAGAATCTTAATCTCTTTTTGGATTATTAGTATGCGTTTTTTTTTTTGGTGAAAGGATTATTAGTGTACTTTTGATTAACACTATATAATAGTATAACAGTAGTCAATTCCTCACATTTCTCATTCATTTCTCTTTTGCCTCTATCTTTGCTTTTACAATCTTCCCAAACATTTCTTTTCTTGCATCTCCAATTTATTATTGTTGATTACCAATTTTATCAACATGTTATTTCCTATGCTTTTTAGTCACATGTCTCAAAAATCAACATCTTATCACATTGCATTGCGTCTTATCTTCCTTCTTTCCTGAAAAGATTCCAACTTTAATTTTTTTCCCAAACCACGTTCTTTGCCTCTTTTCATTTCTGGCTTTCTCTCTCTCTCAATGAAATGAACTTTCTTTTTTCTGCTATTCTTTTCGGTTTACTAAAAGAGGTGTTTGTGTTTCAATTATTTTGACAGGCCAAGTCTAGTATGCTTCCTTTTACCACTACCTATGGCCATAGTGATGGTGTTTGCTACAGCAATGCCTTTACCATTCTCGGTAGAATGGCTCTCTTTCCTCATAATACCACTCATAGGAGTATTCTCCCACACCAACACCACCAGGTATTCTTAATATTTGAGATATAAGCTGCAAGAAATTAAAGTTTATAGATAATTGTATTTGGAAGAATCTGAAATATTAGAATCTTAAAAGAATAGCTAGGTGTAACTTTATTTTGGTTCAATGCCTTTTTGTAACAGAAGCTTGCTGCTCATGTATGTGGTTTATTTTAGGCAATTATAGGTGTATGTAAACTTGCTGCATATTGATATATTGAATAATTTTCAGTTTTATGAAAGATTAAGATTAAATAAGGTATAGTTATTTAGTAGATGGTAGAAATAGTGCTATATAGATTGGGAACTTGTGTTGTGGGATATTGAAAAGATTGTATCTTTAAGTTTGAGGAAACATTGATAAAGAGGGGTAAATTTCTCGCTTTCCTTTAAAATCAAATCAACTTTCTTTCTGCTCTCATTGCATTGTATCTTATAAGCCTGAAGGAAATTAAAGTTTCTAAATAATTGTATGTGGAAGAATCTGATATTAGAATGTTAAAGAATCCTAGATCTAAATTTATTTTGGTTCAATGGCTTTTTGAAATAGAAGCTTGCTATGTCCATGTATTTGGTTTATTTTGATTCATTGCCAGAGGAAAGGGCTTGTGTGCTAAACTTACAATTGTGTTAAAATGTTTTGGTCAAAAAAAATTTGGGTTTAAATGTTGGAATTCGATCAGTTCTAAACAAAAATTCTTTTAGATTTGCATTCAATCAAGTATAAATGATGTTCGAGGCTGATTAATTTAATGTTAGGAATTGCATGTCAGATTTAAGGTGAAAGCTATAATTTTTCTTTGATTTCACTTTTTTGTCTGGCTTGGTCTTTTAATACTATGTTTTGTTTTGGCTGTTTCTTTCACTTGCCGCTTTTAAATCTTATTGTTGGGTTTGAGGTAGTATACATCAATCTTATTTATATTTTACTTGAATGTTGAATTTCTTGTTAATCAAGAATTTCATCAATGTCTTCTCATTTAAAATGTTTTTTTAACATGCTTATTTCAATGTAGCTTTTCTATTTGTTTTTCACTGACCATGGTTTTTTTTAGACCAATGGTTCTAATCTCTGCATTTCTCAACACCGAATGGGAATTGGTGATGTTCACTCTTTGGATGGACTTCTTTGTCCTGGGCCCCTCAATCAGCAGCAAATGTTAGTGTTTTTTTATTTGTTTAAAAAGTAGTTTTTGTTAATTCAGCAATATAGCTGATTTTGGTAAAAAAAAAAAGACTAGCTGATAATTTTGCCCCTTTTTTTAATTACAGGAGGCAGAATCCATCACATGGCTCACTAGCTTCCTCTAAGCAAATTCTCCTTACAACAATTACTATAATTGTTTTGATAGTTTCGTTTATGATGTAAGACTACTTTCTTCTTTAGGTTTGGAATTTTTGCTAATTTTTTCAGTCTTTATGGTACTTTGTAATCCATTTTATTAACAAAACAATTTTCTATATGTGTCAGGTTTTTTAATAGATCAGCAATTCTGCAGTATTATGATTCTAATGGATCTTCAGGTCCTTTACCAGACCCTACAAATGTACTCCACCAAGAGGAGTCACCAAATCAAGCTATGAGGCAAAATTTTCCTACTAAGAGTGACCTTCCCGACCCCCGTCGTCGTCATACTATAGATGCCTGTATATATGCTCTGTCCCCGCTAAGAATCACTGACTCCAGGATTGTAAATGCTGAAGAAAATGATCCTCCCGCCCAACTGCAGAAGTGAGTGCTTATAACTTTCTTGAATCTCTTTTTCTTCTCATCATTGCATTTATTTTTTTTTGGAATATTGTGTAATACAGAGAATCTTAAGGCAAGGTTTTGAATTATATTATTTAGTCATGAGGGGTTGTTTTTGAAATTTATATGATGGATTGATGTTTAATAACTCATTGCTTTCTCAGATTGCCTAAACGTCGCCCATGGAGGCGGGTTTGGGGGACTGTTCGTGGACGGTGCTGCTTCCCAACATCGTCATGTTTCCACCCAAGAGTTTGTTAGATGTTTTTTCAGGGTTTTCTTTTTCTTATTAATGGTTTGCTTTTTCTTTGAGTGTTTTGTTTCTTTGAGTGTTTTATTGTCATTTTCCTCCTTCAGGGTTTGCTTTTTCTTATTAATGGTTTGCTTTTTCTTTGAGTGTTTTGTTTCTTTAAGTGTTTTATTGTCATTTTCCTCCTTCAGGGTTTGCTTTTTCTTATTAATGGTTTGCTTTTTCTTTGAGTGTTTTGTTTCTTTGAGTGTTTTATTGTCATTTTTCCTCCTTCAGGGTTTGCTTTTTCTTATTAATGGTTTGCTTTTTCTTTGAGTGTTTTGTTTCTTTGAGTGTTTTATTGTCATTTTCCTCCTTCAGGGTTTGCTTTTTCTTATTAATGGTTTGCTTTTTCTTTGAGTGTTTTGTTTCTTTGAGTGTTTTATTGTCATTTTCCTCCTTCAGGGTTTGCTTTTTCTTATTAATGGTTTGCTTTTTCTTTGAGTGTTTTGTTTCTTTGAGTGTTTTATTGTCATTTTCCTCCTTCAGGTTTGCTTTTTCTTATTAATGGTTTGCTTTTTCTTTGAGTGTTTTGTTTCTTTGACTGTTTTATTGTCATTTTCCTTCTTCGGGGTTTGCTTTTTCTTATTAATGGTTTGCTTTTTCTTTGAGTGTTTTGTTTCTTTGAGTATTTTATTGTCATTTTCCTCCTTTAGGGTTTTCTTTTTCTTATTAATGGTTTGCAAAGATTAAACCAGGCCCTGATATTGATGCCTGCATGAAGGTCACAAAAGAATATTTTTTATTTAAAAGAAAGATTCTCGGCTGATTTCCTTCACACTTGGGATTCAAACTCTGCAGGCAACATTAGAAGGTTTTAATGTTTTCACTCCTAAAATAATGCAGATTTGTGACTCCATATATGTGGTGATATATGGTTTAGAAAGCATGACTCTTTTCATTGGCTCACTTTGAGGTTTTTACTTAATTTTGATTCTTTAAATTGATGAGTGTTAGATTTGGTCTCGAAATTGTTTATGTTGGGTGAACTTTTGCTAATAATTGAGTTCTAAATTTGAACCTTAACCCTTATTTTAAAAAACTAACCCCTTTTTAACTCCGCCTATATTTGTAGCCGGTCCCAAGCCCGGATAAAGGAGGAGGGAGGAGGGTTGTGTTAGTCAACTTGAAATTAGGTTGAATTTATTTAACATGGATTAATGGTTGGTTGGGGTACAAACAAATGTTTTGGTTTAAAGCTCATCAATTTAGATAGGAGACAAAGTTGTGGGTGTTAATTTTTTTTCTTCTGATTTTTGGTTAGAATCTGACTACACAATGACTTCTGTCAAACCCATGTTTCTGCAGAATTTAATGCTCTCCAACACAGCTCTAAACTCTGCTGCTATGGGGCTATTTTCAGTGAATTTTCAGTGAATTTCCTTTTGAATAAATCTGAAAGTAGCCTATGTTAGTTTCCTGGTATTCTATGCCCTGCAGGTGTGGTCTTTTGTATACGTCCTTTTTTGGCTGATTGTTCATTCATTCGACTAGTTTTACATGAATGAAGAGGTCATGTTAAATGAAGAGGTCATGTTGAATGAAGAGGTTTAAAAGGCATTATTTTGCTACTTGACGACAGCAATTCCAGTGAGTCTTCCCCTTTCTTCTTCATCTAATGAGGTGGAAGACTTCTCTGATTTATAATTATTTCTGATCTACATTTGATGTGAACTTGCAGGTTTTCAGGGATTTGGCTTACATCTAAAATCTTCCAGGATTGTGCCCAAAGAATTGAAGCCTAAAAAAGATACTGGTGCTTCTATATGCTTACTGAATAAAGGGTTTGTCTTTTTTTACTGTACAATCTCTCCGAATTCATCCATGGTAACAAGTTGTTGATTGATTAATGGAATTTGACTACCCTGATGCAAATGATTGTTTGGTTTTCTGGGTACAGGTTCTTTTAAGTCTCTTTCACTCATAAGTTATGCATGTTCCAGTATTGCTCAATACAAAGTTTGAACTTTATAATGTTTTTGAAAGGTCAAATTGTTCATTAATCTCCTTTTCTAATTATTTTTTCAGGGCATTATTGAGCTGGAAACTGAATATGGAACTCTTAATATAAAGGTACGTGCTCCCACCTAATATGTGTGAAATCAAATTGGTGAGGTTCTATATATAAATCTGAATGGGAACCCTTTTCCAAATACCACAAGTTTAGTAGTCAAAATATACCTTGCATGTATGTCTGATAAATGACAGCCAGATGAAAACTTTGATTTCTCGCTCTTGCTATTAAATTTAGTGGATATGTGGTAGATGATATATTCCATGAAAGTTTACTGATAATACTCTATCATGGGAATTTAGATTGTTGTGGCTAAGAATATTTCTGATAGATTCCCCCTGTTTTTATAAATCTAGATGGTCAAGAAAATATTGGACACCTTCTCATTGAGAGAGTATCTATTGCAACAATTTTAGTTTTGGATCATGTGATTAATTGATTTCTGATTTGTTAATGTCAGACTATGGCATCTTTATATTTCAAGAATTGTGGCATGGTCAAGAAAAGCTATCTCCTTCAAAGAAGCTTCTTCTCACATCTGGGTTCTCTGCATTCTCATTCAGTAACTCCTCAGAAGCTCAAGCAGAATGCTTGATTCAGAGAGCACCAGCGAGGGGATTCCAAGTGGATAGGAAGCATTCATCGCTCATTCATCGCTCACACTATGCTGGCAGAGGAAGGAACTCATCTCCATTTCAACTTGGAGATGCTGGACAGCAGCTAAAGCTAAATAAGTAATCTACTTTCAAAGGTGCTTCATAACTCATTTTAGTTTATCTTTATGAATCTTATTGTCTATGGTTGTTCTATGTACTAATTGTTTATGTAATTTAGAGTCCTTAGTTATGTAATCATCAAGTTCAAACATTACAATCCGGTTACTTAAAAGGTCAATATGCACTTAATATAGTCTATCATAATCTTAACTTTCTTCATATATATCTCCCTGGACACTCTTTGTTTCCCCTCACTACTCTCCATTAATGCATATCCTCACATACTACCAACTCCATTATTTTTTAAAAAACTTCTCTCTTCTCTTTTCTCCATCTTTTAAAAATTTTCTGATAATGAAACTTCCATATGTTTGAGCATATTGACCTTGGGAAATTATAATGCAGCATTCATTATTAAATGAACTTTGTCTTTGGAAAATTATTATGCATCATGCATTATTAAAGCAACTCTGTCTTTTATGACCGCCCTTTCTTGATTTCCTACAAGTAATATCAGAAATTGGTGCATGAAATGATATGGATATATCCATGAGTGGCCAATATTAAAGTTTTCAAATACTCAAGAATATGGTAGAGTCATGTGTTGGACCTTTGAATATGCCTCATCTGGTAAGAGGAGAGTGCGAGGATTCAAGAGCTGGTGGCTGAAGTTTGCTCTCTTCAAATGGCAGGTTGTGTTTTGCATCATATATTTGGTTCATAATTGATAAAATCTGCTATCTTCTCATTTTCCCATCCACCTGATTGTAGAGCCCTTGCACCTGGGTTTTCAATTGTGGTGCCAATCAATGGAGTGGTCATTTCTGCTACCATTTCTACTCTCTTCTCGGTGGCAAAACATTACATTATCTATAGATATTACACATTCCAATTTTCAAATACACATTACACATTTCAATAAGAGGATCATGTAATTATTTGTGTTAATTTCATATTAAGAGTCATTACAAATTCCAATTTTCAAATACACATTACTATGCAACTTCTGATATCAGTATTTTAAAATTAAATTAAATAGGGGATTTTTCAACCAAAAATGAACACCTATAATATGATGCATTGGAAAAAAGGGCCGACATCATTGAAGATGAGTTATAACTTCTTATATAACTGAAAGAGGAGGTTTGGACGGGGAGGTTAGAAATAAAATTTGACTTTCTTTTGTTTTGATGCATGGGTTATTTTCACTCTACAAATTTTATATTTATTTGTATACAAACTAACTTGACTTTTAAATTGATATAGTATAACATAATAAAATGTTATTTAATAATTAAGTCAAAATGTCTTTTTTAATCTTCACAAATATATTAAAACTGTGTGAATATCTCTTTCAATATACGATACAAAACTAATATGCAAAACAACTAAATGAAGAATGTCCCGCGCAACGTGCGGGGTCCATTCTAGTTGTAAGTTAAAAGCAAACAGAAATGGAAACCCATGTGACATAAGAGATTAGCTCATATGAATTTGCATAAGGAGTGTAACTATGAGTAAATCCTTCCATGGTCTTGCTGATTCTCTCGGACTTTCATCAAACATGTTCATTTTAGGTAGAGACTAAAAAACAACTATAATTTTCATCAAGGTTTGGAGCTAGCTTTTGACGTATTGGGTACTTTTCCAAAAGCATCATGCATAGTATCATCTTTATTCAGATTTTCACTCATCTTCTCCAAAAGATAAATCCAAACAGAAGCTAGTCTTCAATTAGCACCATGCATAGTTTCGCATGTGAGTGTCTGATTGAATCAATTGAAACTTATGTTCTAACACAAAAAAAGAAAACTAACCTATTTTTGAATTCAAATTTAGTTTTAAGGGTGTGCCAAACAGGTACAAAATCTAGCTTGGCGGGGCAAAGGCTCAAAACCATACAAGCATAAAAAGGCATTCGACACCATTATAAATTTGAGGTTGTAAAATTAACAATTGTAACTTTAAAAGTGCAATTATGAAATTCTCATTAAATGGGGAGAATTATTGTTAGTATGACTTATGGGGCCCACCATCTATTAATGGCATGGCTACGATCACAAAACGATGTGACAAAGGAAGTAAATTTGGCTTTCTTTCTTTCTTTCTTAATTCTTCACTTACCTCCGAAAAACAAAGTAGGTTTCATCAACTCAAATATAAGAACACACATTATGTTACAAGTGTTAATTTTTCCCTATTTTATGTTACAAATTTTCATTTTGCCCCATTTTAAATTACAGGTGTTAATTTTTCTCTATTTTAAGTTACAAAATTTAATTTTGCACATTCAATTTTACAATAATACTAGATGTCTTTCTTAAATAATAGATATATAATATTACACCTTTGCCAAAAAAAATAGCCTATAGTAAATACTAAATGATAAACTACATAAAATCAAAATCATCCTTATTTAAAAAGAATAAATACGATTGAAATACCAAAAGTTTAACAATTCATATGCGCAAAAACACACTCTCTCACCACTAGGGTGAGCACTTTTTTCTCTCCGTACGAGGGAAATCGTCTCCACCTTCTGGGGGTGGTTTTTCTCATCCGGACTACAGATCATTTCGTGAGTGGCTGCTATCACCCACTGTGGTAGTGAGAATTTGTGGGTTTCCCGTGGTTTGATTCATCACAAACCAAGGGAAGGGGTGGGGAGTGTTTGAGTGCATCCAAAATCCATTAGCTATTTCCCGTGAGGTGGGGTGGTGAGAGTCCTTTCTTCAACGGTTTCTATGGCAGGGGCATCCCTAATGGCCCCCAAGACACACAACCCTGTTCGGCTACGACAGACCAGTCACATCCGTCCATCCTTCTCTCTGATAAGTAGGCTGGAGTCAGCTAAAGAACTCAATCGTAATGTTACGATTGAGATGGCACGTAAGGGGTGGTTGCTAACGGGGGAGCTCAAGGTGCTTGATTTGGAACGAAATGTTTTTGTCTTCCAATTCGCTGAGAAGCAAGATTTCCTGAAAATGCTGAGAGGGAGGCCATGGTCCATCCAATCCCACCTCCTTAATCAACAGCTCTGGGAGGAAGACATGGTGCAGGAGGAGGTAAACGTTGATCTCTGGCCCATATGGGTCTAATTTCATGGTTTACCATTCTGCTTTCTGAACCGAGAGAATGCTCTAGACCTAGGCTCTATGATAGGTAAGGTGGTTGCAGTGGAGAACCCGAGGGATGATGGCAAATTAGTCCGAAAGGTATTAAGAGCCAGGGTGCTGCTTAACGTGAATGATTCCCTCATGACTGGGTTTTTGTCAAAAGAGACAAGAAGGCCGAGGTGTGGGTTGAAGCCAGATATGAAAGACTACCCTCTCTGTGTTTCCGATGTGGAAGGCTGGGGCATGAACGTCGTTTCTGTCTTCATCAAGAGGTGAGGGAACAGGAGGACCCGTCTTTTGGCAACTGGCTCAGAGCGACACCGATGAAATCAATGGGAGTACTGGTTGAGTGGCTGGATAAGGACTGGTGTGAAGCGGTGCCGATGACAGAGTGGGTAGCGCGTGACTCCTCTCGGCCTGGTGCGCGTGGGAAACCTGGGCAGATACGTCAGACTAGTGGTGGTGCAGCCTCCTCCCGCACTAACGACCCTGACAAGGGATATCCTCCAGACTCTGTGCAGCTGCGCCACGGGGCAGGGAAGGCAAGCGCCCTACATCGCCTGTGACAAAGGAAAAAAACATTACACAAAGGAGTGTGGTGGGCCCGGAAAAAGGTATGTCCAGCCCAATACCTATTACCTTACCCATGAAACACTTTTTGGACACCAGCCCAGTAATAAAAAAGAAAGTTACAACTCCCAATAAGACAATGAAGAATACAAGCCTGATTAAGTCATATGGAGGGTGAAGTGGGCCAGTGGTCAACTTATCTGGTGATCTGAATGATAATGACAAGGCCCTAGTTTTGTACGTCCCTCCCTCCCCAGCCTCGGACATGATAGGCCAACTTGATAGGGTGAAGTTGCGAAGGACCCCCCCATCTATTGACTCTCCACAGGACAGCAAACGCTGTAGACATGAAGCCAAGGGTCAGGATGGTAGCACTATCAAACATGGTCAAAAGAAGAATAGTACAAGAAAGTGCAATGTGCAAAGAACTAAAAGCATGCTGAGACATAAGTTACATTTCCCCTAAAGCAACTCTAATGAGGCTTTGACTCAGTTGACTCTGAGATTAGAGAGTGTTTTGGGAAATAATAAATGGAGAAATTGGGAATTTTGGAATTATTAGGTATTTTCGGTGATTTTTGGAATATTTTTGGAATTTTAAGTATTAAGTATGCAGATAACTAATTAGGCAAATAAAGAATTTGCAATATGGGAGAATGGTGAGACTCAAAATATTATGACGTTTAAGAAGATTGGAGGCTGGTTTAAGTGGTTTTAAATAAAAAATAGTACACTATGGCAAGTTTAGGCTGTAATTATCAAAAACCACCCTTATTTTTCCCCAACCAAACGCGCCCCTCCTCCTTTCCAACATAAAAAAATTTGCGGACTCCCCTACTTCTTCCTCAAACACACGCGTAGTGTAACACCCCAAATTTTTATTCTAAAATAAAATTAAATTAGATAGGAATGAAAAATATAAATTACAAGTTAAAGTTTTATGAATTAGAATAAAAGTAGACTATTTTGTATTATTAATATTTCCTATTTTGTATTATTAGACTATTTGTGTATTTTAGTCATAATTGTGAAATATAGTATTAGGAAATAATTAGAGTAGAAAGATGTTTATTATCATTAAGAAATTATTATTAGGTAAATTTGTAGGAAAGTTTATTATATTTTAGGATATTTTTGTATTATAATTATAAATTATAAATATGTTATCATATCAATGAAATAATCCCCTAAACTATTCAACTGTATTTGTTTCCACACAAACTAAATTTATATCTACTAAATAAATAGGAAGAAGAGAGTTAAATTAAGAGAAATTGGTATATGTGTCACATAAAATAGTTTGGGGAGGAATATAAATAAAAGTAAATAAACGGGTAGATTATTAAAATTTTCTCTAGATACCCAACAAACCCTAACATCTCACTCATTGTCTCATTGTGCTCACTTTTTTTTTTTTGGTCAGATTGTGCTCACTTGTCTAGCCGCCACTCCTCACTCCCTCACTCAAATATTTTGTTTCCTCTCCTCTGTTTCTACAAACAACATCTTCACTTCACTGCTCCTCCATTTCTGATGCGAACCCACCAGGGATAAACCCGGACCCACAACAATCTAAGATGAACACAACCCCAAGAAAACTAAACAAAGGTTAGAACGATCCACTTGAACCCTTGAGCACGGAAGAACAAGGACCCGAAGTGTTGGAAGACGCCACAAGGTTGATCAATCCTTGATAAGTCTGTTAGTTCAATGAAGAACCCTAGAGAGAAACCCTCTCAACAAAGTGCATAAAGCAACTTCTATTCTCAAATTCAAGTCTGCCTTCAAAAGAGGCTTACAAGGTATTTAAAGGTTACAAAGAAGCAAAGTTTAACCTAAAATTCGCACAAAAATAATGGGCCAAAATTAACAAGTGTTTAAAGCCCAAAATTACATTATTTAAGCCCAAATGAAGCTTCCCATGTGTAGCTCTTGGTCCAAACCCTTTAAGTTGATGTCTTTGAGCCCAAAATATGATCAACATCTCCATGTTCAGCCCAAATAACATTTGTGACGTTTTCAGCATCTTTATGTCCAATTGTTGAACCAATTGCCATTTGCTTTGCCCATGCTTCTTGCACTAGTCCATTCAGTGCCTCCTTAATGCTCTTAGATCTTGCTCTTGTAATTGGTCCACTTGGAATCTTCAGAGGATCTTTTGAAGTTGAAGTGTCTTCTTGCTGGATCTCATCATTCCCTCTCTCCTCAAAAGGATTCGTCCTCGAATCACGACCTGCATCAAAAGGAGATAAATCTGCTACATTGAAAGTAGCACTTACATTATATTCACCAGGCAAATCAATCTTATAAGCATTATCATTAATCCTTCCAAGCACTTGAAAAGGACCATCTCCTCTTGGAGCCAATTTTGACTTTCTATGAGCTGGAAATCTTTCTTTCCTCATATGCACCCACACCCAATCACCTGGTTCAAAAAGAACACGCCTTCTCCCTTTATTGGCCTTGAATGCATATTGTTCACTTTTCTTCTCAATCTGCTGTTTCACACGCTCATGAAGTTGTCTCACTATTTCAGCTTTCTTCTTCCCATCAAGACTTGCCCTTTCATCAATAGGTAATGGTACTAAATCCAAAGGGGTTAGTGGATTAAAACCATAAACTATCTCAAAAGGAGAATAATCAGTAGATGAATGCACACTCCTATTATATGCAAATTCAACGAATGACAGGCACTCTTCCCAATTTTTCAAGTTCTTTTGAATCACAGTCCTAAGCAGTTGAGACAATGTCCTATTAACAACTTCAGTTTGACCATCAGTTTGTGGATGACAAGCAGTTGAAAACAACAATTTAGTACCAAGCTTACCCCATAAAACTCTCCAAAAATGACTCAAGAATTTTGTATCCCTATCAAAAACAATGGTTCTAGGAACACCATGAAGTCTAACAATCTCTTTGAAAAACAAATCAGCAACATGTGTGGCATCATCAGTTTTATGACATGCAATGAAATGTGCCATTTTTGAAAATCTATCAACAACCACAAAGATGGAATCCATACCTCTTTTTGACCTAGGCAAACCTAACACAAAATCCATTGATATATCAACCCAAGGTTCACTAGGCACTGGTAATGGTGTATACAAACCATGTGGCAAGACTCTAGATTTAGCCCTCTTACATGTCATGCACTTAGAACAAATTCTTTCTACATCATGTTTCATTTTAGGCCAAAAGAAATGTTCATGCAAAATTTCCAAAGTCTTTTTCACACCAAAATGACCCATTAATCCTCCCCCATGTGCTTCTCTCACAAGCAATTCACGCAAGGAACATTGAGGAACACACAATCTATTTTCTCTAAATAAGAACCCATCAACTCTATAAAACTTATCACATGACTTCTTTTCACATGCAAGAAACAGTTCAGCAAAATCTGCATCACATGCATACAAATCCTTGATATGTTCAAAGCCAAGCAATCTAGTGCTAAGAGTAGAGAGAAGAGTATACCTTCTAGATAGTGCATCAGCCACAACATTTTCCTTACCTTTCTTGTATTTGATGACATATGGGAATGTCTCAATAAATTCCAGCCACCTTGCATGCCTTTTGTTCAGCTTACCTTGACCCTTAATGTGCTTCAAAGATTGATGATCAGTATGAATGACAAATTGCTTAGGCCAAAGGTAGTGCTGCCAGTTGTCCAATGCTCTTTTAAGTGCATAAAGCTCCTTGTCATAAGTTGGGTAATTCAATGCTGCCCCATTGAGCTTTTCACTAAAATAAGCAATTGGCTTTCCTTCCTGCATCAAAACAGCTCATATCCCAACTCCAGATGCATCGCATTCAATCTCAAATGTTTTGTTAAAATCAGGCAATGCTAACACAGGTGCAGAACACAAACTATCTTTGAGTTTAACAAATGCATTATGTTGTGCATCTCCCCATTTAAACCCAACAGATTTCTTAATGACCTCAGTGAGTGGTGCAGCAAGTGTACTAAAATCCTTTACAAAGCGCCTATAAAAACTAGCCAAACCATGAAAACTCCTCACGTCAGTTATGCTTTTTGGTGTTGGCCAATCTTTTATTGCCTTTATCTTTTCCTCATCAACTTCAATTCCTTTAGCACTCACCACAAAACCAAGAAAAACAATTTTATCCATGCAAAAATCACACTTATTCAGATTTGCAAACAATTTTTCCTCCCTCAAAACTTCAAGCACACAATGCAAATGATTCACATGTTCATCAAGATTCTTACTGTAAATCAGAATATCATCAAAATAAACTACAACAAATTTCCCAATGAAGGCACGCAAAACATGGTTCATTAATCTCATGAAAGTGCTAGGTGCATTAGTCAAACCAAAAGGCATAACTAACCATTCATACAATCCATGTTTTGTTTTAAAAGCTGTTTTCCACTCATCACCTTCCCTCATCCTAATTTGATGGTACCCAGATTTCAAATCAATTTTAGAAAACACAGCAGAACCATGCAATTCATCAAGCATATCATCCAATCTTGGAATGGGATGGCGATACTTCACCGTGATATTATTGACAGCTCTGCAATCAATGCACATCCTCCAGGTTCCATCCTTCTTTGGCACTAAAAGAACAGGAACTGCACAAGGACTCAAGCTTTCTCTCACATATCCCTTTGCCATGAGATCTTCCACTTGCTTTTGAAGCTCCTTTGTTTCTTCTGGATTGCTTCTATATGCTGGCCTATTAGGAATTGTTGCTCCAGGAACTAAATCAATTTGATGTTCTATCCCTCTAATGGGTGGCAAGCCAGGAGGAATTTCTTCAGGGAACACATCACCAAATTCCTGCAACAAAGAACCAACTACACTAGGAAAAGAAATGTGATTGTCATTAGTGTTCAAAAAGGACTCCTTGTAAACAAGGAGAAGTAAATGAGCTTCACTAAGATAAGCACTCCTCACTTCGCTCTCCTTTGCATAAAAACTCATTTTCTTCTTTTCCTCTTTTCTCTCCTCTTTTTTTTTGAATTTCTTTAGAACTCTCACACTCTCTTTTTTTCTCACTCTCTTTTCTTTTTGATGTATCACTTTCTGTTCTCTCTTTTTTTTGATCACTCATTTTCTTTTCTCTATCTCTCTTCATTTTGAGCTGATCCTCATAAACTTGCTTTGGAGTCAAAGGAACAAGTGTAACGGGTTTGTTGTTCATCACAAAAGAATATCTATTTGTGACCCCATCTTTCTTTACTTTTCTATCAAACTCCCATGGTCTCTCCCCAAAAGTAGATGTCCAGCATGCATTGGTACAACATCACACAATATTTCATCACAATATTTCCCAATGGAGAAAGCAACCAGAACTTGTCTATCCACTTTAATTTCCCCACACTCATTCAACCATTGTAACTTGTATGGTTTAGGGTGTTTGATGGTTGGCAAATTCAGTTTCTCAACCAAAGTAGTGCTCGCAACATTTGTAACACTCCCACCATCAATGATCAAACTACAAACCTTGTTTTGAATAAGGCAGCGAGTATGGAAAATGTTTTCTCTTTGCTCATTAATCTCATCTTCCTTCACCTGACAATTCAAAGCTCTCCTAACAACAAGGCATTCTCCTTCTACCGCATGCTCAACTCCATCATCAACTTCATCATCAAGTGATTGATTGGAAGAATCATCACTCTCACTTTCACTATCAGTCACAACTTCATTATTTTTCATTATCATAACTCTCTTGTTGGGACATTGAGAAGCTATGTGACCAGCACCCAAACACTTGAAACATTTTATATCTCTATTTCTAGAAGATTGGGCTCCAGATTTACCTTGAAACTTTGATGTAGCTTCTCCTTTCTCTTTAGTGGTCTCCCTTTGGCTACTTCCCTCTCCTTTCTTCCAACTCTGTTTCAAGAAAGGTTTTGAACCATAATTGAATTTTGAAACACCCTTGCGCTGGTGTTGTTTCTCCACCTTAATAGCCATATGCACCATGTCTTCAAGCTCAACATAATGTTGCAATTCCACTACGTCAGCAATTTCTTTCTTTAGCCCATTCAGAAATCGAGCCATTGTAGCTTCCCTATCTTCTTGCACATTAGCTCTTATCAAAGCTAATTTCATCTCCTTGAAGTATTCATCCACACTCTTAGAACCTTGTTCAAGGGTCTGCAACTTTTGATAAAGCTCTCTGTAGTAATGGTTGGGAATAAATCTCCTCCTCATAAGAGTCTTCATTTCTCTCCATGTTGCCACTGGCCTCTCACCATTATTTCTCCTATTAATACCCAATTTATCCCACCAAGCCATAGCATAATCAGTGAATTCTATTGCTGCCAACTTCACCTTCTTAGCTTCGGTATAATTATGGCAATCAAAAATCATCTCCATCTTTCTCTCCCACTCTAAATATGCTTCAGGATCACCCCTTCCTTGGAAAGCTGGAATTTTCAATTTTATGTTCCCAAGGTTTCCATCCAACCTATTTCTATCTTTCTCATGTCTCCTTCCATGCCTATCTCCTCTATGTCTATTCCTCTCCCCTCCATATCCATATTCAAATTCAAATTCTCCCTCACTATTATTTTCAGAATTCGACTCACCCATAAAAACCTCTCTTCGCCTATCATGCCTTCTAGGTGGTCTCTCCCCTTGTAAATTGGCAATGGTCTCATCCTGCCTATCCATCCTATCCCTTATTTCTCCAAATATCACTTCCAATCGTGCAAATTGTTGTTGTATTTGCCTCATGTTAACTGTAACAACCACAATTTTTAACCATTTTTACGTTTTTTTTTTTAATTACTAACTATGTTAGAAAAGAATTCACTCATTATTAATACTAACATAGTTAGAAAAAGAATTTAACTTAATTAACTACAATAATCATAATACTAACTATGTTAGAAAAAGAATATAAATTATAATGATAGACTAACATAGTTAGAAAAACAACTTTTCTTATTTTCCCTAAAATATAAATTGATAGGCTAACCATGATAGAAAATTAATTTTAGTCACAAATAAGCTATCATGGTTAGAAAAATATTTCATGTAATTTGGAAATAAATAAATTAAAATAAATTATCTTATAATCGAATATAAAATTAATAATTTAAAATAGTTTATATAAAAATATCAAATCTGATATATCCATGTTAGATAAAAATTGACTAACATGGATATTTAAACAAATCTCATAATATCCGAATAAATTATTTCACATCTATTTACAATTAAGCACATAAACATGTTTAAGAAATAATTACAGTTATCCAGCCTAGAATTATACACAGACATACAGTAATCTAAGGAAAATTAATTAAAGGGTTTACAAATTAATAAATGAAACATGAAAAATAGTATGCAACCACAAGGCTTAGTTCCTAAGTCTCCAGATCCTTCCCATCACTCCTGGCCCGATCTAGTACCTGTAATATCAACGATTGGGGTAGACCCAGAAATCGCAACTACTACCACTCGCTTACGTACATCTTTGCACTACGTGCATGTGCATGCCCGCAAGGTGGTGTGTGATTATGTGTAAAGTGGTGTGTGCTGCATGTTGTGTTGCATGAACATATTATCTATGCTAATTTCAAGTAACTACCAATTATCATGTATTGCAGCAACACAAATATAGGAATACATCATAACTCAAAACATCGCAACTCAACACATCAATAATAATAATTAAAACATCAATAATAACAATTAAATCAAACATAACACACCGTAATATCTCAGTTCAATAGGGACTCACGACTCGATGATCGATATACCCTCGCTTGAACTGGTTCAAAGGGACTAACAACCCTACTGAACATGTAACAATATTATCTTATTCATTTTAGTCCCTGGGGGTTTTACAGGGAACCTCATTCCGGAATGGCATAATTATAATCATATTAACCGGTGTGCACCAAACAAATCATCAATTCTCATAAAGCATGTAATAAAGATTATGAATTCATAAACTAACCTATATGCTTACCAACATACACACACACGCAAACAAGTTTAAGTAGTTACCTCCTTGCATTTAAACAACAAATAAACGTAAGCTCCCACGTGCTCAAGGGTCAATAACCAACTTCTACATGCAATAATTCAACACATACAAATAATTAAAAATTACTCATATAAACTAATTAACGTCGCTCTCGTTCCTAGAAATACTACCCTATCCCTTCATCATTATGCTCTATTTAGTAGATCAAGGGACTTTAACCAAATTAAAGTAACAATTATAACCTTAATATAACCATCATTAAAGCAAAATAAATTCAAGACAATATAAGCACCTACAAACCATAACTTCTATACACCGATCATAAACACTTCCAAATATATTTTATCCATAAAATCATTGTAACAATCACTTTTGACATTATTCAACAATAATTATCTGACTTGCTATCATATTTCATACTTATTAAAAATTACAAGTAATATCCAACAATCAAACAATGAACCATCAACGTTTTAAAATTTATATCTCTAAAGCATAATTCCCGTTTTATCCTTAACTAACAGCACATTTATAATCATATCCCAGTACCAAGGATTATTTACAAGTTACAATAATATTCTAAAATCCTCTAAGAAATCACTTTAATTACCAAGAAAATGGAATAATTTTTTTTTGTACATAAACTCAACATAGTTTTGAGGTCTAAAAGAAGTCTTTGCCTTTCCAAATCACCACACTCAAACCGATAAATTCCTAACAAAGTCAAAGAGATTTGAACAAATCATACACTCCATTAAAACAAAACATGTAGAAACAAAATATACTCCATTATATTCATATAGTAATTAATTGAGCAGAATTTCACATTCATCTCTAAACAAACATAGAGAGTTTACAGAATTTCAAAACTCCATTGCCATATCAAAAGCTTTCAATATGCAGAGACAATATATATATATATATATATATATATATATATATATATATATAGGGTAAGGGACCTAATCTGCCCCCGAAGTAACCACCAAGGAGCGCTGAGCACCCTGAACTAACAACAGGCCCGTATCTGCACTCCAAGTAACCAAGGTGTTTAAAAACTACCCCGGTTTGACGGTCAACAACGTTTGACCGTTAGTATGCATATGTGGACGCCACGTGGAGACCTGTTTTGCCACCTTCACCACCAGCCCCACCCCCTCCACCTCCACCAAGGCGCCGGGTGGCAAAACAGGTCTCCACGTGGCGTCCACATATGCATACTAACGGTCAAACGTTGTTGACCGTCAAACCGGGGTAGTTTTTAAACACATTGGTTACTTGGAGTGCAGATACGGGCCTGTTGTTAGTTCAGGGTGCTCAGCGCTCCTTGGTGGTTACTTCGGGGGCAGATTAGGTCCCTTACCCTATATATATATATATATATATATATATATATATATATATATATATATATATATATATATATATTCACATCATTTTTCAACATCATGAACCCAGTAAGGCAGAATAAAGAACAAACAAAACAAGAGAAAAGAAAATGGAATCTGTAGAAATTTCACTTTGCAGTTCCATAAATTAATTTTAGATTACTTCTAATCATTATTCTTACAGGAATCAAGTCTAGAAACCCCAGAATTTTAAACCCAAGCTCTCCCTCAACTCTCCCAAATCTGAGAAGAACAGGGTAGAACATGAAGAAAGGGATCTCACCTCAACTTGAACGAATCTTGCCTGCGTCACAAGAACTCGCCGGCGTCCACCAAGCTCGGCCGGAAAACAACGCTGGGATGGTGAGGAACTTTAGAGAACCGAGAGAGCAAGGAGAATCGAAGGGTTAAGGAAGAGAAAAGCTTTACCTAAATCGGTCCCAACCCTTTCCGCCGTCGTTGTCGCCGAATAAACTCCCGCCGCCGTGCTGAGCTCGCCGGAGATGAAGGACAGCAAACGGAGAAGATGAACCCGCCACCGTGCTGAGCTCGCCGGAGATAAAGGACAGCGAACGGAGAAGATGAAACCGGAACAGTAAAGGAGTGGGAATTTGGTTTATGAAGAGAGTGATGTATAAGGGAATATTGAAACTCATGGTGGAAGGAGAAAGTGAACGTGAAAGACGATGAAGATGAAATGTTATGTTGTGCGTGTGACGGCTAGAGAAAAGGGAAGGAAAATGAATATATGTACAAAAGGGAAAACTTAGGGTTATGCCCAATGAGAAAATTGCAAAAGAAGCCCACTAGGTTTAAAACACACTTTTTGTACATGAGAGAGAATTAGGTTTATAAGAGATGAGCTATTAGGTCTTAGGGCTCACAAGATAATTACAAAAAGAATACTCAAGTTTTGCATATATATTATTTCCAATTCTCTATTTCTTTAAATTTAGCATTTTTATAATTATTTATGTTAATTAAATTCTAATATTTTTCATCATTCTAAATAAAGTTTTCCTAAAATGATGCCTTGATATCTTTATCAAAAAAAATGATGCCTTGATATCATCATCATAAATATTCTTAAATTTAAATTTAATACTTAATTATTTTCTTTCTTTATCCTTACAGATCTTTAAAAAAACAAAAATATTGAATTTTCTAAATTCATTTGCAATATTAAATTTTGGAGTATTTATTAATTTATTTTATAATTAAAAATTTAGGATGTTACAATTCTACCCACCTTTTAGGAATTTTGTCCCCAAAATTCACTATGTTTAACAATTCTAAGAATTAATACATAATTTAGTTCACTCGATACATCCTTAAGATACTCTCTAGCTTTGTTATAAGGAAGTTCACTCAATACATCAAATTTGTTAGTCAAATCAATTAAAGAAGTAAAGCTACAAATTCTAGCCAAAATAATATTCAACATTTGTCTTGGTTCTAAATTTCTAAGACACCCTCTTTATGTCACCACATCAATACTAATGAGCAGTCCCCAACTATTAATGATAATTCCAATCCAATCTTGCATTTTATTTCAATCCTTAAAATATATAATTTTGCTACTCCGTTAATTTCTACTTTCTTGACTATTTCAATAAGGAAAAACAAGATTTAATCACCTACGAGCAAATTTCATCCTAATAAGGTAGATTAATAAACCCTCAAACCAATTACTAGGATACGGAAAAAAAAAATCTTAGAACCTACGCAAATAAAAATCCAGTAACTATTGAACTTCTCCCAATTTATTCAACTATTGATTGTCCTTAATATAACTCTAAAACTAATGACACTCAATCATCCAATCATTCATTACACCTTTAACAATAAGCATTACTCCTCAAAAATACTTTTCAATATTGCATCAAATTTACTAATCTTATCTTCCAACTCCACCTATTTCCCTCAGTCATATTCCAAACTAACATCGTCATCAAAATCATGATCAATTGTCTTTCATTCCACTTAATTATAAACATTCGCTCAAACTCCAACATAAAACATTTGGCACAAATAGCTTCTTAATCCATTTAGTCTCATGATCACAACTTCAAAATTCATCACTAGTTCTTAAACTCCTCAACAAAAGTCTAGCAATAACTCACAATTTTTAATTTTTTTTTTCTTATTCTCTTAATAGATCACAATATCGATAATACTACCTTTAATCAATACGATCAAACTCAATCTTTAGTAGTCTTTAAAATCAATAGAAAATTTCATCTATCTCCAAAACTCATGAATTCATAATAAATTTATTCAAACAACTTTATTCACGAATTGTTTACCAATATCATACCTATCTATTTTAATTTCATCAACAAGCCTAAAAGTTATTCCTATCTAAAAATTCTTAATTTCCTGATAAATCTAGCATATTCACTCCTTAAACCAATGTAAAACCTCGAATTTCAATAAATCATCTCACTTATTCATAATTCAAGGTCATTCCATTATGTCCAAATCATCAAACCATGGCTCAATATCAAGTAATCCTCTCAATTAACTTTAATACAAAACCTAAGTCTCCCTATTTCACCTTTAATCAAAACTTTGAGTCAATTATCAATTCATAACTAATATAATATACTCCAATCCATATAGTCACAGACTCCTCTGAAATACATCTAACTTAATTCATACAAGCTAAATAGTCATATTCCAATTTCATTATTTCGCCAATATCGATTCCAACAATTTCCACTTATGAACTATTCATTAGTATTAAAATCAACAAGTCTAACAAACCAAGAAAACCGTAAACTCTTTAAATCTCATGTCCATATCAAAACATAACACTCCACCTTAAAATACGCAGTAAAATCTTCTAAATTAAATACAACAATTTTGATGTAATGAACTCTTCAATAGTATTAATATCGATAAGCTTAACAAGCCAAGAAAACCTCAAAATCCTTTAAATTCTGAATGCATACCATACCATAACTCTCGACCTTCAGTTTGTTAATAACATCTAATCAATTCCAACAATTTGAATCACTAGAGTTACTCATAAATACCATCAAAACTATTTAAGTCATCAAACCATAGAAATGTCCAAAATAATTAAATCCAGAACCGACATTATTACCTTTCCCTATTCAAAGCTTAACCAATCCCTCCTACCTAAAGTCATAAATAAACACATACCATCATAGTAAATCATATGGTTATATCAAATTTTCTCACTCACTAACAATCTAAATATCCAAATATGATCAACAAACTCTATAAATGCAATCCTTAATCTCAAAATTTATTAAGTCAACTATACGCCTACTAGTTCATGATTAAACAACGTTGAATGAATTCACAATTTCTCCCTCAAAACAAAGCATATTGCACCTTTCCTATGAGCTTAGGTTCCTTTGAAGTACTTGACATCTTTTCTTACTTATATTTCACGATCTTCAATATCACTAGTCATTCTTCAGTTTTCCTTTTTTTTTTATACATGCTCTACATTTGAATCCAATTCCAATTAGACCTCAAGTAATAACAATTCCTATTTAACGTCATCCAAAATTTAGACTATCAAATGAAAAGCTCATTAATCCATACCATCTATATTAATTAGAGTTACTTAATTAATCAACTCAATTCCTTAAACCGTTTATCTCATCTCGAACTCAGTTATACTATCCAACTATTCATCTTCCGTCAATGTGTAACTTATAAAGAACACTCAGATCCTGAAAATCTCAATTAATTCCAACTCAATTTAAATCAATCAACTTAAAATTTTCAATTTAATTCAATAAATTTTCCATGTACACTTATAAATCTAAATAAAGAGGCTCAATAAACTATTAAATTCCTAAACTAGAAACTCAACTATAGGCTTTGCTACTTTAAAACTGTCAAAATTTCCTTTGTAAATTAGAGATGACTATTTAACCCAAACCGAATCCTCCTACGACAATATTAACAGTTAGTCAAAACACCACATTACTCAACAACATCACAAAATTCTTTGTAAAAGAGAAATTCATTCTAAATATCTAAACATCTACTCCAATTAATTTATCAAATAATCATCTCTGATACTATTTTCTATCCATTTGAATTCAATCAATAACTGTATTTTTTTCCTATATGGACTTTTGACAAATAAAAAAAAAATATGAGAAACAAGCTTCAACAATCCATGAAACCTTATAAGTTCCCATCACTATTTATTTGGCCTAAATTTCCCACTATCAATGTCAAAACACTAGAGAAGGAGCTTATACTTCACTATTGAACACACACATAAAAACATAAGAATTAATTTATAACAGTCACAATTCTACCTTTCCTCGTCAATACAACTTTTACTTGCAATCACAAAAATTCCTTTATTTGATCAGAATGACATATTCTATTGCCTAAGAAGGTCCTTCTCAACCTTGTTACTCTCCATACCAATGGACTAAACATATCCATATAATAGTCAACAAATCAATCGTTATACTTTCCCAACCCACGTAGGGATGAACGTTACTCCTTAAAGAGCAAGAATTCAATGTAATAAAGACCTAAAGGGAATTTACACAAGAACAATATTCCTATATACGAAACATAAATCGGGAAAGGATCAGGAAACTAGCCCCACAATCACTACTAATTATCCCCACATTTACTATTAACTATCCCACATTTACTATAATGCACGTGCACTGCATGATGCAATCAAACTCAATCTCACACAAACATATTTACCATAATGTAAATGTTTTTTTTTTTTTGAAAATTTTGTTTTCCCATTATTTCCAAAACCAATGTAGTCAATTTAATGAAATCAAAATGTGACACATGAGACTTGGTTATAGAAGCACTGTGTTTGTAATTCATGCTGCAGTCATGGTTACAAACACGATTCTATCTACTTCTGTATCCCTTGACCATCTACCCCTAGTCTAATGACTAGGATTGGTAGATACAAAATGTTATGCAATGAATAAACCATATCGACAAATGCAGACAATGTAACATCCAGGTTTTTTATATGCTCTGATACCAAATTGTAACAACCACAATTTTTAACCATTTTTACGTTTTTTTTTTTTTTAATTACTAACTATGTTAGAAAAGAATTCACTCATTATTAATACTAACATAGTTAGAAAAAGAATTTAACTTAATTAACTACAATAATCATAATACTAACTATGTTAGAAAAAGAATATAAATTATAATGATAGACTAACATAGTTAGAAAAACAACTTTTCTTATTTTCCCTAAAATATAAATTGATAGGCTAACCATGATAGAAAATTAATTTTAGTCACAAATAAGCTATCATGGTTAGAAAAATATTTCATGTAATTTGGAAATAAATAAATTAAAATAAATTATCTTATAATCGAATATAAAATTAATAATTTAAAATAGTTTATATAAAAATATCAAATCTGATATATCCATGTTAGATAAAAATTGACTAACATGGATATTTAAACAAATCTCATAATATCCGAATAAATTATTTCACATCTATTTACAATTAAGCACATAAACATGTTTAAGAAATAATTACAGTTATCCAGCCTAGGATTATACACAGACATACAGTAATCTAAGGAAAATTAATTAAAGGGTTTACAAATTAATAAATGAAACATGAAAAATAGTATGCAACCACAAGGCTTAGTTCCTAAGTCTCCAGATCCTTCCCATCACTCCTGGCTCGATCTAGTACCTGTAATATCAACGATTGGGGTAGACCCAGAAATCGCAACTACTACCACTCGCTTACGTACATCTTTGCACTACGTGCATGTGCATGCCCGCAAGGTGGTGTGTGATTATGTGTAAAGTGGTGTGTGCTGCATGTTGTGTTGCATGAACATATTATCTATGCTAATTTCAAGTAACTACCAATTATCATGTATTGCAGCAACACAAATATAGGAATACATCATAACTCAAAACATCGCAACTCAACACTTCAATAATAATAATTAAAACATCAATAATAACAATTAAATCAAACATAACACACCGTAATATCTCAGTTCAATAGGGACTCACGACTCGATGATCGATATACCCTCGCTTGAACTGGTTCAAAGGGACTAACAACCCTACTGAACATGTAACAATATTATCTTATTCATTTTAGTCCCTGGGGGTTTTACAGGGAACCTCATTCCGGAATGGCATAATTATAATCATATTAACCGGTGTGCACCAAACAAATCATCAATTCTCATAAAACATGTAATAAAGATTATGAATTCATAAACTAACCTATATGCTTACCAACATACACACACACGCAAACAAGTTTAAGTAGTTACCTCCTTGCATTTAAACAACAAATAAACGTAAGCTCCCACGTGCTCAAGGGTCAATAACCAACTTCTACATGCAATAATTCAACACATACAAATAATTAAAAATTACTCATATAAACTAATTAACGTCGCTCTCGTTCCTAGAAATACTACCCTATCCCTTCATCATTATGCTCTATTTAGTAGATCAAGGGACTTTAACCAAATTAAAGTAACAATTATAACCTTAATATAACCATCATTAAAGCAAAATAAATTCAAGACAATATAAGCACCTACAAACCATAACTTCTATACACCGATCATAAACACTTCCAAATATATTTTATCCATAAAATCATTGTAACAATCACTTTTGACATTATTCAACAATAATTATCTGACTTGCTATCATATTTCATACTTATTAAAAATTACAAGTAATATCCAACAATCAAACAATGAACCATCAACGTTTTAAAATTTATATCTCTAAAGCATAATTCCCGTTTTATCCTTAACTAACAGCACATTTATAATCATATCCCAGTACCAAGGATTATTTACAAGTTACAATAATATTCTAAAATCCTCTAAGAAATCACTTTAATTACCAAGAAAATGGAATAATTTTTTTTTGTACATAAACTCAACATAGTTTTGAGGTCTAAAAGAAGTCTTTGCCTTTCCAAATCACCACACTCAAACCGATAAATTCCTAACAAAGTCAAAGAGATTTGAACAAATCATACACTCCATTAAAACAAAACATGTAAAAACAAAATATACTCCATTATATTCATATAGTAATTAATTGAGCAGAATTTCACATTCATCTCTAAACAAACATAGAGAGTTTACAGAATTTCAAAACTCCATTGCCATATCAAAAGCTTTCAATATGCAGAGACAATATATATATATATATATATATATATATATATATATATATATATATATATATATATATATTCACATCATTTTTCAACATCATGAACCCAGTAAGGCAGAATAAAGAACAAACAAAACAAGAGAAAAGAAAATGGAATCTGTAGAAATTTCACTTTGCAGTTCCATAAATTAATTTTAGATTACTTCTAATCATTATTCTTACAGGAATCAAGTCTAGAAACCCCAGAATTTTAAACCCAAGCTCTCCCTCAACTCTCCCAAATCTGAGAAGAACAGGGTAGAACATGAAGAAAGGGATCTCACCTCAACTTGAACGAATCTTGCCTGCGTCACAAGAACTCGCCGGCGTCCACCAAGCTCGGCCGGAAAACAACGCTGGGATGGTGAGGAACTTTAGAGAACCGAGAGAGCAAGGAGAATCGAAGGGTTAAGGAAGAGAAAAGCTTTACCTAAATCGGTCCCAACCCTTTCCGCCGTCGTTGTCGCCGAATAAACTCCCGCCGCCGTGCTGAGCTCGCCGGAGATGAAGGACAGCAAACGGAGAAGATGAACCCGCCACCGTGCTGAGCTCGCCGGAGATAAAGGACAGCGAACGGAGAAGATGAAACCGGAACAGTAAAGGAGTGGGAATTTGGTTTATGAAGAGAGTGATGTATAAGGGAATATTGAAACTCATGGTGGAAGGAGAAAGTGAACGTGAAAGACGATGAAGATGAAATGTTATGTTGTGCGTGTGACGGCTAGAGAAAAGGGAAGGAAAATGAATATATGTACAAAAGGGAAAACTTAGGGTTATGCCCAATGAGAAAATTGCAAAAGAAGCCCACTAGGTTTAAAACACACTTTTTGTACATGAGAGAGAATTAGGTTTATAAGAGATGAGCTATTAGGTCTTAGGGCTCACAAGATAATTACAAAAAGAATACTCAAGTTTTGCATATATATTATTTCCAATTCTCTATTTCTTTAAATTTAGCATTTTTATAATTATTTATGTTAATTAAATTCTAATATTTTTCAGCATTCTAAATAAAGTTTTCCTAAAATGATGCCTTGATATCTTTATCAAAAAAAATGATGCCTTGATATCATCATCATAAATATTCTTAAATTTAAATTTAATACTTAATTATTTTCTTTCTTTATCCTTACAGATCTTTAAAAAAACAAAAATATTGAATTTTCTAAATTCATTTGCAATATTAAATTTTGGAGTATTTATTAATTTATTTTATAATTAAAAATTTAGGATGTTACAATTCTACTCACCTTTTAGGAATTTTGTCCCCAAAATTCACTATCTTTAACAATTCTAAGAATTAATACATAATTTAGTTCACTCGATACATCCTTAAGATACTCTCTAGCTTTGTTATAAGGAAGTTCACTCAATACATCAAATTTGTTAGTCAAATCAATTAAAGAAGTAAAGCTACAAATTCTAGCCAAAATAATATTCAACATTTGAACCAAACAGAATTTGAACCCAGAAAATTGAAATATCACAGAATCAAAACAAATAAAACACAAACAGAATTTCCAAGCCAAATGGACCCAGAAATTTCCAGAAAACGCGTCAAATTGAAACGACTCTAACTAGCGAACGAAACGTCGGATTGGGACGATTCCAAAACGAGACGAAAGATCAGATTCTGAACTATCAAAATGACATATTACTCGTCGCAAACCGCAAAGGATAAGTTGACGAACAAACAGAAACAAATACGACCCTAAAACAGAATCAGAAATGATGAAAAGACACAAAACAATGAACAAACAAGAACACAAAGAACCTGAGTTTAGATCTGAAGCTCTGATGCCAAGATGATGCGAACCCACCAGGGATAAACCCGGTTCCACAACAATCTAAGATGAACACAACCCCAAGAAAGCTAAACAAAGGTTAGAACGATCCACTTGAACCCTTGAGCACGGAAGAACAAGGACCCGAAGTGTTGGAAGACGCCACAAGGTTGACCAATCCTTGATAAGTCTGTTAGTTCAATGAAGAACCCTAGAGAGAAACCCTCTCAACAAAGTGCATAAAGCAACTTTTATTCTCAAATTCAAGTCTGCCTTCAAAAGAGGCTTACAAGGTATTTAAAGGTTACAAAGAAGTAAAGTTTAATCTAAAATTCGCACAAAAATAATGAGCCAAAATTAACAAGTGTTTAAAGCCCAAAATTACATTATTTAAGCCCAAATGAAGCTTCCCATGTGTAGCTCTTGATCCAAACCCTTTAAGTTGATGTCTTTGAGCCCAAAATATGATCAACATCTCCATGTTCAGCCCAAATAACATTTGTGACGTTTTCAGCATCTTTATGTCCAATTGTTAAACCAATTGCCATTTGCTTTGCCCATGCTTCTTGCACTAGTCCATTCAGTGCCTCCTTAATGTTCTTAGATCTTGCTCTTGTAATTGGTCCACTTAGAATCTTCAGAGGATCTTTTGAAGTTGAAGTGTCTTCTTGCTGGATCTCATCAATTTCCCAAAATCATTCGAACCTTCTTCTCCTTCCTTTGCCATGTTTGTCGCTCCCTTCTTCTCCCAAACCTTCACTATTTTTTTTTTCTCTGATTCATTCAATCTCGGTTACAATCCATTTTTCGTCGGATTTCTGATTCATTCCAGCTTCAATTTCATGGAAATATCAAATCAATTTGACTCCTGTTTAGCACGAAGCCAAGGAACTAATTTGCAACTTTGTTCTCTGAAGATCTTAGGCGAAAATTTGTACAAACAAATTCTTCAATTTCTGCTCTAAGTTTCAGTAAGAATTCCTTAACCTTTCTACTCTAATTTTCGTAAACGGGTGAGGAGTTTATGGGGAAAGACTGATTAGATGTTAGGATGTATGGACCTTTAATCTTTTATGTGTTTAGGAATTTTCGCTTAATTCTTTTGCTTTTGGCTTCTCTGTTTTGATTGGGGATAGGTAGAAATGAAGGGATGAAGTTGTTTCATGTATGATTATAATTTTCCAGAAATTGAAAACTTGGGCTGATTGTAATTGAAAAGTGCTCGGTTTTTATGGAATGTAATTGAGATGTAGGTTTTGTTTTGAGCTTAATGGGAAAAAAATATATATATATTGAAGGTGATTTTGTTGAGAAACTACAATTGTCTTGTGGCGTGATTTCAATTATATGTGTGGAAGTTTCAAGAACCTCAATTGTCTTTGTGAAAAGCACATACAAGTTTAATTGTATTTCTGTTTAGGTTATACACGTATGGTTGTGAAATTCTGTTATTTTAATTAAATGGATTAATAGATTTTTGAGAAGGAATGATGTGTGGTTGCTATTTACTCAATAGATTTCTGGAAACATTTGTTGTAAGTGCAGTGATTGAAAGGATATCAAAGTATGTCTTATTTTTATGTTTTGAGAGTAAAATTGATTAAGTAAATTGATGGTGTGAAATGGATAGTAAGAATATTGATGAGTGCCTATAATCTGTATTTATTAATTCTGTTTCTTCTTGGTTTGACCAAATTGATTGAAGCAAAGCAACTAAGATAGGTTTGAGTTCTGGTAATATAAAGTAAAATTTGTTTTAATTTCGCCAAATAATTATCTATGTGAAAGATGTCAAATTCTTCCTATTTGATCTCAGTTATAGCTGGTATGTTGGGTGATAGGATGATTTCATAACAGGGGTGATAATTGGTGATCATATATGAAATAATGTTAGTGTGATGACAATTTATGATGTAAACACATTTGCTTACTCCTTGTAATAGTTGAATTATAATGGAAAGGTGAATATTTAAATGATAAGGGAAGTGTAATAAAAGAGGATGCCTTTGAGTTCAATTATTGTTTGCGTATGTGTTCATGTGAGTTGATTGTGAAACTAACCTTGACTGTGAAGAGGTGGAGTAACTGCATTATTTAAATGAGTTTCTTATATAAATACCATGAGGGATTGGTACATTCTTATTGGGGACTTCTACTTTGACTGGTATAGTATTTTATTTACTTGAGACTTTGTATTGTAGTGTGAATTGTATGTTGATTGATGAAACTTTAATATGAAAATTGTTAGTGATGAGACAATTCTTGTAGTAAAAGGAAGTCTTAGTATTATATCACTTTGACAATGTGACTGAGATGTTTCTTGGAATGAATTAGATCATATTTGATCAATTAAATTGATTATGTGTTCTTGAACTTTGATTGAAATTGAATTTGTACAGTTTAAATTCATGACATTTTATACCCCTTACATGAAGTGTATGGCTCCTTTGATGAGTGTTGAAATTCTTTGCAATTTAGATCTATTACAATATTTAGTAATGCATTGTTGCTGTGAATTGATTGATGGGTTCCTCGTATTGTGCTGAAAAGGCTATAATATGAAAATAAATATAAGTAAACATTGGGTAGCAAAATGGGGCAGGGAGAGTGACGTTAATTAGTACTTATATAAGGATAGTTGTTTATATCATTTATCACATGATGTAACAGTAAGAGAATCTAGTAAGGGAGATATTTGGAGACAAACTTTAAGTAAGGATAAGGAGAAACGGTGAATTGCTCGCAACAGGTAGCGGTTTATTTCATGCACATTAGGACTACATATTTATTTTCTGTCATCACTAATATTACTGCTTCAGATATTGATAGGGTTTATTTTCAGCATTTTAAATTTATGTGGAGTACTCCAGGTATAAGGAGGGTCGCTCCCCCTATACCATATTGTTTTGTTGAATTTATTTTTCCTAGAAAATCCTGTCAGGTATGCCTAGTACGAAAGGTGAATATATTACTATAAGTAGTGAGGTGGTGCAATAGGCACATGTATTTAATATTCCACCTGTAACAAATATATTGTTAAGGTAGGGGCCCTGTATGAGTGTTTTACTAAAAGGTAGTAATCACCAACAGGAGCGCACTATCATTATCTGAAGTAGGATTAAATGAATCAGCTTCTAGGTGAAGTAAATGCATGAATTAGAGTGTATGAAATAAACTGCGGTAAATTTGGTTTATTTTCAGGTACACAATAGATAGGGAATTTTGGAGTGATGAAGGGAAAGGAAGAATGCAGAAATGTCTTCTCCTAAGTGTATTTTTATTAATATATATTTTTAAAGGAAATTGTATAATTATATTTTGGCATGTCATGTATATAAATTTTGTAGAAGATAAACCTTGGATACTGTATGTACTTGATAATTATTTTGAATTCATATATAGACTTTTATATGTACTCATATGTAAAACTAAGTATTTTAGAACTAATATTATATAGGGTAAACGTTAAAATTTCAAAGTAAAAGATAAATGTTTTAGTGTAGGAAATAATAGTTTGAAATATATTTTTAATAGCATTTATTTTATAAAATTAAGAAATACATTTTTAAAACTTGTATTACTTTATAAAATTAATATAAATCACCTTACATACCTTAAGTAACTTCATTTTGTTTTAAAAAGTTATTTTCAACTTGTTTTAGAAAGAATTATTTCAAAAAGTCAATTTCATTAAAAAGTTTTAATTTGGACAGATTTTTGATTACCTCTTACAAACTTTTAAAGTTATTAATATTTATTTTATAACAAAAATCACTATTTTCAATTAAATATATTTAATATTTGAAGAAATTATTTAAAAATAAACTAGGTGTTACACGTAGCACTCCTCCCTTCTCTTCACCATTTTTGCTTCCTTGGCACTTCCATATCTAACCAAACCGGCCCTCTACCCCATAAAGCTTTTTCATTTTGTTTCATCCTTCACTCCTCTTCATGAACCCTTGAAGCACAAGCTTGATCTGTAATTCCGGCGGCGTTTCCGGCGGCGGCCTTGGCGTTCCAGCGACGTGAAACAGCGGATCAAAGGAAAGGTTTGATTTTTCTTGTGGTCCTTCATGTTGTTCTGCCTTCTTCAACTTCACAACACCTTTTCCTTAGCTCCTCTTCCCTTTTCAGTTTGGCCGACCACCAAGGGGACGTTTTCCGGCAACGGTGAGTGCGTTTCCGGCGAACGGCGACGGCGAGTGGTGAGCTGGACCTTTGTTCTGTTGTTTTCATGAGAGTTCTTCATATTCCAACTTCATTGCTCATTTTTCCTTCCTCTTTTCTTTCATTACTCGGCCAACCACCTAGGAAGAGGTGTTTTCCAGCGACTTCAGGCGGCGGCCGGAGGCAGTGAGGCTTCCTTTCTCATTTTTGAACTCCGTAAGCTTTCTTACCACTTTGTGATGTTAATTTTTGATTAAAGTTGCCTCTTTTGAGTTAGGGTTTGGGCCATGAATAGATTTTTGGAACTTTAAGCAATAATTTGTATCATGTGCAAGTGGTAAATTGGAGATTCTTGAAAGTACTTAAATTGTTGAAGTTGGAATATTTGTTTTGGCTCTTTAAGTAAGGGTTTGCTAAAGGATATGGTTTTGGACGAAATGGATGATTATGTAATGATAGTAAGGTTGTTTATTGATGTTTGGAATGCTCATGTTGACTAGATTGGTGTTTAAAAAGAAGTTGGGTAATTAAAGTATGGAATGGAGAAAGTTTTGGTTAGATATGGGCTGCCTTAAGTTATGGTGTGATGCGTGGATGGTTAAGAAGGTTGTGTGAGTGCCAATGTAACACAAATGAGGTGCTTTTATAGGTATTTATATGGTGGGTTAATTTTATAAATTTTTAAGAGATGATGAAGGTTGAAAGTGTTGGTATTGTAAAGTTTTGGTAAAGGGAAGTTGGAGGAGGAAAGGATATGGATGTGGTTTTGATATTGAAGTATTTTTATACTTTTATTGTTAATGAAAGTTATTTAAAAGGTTGAGTTAAGTCACTTGCAAAGTGTCTTGTTCCATTTTTAAATTGTGGTATTATTGTAGACGGTGATCTTTCGAGCGGAGTTGAAGATAACTATTATCCGTGTATATCTATTGCAGTGAAGTTTAGCAGGTAATCACGCTTAACTGACTGTGATACTGAGGGTGATGGTAGTTGAGGATTTTCTAACATCCTCTTCTAATTCTATATATAAATAAAATGAGTTCAGATTATGTTATATTTAAATGTGGGCTATAGGGTACCTTTCAACTGAACTGTACTTTATATATATTTATATTTATATAAATCTTTTGTATGTTGCATGACACTGATTATTAGTACTGTCGGCCGATGTAACCATCAATTTGCGCAAATCGATAGGTTAAATGTACAGGTTCCTCGAATTGTAAAGGAACTAGGGATTTTTCACATTTTAAAGTGGTCCCTTTTTCATGCTTTCAGATTTGAGACTGGGCACAGTGTCATTCACGTTTATTTTTACCTATTGAGAGATCGATGTATCTGTTCTGTATATATATGTATGTATTAGGTGGTTTATGCAGGTTTTGAAAACTGTGGTACCCTGTAGACACTCTGCTACCCCACTTCTGAGTCTCACAGTGAGTTAAGTAGTGATTACTGAGACATAGTTTTGTCTCACCCCATTCCCTTTATATTTTTTTACAGGGGATCATGCCCAGAGAGGGAAGTTGAGAGGAAGAGGAAAGGATTGGCCGGCCCACACGAGTAGGCCGGAGGTGATCTATAAGGAATATATATTGTCATTTATTAGGCTGCATCAGCTTTCGCATTTGTTTGGATTATTGTGAATGATTGATTGGTTGGATGATTGTATTAGCTGTTTTTGCTGGTTTTTTGTTTGGTTACTGATAGTTATGGTGTAACTATGACAGATGTCATAGTTGTAGCTATGCTAGTATTCTGTTTGGTGTAATGGTTGTTTATGGTGAAAATGAGATATTGGTTTGATGAGTAGGGTTATGATGTAGAATTGTTCGTACAAGATTATTGGTACAAGAGATTTGCCTGGTTATGATGAATAGGGTTGCGATGCTGACATGTTTAAATCAAATGTTTGTTTTTTATATAATTATTTGTACAGGTGTGAGATGTTGTCCTGCATGTTGAGTAAGGAAGTTAGCAACAAAAACCTAAAAGGTATCCGCATTTCAAATCAGGGCCCATTCTCTCACATACCTTCTTTGCGGATGATGCTCTCCTATTCATGAATGCTAGTCCAATGGAATGCCGAAAAGTGGCATACTGTTCTGCTTCAGGCCAACAGATCAATCTGGATAAATCGGGTCTCACATTTTCTAGGAACACCCTAGAGGATGTTATCGACGACATTAGCCAAATCCTAGGGATCCATGCGAAGGAGGAACAAGGTAAATACCTCGGCATTCCCAATGTGTGGGGCAAAACCAGAAATCAGGCCTTAGCGTATGTCAAAGAGAAGATTGGGCGGAAGGTGCAGGGCTGGAAACGGAACTTACTATCCTTTGCTGGTCGAGAAGTCATGATTAAGGTTGTTGTCAACGCAGTCCCCATTTTCCCGATGTCATGCTTCAAATTCCCAATGGCCACATGCAAGGATCTGGATATGCTGATTTCGGATTTCTGGTGGGGCGAGAGTATTCACTGGAGAGACTGGATGCATATGAAAAAGCCCAAGAAGGAAGGAGGTATGGGTTTAGAGACTTTGTGGCACTTAATGAAGCTCTCCTAGCTAAGACGACATGGAGACTTATACAAGAAGAAGACTCCTTGTGGACACAGGTCATTAAAGCTAGATACTTTCCCAAAGATACCTTTATGACTACTAAACGTGGGCATCGTGCGTCATGGATCTGGTCCAGCATCCTGGAAAGGAGAAGGCTACTATCAAGTGGACATTTGGAAGGATAACTGGATCCTCGGTGTCTCAGGTAAATCGCTCCATACTCACCTGAACCTTTCAAAGCCCCCTCTGGGAGAGTTAGTGATCTGATTGCAGACTGCCACTGGCAATTCCGCCCCTTGGATAGCTCTATTCCCAGAAATATTATGTCTATGATAGAGGAGATCTCCCTAAGATACCAAGGACAGACAGATCGGTTGATGTGGACAAAGAGGAAGGATGAGAACTTCACCGTTAAATCAGGGTATTAAACGATCATGTTGACCAAACCTTGTGAGGAGCGACCAAGCTCTTCATGGTCTTTCCCGAGTGGCTTTTGGGGCAAGCTGTGGAACGTACAAGCTATCCCGAGAACCAAGCACTTCCTTTGGCGGTGCTGCTCAGGGGCGGTCCCTACTAAGCACGATCTTTTTAGGAGACATAGTGCCCCCCAACCCCTTATGCCCGATCTGTTTTGAGACACCAGAGAAACTGGAACACTTGCTATTTGATTGCCCTTGGGTCAAAGGTGTGTGGTTTGGGAGCCCGCTAGGGATGAGGATGGACGAAGCTGGTATTAAATCTTGCAAGCAATGGTTGGGGAACATCTTGTGTGGGCTGGCAGATCTGCGGTATGATAACATCACCTGGATTGCTTGCCTGTTATGGTGGATCTGCAAAGAAAGAAATGAAATGATTTTTAATTACAAAACTCCAAACCCCTCGGCTGTGTTACTGAGATCTACTTTGGCAGTGAAAGAATTTCTTACCAGTATAATAGCAAAGGACCTGGAGGTACAGGCACCTTTAGTGCAGGAGGAGGAGAAGTGGCAGGCACCTCCTAGGGGACAGATTAAAATTAATTGTGATGGCTCCTTTCTCCCCAAGGATAACTCGGCGGCTGTCGGTTTGATAAGTAGAAATTGTGAGGGCTACTTTCTGTGGGGCTTCAGTGAAAGCGGTAAGGCCATCTCTGCCTTTGATGCGGAACTCCAGGCTATGAGGAAGGCAATCCTAATCAGTGAGGAGCTGGACATTGGCCAACCAATCATTGAAACTGACAGCCGAGACCTCTACCTCAGTTTGAAAAACCTGGTACCTACAAATTGTGAGTGGCGTTGTTGGCATTTGCTCATGGAGGTTTTAGATCTAGCTAAATCGCGTTTGTCTCTATCCTTTTCTTAGCAGTCTCGCAATTTATTGGGGTAGAAAAGGTAGACATCTATCTTAACATATTTCTTGGGGTAGTAGGGAGAAAAGGTGAGTGGAGAGTGATATATTTGTGGTGAAATTTATTCTTCTTCTTATCCTTCTTTTCTTTTCTTATGCCGATGAAAGTCTATTGTGAGACAGAGACATCCATAATTTCTCTAAGGCAAATGTGATATAATCCTCTAAGACAACTTGATTGTCTCTACACCTAGCCAATGATTTAAGATAAGTGAGAATTATTCTTGTGCATTTATTTTTCTTTGAAAATAATTTTTACATATATGTATATATATTTTTTTCACAAATGCACATCACATATTCAAATTTTTTCATGATTTTAATTTGAAATTTTTTGCAAAGAAGCCGAATCATATTTTTATCATTCATCCATCATGTTATTAAACATTTTATTTTTATTTGATATATGATTTACAATCTTTGTTTTGATTTTATTTTAAAATTGTGAAATCTCTTTCATAACTAAAAAATAATAAAATGAAATAGTTTTTATAAAAGAGGAAAAATGTGCTGAATGATTTTCATGCCGTGAAAGATTGAATTATCTTCTCAGGTTGAAAGTCGATTGTTTCTCCGAGAGAGAATATCTCCTCACGCGATTCAATCAAAATTTTGAAAAAAAATTTCCTCATAAATTTTAATAAATAAATATGCATTTTCATAATAAAAAAACAAACCAAAAATAATTATTTTTTTCTTAAATTTAAATAAATGTTTTTCTTAAAAAACACAAACCAAGTGACACGCATTTCTACCCCCGAACTACGTGGGCTTTGATCCCTTAAGGGTACGTAGGCCCTAGATTAAATTCTAGGTCAAGTCCAAATATGTAAAAAATATTTTTTTTTCCTTTTTATTTTATGTTAGTTTTTTATTTTTATTTGTATATATTGATTTTTCTTGGTAATTTAAAATAAAATTTAAATTAAGGTCATATTTATTTTTAAATAAGAAACTTAGGGTAACCGTTCTCTTGAACGGGTGCTGTGGGGTGCCTAACACCTTCCCCACGCACAATTGACTTTCGAACCCTAATTTTATATTTTATTATTTTAAAATATTTTCCAAAATATCCTTTTTTAAAAAATTTTGGTGGCGGCTCCATTTTTCCACTTAATTTATCCTACTTTTTTTCGGGTGCTACAGTTTGGCGACTCCACTGGAGACACTTTAATTGTTTTTTAGAGTCAAGCTCATTTAAGTTTATTGTTTAAAAATAATTATGGCCTTAATATTAATTTTATTTATTTACGTTATTCTTTTATTTATTTATTTATTACTACCTCTGGTCCTAAATATAAGACCTATATGACTTTTTTTTTGGAGAGGTTAAGGTTGCGAAATAGGTTACTAAATTATGACATATTTGATATATTTTTAGATTATCCATTAGTTTATAGGTAAAATATACTAGTCTAAAGGAAAAACTAGATAAATCATCAATTTATAATTAACTTATTTTGTTTTTTTAGGATTTTCCAAAAAAGTCAATTAGGTCTTATATTTAGGACCGGAGGGAGTATTTTTTTTATTGTCATTTATTTTTGTTTAGTTCTTTATTCTTCATATTATTTGTATATATTGTTTCTCTTGTAATCTGTTTAGCAGATGAGGGTTTGGGTAGTATATAAGCTCAGACTTGTATGCCCTCTTCACACACTCCCACTCACACTATCTCACACATATTATTGGGCCCTATACCCGGGTCGAGAGTACATTAGTTATGGGAAGTTTCTAACGATTTCCCAGAGGTTTTATAACCCTGATAATTTCACAGACAATCCAATGTCTTCTTAAGAAAAAAGACACTAAATAATTTTACAATAAACCTAATAGGTTTTATGTAAAAAAAATATCCTTAATGTTTATTGTAACATTATGTTACTAATTTCTTAATTTAAACAATAATATCCATTTTAGACTAATAACTTCTTTACTAACTATGATAGAAAAAGGATTTCCATAATATCAAAGTCCTATCATAGTTAGAAAAGGAATTTCCTAATGAATAAATATTATCCATGATAGAAAAGAATAAACTAATACAGCACAGCTGCTATCATGGATAATTTATTGATAACCATGTTAGAAAGGATTTGTCTAACATGGTTAATAAACAAAACTAATTGATATTAAAAATAAATAGGTTTATATACATGCGGAAGCAGATGCAGGCCTATACAAATTGGCAATATACACAACTAACTAATCAAAATAACCTTTGAAACTTAATTCCCTTTCCTGATGCTTGCGCCTGTGCATGAATACCTGCAAAAGTGTCAGTAATCGTGGGATGAGACAATTTGTCCCAGTAATCACCGCTTAACTCACTATAACAGTGAGATGTGCGGTAGTGAGGGCGTCTAAAGGGTACCACAGTTTTAAAATCAATAATATATATATATATACATATAAAAAATTCTCATTTCCTTTCATCCATCACTTAAAACCTTCAGTCACATCCAAGTCCACTCAAATTCACCATCTCTACTTTCCACATATCACTCCAATCCTTCAGTCAAATCCATATTAACTAAATATCATCTCTCAGTCTCCAATCTAATGATGCTACCATAACTCTCACACTCACCTATAGATACATTGTGCCATCCCGGGGCATTCAAGCATCTAATCTTCTCTATATGATTTGACACTGTGCCCCTCTCTATGATGAGGGGGCAAATTTCCCTCTCTGGCAATCTCCAGAGAGAGAACCCCGATTCTGTTTTCCATTACAGAATGGGAACGGTTGGGCTCTCCACTGCCAAACAACCGTAGGGGCGGTTGGGCTCTTCAATGCCAAACAACCGTAGGTCACTTCTCTCAATAAGTAGACCTATGAACCCCGATCCAATCAATCTAAAAAGGATCCTCAGTACAAATAACTGTCGATTGGCCTATCGACAGTTATCATCGCGCGATTTTACACAAAATTCAGTGTCATGCAATACTCACATATTCCTTTTAATATCTCATCCATAATAATCAATATCATACCCTCTCACATCACCTTCCAATCAATTATCCACAATATCTCCCCTCAACATAATTCTCCAGAAACTCAACTCACATCTAATTCCTTTTCTATACTCACAACCTCTCAAATAACTACTATCACACTACACCTGCAATCATTTCATACCATTTCAAAATATTCAGCACCATCAGACAGGATACTACATATATAGTGTAAAAATCTTTTATATGAACATAATTGTGTTTGAAAGGCACCCGATAGCCTGTTTTGTATAAAAATACCATTTTAAAGATAATATATATATATAGAGGGTGAAAAGGGATTTACAAAATCCCTAACTAACGTCACCCTCAATGTTATAGCAAGGTTAATTGTGATTACCTGTCGCCCTTTAGCACTTTACGCGATTTCTCAACCTTTCTTTCTTGATGCCAAGAAAGCATACATGTTTCCACTCCTATAATAATATAGAGAGCAAAATGATAAATTAATATCATTTCTACTTTATCATACTTCAACGTCTCTCTCTCGTGTCTATATGACTACCCATTTTCCCCTCTTTTAATTTAACTCTTATAAAAATCATTTTGATCATAACATCTTAACATCTTAAGAATCTTTTAACAACTCACATCACATACAAGTCATACCCATACGGATTTCCAATACAACCCAATCACCATTCACAACAATCAAACATCATCTTTCATTTCCAATTCAAAACAATCACAATTCATAACAAATCATCATCTTTCATAATCAACATGGTCAATGACTAAATAAACAACAATTCCACTATCTTCATCATTACTTCACCATCATATTGTAGAACACCCAAATTATGCTCCAATTTAAACTACACTTATTTGCCACATTTAACCTTTATTTTTCAGCTATGTGAAGTCATTGTACTCCAAGAATCTAACAGAAATAGCAATAATTATCAACCATGATATAAAAGAGATAGACAAACCTCATTCCACTTTTAGTTTCACAATCATCGATTTAAATTCAAGAACTCACATCAATCAAATATAATCACATCATCACAATCAACAAATAAGCATACTTACTTACAATTAGACATTCCATACACATATGTTAACCTTTTAAATTTTGGCAACCACAAGGTCATTAACTTTTAGTAGTTAAACAAACAATAACAATGATTATCAAATATAAAATAAAAGAGAACCACCACATTCCATCTATAGTTTCACGATCCATCTCCAATTAAACCACACATCTTTTAAAACCATGAATTTATTGACTTATGCACCAAACATTCTAATTCTTTAATCACCATCATCTCACATCTATGCATATCTCACTCTAACCAAAACCACTTCACTTAAATCTTGGAACATAAAGAATTAACCTTCCAAATCCCTTTCACTTTCATCTCCAAAGTAAACCATATGTCATCAACCTATCCTACCATCTAAACCCTTCAAAGCCATTCTTACTTTCTTAAAACTAATACTCCATACATCCCAAAATCCTTGAACCCCTTTCATTAATCAACTCCTACTAAATCAACATAACCAATTGCATTCTTACAAAACACAACTATTACTTGCTCACTAACAAATCTATTTCCATCCTCCTTTAGCCATTTTCCAAAGTCCCATACATCTCTAAAAACCAAACTCTCAATCAAACATCAAATATTCAAACTTCTCTAGGCTTCCAAAAACCTTTATAAAAGATTCAAATTGTTTTCTAAATTTCATCTTCACCATGATGCCATTCCAAAATCTGCTTCAAATTATCCTAAATCTTAATGGTTGGAAGTTCCTCTTATTTAACTTACTAAAAGCAATAACATATCACCCGCCATCACTTATTTCCAATTACACAAAGGAATATTAAAGAAACCAGTACCAACAACTTTCAACAAGCCATGGGAGTATGTATTTCATTATAAACCAAACCAAGAAATAACTAAACAGAGAACCACCCTAAAACAACCAAACTCAAGCTACAACACATATATACATACCCTAGTATACACATATAAACACATATACTTAATCAAGTTTACATTTTCCCTATATCATCATGCTATTATCACTTTCAGAAATCCAAGTATAGAAATTTCACAATGAAGCACAATGGATTATATTCAATATTATCAAAACATCAAAAACAGATAACCCATGCACAAATCAACAAATTTAAAGCTCTAAACCCTTCCCCAAACAGTAAATCTCGTAGGGTTTCTTCAACACAAAATATAGGTTTTGATGAAACTTGCCAAATCATCAAATTAACCTTCAAATCTTCTCTTAGACTCTTGGAATCGGATCCTATGTATCATTTCAACCCATTTCACAACCACCATCATTAATGAATCACGCAAAACAGAACACTAAACAACCAAAGACAATCAATCAAACCAACTCCTACATCTACCAACTTGAGAAAACAAGATTCAAGAGAAATCATGGATTCAAGTTTAAAATATTTAAATCATATCATGAAATTCTTATGCCTAGAAATGGGATTGACACAAGAAAGGTACAAAATTTCGGATTAATCATAACCCTTCCCCACAACCTCGCTCAAAATGGACATAATAAGAAAGAAAAATGAAAAGAAGCTCACATAAGACGGACCCTAGCTCCATGCTCGTTCCTATGTCCCTCTAGTCACTGTAGGTCGCCGTCGTTAGCCTCGAGTTCACCGGAAAACGACAGAGCAGTGAGGAAAGACAAGAGGCCGAGAGAAAATAAAGAGGAAATGAGAAATCAGAGTCTAAGTATAGAGATTTGGTGAAAGAAAGAAGCTTACCCTTAAGCCCGCCGTCGTCTGCCGTTCAAGCTCGCCGGCGTCGAAGATGAAGAATGATGTTGGAGAGCACAAAAAAATGAAGAGAGGGGAATTGAGGCAGTAAAATCGTGGGGAAGGAAGAAGGAAACCTCGGTGGCTTCCTTCTCCGCCGTCGCCGCCAGCGGCGGCCTCTAGGGTGGTCGGCGAAACAGGACAGGGAAGGAGAAGAGATCGGGTGAAAGGGGAGGAGGAATGAGAAACGAAGGGGAAGAAGGGTTTGAAGGAAGTGAAGCTACCCTTGGGTGGCCGACGCCGCCGTGCGCCGCCGTGTACTGCCTGGACGGCGAGCACGCAGGGGGAGGAAGGGGAAAGAACGAAGAAGAAGAAGGATGGAGGGGGAGGGAGGCGCGCGGTTTTTATATAAAAGGGGAGAGGCGCGTTTGGTTTGCTGAAATTAGGGGATTCTCTAATGATTTGTAGCCCAAACTTGCCATAGTGTACTCTTTTAATTTTAAAACCACTTAAACCAGCCTCCAATCTTTTTAAACTTCAAAATATTTTTAGCTTTACCACTCCCTCATATTTCAAACTCTTCATTTCTTAATTAACTATATGCATATTAATTACTCAAAATTTCCAAAAATATCCCAAAAATTCCTAAAATTTCAAAATTCCTAATTTCTCCATTTATCATTTCCCAAAACACTCTTTAATCCTGTATTAAATTTTCAAGATGTTACATTTATCTCTTTTGTGGCACCATCACCAACTCCAGAATTATGTATATTGTGCTGTTTGATGTGCAATGCTTCATTCGGAAAAAATGTTTATTGTTTGAAAAGAGCAACAATGAATAGTTCGGTCATCGATGTATTGAATTTTAATCTGTATTATCAAAATTAATTTAGTTGACTCAGTGTTATTGTTATTATTTTTTATTATATAATATGAATTTAATTGCACAACAAATAGAGCTAGAATAAATTTTCAGACAGAACATTACGGTCATCGATGTATTGAATTTTAATCTGTATTATCAAAATTAATTTAGTTGACTCAGTGTTATTGTTATTATTTTTTATTATATAATATGAATTTAATTGCACAACAAATAGAGCTAGAATAAATTTTCAGACAGAACATTAAAGAATGGTTCAATACTTCAATGTAATTCATTTACACATATATTACACAATTATTGCCTTCACTTATTTATTGTTATGTTTCTCAGTCCTTTTTCTTATGCCAATTAATTAATATATAGATTTATATCAACGAACTCAAATATGGTAAATGCATAGAGATGGGGAGTTTGATATATCAATTAATTAGTCTTGTTTCCGTTTACTGGTTTATTGTTACTTGTATCATGACTTGCTTATTTATTTATGATCCTTGAAAGGCGAATTCAATTAGGGACTAATTGGTTAATCCGACTTTAATTTCCGAATGGTGTGTGATGTAAACAGAAACAATATTGACCAATTTTATAAGATCGTATTGAGTGATGTTTGCCTAAGTCCATTTGAGTTTGAGTTTGACAGCATTGACTTGAAATACAAGAGAGCAAGGATGGAATAAAAAATATTCAATATCCATGAATATTATATACTCAACAGAAAATCCAAAATTTGTTGACATATAACATTATCAGAATTCACATAAGATTATACTACATATTTTAGGTCATTGTTGAAGTGGTTGAAACAATCATATCATTGATCATACCTCTAAACTTATATTTAGTTATAAAGTGTAATATGATACTACATTATATATACATATGAAGTTATAAAAGATATAGCTTTTGATAATAATTTCTGAAAAAAACATTTCTTTTAAAAGATAGATTTTAGGGAATAACTTCTGAAAATACTGAAAAAATAGATTCTGACAAAACCTAAGTTTCCTGTCTCAAACCTAGGTTTTCATTTAAAAAAACTATTCTAAACATGTTGTGAGTGTTTGTTTGATTTAACTGAACCTAGGTTTTGATAAAAAAACTATTCTAAAAAAAGCTGTGAGTGTTTATCTACTTTAATTTGAAAGCCTAGGTTTGAGCTCAAACCTAGGTTTGAGCTCAAACCTAAGTTTCAAATTTTTCAAAAAAGGCATTACTTCTATCTTCTCATAATCAAAATAATCTTATGCAAGACCAAATTGAGTTGTATTATGTTGTCATACATTTCACCATATTCATTATCTTCCTCCTTTCCTTTAAAGTGATACTCCCTCCGTTCCTAAATATAAGATCACTTTGGGGAAGTGGATAAGTTCCTAAATATAAGATCACTTCCTATTTTATCTCAAGTTTTGCCTAAACTACCCTTACACTCCCTCTTTTCATTGAAAACTCCTCCTCCTTTTAAAGTTAAGTAATTGAGGGGATTTTGGGAAGATCATGTAATTTTATTGTCTTCCTTAATCTCTCCAAATTAATAAATAATGAGAATAGCTACACAAAAGTCAACAGTTTGAAAGAATGTTAATAATATGGTTTAATCTATGACATGTACTTATATAATAATTCTAGAATATGATTATAGTTCAGACTTCTATATTCTTTTTGGTCAAAATTCACACTTCTGATCTATATCAATGGCGATTATTCCAATCATCAAATGTGATTTGGATAGATTTGGTAAAAGATGTGATCTGCATAGGTGACATTTCTATAAGTAACTCACTATTTTTGTTGTTATATTTAAACCTTCATATTTTACTATAAAAATGGGTTAAATGAAAAATAATACTCAAAATATTGTTGGCACCCTAAATTATATTAGGATGCATTTTTCTTAAGGGATAGGAGATTTTTAAAATCTTTATATTTGATGAGCAAAATGGCACCTGCTAAAGTAAACATGGTTATGTTGGTAATAAAAAGTGGGCATTAAGTGTTCACCAAGCAATATCTATCTATTATTATTTTTTAGTAGTCTTTTTGTAATGTTTGTACATTCCTGAACTGATGCCTTTATGGAAGCTATTATATCATTTTCTGCCTGTTTTTGCATCTCAAGGTTTGCTTTACATTTCACTTTGGTTTCTCTTAAGGGGATATTTTCTCCTATACCCTTCTACTTCTTTTTGTTCTATCAAACTTTGGTTTATAAGATTAAATCGACGCTTCTTATTTCTTCTTTCTATTATTTTAGAAAATGGGTACATAAAGTTTTGAAATAGCGTCAATGTCTTTGATAGTTTAAAAATACATTACTCAATGATGTTTATAGATTTCTTTATTGTTTTTACTTTACTTGATTATGTGTATATTTTCAAACTGTGGCTGATATTTATCCTACTCTAATATTTTAAATTTGTACTATTCATGTTTTTGTTTCTATTGGTGGTCTCTTTAGTTTAAGGTAATAATTATAGTATATGGATATCCATATGTGCTTAATATTCAAGGTACTCAATTTCAATACAGGAATTTGCCATATGGAGATTCATTCATCAAAATGGAGCCATGCTATAAGAATTAGAATCTTTTGAAAATATCGAGGATGTAAAATTGCTTCATGTAATAGGATATAAAATTAGTCATTTTACTATTTTGAATAATGGAATACCCAGTGTAATTTGTAAGAAGTAAAAAAGGGAAAACCCCATGCGAAGTACGGGTAAGCTGCTAGTATTTTAATTAACTGAATCTTATCATTGTTTCAATTAATTTAAAATCATCGTGCGATTTTTCGAAGCTTTGTGCACAATCAAGAAACTTTTCCTCATCGCACATATCACCCACATTTAAGGAATATTTTTCTTTTGGCGGGAATATTGCAAGATGGAGGGCAGAAATAGAGATGTCAAAAAGGGCCGGCCAGGCCCTTAAGGGCTTGAAACGGTCCGGCCCGGCCTTTAAGGGTCAGGGCTAAATGGGCCAAGCCCATTTAGGCCCTTTTCCAAAAAAAACCGTTGTTTTCTGAAGCTCAGCCCTAGAGCACTCGGGTCGAGCTTGGTCCTCAGAGTTTCGGCCCTGACCCTTAGTTTAAAATGTTTTCTTTTTGAAAAATATTATTATCCCATATAATTAGTACTCCTTCTATCCGATAATCAAGATGTTTTCGAGGAATTCTAAAGAAAATTAAGTACTCCCTCTGTTCCTAAATATAAAAATCACTTTAGAGAGGATAGTTTGTTCCTAAATATAAGATCACTTTCCAATGTGACTCAAGTTTCCCCAAATTACCCTCATATCCCTTCACCCAAAAAATAGTGGTTTGAAGGTGAGAGGATATTTTTAAAACTTAAGTGAGGGGTATTTTGGAAATTTCATGTGATCTTAACTCATTGGAATGTTTTCCTTAATCTCTCCAAATTTAATAAAGTGATCTTATATTTAGGAACGGAGGGAGTATTATTCTTGGTTATCTTTGTAAAGCATTTGCTAGCTGGTGTCTAATAAAAACGATAGGAGAGGGTGTACTTTCTTTCCTGAAGTTAAGTCAAATGAATGTAGAAAAATCAATTAGTCTCTTCAATCCAAAATATAACGCATATTTTTTCACCAGACTAATGATATTAGTTTAGTTATTTTATGTGACATGCTTGTTCTTTGACATTTCAATCATCATGCCCTAAATTCTTTAATTTCTCTTACTTCAATTATTTTATTTCTCTTACTTGAATTGGTAAAAATAGGGGTATATTGGGATAAAATTGATAAAAATTTGAAAGATAAGATGAACTCACTAAATAAGTATCATATTAATGAATAGAGAGAGCAATAATATATAAAGTAAGAATACTCATAAAATTTGTATAATGTGTACCGGAAAATATTTTACAAAATGGCAAACATTTTAAAACATTTAAATCAAGTTTCATCAAGTTAAAATTGTTCATGCCAAGAACTATTTCCTATTTGTGTTAGAGTATAGTCGCTTTTGACGTGCTCGGCTTCTTCAAAATCGAAAACTATTTTCCTGAATAACGATTTTAAGTTTATAATTGTGGTGGACATTTTTGTTCTTGTGCATATATATATTGATAGTACTATTTTTTCAGTGTATATCGTATATTGGTATAAGAGCCTTTGAATCGAATGCAGATGAACTCCTTAGATACATTATATCTATAGTTTAACACTATTAATTCTCTCAGTTTTCTCATAAATGCTTCAAGTATAGAGGGTCACGATAGTCTTCTTTTTTCTCGGCCTCTGGCCTAGTCAGTAGTTTGTACAGACCCTACTGTTCAGTCATAACGCAGTGTGCCCTGAAACATTTTTATTAATACAATCCTTCCATTTAAAAAAAAAACTTGTGCCCTGAGTTGTTGCAGTTTATTAGGGGAAAGCGGGATAATGTTCATCTTCGTCGGGCATGGGAAAGGGAGCTTCTATAGTGAATTTTCTCGGTTTATGTTTGGATGAAGGCAGAATGCATGCGAGGAGAAGGAGAATTAGAAGAGAAACTTGGGAGGGGATTGTATTTTCCCTTGGTTGGCTGAGGGAAAAGGGGAGAAAAGAGAAGTTGGCTAGAAAATGTGGTAGTTCATACTTAATTTTCTCAACTTTTCTCTCCATATATGTAGAAAAAAATGGGAAAATTAATTAGAATTCTTATGAAAGAAAAATAATTGAGATAAGATCTCAGAATTTCTAATCACTGGATCAAAAGTTGTTATTTTAAGACTAAGGAATTGTAATTTATAACTCATGAGACCTTAGTTGAATTATCTTTCTTATATGAAACCTCTAATCGATTCTCCTAGAAAATGGAAAGAAAGTTTCTCTCCTCATTATGCCCTTCACCTTCATATCTCTACCCACCATTACCTAATACTCCACAATTAAGGAATATTTTTCTTTTGGCGGGAATATTGCAACATGGAGGGCCAGAAACAAACATTAACAAGCTTTAAGCATGAATTAAATAGCTGCGTAAATTGTATACAATGACACTAAAGTGGTTTTAAATACTTAGCTACAATTCAATGACTCATCAGTTATGATATTCTTCTAATTATGATATGTCTTTGCTATGTGTTATGACATATATACCATAACTAGCTTAGCGTTATGATATCCTTCTACAACACAAAATACATGTTTAGTGTGGGAGATAAAGACGCATGTTTTCCTCCATTATCTTTGTGGGCTATTAATACTTCCCTATTCTAAAGCTAATAATAACCCAAGTATTTTGCTAGCAAAATCAAATTCAAATAACAATATGTATCAAAATGTAGAGAACAAAATCATAGCAAAATCAAATTCAATTACAATATGTATCAAATTCAATTACAATATTCTTCTTGTTTTGATGTAATCCGGATTACATCGATTACATCAAAACAAGAAGAATATGTAATCACAGTATTTTTTAAACTGGCTAGTGGTTCTAACACATATTTTGCCTTAAATGTTATAACAGAAATAAAAGATAAACTTGCTATAAATTCAAAATAAATTAATTTTCGCGATACATTAATGATACCATCAATTAATTTCATACAATATGTGGTATTACTGTTAAAAAATATAACTTCCATTATTGAGTTAAGATTGGGTTATGTGGCAGAAACAAATGCCAAGTGGCATAAAAAGAATGAGACCTCTAAAGCAAATGCAACATAACCTTTGCCCTTTTTATTTTTACGTTCTATGCATATTCTCAACTTCTTATTCATTTATAGTAAAAAAACACTCATTCAAACTCCTCTCTTCTTCTTTATTTCTCTGCCCTTATTTCTAGGTTTTGCTCTCATCACTTCATTAGTTTGCTTTCATTTGTCCTCATGGCTCCTTCTTGGATAGAAATGGCCTCTAGACTTGTTGTGACTAGATTCTTGGATTCATATATCTCTACTGGATGTTTAACGTGATTTCTCTTCCAAGATTGTTTTTTTTTTTTATTTTTAGTGAATACACAAGTTCAACATGTCATCAATGTATATGCATGCTTTTAATGTACTCTACACGTATTGGGGAGGTATTCAATATTTTGTGCCTTGAGGTGTTACAGTTTATCAGAGGAAGGAGGAACAATGTTAACCTTTGACGAGCATGGACATGGGAATGGGAGCACATTGAAAAGTGTTATCAGGGTTCACAATCCTCAATTCCATTGGAAGGTATTTACTTTGGATTAAATGTTGAACTATCAATGGCTGGTCATATTATGGGTTTCCAATTTATAAATATGTATGCCTTTTCTTGTCCAGAAAACAAAATTACTAAAGTTTTGGTTTCAATAAGAAAATCCTAATATGATTTGTTACATTTCTGGTTATGACACAAGCTAATTTAGGACTTGCAGAGGCATATATCAACAGATACTTTTCATTTGATGATCATGAAGAAGGCCTTTTGAACTTGGTTTTGGTAGGTCAACTGATCTCTTGATTAAGCAATGATGTTACTTTTCTTGGTGAACAAGGTATTTTCAAGGGTCCTCAATTAAATAGTACTTCCTAATTTTTAATGTAGCTTCTCATAGCCAACAGAGATTCTCCCAACTCAAACTCAAAGAACAAGTACGCTGCATTTGGAAGATATTGAATTTTACACTGAAGTTATTATTTCTGACACTATGGATCTAACTTTCTGCTTTTGATGGCTTTAGGGGTTGGTGGACACCAGTTTTACTCACATCTTGCATAGCATCTGCAAAGTTCTACATTAAGCATGTTTTAAGGAAAAATACTCTTACACAGGCTCGTAGGAACATCTCTAGGCACTATGATCTGGTATAAGATTAATGATTTCTCGTTTTAAGTGTTTCCAAGCACAAATTCGTAATATATAAGTCATTCAGGAAAAAAAAAAGAGAAAACAATGATGATATGTTAATTACACTCTTACAAAGCCCCTTCTGTATTGATCTTAAGTCTTCTTTTCCATCTATCATATATGGGTGTGTATACATGTGTGTGTGTGTGTCTATATATATATATATATATATATATATATATATATAGGGTAATGGACCTAATCTGCCCCTTAAGTAACCACCAAGGAGCGCTGAGCACCCTGAACTAACAACAGGCTCATATCTGGACTCCAAGTAACCAAGGTGTTTGAAAACTACCTCAGTTGGACGGTCAACAACGTTTGACCGTTACTATGCCTATGTGGCTACCACGCGAGCACCTGCTTGCCACGTGTGTATTTTAAATGGACTTAATCTACCCTACAAGTAACCACCCAGGAGCATTGAGCACCTTGAACTAACAACAAGCCCATATCTGCACTCAAAGTAACCAATGTGTTTAAAAACTACTCTGAGTGGACGACAATGACGTTTGACCGTTACTATGCCTATGTGGCCACTACGTGAAGGCCTTGTTTGTCACCCGGCGCCTTGCCATCGCCACGTAAGATATGTTCATGTAGGTCCCACCTATAATAATAAACAATTTCTCTCTCCCTCTTCATCACCATCACCACATCTCCCCAACACCCACCATCCCCACCCACACCACCCCCTCAAACGTGGCAAGCAGAGGTGGCGTGGGTGGGGGCTGTGGAGGTGAGGCAGTGGGCGGCCGAGGAGGTGAGTGGGTGGCGTGGGTGGAAGTGGTGGGTGTTGAGGGGTTGTGGTGATGGTGATAAAGAGGGAGAGAGAAATTGTTTATTATTATAGGTGGGACCCACATGAACATATCTTACGTGGCGATGACAAGGCGCCAGGTGACAAACAAGGCTTTCACGTGGCGGCCACATAGGCATAGTAACAGTTAAACCTCATTGACCGTCCACCCGAGGTAGTTTTTAAACACATTGGTTACTTTAAGTCCAGATACGGGCCTGTTGTTAGTTCAGGGTGTTCAGTGCTCTTGGGTGGTTACTTGGAGGGCAGATTAGGTCCATTTAAAATACACACGTGGCAAGTAGAGGTGGCAAAACAAGTTCTCGCGTGGCAGCCACTTAGGTATAGTAACGGTCAAACGTTGTTGACCGTCCAACCGGGGTAGTTTTTAAACATCTTGGTTACTTGGAGTCCAGATACGAGCCTGTTGTTAGATCAGGGTGTTCAGCGCTCCTTGGTGGTTACTTGAGGGGCAGATTAGGTCCATTACCCTTGATTTTATTTGTATTTTATATTGATTGCTATTTTGAGTATGAACTAATCATAAGCAGATAAATCATAGCTATAATGAGTGCATAGAGCTCTACAATCAAACGATAGAGTCTATTGAAAATTGAAAGGCTAGCTAGCTTATGAGGGGACAACCGGTGTGAAGGACAGAAGATGGAGGTGCCCCCTCTGCCTAGTTACTCAAGAGGAGCAAGAAGTCAATGACAAAGAGGTATATGAATTTGATTCTGACTCTGAAATCAAAAGTTCTGATTTGCAAGATGCTCACAATGAATTACTAGATGAGTTTTCAAAACTTACAAACGAAGTTATATTTTTAAGGAAGCAAAACTTGAAAAATCTGTTTCTCTTCCTATATTAAACAACGAGTCAGTAACAGTCAATGAGTATCAATCGATCACTCAAGATAGGTCATCGATCACTATCCTTATAAAGTGTTTAAACTCCAAAGAATTATCTTTTGATAATATAAAATTTTCCAATCTTTTAAAAGAGGCTTCTAAAGGATCTGGAATTTTGAATGCTGATCAGAAAAGTCAAAAGGTCATTAGAAATAAATGAGATAGATTACATGGCTAAGAATTCAAAAGTCAAGACGAATAACGAAGTTAAATCTTTATTAGATTTCATTAGAAAATCTTATGAGTTTTTTTCACCCCACTGTAATTACTGCAATAGAAAACAACATATTTATTCCACATGCATTCATAGAAAACATGTTTTTAATGTATAGCATAAATGGGTTCAAAAAGAAACATACGTGTCCAAGGTCTCATAAGACCAATTGCACAAAGTGAAACCCTTATGATCTAAGAAAATTTGGGTACCAAAATCAATTTGAGTTTGTGTATGTAATTCCCAAGCATACAAAGGAAGAAAATGATATATTAATAAAGGATGCTTAAGGAGGATGTAGGATGACAGAACAAATTTAGATGGAAACATATCCAATATGTCATCTAAGTTCCTTGGATCAAGTACCACACACGGAAAGGTAAGTATATTGGTTAGGATGATCCAAAGGCTGATAGGTATTTCAATTGACATGCTAAAATGTGATACCTATATTCTTTCTTCACAAGGAGTAGTTAGAAATTATCTCTCACTTTATTCCCTTTTCGTCTTTCACTTATTTCTTCTGTGAGGATTTTTTTTTATAAGTTGGGTTCTCTAAAGAAAAACACTTTTACTAATTAGCACGAACTGCTCCAAATTCCTTCTTTCTTCTGAAAAACTTGACAAAACAAATTCATAGCATATTTACAAATCTTGTACACACTCCTAATTTAAAGAAAAATGGGTCCTCTCAGTCGCAATTCTAGTACACCAAAAATACAGAGGTTATGAATACATAATCATTGGCTAGAGAAGTTCAATATCACAATTCACAAGAACAGTAGACTTGAAATTTAACTGCTTCTAAGATAGAGTTTTTCTATTGAAAGATTCCACCGTTAAGTTGGCAGTGAAAGCAGGAATTGAATTCATCTTCCGAACAAATATCTCAACCTGGCCATGAGAAGTCACCAAGCATGACTTTAATAAACATACACAAATAAAAAATTGCTAGTATGATTACTTTTTCTGAATCAAGTCTTTTACCATTTATGAAAGAGGGGTCTGTCATTGAGAATATTGATATTTATGTCTGTATATACATATATATTTAGAAAAAGAAAAAGAAATAAAGAAAGAAATCATATTTATATATTATTATGATTGTAAGTCATGATACAACGACGGATAGAGTTCCTCTGCTGCTGGAAAATAGCAACAGACGTGGATGCCGTTGTTTCATAATATGGGCCCTTTTAGATTTTTAATTTCGAATAATGCATGCAGAATACAGAGTACATTATTCTCAAGGGGCAGCTGTCAAAAAACGATCATTTATGATGAAAATAAAATCTATTTGAAAATCTGGACCAACCGGATCTACTCTAGATGGTCCAGATCTACAAGCAAAGGTGCTGTTATTTTCTGAGCTCAAAAATCAGAACTAAACAAGGACATCATAACGCTTACAAAAATCAAAACCAAGACAAAAATCCTGATTTGACTTGTTTCTTCCTACTTGGGAAGTTCTGATGCAGAAACATGAGACCAAGTAACTACTAAGGCTTAAACAAACTTACTCATGCACAAGATTAGTTAAAGTAAGAAAGGAACCTAATCAGTGTAAAGTGTAGAAATACGTTATCAAAATATCAGAGCCCCCCTTACCTGACGGGATATTTCAGTCTGTGATGTGTAATTGTTCGCCTGTTACATTGACAAAAACACACAAGTCATGCTACAAATTTGACAAGATTCGAAAGATAGTCAATCCTCACAGGATCATTGTAAATCATCCCATACTTTTATATATAATTACATGAATCATACAAAAATAAAAGTCATGCTATAAAATATTCCAATGACGTAATTCCAATAATTTAATTCAGAACTTAATCCAAAATTAATATGATTTACCAAAATGTTAGTATTCCCTGATTCATATTCAAATTCAAGTTTCTCTTCATCACTTTGAGCATAAATTGATTGAAGGGTAAAATGAGTCACTGGGATCCCATTTGACCGCTGTTGTTCATCCATCACAATCTGCCAACATTTTTTAGTGGAAAAAATCTCATTAGAAGGAGAGACGGATAAAACTGGGCGGGGTATCAGTTATCTCCTAAAGAAAAACTAAGAAAATTAAAATCCAAGACCTTGTAACCAAAAAGTTCACAGCACGCCCTCCTGAAAACAGAAATTCGGTCTGCAAACACTGTTTTGTATCTGTTGATGATTCAGTATTTCAGCTACACCAGAAACATTTTGAATTTTCAAATCTACAAACTCTGGAAGGTACAAAATAGAAACTTAACAAACACTAACCTTTCTTCTCGCTTCTCAAGAGTAGCAATCTGTTCTTTCAATTGTGTTATCTTATCTGATATGTAGTTATCTACTAATTTTCCAGCTTCACCTGAACAATAAATAATTATAAAGCAAATGAATAGATTGAAAAATAGGAGTATCACTTAACTGTTAATACGGCCATAATCCAATATAAAGTACATATGAAACACTCATTTCATCAAGAAACTTATCATCACAAATGGTCTGTCTGAAAGGATAAAGACACACCACTGGAACAAATCACTTTATAATTCTGTTTATTTTTCATAGTTTTAATTATACAATCATCACAGTAGTCTACTTAGCAGAGGTCCTCCAACATACTTGAAACCATGCTTAGAGTTTCAGATGATATTGGTGCTAAAATTCCTTGATTTATATATATATCTTATGATAAAACTTTAAATTCCAAACCACATCAAACACCTTTTTAACTGCCTCCAGTCTTTAATACAAGAATTAGTATAATTATTTATTATATTTCTGTTGACTAATTAAAGAAGATTAAGTAAATTATTTTAAAGTATTATATTTATCATTTTTCTTTAAACTAATTTTACTAACTTATAAACTATGCAATCTAATAACACATAAATATTGCAAAAAGATCATGTATCACATGTTACAATAAAATAATCTTGATGACTTCTTTAATCTCCCCAAATTAGTTCAGTAAGTATTATATTGAAGATGATTTAGTATTTTGATGCGGTTTAAAAATGATGATTATATTACTATGAGTGCCTTTTTCATGAGATTGATTTTCACATATGTTAGTCATTATGAAATAATGAATTGGGATGTTAAATTTATTAGATTATGCACCCTATTTCCAAGAAGTTCAATAACATTTAAACTGCAGCACTTCATATTTCTTCAATATCATATACAAACAGAATCTGATTAGTACCAACTAGACGAGCAAAAGGATCAAATGAAAAGAGCGTATATCAAAACATGTGCGCATGGGAGCAGAACACCAATATAATGTCAAAAACATTCCCCATCAAATGCTGTCTAAAAAAAAATCTATTTAATGTATAAATCACTATATTCGCTCTTGGACCTGAAAAAAAGATATGGGGGATTACATAGAGATTCCAAATAAGAATATTAGTTACATTTATGCCTTAGCCACTTGTATCTAGAGAAGTTTGGCATGTAAATTGTTTGGCCAAAGTGTGTAAATAGTGAAGTTTGACATGTAAATCAGACTGAGAAAATAGATAACTTCCTTAGTTGGGACATGTTTGTGATTATCACAAAAAAATATTTTAGGGTCTATCATTAAAATATTTTTACCTGATTGACACTCCAATTCTTCAACAGCTTTTAACTTCTCTTTCGTCTTTTGCAGTTCATTTTGTAATGCTTCTATGGTTTGTTTGGCCTCATTATCCACAGTAAGTGTATTCACCATTCGAAGAACTTTCGTATTTGCAGCAGAAAAATCACCATGACCCAACTATGGAAGGAAAGCACAATGCAAATCATGAAACAGTAGGATAAATACCATAATAAAATTTGGGAAACATCATAAAAATATCTGTGTAACAGCTATGCAGAGAAAACAAATTTAGTGAGTTCCAAAACATTATAGGAAGCAATGATATGTGACAGCATGATTAGTATTCAACATTTGCCCATACTTCACAAAGAAATAAGCTTCATTTTCCCAACAACTAAATGTAGCCATACCAAGAATCTCCCTTATACAAGTTGCATGTGTTAAAATATTCTCTCTTCCACTGATATTAGTAACAGCATAAAGTCCCAATAAACGCCACAACCTTAAATGAAGCTCCAGTTTGATAAGTGAAAAAACTCTCTTCATCATAACCCATCTATGGGTGAACAAATGACAAGAATATGAAAAGACATACAATAAATATGATCTTAAAGCATCCAAAAATATCAAGGTTATCAAATTGGGATATGAATCGCGAATAAGAGAACTTATTTTTGGAACCATGTAGTGCCGAAAATTGGGAAATGTATCACTTGGCCACAAAGGATGCGAAGAAGGGAGTGAGGAATGTACTAATACATATGAAGGGTTTTATAAGGAGTTAGGGACAAAGTTCGGGGACCAAAAGATTCAAAAGATAGTGTTGACAAATTTGGATCAAGTAAGATGTATAAAAACTGAAATTGATAATGTTTTAGCCACTGATGAAGATATTAATAATAAATGAGAATAGTATACTTCTATAAGTTAATCAAAGATGGGAGTGAAAGTTCCAGTTGTGAGTCGGAGGACTTGACCATTAGTGAATGCGAGCTTAATAGGTCGTTTCATCATAGAATTAGCGTTTCAGAGGTTAGAGAAGCTCTTAAAAGAATGGAGAATGGTAAATCTCTTGGACCAGATGGTATACCAATTGAAATTTGGAAATGTTTATATATGCAATGCAATTTCGTAAACAGTCAATTTAGAGGTGATTTGGATGTTAAACTAGGAGATCAAATAGTTCCTAAAGTGATGAAGTCTCAATTATACAATAAAATGGTGAAATTGATGACGATGTCAATCAAAGAAAGTATGATGATGTAAGGAAAGCTACCGAGGTTCAGTGTGATAGAAAAGTACTGCATAAGATAAAAGGACAGTTTTACCTCACTGCTATAAAATCATTGTATTATATGGTAGTTAATGTCGGGTTGCGAACGTACAACAAATTTTTATCCTACAACTTAGGGTTGGCTACATGGATCATACGACACCATTGTACTCTGTCATTCACCAACCCTTTGAGTAAATTATTCACCAACACGTCAAGTTCTTTAAGTTCCCCAAGAATTCGTCTTGATCTCCACCTTCCTCTTTTAATTGGTCTCCTAATTGTTTGGTCCACTCTCCTCACCGGCGCGTCTATTGGTCTTATTTGGACATGTCCAAACCATGTCAAACGATTTTAGAAGTAATGGGACCCACTTCAACCCGTTCTCGTATATGGTCATTCTGAATCTTCCTTTCTTGTATGACCACATATCCATCTCAGCATCCTCATTTCAGCTACCCCAATTTTATGTTCATTTTGTTCTTTCACATAAACATAAGATAAAGGTTGCTAAAATGAGGATGCTAAGACGAATGTGTGGTCAAATAAGAAAGGATAAGATTCATAATGATCATATACGAGAATGGGTTAGAGTGTCTACCAATATTGAGAAAATGATAGAAAATCGTTTGAGGTGGTTTAGACAAGTCCAAAGAAGGCCAATAGATGTGTTAGTGAGGAAGTTGGATCAAAAAACTTAAGAGTCCAATTAAAAGAGGAATAGCGACCAATGCAAATACTTGGTGAACTCAATATGAGATCTGTTGGTGAATAATATACCCAAATAATTGGTGAATGATAAGGGGCAATGTACCTATTTTAGCCTTCAATTAACCACCCTGGATTGAGCAACCTAAATTAACACCGGATACAACTTTACCGTTGAAGTAACTAAAATGGTCCAATTTTCACATCTGGCGAATGTGATGTTGACACGTGGACGACACGTGTTAACATTACATTCGCCAGAGGGTAAAATAGGACCACTTTGGTTACTTTAAGGGTAAACTTGTACTCGGTGTTAATTTAGGGTGCCCAATGGTGTAGGGTGGTTACTTGAACGGAAAAATAGGGTCATTACCCAACGATAAAGCACAATGACATCGTATAATCCATGTAACTGACCCAACATAATTGGACAAGACCTTTTTGTTGTTTGAATCAAGGAATATCTACTATACATGATAAATTATAAAGGATGACATAAATCTATTTTTCCAATAAAATAGGGTATAAACAATGTCAGGCCGATGACACCTTATTTGTTAAATGTTGTGGTGAAAAACTAACTGCTCTTATTATCTATGTTGATGGTATTAACAGGCAATGGTGAAGAAGAACTTGCAAATGTAAAAGTACCAGACACTTGTTGGGAAACTCATTTATCTATCAGATACAAGACCAGATATTCTACCATGTTAGTGTCGTGAGCCAATTCTCAAGCAAACCTTAAGAACAAATGACAGCGGTCTACAAGTTTCTATGGACAAGGTTTGTGATGTAAAACGAGTTTGAAATGTTGATATGTGCTGGGATTTAGTGGTGGGCAGATTAGGGTTTATGAGGGAAATGAGAGAATAGAACTTGGAAGGGGGGAATAGAAGAGAAGTGGAGGGGGAAACCAGAATAATCAGAGGAGGGGGAACAGAATCAGAAATGGGAGGGGGAAGTGAAGAACCCTAGAGTGGGGAGGAGAGAAATAACACAACTCACATTTTTAATTCATTCATCAAGACTACCAATACAATAAGCAAAGTGCCCTATTTATAGACCAAGACTAGGGGCACTTTGGTCTTACAAAGAAACATCTAGAAAGACCATGACACTTACCCTTAGGAAATATCTAGAATGACAACTAGGACACTTAAAGGAAACATCTAGTATAACCAAGACTCTTATTTAAGAAATATCTAGAATGACAATTAGGACACTAGTAATTAAAACAACTTAAACATTGACTAATAAAATATAAAAGGCTAAATAGATTATCTTCTCATATTCCATCATTCTCCCCTGCTTGGTGAACTCGGCTCCTGACGAGTTAAAATGAAAGCACATAATTTAGGGAGTGAATGATAGAACTTCGACTTGGCACTTCAATCTGGAAATCCATGCAAGCAAACAAGGTAGCTCAAAATGTGTTTCTGCAAGGAGTGAGCCTTCTGATCTTGTTGATTTGGAAAACCTTTCCAATGCACTAGGTAGATGTAGAAGTTATCTTCAAATAGAACAATATGTCCTTCCTTAGCCACAACAACCTTAGCATACTGTGTAGCATGAATATGATGGCCTTGAGACATAGCATGGCAATATGTTGGACAAATCTGATAGTTTGTAACTTCTGATTCAGCATTATTTCCATCATATTTTGTAGAAATCTCTTCTAGTTTATTCTCCTCTTGCCCCTTAATAACGTGATCATCACCGTTGTGAACTTTCTTTGCCTCTTCTAAGCTTCCATTCTCAATAGAATATTCATCTTCAAAACCAACTACTTTGCAGATGGGTGGTTTGTTCTCTTGAGTTGCCAAAATATCATGCTTCTCTACTGTCTTTGGGAAAGTTGTCCCACCTGATTCTTTTTCATCCATAGGATTAGATCCTTTGTTGGTTGTAAGGCCAATTTGAAGAGAAGCCATTGAAGCATCTTGTGAATGTTTCCTTTCAGCCTTTTCTTGATTCCATTTTTGTAGAATGTGGTCTAGTATTGCATTGACTTGTTCCTCCCATGAATCATCTTTGAGTTGCTCATAAACTCCATCATGTTGGTAATAATTGGCATAAGCATTCTGGTGTTGATTCACATATCCACCTTGATGAAGATTAGCATGCTCCTCATATGTATAATGTTGATAAAGAGGTTTGCCATAGAATTGACTCTTATGATAAGCTGGGGCATATTTCTCTTTCAACTTCTCTTTCATATCATCCCATTTCATGATTGGTGGTTTACCCAATCGTTCCATGTTTCTTTCTACAGCATGCCAATACTTTCTTGCAGACCCTACAAGCTTCAATTTTGTGAATCGGACTTTCACAACATCACTCATGTTATACCACTTAAAGAAATCTTCCATTCTTGCTATCCAATTTAGGAAACTACTAGGCTCATTTCTTCCATCAAATTCTGGAGCTTCCTTAGGCTTCATTCTAATATTGTTTTGACCACATCTATAGGTTGGTTCATATTGACTATATAATCCTAGGACATGGTCATGCCAAGAGTCATCTATATCCTCAAACTGATCAAAACACATCGATTTATGAGAGGGTAAATGAGCAGGCTTATGCATATTGATGTCATGAGAGTAACCAATTCTATAGGAGGAAACCCTAGGTTGATCATCATAAACAGGGAATTCATAGTTATAATTTGGCTTGGTTTTAATCTTAGGCCTCTCAAGAAAACCTTCAACTAAACTTCTGCTTTGTTGCCTCTTTGTACTTCCAAACATGACTTCAAAAGAAAACACTAGAAACTTCTTTTTTTTCCTCAAAAAGAGCTCGTGCTTGATGATTAATGCGTCTAGAACTGGCTGGGATGAAGAGACACTTCACAACAGGTCGGAAAATGCGGCCAAAGCAAGATCTTGAAGTTTCAGAACGGCGGCACGTGGAGGAGGGCGGCGGCGCGTGGGGCACGTGAAGCCCACGCGCAGGTGCAGCGGCGGCGCGTGGAGGCGCGTGCGAGGTCGGTGGGCAGTGGAATTTTGTGGGTTGGCCGGGAATTGCAAGGCGAAGCTGATGGTGGTGGTGGTTTGGTGTTTAGAGGTCGGGATGTGTGTGCTTCGACGGGTCAGACGCGAAACAGAGTATGTAGGTTTTTTTTAAGTTGGTGTTTTAGGGTTTGTCGGCGGCGGAAACATCCTAAGAGCGTAGTAACCAAAGCTCTGATACCAAACTGATGTAAAACGAGTTTGAAATGTTGATATGTGCTGGGATTTAGTGGTGGGCAGATTAGGGTTTATGAGGGAAATGACAGAATAGAACTTGGAGGGGGGAATAGAAGAGAAGTGGAGGGGGAAACCAGAATAATCAGAGGAGGGGGAACAGAATCAGAAATGGGAGGGGGAAGTGAAGAACCCTAGAGAGGGGAGGAGAGAAATAACACAACTCACATTTTTAATTCATTCATCAAGACTACCAATACAATAAGCAAAGTGCCCTATTTATAGACCAAGACTAGGGGCACTTTGGTCTTACAAAGAAACATCTAGAAAGACCATGACACTTACCCTTAGGAAATATCTAGAATGACAACTAGGACACTTAAAGGAAACATCTAGTATAACCAAGACTCTTACTTAAGAAATATCTAGAATGACAACTAGGACACTAGTAATTAAAACAACTTAAACATTGACTAATAAAATATAAAAGGCTAAATAGATTATCTTCTCATATTCCATCAGTTTGTTATTTGGAAAATGTGATTCTAGAAGAATTGAGCTATTTACAGATGCTGAATGGGCAAGATCAAAGAAAGACAGACAGTCAACCACTGGGCACTGCTCCTATGTATGGGACAACTTAGTTACTTGGAGAAATAAGAAACAACCAGTAGTCTCAAGGAGCTTAGCAGAATCAGAATATAGAGCTCTATCCTTAGGCATTTGTGAATGGATATGGCTTGTGAGACTGCTGAAAGAATTACATATTTGAATCAAGGCTTCAATACAGGTTTGGCGCGAAAACATATCAGCTGCAAAAATTGCCCACAATCCTATCCATCATGATCACACAAAGCATGTGGAAATGGATCATCATTTTATTAGAGAAAAAGTGGATAATAAAGTGATCGACTTGGTATACGTTCCCTCCAAAAATCATAATGCAGATGTGATGACAAAATCCCTAACCGAAGGCAAGTTCGAACACTTCAAAAACAAGCTTGGAATGATTAACATCTATTTGCCAATTTGAGGAGTGTGGAAAGTGGGCCTACTAATCCAAGGCCTAACTGTTGTCACTTAACCTAATTCTTTATAGCCGTCAGTTAACCTAATTTTCTATAATAATTTAGGTTAAACAGAATCTCCTAGGATCAATCTGATTTCATTAGGAGTATCTCTTGTAACGGGAAGATATCTCTATTTCATATTTGTAAGAGGATTTCTAGGGATATGATTTGATATACATTAATTAGGTTAGTTTGTTTCTTCTATATATTATGTAACAAAGTCAGATCAATATATGGTGAATTATAAAAAGAGGTCAACTAAGTTCTAGTCCCCACTTGGTGAGGGTGCTGGGGAAGTAAATCATTTAGAAAATTACAATCTGCTACATTGTAATATACCTTTGCCTCTAACAGAGCAATCTCTGAACGAAGCCGATCACTTTCCCTCTCCAATGACTTTATTCTTCTAGCTTCACTATTTAACTTCTCATTAAGCAACTCTATTTCCCCATGCTGCCGATTATTAACAGCTCTCTGTTCTTGTAAGGCAGTTTCTAGTTCCTTCAGACAGCCAACTCTTTTGACAAGAGAGGACTCAAGATCCTGTGTTCTAAAAAAAGTCAAACAAATGGAAATCGAAAAAATAATATTAACAATGGTAACCAAAAAAGGGATGAAAAGCAACCTGAACTTGACTAGTAGAACTTGCTAATACATCCTCAGTTTTCTCACTCTTCAAACTGGAAGCCTTTCTTAATGTATCTCTTTCCTCAGTAATAATAGCAAGCTGCAGTTGACAGTAAATATCATATAAAAGCATGCAAATAATATTGTTGACAGACCATAGACAAGATTTCCGAGCAGAAGAAATGCAGCTCCAACCAAAATAAAAACACAAAGCAAGAAATTTCTACCTTTTCAACAACTGCCAAATACGAAATGTCACACAAAAACATACAGACCATTTCAACATGAGTTGATTTTTCTCAGCTTCAAATTTAATTCATACCAACATAAAAAACATAAAGAGCGAAAAAAATTAGATTCCATGATTAGATATTTAGAGGTATTTAAGATTTAATGATTTTCTGATTTAGGTTGCAATTGGAAAATAAAATCTAGGCAGCTTGTAATGTAACAAACAGCGAGATCAATAAATAGTCAAGTCTGGAAGTTTCAACACACTATGAAGTCTCTTAACGGCATTATATTTCATTTCATAGAATTTTGTTCAATTTAATTGGTATTCTAATTCTAGATAAATAGAATATATGTTCTTTTATGTCGATTTAGTATTCTATAAATTTATTCGGCAATTAGCAATTTAATATGGTGTCACTGTTATTTTGTTAAGCCAATGGCATGAGGGGCTCAATGCAGGTCACTAATTCCTACTTAGGATGCCTGTTAGCATGTTTTATCTAAATCATCCTCCTTCTGCTGGCATCGAAATCCTAGACGCGCCCAAAGTCTTAAACAAAACCTTTTTTCTGCCCACATATAACTGTAATTTCCAAATTCTATTCTTTGCTTTCACCAAAACATTTAAACCATTTCACCCATGCATCTATGGACCTTGTCATACTGTCTCACATTATTATTGCTTCAATATTCTAATATTCACATTTTCTAGAGCAGCATTATTATCATGTAAAAGATAATAAAAATAAGGATTCTGATGGCACTCAAGCCAAAATATATTGATATTAATGGAAAAACAAGTAACTCAACGGAGTATGATCTAATGGAAGATGAAGATACAAAGGAAAATAAAAAAGAAACAATGCAATATCCCTAAAGCTATGCCCTAGGAATGTATTTGAGAGACATCACCAACTCTCCCAATTCTCACTAAAACTCTTCATACGTTCTCTTTAAAATAGTGTCTTTCTTATATAGGCATTTTCTCTCCCTAATTGTCTCTTACAAATTACCCTAATACCCTTGTTCACTCAACATACACATGCTCACACATGACTCACGCCCACACTACTCTAATTTTATTTTCCTATTTTATTCTCCTAACCATTTCCATCAGATTTTAACCACTTCAGCTCACAAAATACATAAATTTCATAATTGACAATAAAACCGATACGATAAGACATATAAAGAATGAATTTAGCAATTATGATAATGCAATATGCACTGTTCAATCAAACACTGACCGTTAATTCAATCTGTTTAATCTCTGATTTCAATGATGCTACCCTCTCTTTGGCCATCGCAGCCTCAGTTTCAGCGTTTTGCTTACCAATCTGTGCAGCATCCAGTGCCACCTCCAGTTGTTTCAAGCGGGCATTTCCTTCACCCTCCTTCCTTGTGATATCTATGATCTCTCTGCATTAAAAAGTATCACAGTAAAAAATACTGTGCATTTGCTTAATACCTAAATCGAAAAATCAATCTCATCAAAGAGCTACTGCCCAGGTCATGCAGACATCCAGCATATAGACATAGTGTTCATGCCAACTTTAGCAGGTGTTGCAAATTATCTCACAGACTAACAATAATAAACCTTAGGGATCAACATACATGACCAATTTTAGTTTAACTAATCTTTGTGCTAAGGCTATGTTGTTGTGATTTTTATTTTCTTTGGGATAAAAACATGAATTGCCAGGGTGTGCATGTTAAGATTGATATCTTGTAATGCAGAAATTAAGAAAAGGGATAGAAGAAAGAAATACGATCCAAGACAAGGAATATAGAAAAGAGGGTCAAAGGAAGAAAAAGGGTTTAGAGAAGAAGACACGGCCATCAGCCGTCAAGACACAAAACTCAATTCATCATTCAAACTCTAGAATCTGAAATATGCAAACCTAATGACATGTTATATAGTCCCTGACCTAATTATTATTGAGCCTCACTTAACCTAATTTTGAGACGATGAACCAAAAGTTGGTAGACACAAAAATCCAACTGTAGTACTAGCATGTTTGACTACAAAATATTTTTTTTATAAACACATAATCAGTAATATTGACAGTGCTCTCATCAGCTCCAAAAGAAAACTATCAATATAAATAGTCATGCATAAGAAACTTTAACTTTTCTCGTACTTCTGTAAAGCAGCAAACTTCAGAGGTACATCCTCAATACATGAGACACCAGGAATGCCCTCAATCATCAATTTCCATGCTGACAATTGATTTTCTAATTTCTCCTTACTTAGCTCAACTTCCTGTAATTTATATAGTTCTGATTCTGCCCTTTCTTTACGGTTTTTTTCCTCCAAGAGTTTCTCCTTCAAAAGTTTATAGTCCTCAAAACATGATTTTAGCTTTCTTGCTTCCATTACTTCAGATTCCTAAAAAATAAACAGGGCACGGTTTAGACTTCAGAATTCAGATTACTACAGGTGTGAGCAATTACAGTGAGCTACAGCATTTACTTAGCAAACTGGTTTGTATATTATCCATCATCAGTATCAGTATTTCAGAAATAAAAATAACTTCATATAAATGGAACTGAAGGAAAGAATGCCAAGAAGATCCATAACTTTCAGGAATGACAATATGCATGTATATTGCATATCATTATGTAATATCCAAATCACATTTTAGTCCATTCAAATGCTAGAGATTTCATAATACCTATCACACAATTTTTAAAACAACCAACAAGAAGATTGTAATTTGCATGACCAGAATCTATGCAATGGTCAGAACTGCACCAGTACGCAGATTATACAATCAGAGCCTCATCAGAACTTCAAGTTTTAAAGGGAAGGCGATAAGAGTGCTATTTAGCTGGCACACAGTGCTTACTCTCCTCTGTGAAAGATTTTGTTGCACTCCTCGTAACTCCTCTACGGTGCAGATAGCTTTGGTACATATATAAAAGTAATGTTTTACATGCTAGTATTCACCAAAACTAGCCCTTGGTATGGTTCATGATAGCCTTGTATTAAAAAACTCAGAGCTACATCAAATTCTGAGTTAAAGGGTGGAGGTAACAATTATCACAACTCATGTGAATAATAATGCGAACTCCACTGTTAAAATCAGCCCAATTGTATGAGTTTCTCTTGTAATTGTTCCATGCATTAATGTATGGTTATACAACTTTACAACAATTAAAAAAGGAAACAACACATGAAATGGGATCCAACATACAAAGTTCCGGAGTTCCTCCTGCAGATGTTTAATCAATGGATCATTATTTGATGAATTGGCTTCTTGAAAAGTCAAGGTTGATAGCTTTTTCTCAGCTTCACTCTTCTGCAGCAAGCACTGGAACATAAAACATCAAGTCATACCATTATAACTCCATTGGAAATTGAAATATACCTCATAGAAGATACATGAACAAAAACCAACATAATTATCAGCCAGAAAATCCTTCATTTACCTTTCAGAGGCCCAACACAAAATACTATTTAGCATTGTTGAGTAAGTAAAGCATAGTTTGCAGGAAATACTACTAAAAGGGTGATGAAAGCCAGGATGCAATAAAATAGATTTCCAAACCTCATCAAATTGCTTCTTAAGGTGAGCCAGCTGGTCTCTAAGAAGTTCTGCTTCTTTCTCAGCATTATTAGCTCTGCATTCCATTCGTTCCAGCTGCAACGAAGAACTTAAGTAACCAACTGTCGATAGTTGTAAATGGCCAATTCAGCCTTATCTATTGACAGCAAATAAGAACTTACATTTGCAGTTATTCTTGAAATAGAGAGCTTTAAGTCACTTTGCAGTTGAATATGCTCATCATGAAGACGCTTTTTTTCCCTCTCTATGCTCTCTGATAGATGAGCTAGCTTCCTATCTAAAGTGATTGCTTTCTCTTCTGCTGAAGCTGCATGAGACTCTGCTTTCATCCGAAGGTCTGCCTCATTTTGGACCTTTACCTATATTTCATTCAAAGGAGGGGATCACTTGCCAGAACCAGGGAAATAATATGGTTGGACAGTAGTAATAAAGAGAAAACTTTACACATTATGATGTAACCCAAACAGAAGAGCTGATATCCAACCCTGAATGTTAATATTAAATATCAAATATTCTCCTCCTCACAGGAATGGGAGTTGCAATAAAAGAGAAATCAAAATACAAAAGGGAATTGCGCTAAGCAATCTCAAACAAACACAAAAAATGACAAAAAGAGATTATCTTCCTCCGCTCCCAATCTGGCTTTCTTGAGGACAGAATTCTACTCACCTCTTCCAAGAAAAAAGGGAAGATTTAAGACCCAAAAGGCTACAAAAAAGTGATCCTACACCCCCTAGCTACACCTAATCCCCACTCACATACCACTTGTTTTCCCATATAACCATGAACTTGAATATAATTCTCGCAGAAGTTACTCTTTCCTACACAATTTTCATTCCCATAGTATCTGCTATGGGACCCAGAAAAGGATTAGTTAATATTCTCTAAGTCTTCATCTCTATCACACTATCAAAGAATTTAATGTAGTCTGAGGCATTCTCAGTAGTATGAAACCTGATGTCTTCAAAACTCAAAGTCAGATGATGGAAACAACCGTTTTGATTAAGATTAACGAGTAACATTAAATTTTACAACCACCATAAGAATTAGCATCCTCCAGTTCAGCATCAGATGGAATAGAAAAGGAAATGAATAGAATTTCAATTTAAAAAGAGTAAACATGCAAATTTAGTATGCAACAATTGTGTAACAAATTTTCAGTGCAAACATGGTTATTAGTGAAATAAAATTGTGCAAATATATGAAGTCCATTTAACAGCTGTTAGAACCGTCAAAACTTGTCAGTTAACACGTTATTTGGTGAACAGATAAATAAAGTTCACTTGTCAGCTGCCACATCATTGAATGTGAGTGCCTGCAGATTGTGAAGCACACCTGAAGTTCGCTGTTCAACTGTAACTGCTTTCTCAATCTGTCTTGCGAGGTTGAGACCTCATTCAGAAGCTTCTCTTGAAGCGCTTGTTCGCGCCCTTTTGCAGCCGCAAGTTCCTGCTCAGCATATAACAGCTGGTCCAGAAATTTCTTCCTCTCTGACTCTGCATTTCACAAAGAATCAAATGAGAAAAGGTATAAGATGATCTACCTAAAATATTAGATACTCCCACCCTTAATATAAGATCACTTTCCCTAATTTAATTAGATTAAGATTTGTGGGAATTGAGACTAGAAATGAGAGAAAACTTGTATATTCTCATTACTCATAAGAAATGTGTACAAGGAAGAGCTATATTTATAGTCTAGAGTAGTAGACAATATAATAAATGCTAATAATGCCTAATAACAGAAAATAATTACATAATATTCTCACATTAATTACATAATATTCTCACAAGATTATTAGTTATTAGCACATGATATTACCAATTCACCTTACTATATACTCCCTCAGTTAATAAATATAGGATCATTTCTCTAATTTGATTAAATTAAGGATGCTAGTTAAGTTAGTTATTAACACATGATATTACTAATTTATCCTAACCATATATCTTTATTCTCACTCTCCCACTCTTGCTTGTTTATTATAGATAAGCATTATTAAGATTTGTTTGGAAAAAGAGGTTAAGAAAAATTAAAAAAATTGCTTATAATTAGGAACAAATTAAAATCTGAAAATAATCTTATAACTATCAACTGAGGGAGTACATTTATCCCCACTCTTCCTCTCTTGTTTGTTCATTATAGATAAACACTATTGTTATGGTTAATTTGGGAAAAAATTGCAAAAAATTGGAAAGTGTCTTATATTTATACTCCCTCCGTTCCTAAATATAAGATCACTTTAGCAAATTTGGAGAGATTAAGGAAGACATTCCAGTGAGTTAAGATTATATGAAATTTCCAAAATACCCCTCACTTAAGTTTTAAAAATAGCACCTTCTTCAAACCACTATTTTTTTTGGGTGAAGGGAGTATAGGGGTGATTTGAGGAAAACTTGAGTCAAATAAGAAAGTGATCTTATATTTAGGAATGGAGGGAGTACTATTTAGGAATAAATTGAAATTTGAAAGTGATAAACGAGGGAGTATAAGGGAAACATGTATGCAATGCAGCAACAAAAGGTGAAGATGAAAAGACATTTGAGGGAAAATGTACGAACCAACTTTTCCGAAATTATCATTCAAGGCCTCGTACTTAGACTGATATTCACGAGCTTCTTGCTCAGCTTTGCTCAAGGCGTCCACAAAATCAGCTTTAACCTTCGAAACAAAGAAAAAGAAAAAGCCACGATGGAACGAACATTCATTCAACAACTAAGAAGCACAAGCATTAGCGATATCTGAAAGCTTGTTACCATTTGGCGGCACTGATAGGTGCAGAGCATGTGGTCGGAAGCGGGAGGCTCCGGCGGGGACTCCGGCGGATCCTCGTAGATGACGAGATGCTCCTCCGGCGGCCTTGATTCGCCGCGCGACCTCTTCGGCGGAGGAGTTCTCACAATCATCCTTAAGAAGAGAGGCGACTACACACAACACAACACAACACCAGAAGGTAATACTTGTATTTGTAATGTAATGTAATGTAATGGCGCCTATTTCCTTTATTTCAGTGACTTTTTTTTCTTTTCTTTTCTTTGGGAAGCTTTGCTGGACAAGAATCATAAGGGCCCGTTTCGGACACGAATCATAAGGGCCCGTCTCTTCGTTTGTTCGGCTGTGAAATGAAGTTAGGCTCGTTCATTTGTTTTTTTTTTTTTTTTTTTTATAAAAAGACAATTTTATTAAAATTAAAATGATTACAAGCTAAGACGAACTTATATAGCTATATATAGGAGAACCTGTTATTAAAGTACAAGCACAAAAATAAAAAGGATACTGAAGACAATAGACAAACATAATATGATTGGGACCATAAACAACTAAGCTAACCAACTCCATTTGAGGTGGAATCTGCAATGGATGGTAGAAAAGGTTGAAGAAGTGACAGCGAAGAGAGAGAGAGAGTTAAAGCAAATCCATGACCTGTAAGAAGCTCCATAATGTTCATTTGGTTGAACGTGAAAGGAATAGAAAAGAAATGAAAATTTTAAGCTATAGATGTATATATTAAATGACCAATTAATGATTATTTATTAATAAATTTATCATTAAATTAAAAAATAATAATATTCAACAGAATAAATTATTTTAGATAGAATGAAATATATTTAAATTAATGAAAATTTAAAAATATTAAAAAATTTCAGAAAAATTTCCTATATTTTATAATTTCAAATTTAGAATAATACAAAAATAATATCTAATAAAAATGATAAAATTGCATTGTTTTAATAAAAATTCAATTGAGACCGAAAATTGTTTGTAGACTAAAATGATACATTAGAAATTGTTTGGTGGGTAAAATGATCTTTCTCTGTTAGGTTTTGTTTCTAGGCTAGAATGATCTTTAATCCTATTAGAAATTGTCTATATAATTCAAATTTGTACACCTAATAGATGACCTAGACACTCAATTTTTATTTTTTTTTATCCATGATCAAGGTATTCCGCCACTCGATAAGTGAGAGACTAATTCCCCGCTGATTTGTAGGCACCTCAATGGGTGAGACAGCTAGTCTAAGAGATTTAATGTTTCTCCAGACCCAACACCAAGGATCGAACCCCAAACAATTGGTTAAGAGTAAATGAGTCATTTCTACTCAACCACACACCTCAGGTTCACTCAATTTTTATTTTTGACCAAAGAAAAGATATTGAATTTTTAGTCATCCAAATGTTTATAGGTCAAATTGATACATTAGAAATTGCATTATTTCTAATAATTATAATTTCAACAAAATATTAGATATTAAAGAAAATTAATAATCTTTATAATCAAATGTTTAAAATGTTATCAGGTGAGACCATTGTAACTATAACTTCTCTTGGAGTTATATATATATTACAAATTTTCACAATAAAATTTTTAAAATCACTTCTTCGAAGTCTCAACTCTCAACTACAAATTCATTTTGAAGTTTGAAACTTAATTTTAAAAATTGCTTATATAGTAAATTAGTCTCAAATTTCTCAAATTCAAATTTAACTACCCAATCCAAATTTGTCATATGTGTCCTGTACTTATATACTTTTCCATGGATTGTCAAGATTAAATTTGTGATTGATTCATGGGAATATTTGAGTGTGCAAAAAACTTATGATAAAGATCAACAAAAGGGAATGCAACTTTGGAAAATTCTAACAGTAACTCTGATGATGAGGAATGAATCAAGATAACAGTAAATTAGCATTTCAAGCGCTAAATATGGATTCTATAAATCCGGTTCTAAATATAAGATCTAGTTGAATTTTTTAGAAAATCCTATAAAACAAAATAATTTAATTATAAATTGATTTACCTAATTTTTCCCTTAAACTAGTTTATTTGACATATAAACTAATGGATAATCTAAAAATATATTAAATATATCATAATTTAATAACGCATTTCACAATGTTAATCTTTCTAAAAAAATTCAACAAGATCTTATATTTTGAACCGAACGGAGACAATACGAGCCCCGAAAATTTGTAATCACTCACAAAGGAAAAACCTAAAATAATGCCTCAGTGGTCTGGTGAAGGAGCATAATATGATATAGATAGACTCTATCCAACTCCAAAAAAGCCAGACAAAGCCTTTTTGATAAAGCACACTTATAATACAAGCGAGGAAAACTCAATTAATTTAAGAAGGGGAGAGAGAAAATTTAATGACGTTCATCACGACCAAGAAGCCAATTGATCATTGGCTCTAGATTGATCGTTTGACCCAGAAAGTGTAATCTGCCATTGTTAATCCATTTACAGTTTAGCAATGGAGACAAAGCAAACAAGAATAGAGAAGGTAAACATAAGAACTTTTAAATGTGCAAATATACTGAACCCAAGTTAAAATAAATATAGTTGTAATGTACATTCAAGATCAATTGTATGATCAGGGTGTAACATACTGTTACTAATTCCCTAATTAACCTAATATATCCCTTTTAATTCAATTATCTCTTTACTAACTATGATAGAATAAGGATTTTCATAATAATAAATGTCCTATCATAGTTAGAAAAAGAATTTACTAATGGTTAAACATTATCCATGATAGAAAAGAATTTCCTAATATAACCTGAACACTATCATGGATAATTAATAGCTAACCATGTTAAAAAAGATTCACCTAACATGGTTAGAAAAAGAAGTAAACTAATATCAATCATTAATAATCATCTAACTATGATAGAAAAGACTTTTCATATTATTACAAACCTATCATAGTTAGAAAAGTACTTTGCTTATATAATAATTCATAATCAACATCCCTGAGTCTATTTTTTTTCATTTTAATAAGAAAACATGCGGAAGCAGATGCAGGCCTATACAAATTGGCAATATACAACTCTAAATAAATTATATAACCTCTACTACCTAATTCACTTCCCTGATGCTTGCGTCTGTGCATGAATACCTGCAAAAATGTCAGTAATCGTGGGATGAGACAATTTGTCCCAGTAATCACCGCTTAACTCACTATAACAGTGAGATGTGCGGTAGTAAGGGCATCTAAAGGGTACCACAGTTCAAAAATCAATAATACATATATACATATCAAGTCTTTCATTCATCGTTCAGGTTCCCTCCATCAATTCAAATTCATCATCTCTACATTTCACATATCACTCAAATTCCTCAGTCAATTCCACATAACCAAATATCACCTCCTCAGTCTCCAATCTAATGCTACTACCACCACAACTCTCACACTCACCTATAGATGTATTGTGTCATCCCGGGGCATTCAAGCATCTAATCTTCACTATATGATTTGACACTGTGTTCCTCTCCATAATGAGGGAACAATTTCCCTCTCTGGCAATCTCCAGAGAGGGAACCCCAATTCTGTTTTCCATTACAGAACGGGAACGGTTGGACTCTTCAATGTCAAACAACCGTAGGGGCGGTTGGGCTCTTCAATGCCAAACAACCGTAGGTCGCTTCTCTCAATAAGTCGACCTATAAACCCCGATCCAATCAATCCGAAAAGGATCATCAGTACAAATAACTGTCGATTGGCTTATCGACAGTTATCATCGCGCGATGGTACATAAATATATCAGTGTCATGCAATGCTCACCCTACAATTCCATATCCTAGTCACAACTTTAATACTTTTCATCAGCACAACTTTCCATAATCTCAAACCCTACATATGATTACTATCCTCATAACCTCTCAAAGTTACAATCAGAACTATTCTAGCATATGTATCACACTGTCCCACAACAATCATCCACAATACTTCTCCATATCCCTGTCAAAGTACCAAAATTCCAACATATATACACTCACATACACAGTCTATCAATTCCACCAACCAGGATACTACATATAGTAATTAAATTCTTTATACGAAAATAATCGTGTTTGAAAGGCACCCGATAGCCTGTTTTGTATGAAAATAATTTTTCAAAGACAATATATATATAGAGGGTGAGAAAGGATTTTTAAGAAAATCCCAACTAACGTCACCCTCATTGTTATAGCAAGTTTAAGTGTGATTACCTGTCGCCCTTTAACACTCTGTTGTCTTTCCCTTACCATTTATTGTAGACTTTTCTTCAAGTATAATTACCATTATATGCTCCTATAATGACATGATACACAATGATATATTAATATCATTTTCACTCTATAATATTTTTTACGTCTCTCTCTCGTATCTACATTACTACCCATTTTCCCATTCTCAATTCAAGTTCCTTAATCGTTTTAGATTATTGAGTTTGCTACATACACATTCACAAGTTATTGACAGCTTCATACCACTTGAAAATCCACCAACAATAATCCAAACTTAACAACAGTAATGTCACATTATCATTATATGCCAATTCACAGAACATGGTTAATAATGAAGAATTCAAGGGTTTCCTACCAATTACATTTCATTCCCAATTCCAGCCACAATTAAATCACAAGCTAATAACAAGACAACATGATCAATCATAAAAATCAAGAATCACCAATGTCGACAGTTAACCAAGTGAGACTTTCCACTACATTGAATAAAAATCAACTTCAAATACATCAATCATCTTCCTATTCTTTAATCACAAAGAACTAGTTTAACATTTAAGGACTATAAAGAACTACTACCCTAGAAATCTGTTTATCTTAGTAAAGTTGGGCATTCCCAAACTCGTTATAAATGTGCACATATGTGAATCCTTCCAACAATATCTGTTTCAAACCCAATTATATATATATATATATATATATATATATATATATATATATATATATATATATATATATATATATATATATCCATTCTTCTCTTACGTCAGATCATTCATAAGCTATTAAGAATTTTCAACAATTAGCCATAATGCAAGGAAGTAAATGATTCTCAACAAAATTGTAACTTCTAACCAAACTTTATCAACACTATCAGAACAATTATCATCTTCTTTCCCTATAAACTAGCACATTCGATTAAACATTCACAATTCCAACATCAACAATAATTCATATCCATATGATTCAAGGTCGACATAGGATGAGGTAGATAACTAAGCTTACAATTGTAGTACTCATATCCTTAAACACCAACTTGGCAAAAACAAAGGGCAAAGATTCCACATTTAGATTCTAGTAACCCAAAAATGAAAACCTATATCAAACAAGAAAACAACATCCACAACACTGCACAAATGCAATTACAACAGCACCATATTCAATTAAATCATAATCTCTAATAAAATCATATAACCAAGATTTCACATTTTATCTCACATAAAACTTATTATTTTCCTTTCCGTTGTACACCCACCATTTTACCAAACACATTTAACAATCAGCTTTGTCTTGTTCTTATTAAAAATTCCTCTTAAACACCACCATATGTTATCATGCAGTCATTATATATATACTTAATCATGTCAAATCAAACAAAACACCCAAAATAAGAGTGCACAATCTCAGCCAGAATATTCATGACCCAAACAAGCATGCATTAAACATAGGCTAATCCACCGAAAACTAAATACACACGCAGCCACAAATCCCCTCACGAAACCGTTCAAGCATGGATGAACAATAACAGACTATTTGGGGCTTTTTCACCAGTTCATTAAATCAGCAAAATATATAATCAAATCCTCTCCTAAACACTAAAAATTTAAGCTAATGTTTCATTACTCTTCATTTCACAATTCTGAACCCTAAAACAATTTCGGTTAATAGAAAAGAAAACAACAAACAGAATTTCAATTCACACCGAACTTAGCAGATCAAAGCCACAGAACAAGCAATCCATTTATTATAATCTTATCTAAGTTAGTTTAAAGATTAAACCCCAAATCCCAAAATCCAACTCCAAACCTCTCACAAACAGTGGTAATTGCAGACAATAAAAAGGGAACTCACTTAAGCTCAAATCCAACTTGCAGGCTCCAATAAAACTTGCCGTCGCCGGTGAACGGCGGAGGAAGCCGTCGGAGCTTGAAGGAACAGAGGGAGGGATTTCGTTTTGGAAAGGGAGGAAGAGAAAGTGAGGAATCAACTTGAAAGGAATAAAAGAAATGACTTGAAGAACAAAAAAAATGCCAAAACTTACCATTTGGCGTCGCCGGCCGCCGTGGCTTGCCGGAGAACAGGGAAAAACGAAGCTGAGGAGTGAAGAACAGTGGAGAAACCACAAGGATAGTGAGGAAAGGAAGAAAGATGTGATGATGATGCTGATGGTGAGGTGGTCGGCGCCGCCGCGCCATAGGCCCCTGTGCGGCCGTGAAGAAGGATGAAGAAGAAGAGGATTGGGGTTTGAGGGGGGTGGCCGACGGTATAGCATAAAGAAGGAAGGAGGCATCGGGTTTTGGGCGAGATTGAGGGGAGAAATGAGACGAACGGCATCGACGCCGCCATCGCCTGTAGCCGGCGGAGGCTCGTCGGACTCGGAGAGGGAGTACGAAATCGAAGGAGGAGGGTTGGGGGAGCTGTTTGGCGGCTAGGCACGCAGATGAAGAAGGAGAAGGAGGAAGGTTAATTTATAAATAAACTTTAGGGAAAATTACAATTAACTACCCTATTATTTATTCTTAATTATATTTTTAACCCAAAAATTTATATATATTATTGTTTCCATTTCTTTCCTTCATAACATTATCTACTATCCCAAACACTTGTTCATGAAAGTTTCTAACTACAAATAATTATTTTAACTATATTTCCTTAAATTCCAAAAATTAAGATTTAATAACAATAAATCTCCATAAATTTCTCCTTAAAACTCAAATTTTCTAAATAACACCTCAATAATTTCTCATTATCCTTAATCAAAATTTGGGATGTTACATAGGGGTCTTAAAATTTGGTGTGTATTTTATCTTTTTTAAGTGATTTCATATTGGGTGTTAATTAAAACTAATAAATATATTACGTTTTTGTAATAATCAGTTATTAAAAATTGTTTTATACCTTAAGTTGGATTTTTTTATAGGAATACCGTTGGTTGAATCTTTTTTCGAATCTTCCTATTTAGATCTTGATCCAGCAAGCACCAAGATCCAGCAATTGAAGATCAATATGCTTTATGCCTAGATTACGTTATTGTACCAAATTTAATGGTGTTGTTTGATTAAAATTATGTTGTAAGAACTATTGGTGCCTTCTACTCATGTGGAGCCAAGATGTTTTATGTGTGATAGTGGAACTTATGGTGTCATTTATTGTAATTTTTTATATCATTATGTTTTTTGGTCTTAATTGACGATTAATTAATATTAATGTGCCTTTGTGTTATGGTTAAGTCTTAGTAATGTGTTAAATTTAAACGCTACTCCTTTAGTTTGTGTATGCGATGTGTTAATAATGAAAAATTGGTATTAATTTGTGTTCAGTAATTTATTTATAAAATTATTGTGCTCCAACTATTTAGCAATTGAATTTATTTTAATAGGTTTGTTTGAGGTCTTATTAATGCGTTACATTTATGAATGACTGTTTCTGTTGTGTATTAGATATGTTAATACTCAATAGCATCAAAAATGTTTTCATTTGTGATGTGTTAAAAATTTGTTTCAAGTTTATAGATAACTTTAGCAGTAAATTAACATATTTTCGATTTTGAAAATTATAAATTTTTCTATTAGATAATTATATCATGTTAACACATCCGAGTATGAGAGGTCTATAACGTTTGTTTATGAATGTTGTAGAGTTAAATATTTTGTCAAAGTACTCAAGTGTCTTAGGATATTATTAAACAATGTTTAATGTTTTATTACGATAATCCAGTGGGTAGTGAAGTTGAAGTTTTATTTTATGTTTTAAGTGACAATGTTTGTGTGTATGCAACATTAGGGAATGGAGACCTTTTCGTGTAATTGGATATTTTGTAGATTAAAATTTTATTACTGTGCAATAGTCTTAAAAAGAGATAATGGTTACCCTAGGTACTTTGTGATTTTTCGTTTAAATGACACAATTAAGCAACATCATTACTACAAGAGAAATTTGTAGATTGAAGTAAGTCAACTAGGCGCAGATTAAATACATTGATTTCTTTCTCACTGTCCCCATCTTGAAAGGTTAGAGGTAACGTTTATTAATGATATGCCTTACATTAACGTTCCTCTCCATATTGGAAGGTTTCAACATCTAAAATTCGCAGAAGTTGTTGCAGCATCTCTCTTCCCATTGGAAGCTTTATCTAACATTCAATATCTATTAATTTTTTATGTATATGTATATATGTACAAAAAGTGTCCCCCTCCCCTTTCACTTCTATTAGATTTTGTTATTTTGAGTTTGCTCATAAATTGAATGTACTTGGAGGTGAGAGATGTTCATGGAAATGGAAATCACAATAACAACTAATTAATGACTTTTAAATGACAACATGTATTATCCAATTTAATTGAATATGGAATTGATTTTGGTATTTCATTAATTAATTTACAAAGTTTAATTTCCAAATTTCCATTCCATAATTAATACAGTCCTGGTGGTTGAGTTAGAGAAATGATATTAATTATGACATTCAAGTCAAGTCCTTGGTTATAAAAGAGAAATTTGTTGGGATTGAAATTTGTTGGCTTTTAATTATTTCAATGGCCAAGATTTGTTTCTCAGGAAGGATCCAGATTCTTTCATTTAATTTAATGATGCACTGTCGTTATGGGGATGAGATGAGAAAGAGGTTTCTCATATTTCATTTAATATGGATTGGTAATTTGGTATGGTGATTTCAGAAGCCAAGTTAGAATTTAGGTGCACTGATGATGATGCTTATCATGGGAATTGTTTTAATGTATGTACCTCTGTTGACCAGCTATTTTTATGTTTGGTTGGAACGAATTGAAAAGGCAGAGCTGTGAATAAAACTAAAGAGAGGGCGGAGACGCGGAGTGACAAAAGGCAAGGCATGTGAGTGGGTGTTCTCATTTTTTTCAAAGACACGTGATTGGTGATTGGTCGCAAATAAAATATTAGTACTATTAATTAATGATAACAGTATTATTATGTTAATATAATCTAATCTAATCAAATCAAACTACTACTTAACGTAATAATAACAAAAACAATATTAATGGTAACAATATATCGTTATTAATGAATCTAATCAACAAAGTACAGTACTATTATATCTTAGAGGAAGAGGAGGAGGAAGAGGAGGAGGAGGTGCCAGAAGAAGTGAGGAGGAGGAGGAGGAGGTTGAGACGATGAGGATGGGGAGGGAGGAAAAGGCGATGAGGATGGCAAAGGTGCCAACAAAGGTAGTGGTAGTGAAGGAAGAAGAGGTGATGCTTGTCTTCTTGGAGGAGGAGGTGCTGCCAAAAGTGGTGGGGATAGATGATAAGGTCTTGGTGGGGGTGCTAAAACAAAGCTTCTTGGAGCGGGTGGTGCCAGCACGGGTGCAGACTTAAACTTCACTTTCGTGTTCTTCTTAGTAGGTAACGAACTCCTCTACACCATAAGAAGCAAGATAAGCGTCATTGCTACCTTGGCTATTCTGGTCCTCAGTGCCATTGATTTGATTTTGCAATACAATTCTCTCCTCCTCCTCCTGCGCTCCTGCTTGTTTATTTTATACATGGAGGTAGGAATTGGCCAAACTGATTATAGATGCATGAGGAGAGGGAAAACAAGTTTCCTTATTATTTTTGGCCATTGATTACAATAAGTCAACATCAAATATCAAATATAGTTGTTAACAAAAATAGATAAATATCAAATATAGCTGTTTTATGTCTTTTTCAATATGGCATTCCATTTCAACTAGCATTTTACCATGTGCGTTGCACGAGGCTTATATCGTGAGTAAATGGATGTTTTGGCTAGCATTTTCAATTAGTTTAAGGTATCATCAATTATCATCAATATAAAATAGAAAAGTAAATAAAATAGGAATAGAAGAGCAAAATGGTGATAACTTAAAACACTTTATATTCATCACTTCCAATTACTTTCCCCGGGTCCTCTTCACCAAAAACTCATGATACTACCCAAGGGGGCGTAGACCAGCTGGTAAGAAAGGGGAAGGTAAGGCACCACGCACCCACCAGGTCATGAGTTCGAACCTGTAACATCCTAAAAATTTAACACAGGATTAGAAAAGGATTTTAATAAAGATTATTAGAAAATTTGAAATTTTTAGAATTTTTGGAGATTTTTGGGATGTATTTAAGGGATTTTTGGATATTTTGGAAGTTTTGGGGAAATAACTGCCTAGAATAATTAATTAAATAGTTGGAGAAATAGGAATTATGAGGGTTTGGTAGAAATTAAAATATTTTGAAAGTCATAGAGATTGAATGCTTGATTTAGTGAATTTAAATTAAAAGAGGACATTATGGTAAGTTTCACTAAAGTCACAATAACCTATATTAAATAAAAACACAAAGTCAAACACTCCCTTCCTCATTTCCTTTTATCATTTTCGGTGAACACACTCCTCCCTCCTCCCACCATTTTCGTTCCTCTCCTTCCACACACACACACACCCATTGCATTTTCCCACTTTCAATCTCACCCATCTTGAATTTTCACTTCATTCCTTCCTCTCAAACTTCCAAAATCGAGTTCCCTTACCTTTCTTGCTACCCCTTCAAAGTCCAACATCATTCTCTTCGTTTTCCGGCGAGTCCAGCGGTGTCCGACTACGGCAAGCTAAGACGAGGCGTGGAAGGTCAAGAACAAGCTTAGGTGAGTCTCTTCTACCTATTCATAACTGTTTTTGGTCAGTTTTGAGCGAGTTTAAGAGAAGGGCCGAGTTAGGTTTTGGGTTTTTGGGTATGATAATGAACAATAACTAAGTTTAATCTTCATCTTTTAGTGTTTTGGTTGATGATTTGAGGATTGATTGAAATTTTATGAAGTTTGTATAAAACCCTAAGTTTTGGGGTTTCATGGCCGACGAGTTTCATGAGGATTTAAGGCTCGAAATTCCTAATTAACTTGCTTAGGAAACCATTGGAACTGTTTGTCACCATTTGCATATAGGATTTGTTTGAGTTTTAGTGATTTGTGATTTTTATTGAGTTCTTTTCCTTCCCTTTTTACTGTTAGTGACCTGTTTGTTTTAATTAATGATGGTGAAACATGAAGACATATAATTGAGTGTTTGTTCTGAATTAGTGAAAAATGGAATCCATAGTTCATTCTAAAGAGTTTATGATTTCATTTGGTTTTGAGTGCATTCAAGGTGTTTGTGAAAATGTCTAAGAGAAGCAATACTTTTTGCTATGCCTTGGAATGTTCTGTTTTGACTGTTGATGCTATTTACAAGTTTTCTCTTTAACTTCATGATTAAATCTGAATTTAAATGATGATGGGAGGTTAAGATTAATATATAAAAGGTTATTTAGAATTCAAGAACTATAAAAGAGTAATTTTAATCTTGTTGTGTTATTGGAGTGTATTAATGTATGTCTTGGTGCTTGTATGTTGTTGATTTGGATGCCTTGTGTCCACCTCTTGATGGGCTGAATATATTTTTGATGTGTGTTGAATTTGATGCTTAGCAGATTAAAATTGTTATTAGTATGTGCTGTGAATAAGTGTGGTTGTACTTGAGAATGCATGTGATAGTATGATTTTCTTCTCATCATCCAAATACTAATAAGTGATGTTGAATGGACATGGAATAATAATTATATTATTCTTGTCTCTTTGCGGATTTAGTTGGAAGGTAATTTTGAGGATACTAGAAATATAATAAAGTTGGTGGCGTTGTATGTATGATTTATGTTGGTTTGTGAAGTGTTATTCTTGAAGGGTAAAGTGCCTACCTTGTAATTTGAATTTGATGTGCCTTCTTTGCTTAATTGTTGTCTTGCTGATCAACTTGTATATTAAAGTAAAGCTAGAATGTGAATAATGAAAGTAATGTTTTCTAATAGACTAAATTGATTTAATATAAGTAATAAGGAATTGGGTAGTAATTGAGATCGAGAGTGACGATAAGTAACATAAATAAGGGTAGTTGCTCACTTTATTACTTGGAATGGAAATAGGAGAATATACTTGGAAAGAAGAATCTACAAGGAATGGTAAGAAAAGACAACATAATGCTAAGGGCGACAGGTAATCACACTTAACCTTACTATAACATTGAGGGTGACGTTAGCCGGGATTTTTAAAATCCTTTCTCACCCTCTATATATATATTATCTTTGAAAAATTACTTTTATACAAAACATGCTATCGGGTGCCTTTCAAACACGATTATTTTCATATAAAAGATTTTGACACATTATATATGTAGTATCCTGTCTGGTGGTGTTGAATATTTTGGAATGATATGACATGGTTGCAGGTGTAGTGTGATAGTATTTATTTGAGAGGTTGTGAGTATAGAAAAGAAATTAGATGTAAGTTGAGATTCTGGAGAGTTATGTTGAGGGGAGATATATATTGTGGATAATAGATTGGAAGGTGATGTGAGAGTGTATGATGTTGATGTTGATATTGATGTTGATGTTGATATTGATGTTGATTATTGTGGATGAGATATTGATAGGGATATGGTGAGCATTGCATGACACTGAAATTTATGTACCATCGCGCGATGATAACTGTCGATTGGCCGATCGACAGTTATATGTACTGATCCTTTTCAGATTGATTAGACCGAGGATCATAGGTCGACTTATTGAGAGAAAGTGACCTACGGTTGTTTGGCAGTGGAGAGCCCAACCGTTCCCATTCTGCAATGGAAACAAAATTGGGGTTCCCTCTCTGGGGATTGCCAGAGAGGGAAATTGCCCCCTCATTATAGAGAGGGGCACATTGTCAAATCATATAGTGAAGATTGGATGCTGGAGATGAATGCCCCTTGATGGCACAATGCATCTATAGGTGAGTGTGAGAGTTGGCGTAGTAGTACTGATGGATTGGAGATAGAGATGTTGACGTTATTGTTTGGAAAGTGATAGAGAAATGTGAATGATTTATGGAGAGAAAATCTGGAATATATGTATTATTGATTTTTTTAAACTGTGGTACCCTTTAGACGCCCTCACTACCGCACATCTCACTGTTATAGTGAGTTAAGCGGTGATTACTGGGACAAATTGTCTCATCCCACAATTACTGACATTTTTGCAGGTATTCATGCATAGGCGCAAGCATCAGGAAAGGGAATTAGGTAGTAGAAGTTATATATACTATTTTGAATTGTATATTGCCAATTTGTATAGGCCTGCATTCGTTTCCGCATATTTTATTTTGAAACGGAATATTAGAATCAGGGATGTTGATTTTGGATTGTAATATAAGGAAAGTACTTTTCTAACTATGATAGGTTTCTATTAATAATGAAAGTCTTTTCTATCATAGTTAGGTGATAATAATGATTATATTTTATAATATTGGTTAATCGGTGAGGTTGGCAGGTTATTACAATTTAACATTAGGTGGCTTCTTTTTCTAACCATGTTAGATGAATCTTTTCTAGCATGGTTAGCTGTTAATTATCCATGATAGTATTGTATTGTATTAGGAAATTCTTTTCTATCATGGTTAATACATAAACTATTAGAAAGTCCATTTTCTAACTATGATAGATTTATTTTTCTATCATAGTTAACAAGCAATTGTTTAACTAAAACTTATAATGATGAAAATTAGGGAATTAGTAACAGTTTGTAACAGAACCCTTGGGGTCGTCACCCCAATTGGGGAATCCCGGCGGCAACTTCGGATTAGTCGGTTCCCCGAAGGGGGCCGGACACCGAAGACTCTACGCAAAAAAAAAACTCACGATACTTTTCTCACATCACTCTGGAATCTGGATATACACAACCCCTCCCTCTCATTTTCCACCGCCGACAATGGTCAGAAGCGCCGAGGAAGGCGAAGAAGGCCATCGTTGGCCTGCCTTTCACCTCCATCCTTCCCCTCGACTTCTCTTCCTTCCTATTTCATATGTGTATCATAAAAATAAAAAACATAACAGAGAGAGGGGCTGACCAGGTGTTGGGTGACGGTTGTTGGGTATTTTTTAGCGAGTTTCCGGTGGCCTTTTGGGGTATGTAAGTTCTATTTTCCCCTTTCCTTTCTTGTTCCATGTTTTTAAATTCCCAAGTAGTGAAATTGTTAGGGTTTGTTTGATTTCAAAATTTCTGAGTTGTTCGATGAATTCTAAGGTATCATAAGTATCATTATACCCTTTTGAGAATTCCTAATGGTGTGGGTTCGTTGGACTTAAGCTTATGTGATACTCCCTCTGGTCCTAAATATAAACCTAGTTGACTTTTTTTTGGAGATGTTAAGGTTACAAAATATGATATTAAATTACGACATATTTGATATATTTTTAGATTAGTCATTAGTTAGGTTAAATAAACTAGTTTTAGGAAAAAAAATTGGCAAATCAATTTATAATTGACTTATTTTGCTTTTTTAGGATTTTCCAAAAAAGTCAACTAGGTCTTATATTTAGGACCGGAGGGAGTATTTTTCTTGATCAGAAGCTTATATAAGTTAGGTTTTTTTGTAATCCGAATTCTGTGCTTTTTGGGATGAAATTGATTGTTTGACAACCAAATTGATTGTTAGATATCAAATTTTGACCGTTAAATGGTGGGGTAAAATTATAAAGGAGCATTTGTAATACTCTAGAATATAGTAAGGAGTGTAACATAACGTTACTAATTTCCTAATTAACCTAAGTTATCCCTTTTTAATTCAATCATCTCTTACTAACTATGATAGAAAAAGGATTTCCATAATAACAATGTCTATCATAGTTAGAAAAAGAATTTACTAATGGTTAAATACTATCCATGATAGAAAAGAATTTCCTAATACCACTTGAACACTATCATGGATAATTAATAGCTAACCATGTTAGAAAAGGTCCACCTAACATGGTTAGAAAAGAAGAAACTAATGTCAATCATTATTAATTATCTAACTATGATAGAAAAGACTTTCCCTATTATTACAAACCTATCATAGTTAGAAAAGCACTATGCTTATATTACATTTCATAATAAACATCACTGAATCTATTTTTCATTTCCATGAGAAAACATGCGGAAGCAGATGCAGGCCTATACAAATTGGCAATATACACAACTAACTAATCTAAATAACCTTTGAAACCTAATTCCCTTTCCTGATGCTTGCGCCTGTGCATGAATACCTGCAAAAATGTCAGTAATCGTGGAATGAGACAGTTTGTCCCAGTAATCACCGCTTAACTCACTATAACAGTGAGATGTGCGGTAGTGAGGGCGTCTAAAGGGTACCACAATTTTAGAAACAGTATATATATATCCCAAGTCTTCTTTCATTTAACAATCCAGTCCCTAAGTCACGTCCCATTCAAATCAAGTTCATCCTTACTACTTTTCATAAATCACTCTAAACCCCTCAATCAAATTCCACATCAATAAACTTCCCCATCAACCTTCAACCCATGCTTTCCTTACTATAAATCCCATTCCTAACTTTCTCAAGCCCAATTTTCTTGGCTTACGCTCATGTACAATCCTGGTGCTCTACTCATGTTCTCAAGCCCAATCTTCTTGGCTTACGCTCATGTACAATCCTGGTGCTCTACTCATGTCATCCCGGAGGCACTACACTCGAGCTCTATATATATATTCTAAATGAGTTGACACTGTGCCCCTCTCAAAAGTGAGGGGGCAATTTCCCTCTCTGGTAACCCCATGAGAGGAAAACCCCAATCTGTCTCCAATCAGAAAGGGAGCAGTCTCTGTCTCCAATCAGATGACTGCTGGTCACAGTCTCCAATCTGTTGACCATTGGTCACAGTCTCCAATCTGTCGACCAGTACAAATAACCGTTGATTGGCCTATCAAACGGTTATCATCGCGCGATGGTACCTATACCTCAGTGTCATGCAATAATCACAATACTTTACAATATACCAATCCCTTTCAATATTTCAATATCACATCAACGTCCAGCACTCTCACAATTTCCTTCAATATCTCAATGTCAACATTTAATCCTCTAATATCTACATAACCATTCCAATACCACTATCAGAACACTCCACGTGTAAATGTCACATCCTTCCAGGCTTTTCACCACAACTAAACAGGATACTACATATATGTGTCAAATTCTTTATACGAAAATAATCGTGTTTAAAAGGCACCCGATAGCCTATTTTGTATAAAAATAGCTTTTAAAGATTTTGAGGGCTAGAGAGGATTTTGAAAATCCCAACTAACATCACCCTCAATGTTATAGCAAGGTAAGAGTGATTACCTGTCGCCCTTTAGCAATTCTACGCTATTTCTCAACCTTTCTTCCTCGATGCCATGAAAGTCTACTGCATCCATTCCTATAATAATATATAGCCAAATGATAAATTAATATCATTTCCTTTTTATCGTAGTTCGACGTCTCTCTCTCTCATTCTTATATGTTACTACCCAGTTCCTCTTTTTCTTAATTCAAATTTATTAACCAATTTAAATCACAAGTCACCTGAATTTCACAATCATCAACTTCATTCAAAGAACCACATTATGCAAGTCAAGAAGTCTATAACTGGTCATATCCATTTTACCATCATTAATTCAGCAAGAGAGGAACTCCAATTAAACAGCAAAACCTTCCCTGTTACCTTTAAATGGCTAGCTGTACTTTCAAAATGTCAATTAACGATATACGCTTGAAGAACCATATATAACCTTTCATCAAAACTAGCTTAAAATAGAAAAATCAGTACACACACACATATCCCTAGAGACAGCCAAAAGCATTGCGAAGCTATGATTCCAATTCATTCTTCATCTTAAATTCTAATAATTGTACAAGAGAAACAAACACACACACACAGGCTTAATGATTCAGCAACAACCAAGAAGAAATAGAGACCTAGAAAACCATTATTCCAAGCACAATTGAATATGAAAAGGCATCTAAATAAAGGGTAAGCAACCTTTGCCCCCAACAGATTCTCTTAAAATAAATCACAAACATATACAGCAGAGAAGGGAGTTCATCTCCTCCTATTCTCCTACAAAAGCATTCACTATCTCAGTTAATCAAGCAAACCACAAACACCTATTATTTCATTTCATATTCAACCTATTATCTTAACATTTAAAGCTTTCACTTAAGTACTTAAACATCAACATGTGCTTAATCTACAAAATTTAATTGGCCAATTTGTGCAGAATATCCCAAGTAATGAACAAGGAGTCAAAATTGAACAACAACATATCACGGGCAAAGAAATCGACCATACATGGCCCTAAACAATATTTTCAGCTAAGAAATTCCTCAATCCACAAGGGTCAAACATGCAATCAGAACTAGCCATATCTCCATCACAGTTTAATACAAACTTACACCATAAACCATAGTCATTTGGCCACTGCAGAACACAAAACAAATGACATCATACTGACTTGAAGTAAATCCTGCGTTAAATCAGCCTTTAATTAATGTGCATTAAAAGACTGATACAAAAGTTCATAGTGGTAACAACACCAAAAATTATAAATCTACATGCCACCAATGCCAGTCATTAGTTTTGAAGATTTAAATCTCAATTTTTGAATCCAATTGAACAGCAAATCAAAATCAAGCATTCAGGCAAGGCAAATAATCATATATGGAACTTCCAGAATCATCAAATTTACAGGATTCAACTTACAAACATAGCCACACCCTGAATCTTTTGTTTATCAAGTTATAATCAATAATTACATACACTCAAAATCAATATCCCCAACAAAACAGAGAAGTGAAAATGATTAAACCTTTGGAAAACATAGAAACTTCAAAATTTTCATACATATAGTTGTAAGAAACATTTCTATTATACTCCCCATAACATTTGAGCATTATCTTGGACTGATTCAAATACGAAATCAAAGGTTAGTTCGCTGAACAGTAACCCACAGAAGAAAGCCAAAGAAATTTGGCCAACAACACTTCATATTACTCAAATTTCTCAAGGGAAACTACACATCTAAGATTAAACTTTCATTCATTCAGTTAAAATCGCCCAAAATCAAAAACCCATTTGAAACCCTAACTCTCAAACCTTCCCAATCGCAGAAAAGAAGAGTAAAATGGAACAAATGAAGCTACCTCACTCGTTTTCAACCGCCCGATGTCTCGTTAGAGCTTCATCGTCGCCGGAAAATTGGCCGGAAATCGGCCACTCATGTGGCTGGCCGAGATTGAAACCAAGGAGAAGCAAAGAAGTGAGAAAAATGAAGTTGGAACGGAGTTTAGTTCGAAAAACAACCAAAACAAACAAACTCACCATGCACCGCCACCGTCCGCCGTCGTTCTCCGCCTAGGCCGCCGGAAACAAAGAAGAAACAGAGGAGAGAGGACGCGAGGGAGAGAAAAGGGAGATGGGTTTTGGTGAGAATGATGAAGGGAAGAAGGAAAAGGCGATGGATTTGTGAGGGGGTCGCCGGCGCCGCCGCCCCTTTTTGCCGCCAGAAATCGCAAGGCGGAGGAGAGGAAGAGGAAGAACGAAGAAGAAGAAGACAGAAAGTGAAGAAATGGGGGGGGCCGACGGTTTTGTAAGGAAATGGAGGGGAAGGGTGTGTTTGTTTTAAGGGAAATAAGGATGATTTTGGTTATTTAAAGCCTAAGCTTGCTATAGTGTACTCATTTTGATTTAAAACCACTTAAACCAGCCTCCAATCTTATTAAACTTCAAAATATTTTTAGCTCTATCACTCCCTCATATTTCAAACTTTTCATTTCTTTAGTAATTATATGCATATTAATTACTCAAAATTTCCAAAATATTCCCAAAAATCACCAAAAATTACTAAAAATTCCCAAAACTCCTAATTTCTCCATTTATCATTTCCAAAACACTCTTTAATCCTGTATTAAATTTTTCAGGTTGTTACAATTCTAACCCCCTTAAATAATTTCGTCCTCGAAATTAGTAGAAATTATCATTAGATACAAAGAAATGGACGATTTCTTCAATAGATAATCCTAGTTTGGGTAAGAGAAAGAGGCATTTGAATATAAATTTGGGAATATTGATGTCTTTGGTACTGAGGATTCATTGTCATAAATGTAATTCATATAACACCATAGAGATGATTTCAAGGATTTAAAAGAATTTGAACATTCTAATTAAAGTTCTTGATCAAAATTTCTAGAAAAGTAGACAAGTGAGAGGTAGGAGAGATGTTATCTTGGGATAAATGTGAGATTACGAATATTAACATCAATTCTCAAGTTCCTTTAGAGATTGAAAAGAGGTGAAATCAAGTCAGATTGACTTGAATGTATATAACCTTTGAGCAAGGCTAGAAACACTATGCGAGAAAATCTAGAAATATAACTAAAATTCTAATCAAAATCATCATTAATTCTATGATATTTGCTCCCATAAATCCTATTCTTAACCCAAATCACAATTTACATTCCTCATCTTATGTCTGCCTATTTATAACATCCTAACTATTCCACTACAAATTAATACACTCAACACCATCTGTAGTCATTCATCCTTAGTCAATCTATTGGTACTCCACCAATTCTCATTCTACTTCCTTTCACTAACCTTCATTTACTAGCGACTTATGCCTCAAATCACTTTATAAAAGTCCAAAATCCTAAATTGCAACACATATACAATCATCTTCCTCATGATACTTTCCCTTAGCTATCCATGATTTCCTCAAAATTTTAACAAGAATTCTCTATTAAACCCACATGCCTAGAGCAAGTCATTTAACATTCGGAACAAGATTTCAATCAAGCTTCAATAAAAGTATGTTGTCCTACATACCAAAATCGTAATTGTAACCTACAATGGGTAACAAACCCGACCCTTACTATTGAGAATCTAAAATTCCTTTGATATCTCATAACTCTTCACTTAATATCAATAAATCACCAACTTTCACATCCTTTCACTTCTTCATCCATTATCTTCTTCCAAAATCACATTTTTCATCCTTACCTTAACCATCTATTAGCAATTCACAAAGTCATATTCAAAGGTCTTACCTCTCAACTACTAAATATCACATCTATAGAACTTCATTTATTGGTAAAACTTATAACTCTAATTCAACACATGTCTAGCCATAACCCTTAAACTTAACTAGCTTCTCAATCCATTTATCTCAACCACGATCAAAAGAGTATATCCATTACTAAATCACGTTAAAACTTCGTATTCAACTTATTATCCTTCTTAGTCCTCCCTACATAACCAAAACATTATTCGAAGTCATCAAACCATAGTTTAATTTCTAAGTATTCCTCTTAATCAACTTTAATTTGAAACCTAAGTTCCTCCTCCTTATGAAAATATTCTACCAATATTTAAGTCTTCTCAAGATTTCTTAATAACTCAAAACTTTACCAATTAAAATCCTCTTTCACTAGATCTCTTTTCTGCAAAATTCTACCACCATTTCTCTAAAGGCTTACTATTTTCGCAAAAACCTCAACTAAATAGTAGGCCTTTGAGTAATATTCAAATCAATCTTCCTTCAACACAATCTAATTGATAAATTTACACAACCCTCTATTACATATGTTTTATCACTGCTTAAATTTTTCTAAGCTTAACACGTAGAATCAATAACTCCCTTATTCAAAGATCATTACATACACCAAAACAAACACATCTACATTTTAAAGCATCCAACTCTAAGCTTAAAATAATACATGGAATCAAATTCTTCATTTTAGCCGCATTATTATCACCTTAAGTATTTATTTATTTATTTATTTTTTTTATATATATATATATCAAAAACTCTCCTTTAAGCATTAGTGACAACTATTAAAACGTAAGCAAATCAGATTTTCCTAAATGCAAAAGTGATTGAAGTTCCTGAATTTCCAAGTTTACTACACAAGACCTATGTCATATATTAAAAAAAAAAAAATAAGTATGCGTTGACCTTCTAAACTACTTGTTTAATTATAGTTAAGCATATTCTTAACTTCCTAGCAGCACTCATCATTAAAGTCAATTAATCTTACACGTTCCAACAAGATATTGTCATGTTCAACATGACTTTTAACACGAATAATATAGTTTCCCTAATAGATACACACAAGTCACAAATTTATAAACGAGTTGCAATTAGACTTTTCAATTACATTGAGTTACTATCAAAGATTTTCATTTTAGACATAGCAGATTCTTTACCTTTACTATCTACTTTCATTAATATCAATCATTCCATAAGCATTTATTATTCAAACAATTTCACCACTTCTAAAGTTCATCAAAACTTCCAAGAAAACAACAACACTTCTCAAATCCCTAAACTCCAACATAAACAGGAAACCACAATCAAACCAAAGATCTCTTCCAACACATGAACAAAACAACTCAAATAATACAAGTCAAATTCATCTATGAAGCAAACAATTTAACAACTCAGCAAACAAATAATAAACAAAGCAATAACTCTTCTTTCACATTGCATTCATTATTAATTGTTATTTTCAAATTTCCTTACTCCCTTAACCCAATAAGGGATCTCATGATGCCTCGACTATGATTATGGCCGGCACATAACTATATTCGAGACCCCAGAGAAGCATCCTTATTTCGTTATTCTTCCTAAATTCTTATACATAACAATATTATTTCGTTATTCTTTCTATGTTCATCTCAATCTCTCCACAATACCTATTCAATTTCTTTTATCACTCCCTCCCCACCAGGGGATGAGTGATATACCTCTCAAAAGGCAGAGTATCATGCACAGGAGGAAGGGAATACAAACTATGTATATTGCCAATCTATATGCAATGCAGCACAGTCCTAGGTTATCGTATACCAAATACTGATAACCAAGTTGTAACATAACGTTACTAATTTCCTAATTAACCTAAGTTATCCCTTTTTAATTCAATCATCTCTTACTAACTATGATAGAAAAAGGATTTCCATAATAACAATGTCTATCATAGTTAGAAAAAGAATTTACTAATGGTTAAATACTATCCATGATAGAAAAGAATTTCCTAATACCACTTGAACACTATCATGGATAATTAATAGCTAACCATGTTAGAAAAGGTCCACCTAACATGGTTAGAAAAGAAGAAACTAATGTCAATCATTATTAATTATCTAACTATGATAGAAAAGACTTTCCCTATTATTACAAACCTATCATAGTTAGAAAAGCACTATGCTTATATTACATTTCATAATAAACATCACTGAATCTATTTTTCATTTCCATTAGAAAACATGCGGAAGCAGATGCAGGCCTATACAAATTGGCAATATACACAACTAACTAATCTAAATAACCTTTGAAACCTAATTCCCTTTCCTGATGCTTGCGCCTGTGCATGAATACCTGCAAAAATGTCAGTAATCGTGGAATGAGACAGTTTGTCCCAGTAATCACCGCTTAACTCACTATAACAGTGAGATGTGCGGTAGTGAGGGCGTCTAAAGGGTACCACAATTTTAGAAACAGTATATATATATATCCCAAGTCTTCTTTCATTTAACAATCCAGTCCCTAAGTCACGTCCCATTCAAATCAAGTTCATCCTTACTACTTTTCATAAATCACTCTAAACCCCTCAATCAAATTCCACATCAATAAACTTCCCCATCAACCTTCAACCCATGCTTTCCTTACTATAAATCTCATTCATAACTTTCTCAAGCCCAATTTTCTTGGCTTACGCTCATGTACAATCCTGGTGCTCTACTCATGTTCTCAAGCCCAATCTTCTTGGCTTACGCTCATGTACAATCCTGGTGCTCTACTCATGCCATCCCGGAGGCACTACACTCGAGCTCTATATATATATTCTAAATGAGTTGACACTGTGCCCCTCTCAAAAGTGAGGGGGCAATTTCCCTCTCTGGTAACCCCATGAGAGGAAAACCCCAATCTGTCTCCAATCAGAAAGGGAGCAGTCTCTGTCTCCAATCAGATGACTGCTGGTCACAGTCTCCAATCTGTTGACCATTGGTCACAGTCTCCAATCTGTCGACCAGTACAAATAACCGTTGATTGGCCTATCAAACGGTTATCATCGCGCGATGGTACCTATACCTCAGTGTCATGCAATAATCACAATACTTTACAATATACCAATCCCTTTCAATATTTCAATATCACATCAACGTCCAGCACTCTCACAATTTCCTTCAATATCTCAATGTCAACATTTAATCCTCTAATATCTACATAACCTTTCCAATACCACTATCAGAACACTCCACATGTGTAAATGTCACATCCTTCCAGGCTTTTCACCACAACTAAACAGGATACTACATATATGTGTCAAATTCTTTATACGAAAATAATCGTGTTTAAAAGGCACCCGATAGCCTATTTTGTATAAAAATAGCTTTTAAAGATTTTGAGGGCTAGAGAGGATTTTGAAAATCCCAACTAACATCACCCTCAATGTTATAGCAAGGTAAGAGTGATTACCTGTCGCCCTTTAGCAATTCTACGCGATTTCTCAACCTTTCTTCCTCGATGCCATGAAAGTCTACTGCATCCATTCCTATAATAATATATAGTCAAATGATAAATTAATATCATTTCCTTTTTATCGTAGTTCGACGTCTCTCTCTCTCATTCTTATATGTTACTACCCAGTTCCTCTTTTTCTTAATTCAAATTTATTAACCAATTTAAATCACAAGTCACCTGAATTTCACAATCATCAACTTCATTCAAAGAACCACATTATGCAAGTCAAGAAGTCTATAACTGGTCATATCCATTTTACCATCATTAATTCAGCAAGAGAGGAACTCCAATTAAACAGCAAAACCTTCCCTGTTACCTTTAAATGGCTAGCTGTACTTTCAAAATGTCAATTAACGATATACGCTTGAAGAACCATATATAACCTTTCATCAAAACTAGCTTAAAATAGAAAAATCAGTACACACACACATATCCCTAGAGACAGCAAAAAGCATTGCGAAGCTATGATTCCAATTCATTCTTCATCTTAAATTCTAATAATTGTACAAGAGAAACAAACACACACACACAGGCTTAATGATTCAGCAACAACCAAGAAGAAATAGAGACCTAGAAAACCATTATTCCAAGCACAATTGAATATGAAAAGGCATCTAAATAAAGGGTAAGCAACCTTTGCCCCCAACAGATTCTCTTAAAATAAATCACAAACATATACAGCAGAGAAGGGAGTTCATCTCCTCCTATTCTCCTACAAAAGCATTCACTATCTCAGTTAATCAAGCAAACCACAAACACCTATTATTTCATTTCATATTCAACCTATTATCTTAACATTTAAAGCTTTCACTTAAGTACTTAAACATCAACATGTGCTTAATCTACAAAATTTAATTGGCCAATTTGTGCAGAATATCCCAAGTAATGAACAAGGAGTCAAAATTGAACAACAACATATCACGGGCAAAGAAATCGACCATACATGGCCCTAAACAATATTTTCAGCTAAGAAATTCCTCAATCCACAAGGGTCAAACATGCAATCAGAACTAGCCATATCTCCATCACAGTTTAATACAAACTTACACCATAAACCATAGTCATTTGGCCACTGCAGAACACAAAACAAATGACATCATACTGACTTGAAGTAAATCCTGCGTTAAATCAGCCTTTAATTAATGTGCATTAAAAGACTGATACAAAAGTTCATAGTGGTAACAACACCAAAAATTATAAATCTACATGCCACCAATGCCAGTCATTAGTTTTGAAGATTTAAATCTCAATTTTTGAATCCAATTGAACAGCAAATCAAAATCAAGCATTCAGGCAAGGCAAATAATCATATATGGAACTTCCAGAATCATCAAATTTACAGGATTCAACTTACAAACATAGCCACACCCTGAATCTTTTGTTTATCAAGTTATAATCAATAATTACATACACTCAAAATCAATATCCCCAACAAAACAGAGAAGTGAAAATGATTAAACCTTTGGAAAACATAGAAACTTCAAAATTTTCATACATATAGTTGTAAGAAACATTTCTATTATACTCCCCATAACATTTGAGCATTATCTTGGACTGATTCAAATACGAAATCAAAGGTTAGTTCGCTGAACAGTAACCCACAGAAGAAAGCCAAAGAAATTTGGCCAACAACACTTCATATTACTCAAATTTCTCAAGGGAAACTACACATCTAAGATTAAACTTTCATTCATTCAGTTAAAATCGCCCAAAATCAAAAACCCATTTGAAACCCTAACTCTCAAACCTTCCCAATCGCAGAAAAGAAGAGTAAAATGGAACAAATGAAGCTACCTCACTCGTTTTCAACCGCCCGATGTCTCGTTAGAGCTTCATCGTCGCCGGAAAATTGGCCGGAAATCGGCCACTCATGTGGCTGGCCGAGATTGAAACCAAGGAGAAGCAAAGAAGTGAGAAAAATGAAGTTGGAACGGAGTTTAGTTCGAAAAACAACCAAAACAAACAAACTCACCATGCACCGCCACCGTCCGCCGTCGTTCTCCGCCTAGGCCGCCGGAAACAAAGAAGAAACAGAGGAGAGAGGACGCGAGGGAGAGAAAAGGGAGATGGGTTTTGGTGAGAATGATGAAGGGAAGAAGGAAAAGGCGATGGATTTGTGAGGGGGTCGCCGGCGCCGCCGCCCCTTTTTGCCGCCAGAAATCGCAAGGCGGAGGAGAGGAAGAGGAAGAACGAAGAAGAAGAAGACAGAAAGTGAAGAAATGGGGGGGGCCGACGGTTTTGTAAGGAAATGGAGGGGAAGGGTGTGTTTGTTTTAAGGGAAATAAGGATGATTTTGGTTATTTAAAGCCTAAGCTTGCTATAGTGTACTCATTTTGATTTAAAACCACTTAAACCAGCCTCCAATCTTCTTAAACTTCAAAATATTTTTAGCTCTACCACTCCCTCATATTTCAAACTTTTCATTTCTTTAGTAATTATATGCATATTAATTACTCAAAATTTCCAAAATATTCCCAAAAATCACCAAAAATTACTAAAAATTCCCAAAACTCCTAATTTCTCCATTTATCATTTCCAAAACACTCTTTAATCCTGTATTAAATTTTTCAGGTTGTTACAAGGAGCATCAAACATAATATAAAATTTTTAAACACCATAATACATTAAATCACAATATTATTCTAAGTGTCAAATAATTAAACACTACAGAGCTCTAAAGATCTATAGACTATCCTACTATCATTCATATATAAACAGATAAGTCATTAGTATTTTACATGTATAAAAAAGTAAGCAAAAAGTCATAAACTAATTAAATAGTTAAGAAACAAACCATCATGAACAAATAATTAAAAGGGGAAAACGGGTCTATGCCGGCCCACAAAACCCTTTGTCCTTAAAGTCTAGCCCTTATAGGCCTGCATGACTGCATCCTATTTTCCTTATAAATCCCAACTTTGACCCTCCTCAGTCTTGAGTTAAAAAGGGTTGGCCCTACGGGCTCGATCCAAATTTATGACTCCATGATGTATTAGAAGAAAAGTTACTCCTATCTTATTACATAGTTGTAACTTTGAACTAAATGTTCCTTAAACTGTTATTTCAATATACATATATTACATCATTATGTCACAGATTGTTTGTTACAGAACTGAGTTTTAGCTAACAAGTTACTAGATAAGCAATGAAAATAATTCTTGGTTGCTACAAATGGACCAAAATATTGTATATTATGTTTGATGTTTCTTTATATATTATAGAGTACTAAAAATGCCCCTTTACCTAACCATTTAACAGTCAAAATTTGACATATAACTGTCAAACTTGACTTATTTAACGACGTTACTAAATTAGCAACAAAAATAATTCTTGGTTATAAAAAATGGACCACAATATTGTATAATTATGTTGGGTGCTCTTTGCCATATTTTAGAGTACTAAAAATGCACCTTAACCCTTTAAAAAAACTTCCTCACTTTCTAGGTTGCAGAGACAAACAGTGTGAATGACCATTTAATCCTTAATTTTCTATTTTAATTTAAGAAATCTCATTTTGTCCTTAAGTCTAATTTGATAAAAGTCACAACTACGGGTTTGATTTGAGATTTCACATGTTTGTCACATATATATCTTATTAATTCAGAAGGATTTCTTCCATATATTGTTTTTTTTAATATCTTAGTTTTACAATTTCGAAATTGTTCAATTTGTTGGTAGGTACTATGGTGGTGCATGAAAATGTGAAGATGGTGAATGCTAAAATATGCCCACCATTTTGCTACGGTGCATACATGATTTGCCCTTCTTTTGGCCATCTACACCTGTCTCCTTCTTGCAATTGTTGCATGGCATCGAAGGGCTGTATAATTTATAGTGCTGATAGAACTCCTCTTTGCACTGCCATTACTTGAATATCATTCCAACATTCAAATAATGGATCACAATGTAATCTTGGATTATCATCATCAAAACATATACATGTATTTTTGTCATCCATGTTACTCCTATATATTATTGTAATGCGTGAACTATTGTTGACTTTCCAATTTTATAAATTATGAATAAGGGATTTGATTTGCAGTGGTTATGGATGTTATAATTCTATCCACATGTTTTACAGATCTATATATAAATTTTGCCCAAAGATATCACTATTGATTACACACCTATTATTGAGTTTTCTTGCAAAACGCACAAAATTAAGAAAAATGATGCTGCTAAATATGCTTTCGTTTTCTCTGCGCAGTGACAATAATGAAGACTTGGTAGCTTTTGGTAAAAAAAAAATTGTTAGCTTGGGGAGATAATAGACAAAGAGTTTTTTTTTTTTAAAAAAGATAACTTTATGACGTAATATAGCTAAGAAACATGGGTCTTTATTATGACGGAAATGTTTAATTTTATTTATACATTGGTTGAGTGTGGGCATTTTTGAGATAAGTTAGTCTTAATTGTTGCTTCCCTCCAAATTCCCCCAATTTGGAGGTGTAACATAGTGTTACTAATTCCCTAATTAACCAATATTATCTATTTCAATTCAATAATCTCTTTTTATATATTATCCATGATAGAAAATAATTTCCTAATATAATACGATTACTATCATGGATAATTAATAGCTAACCATGTTAGAAAAGATTCACCTAACATGGTTAGAAATAGAAGCAGCCTGATATTAATTATCTAACTATGATAGAAAAAGGCTTGTGATAGTAATACAACCCTATCATAGTTAGAAAAGTATTCTCCTTATAATATAATTAATAATCAATATCCCTCAGTCTATTTCCCAGTTTCATAAGAAAATATGCGGAAACGAATGCAGACCTATAAAACTGGCAATATACAATTCTGAATAATGTAAGTAACCTCTAAAGCCTAATTCCCTTTCCTGCAGCTTGCACCTGTGCATGAACACCTGCAAAAATGTCAGTAATCGTGGGATGAGACAATTTGTCCCAGTAATCACCGCTTAACTCACTATAACAGTGAGATGTGCGATAGCGAGGGCGTCTAAAGGGTACCACAGTTTTAAAAACAATAGTATATGTAACACCCCAAATTTCTGAGATTAAATAAGGCAATATTTGGAATCTTGATGTATTATTTAGTATTTAGGAAATTTTAGAAATAAATTTGGGAACTAAAACATATCTTGAGAAATCATATTAGGACTCAAAATATCTTTCCCAAATTTATATTTATCCAATCCAATCCATCCTATTAAACCCCCTCCATTCATTTACAAATATTTCTTATTTTCTTTTCTATTTTATTTCTTCAAAAATTTCCAACCACACCTTTAATTTTTTACATATCCTATATACATTCACTTCCATCATCATCTTCACCACCGACACTCTCTTCCTCCTTCCCTTCTACTCTTCACAGCCCACCATCACTTTCTCTCATCAATATCAATCTCTTTCTCTTCCACTCCTACACACTAAATATTCTTAATCATGTCTCTTCTCTTCCAGCCGTTGTCTCCCTCATCCCTTCTCAACGTCGAGCAGTGACCCACGCCGGTGAACGGCGTCGAGTTCCGGCGGAGAAGTCGGTGAACAAGAACGGTGAGTTTTCCTTCAATTTGCTCTTGCTTGAGGCCGATTTGAGTGAGTTTGGGAAGGGATTTGGTGCTTGAAGTTTCTTATCACACTCCACTGCTTTCTTTCCTTTCTTCCAGTGGCGACGGCGGCGGTTGTGGCGGCTCCGGTGACAGCTCCGGCGAAGGCAAACAAAGGAAAAACACAAAGAGATTAAATCAGTCCTAGGTGAAATTCTTTTTCTCTTTTCTTCTCACTTTGACTTATTCAAGTGAGATTTTGGGGAAGTGCTTGAATAATTCAAAATTATGTGCTATTACTTTGATGATTTTGATTCTAAGTATAAGAGAAGTGTAGTAGAATTAATTCTAGATGATGTATGCTTGGGTGCTCTTATTAGTTGATTTTATAAAATTTTCTTCATTTCCTTAGGATGCTTAGTTATGTTCTGTTTGGTTAAGCAGGAAGAATGAAGTGTTTATTGGTCTTCAACATGGATTAAAGTTGATTATGGAAGCTGTTTATTTGACTTGTTGTTTAAGTGGTTCTCTAACATTTATTCCCTCAAATTTTCCTTTGTCTTTTGCTGCTGTTTCTTTCATGTGTTTTGGGAAGTTTAGAATTTGTCTTTGCTCTCTCTGTTTGGTTTGAGTTCAAGGAAATAAGAAAAAAAAAAGAGGCTTTGAGAAAATTAAATGTTAATTAAAAGAAGATTGAACAAGTGTATGAATTTGTAAATTTCTTATGTGGCTGAGATTGTTGGGCTGTGATGTAAAGAGAATCTGTGGGTTTCATGACTAATTGGAGATTGAGAGTATGATGTGAACATTTGAACTATATGAGGAACAGGGAATTTTTGAGACTTTAGGAAGTTGAGTGATTTAATTATAATTGATTCTATGTTGTCTAAGTGATTATGAGATTGATGACTTAGTTTTAAAGAGGGATGAGACTCTTCAAATGATAAAATCAAATGGTGGAAATAGATTTGAAGGAACTAAGGAGTAAGAAATAGTTGTGTTTTGCAAGAGTGATTATATAGTTCAATATCAATGGAGAATTGGCTATTGCATTGTTGAGGTTTAATCTGATTTTTAGTTTAGTCACCATCACTATTTGAAATTAGATTTTCAGATTTTGGGAGCTTTATGGAGATATTAATAGTTGCTAAGATGTTTAATAGAACCCTCCAAGTAGTTTTATTTGAGGTTGTGAATGTAAGGGCTAAGTTGTGGAGCTGAATGGTAATTTGCAAAGATATGGATTAGTTAGAGAAATGCCCACTTTAGCTTGATGTAATGTTTTGAAATGTAGAGAAGAGTTAGTTATTATTTACCCTTTTAGGGATGTTTTATGTGAGTAAGAAGTCTTGATGAGAAAATGAGTGGTGAATGATTAAGATGATTGTGAAATTTTGAAAGGTGAATTTAATTAGGTGAAGTTGTCAAATATGAATTTTGATGGTTGTGATGTGAAAATGTTGAGGAGATTATGTCTATAGGACTGAAATGAGAATACAAGATAAGTGGTATGATGATTAGAAGTATTATGATGGTTAAGAACTAATTGTGCTAAACAAAGTGTGAGATGTATTGTTGGTTTGAAGACTTTAGAAATAAGTAAGGTGCTGTTTGGATGTATTATTTGGGGTTTAAGGAGCCGTTTTGTTCCACCTCTCAAGTTGGGAAGCTTTTGATAGTAGTATAATGTAATTAATAGTTTCTTAAATTGATGTTGGGAGTTAGTATGATGAATATTATTATTGGAATTTAAATATAGTTGTGAGGGAGGTTAGATGAGAAGTGAGAAGTGAAATTGTTAGATGAAGGAAGATATTGTTAAGATTAAGATTAAGTTTAGATATAAGGTAACTTTGAGAAAGGAAGTTGAAAGTATCTATTGTAGAATTTTCATATGTGAGAAGAATGGTTCAAATGTGTGACTATGTTTTGATATTATAAGGATTAAGGTTTCATATTTACTTTAATGATGATATTAGAATTCATATTAGATAAAGGAAATGATGTTTGTGTTTGTGTGATTAATTGTGATGCTTGTTTGATAATTGCTTAGCAATGAGTATTGTATTTTTAAAGAATGTCTGAATTGTGTTGAGAAAACTATGAATATATGTAAATAGCTAAGTTAGTAGAATTTGAATAGATTCCCAGAATAGTGAATATAAATAAGGGGTTGGGTAGCATCAAGCTTAGGATTGAGAGAGACGTTTAATATGTATATGGATATAAAAGATTAATGAGTAGTGTTATTAATTATGTGAAATCAGGAGAAGCAAGTGGATCTGTTAGTTGGCAGCAACGGGAAGGCAAAGAGCAAGTTTAGTAGCAGTTAAAGGTAGCAGTTTACTTCATATATATTTTGATAAAAGTTCGTAAATCTGCATGAAAATTATTTGTTTTATGATCATGATAATATTTGATCCTTTGAGGAATTGAGGAATATTGAGGAACATCGAGAAATATTGAATATTATTGTGGAATGTTTGAGTAATGTTTGAGTGGAGTACTCCAAGGTATAGGTGGGTAGCTCCCCCTATACCAGAGCTTATATTAAATCCTGCAGGTGAAGGTACCACCACTATTTTGCGAATATTTTGTTATTAGTGGCTGGTCATTGAGGCGAATGAGGCCCCAGCATAGGCTGGAGGGGTTATTATTATCATTTTCATGAAAAAGGGTATATTTATGTTTATTATTATTATATGCATGTATACGAAGTAAACTGGTTTAACTGCTGTTTTTCAGAGGCTCGAGCAGCTGGTGAGAAGGAGGAAATAAGGTAGGATGTTTTGGAGTGCATATATGGGAATAGCAGGACTAGAACACTCTGTAAATATTTTTGGATAACTGTATGAAACCTAGAAATACTTTTGGTGTATATAAGCGAGCATGAGCTTGCCTAGTGGTAGTTTATGATGTAAATATAAGAGCTAGGGATAAAACCTCAACACAGATATTGGGGTGGCCATATGGGGTAGCCTATATTTTGTTTAAAGTATAGTAATAGTCAATAATAATATAATAGTTAATAAAAAGGTAGATAAGAAGAGGCTAAGGGATATATTTTAAAAAGTATAAAAGTAATTTATTCTATTTTGATAGATAAATAGCTAGTAATATATTTTGAAAGGAAAAGTTTTAAATTATTGATATTTTTGGGTCTTCTGCAATAAGAAAAGTATTTCAAATGTTATTAAAATGATATAGTATAGTAGTAAAAAGTCAAGGTGTTACATTTTGGTATCAGAGCAAAGGTTCTGGCATAGTTTAGCTAGAATCTTTGCTCGATATCTTGTTATATTTTATATATCTTTTATAATCTTTTTCTAAATATGTGATAGGGAATGGCTAGAATGCGTTATACAAACTTTATTATCAGGGGTAGAGGGCGAGGACGAGGAAGGGTTCGAGATCGTGTGAGTTCAACTGCAGGCACAAGTCAGGGTTCATTGGCTTCTGTGTGCAATGGAAATAGTAATATAGAACATTCCTCTGTTGCTGAGAATGATCCTGTACATTTCTCACCTAGTTCAGAGGAGGAAGTCCCTAGCCCATTAGGTCCAGATGAAAGTTATGAGATATCGGGTACCGAGGAGGAACAGATTGATAGAGTGATAGATTTTGTTTATGATAGATATAATGACTTAGATTCTCGCTTTGAGAGTAGGAAAGAACTTTACAAGTATTTCCTTGCCCATATGGAATCATATCGCTTACATGAGCCGATGTTAGGTGTTTGGGCAGATGATAAATGGTGGATCGAGGCTGCCTTAATGGTGTTTCCTTCGGATAATGTTACTGAAGCCAAGAAAAGACATGTTTTAAGACATGGACCTTTCCAGTTGAGTGAGTTTGTTAGGGATATGACTGAATGGGTTGAGAGGCACTATTAGGAAACATGAAGTATGAGTCAGTTTGTTGTTAATATGGTTAAGTAGGTTGAGATGCACTACTAAGAAATAGATTAAGTATGATGGTGTAGGTTGTAAACACCTATGATGTGCTTATGCTATGGTTTGTTTGTATGTAATTAATGTAAATTATTGTGTGGCTACTTGACTAAATGTATATATTATGGGATCTTTGTAAATTAAAGTGTGACTTGTACGATATTGTAATATAAGTGTATGTTATATTTGAGTATTTCTTAGTTATTTGAAATTCGATAGTGATGTTGTGTTAAATGTTAATAATAGGAAATTTTAATCATGGTAAACTTACGTGGAGGCCGATCAGGAATCAATGCTGATAATGGTAGGATTCCACCTGAGCCATTCCAAGTTATTTTGGATAGGCTGAACGAACAACAGGTTCTCATGAATCAAATGAGAGAAAGACAGGAGGAACAGGCTCAGAGCTTGAATGAAATTAGAGGTGAAAGAGTACAGAGAGAAGAGGTTCAGAATCCTCCAAGACAACCTGAACTTCCCAGAGATACTTTAGAAGAAGCTATGTCTCGTTTCTGTAAACATCAACCTCCAGTTTTTACAGGAAATGTAGATATCAGGCAAGCAGAACATTGGTTAATGGCATTAGAGAAAATTTTCAAGGTTATGGAGTGTTCTTCGGAACGTAAAGCCTTAATGGCAATCTACAGGTTAGAAGGGGATGCTAGTCACTGGTGGAATAATACTGAGATAATCTTACAGGCACAGAATATCCCGGTGACATGGGAAGTTTTTAAGGAAAGGTTTAATGAGAAGTATTTCCCTCGTTCAATTAGAGATGACAGAGAAGCTGAATTCCTCAAGGTTAGTCAAGGAATTGGTGAACCTTTTGAAGATTACCTAACTAGATTTTATCGTTTATCACGATATTATAGCCATCAAGAGCAAAATGATGGTCGTTGGATGACTAATCGCTTAGTGAGGGGATTAAATACTTATATGAGGGAAAGAATTACTCCTATGCAGTTAGAGGATTTTGATCTAGCAATTGAAAAGTGTAGGTTGACTGAAAGTTGTATGCCTAAATCGCTGTTTAGAGGGCCTATGTTCGGGCGACCTGACAATGTTTCAAATTTCTCTGTTGGAGAATCTCAGAAAAGGAGATATCCTTTTTCACAATCCCAATCAAATTTCCAGAGGAAGCAGCCATACCAGCAGTTTCGTAAGCAGCCATACCAGCAGTTTCGTCAGCAGCCATACCAGCAGCCTCGTCAGCAACAGCGCTTTCAACAGCGACAGTTTAGGCCACAAGCTCCACAACAACAATATTTCCAACATCAGCAGCCTCAGCAGAAATTTAGGGCTCCACAAACTTCTGAATCACAATCTTGTAAGTTCTGCGGTAGGCAGCATGGTAAGAAACCATGTATGGCAGGGCAAAATGTTTGTTATTTCTGTCAACAGCCAGGTCACTATGCTAACCAGTGTCCAAAGAGGCAATACTCATCTAGAATGACTCAGCAAGGCAAGGTGTTTGCTATGACTCATGAAGAAGTACAGAAGTCCCCAGGAATGATTAGAAGTATGATTCTTATCAATGAGAATCCTATTTGTGCAATGTTTGATACTGGAGCTAGTCATTCCTTTATTTCTGATTTATGTGCTGAGAAGTTACGCCTCAGGGTAGATGAATTGCCATATGATGTTTGTGTTTCTTCTCCCATGGGTGCTAAGGTTGTTACTCATAAAGCATGCTTGAATTGTGTGATTCAATATGAACAAGTTAGTGATACTACAGATCTTATATGTTTGCCTTTTAAAGGAATTGATGTGATTATGGGTCTTAATTGGTTGACTGCTAATAACATTATGATTGATTGTGGGAACAAAACCTTAGTAGTATCAAGGGGTATGAAATCAGATGGGGTAGAAGCTAGTATGAATTTTATTTCTATAGCTCAAGCTGAAAGAAGTTTGAGAAAAGGGTGTAAGGGGTTCATAGTGTTTTTCTCGGTTCAAGCCGAAGCTGAAGTCAGATTAAATGATATCCCCGTAGTTCAGGAGTTTCCTGATGTATTTCCAGATGATATCAGTGGTTTACCTCCTGAGCGAGAAGTTGAATTCTCTATTGAGTTAGTTCCTGGTACCGGAGCAATTTCTAAAGCACCTTATCGCATGGCTCCAAATGAGATGGCTGAACTAAAGAAGCAGATAGAAGAATTGTTAGAAAAGGGATTTATTCGCCCCAGTGTTTCTCCTTGGGGTGCTCCTGTATTATTTGTGAAGAAAAAGGATGGAAGCTTCAGATTATGCATTGATTATAGGGAGTTAAACAAGGTGACTGTGAAGAATAAATACCCTTTGCCACGGATTGATGATTTACTAGATCAATTGATTGGAGCTAGTGTGTTCTCCAAGATTGATTTACGATCTGGTTATCATCAACTACGTGTGAAAGCAGCAGACATTCCGAAGACTGCCTTCAGAACTCGGTATGGGCATTATGAATTCCTGGTTATGCCCTTTGGGTTAACAAATGCCCCTGCTGTATTCATGGATTACATGAATAGAATCTTTCGGGAATTTTTGGATAAATTTGTGGTCGTCTTTATTGATGACATTCTAATATATTCCAAAAGTCAAAAGGAGCATGAAGAACATCTGAGGATAGTGTTGACTGTTCTTCGAGAAAAACAGTTGTATGCCAAACTCAGTAAATGTGAGTTCTGGCTCTCTGAAGTTCGATTCCTTGGTCATGTTATATCCCAAGAAGGTGTTTCTGTAGACCCCAGCAAAGTAGAAGCGGTACTTGGATGGAAAAGACCAGAATCTGTCACTGAAATCAGAAGTTTTCTGGGTTTAGCCGGCTATTACAGAAGATTTATAAAGGATTTTTCCAGGATTGCTTTGCCATTAACTAAGCTTACCAGGAAGAATCAAGCATTTGTTTGGGATGATGCATGTGAAGCTAGTTTCCAAACTTTAAAGCAAAAGCTTACCTCTGCTCCTGTTCTAATTATTCCTGAACCTCATGAAACCTATATGGTCTATAGTGATGCGAGTAAACAAGGATTAGGGTGTGTGTTGATGCAGCAAGGTCGAGTAGTAGCTTATGCTTCACGACAGTTAAAGCCCCATGAGAAAAATTATCCCACCCACGACCTGGAATTGGCAGCAATTGTATTTGCTCTTAAGTTATGGAGGCATTACCTTTTTAGTGCTAAAGTTCAATTATTCTGTGATCATAAAAGTCTCAAGTATCTGCAAGATCAGAAGGAGCTAAATATGAGGCAACGAAGGTGGATGGAGTTGTTAAAAGATTACACTTATGAGATAAAGTACCATCCTGGTAAAGCAAATGTAGTAGCTGATGCTTTGAGTCGAAAATCAATGCATGTAGCTTCCTTAATGATCCATGAATACGAGTTGATAGAAAGATTTCGGGACTTGAATTTGACAAATAAAATGCTGCTGTCGGGATGTCACATGCTCCAAATAGAAAGCAATATAATAGCTGATATCGTGGATGCTCAGAAACTTGATGATTTTGCTAAAGCAATTAGAAGTAAAGTTGAGAAGAATGAAAGCACCGAGTATGATCTCACACCGAGTGGAATGATACGGTACAAGAAGAGAATTTATGTTCCTCCAAAAGCTGAGATTAGAATAAGAATTCTTGAGGAAGCACATAAGAGTCATTATACTATTCACCCGGGAATGGTTAAGATGTATCATGATTTGAAAGCTACGTATTGGTGGCCAGGAATGAAAAGTGATGTCACAAAGTTTGTCGCTCGCTGTTTGACTTGTCAACGAGTAAAAGCGGAGCATCAGAGGCCTTCAGGTCTTTTACAACCTATCGAACTTCCTGAGTGGAAATGGGAAAGCATTACCATGGATTTCGTAGGTGGCTTACCAAGAATCTCTACTGGATTAGATACCATTTGGGTAATTGTAGACAGGTTAACAAAATCATCTCACTTTTTGGCTGTTAGGCGTGATTATGCTTTAGAAAAATATGCGAGGATTTACATTAAAGAAATTGTAAGATTGCATGGTGTGCCAAAGAGCATCATTTTAGATAGAGATCCGAGATTTGTATCAAGGTTTTGGGGCACTTTACATCAAGCTTTGGGAACTCAATTAAAATTCAGCACTGCTTATCATCCTCAAACGGATGGTCAATCTGAGAGAACTATTCAGACGCTTGAGGACATGTTAAGATCCTGTGTATTGGATTTCAAGAAGAGTTGGGAGGAAATGCTTCCATATGCTGAATTTGCGTACAATAATAGTTATCATGCAAGTATTCAGATGGCTCCTTATGAAGCTTTATATGGGAGAAGATGTAGATCCCCGTTATGCTGGACGGAGTTACGGGAAAGAGCATTGTATGGTCCTGAAATGATTGATCAGACTGCGGAACATGTCAAATTGATTAAGAAAAGGTTGTTAACGGCTCAAAGTAGACAAAAGAGTTATGCTGATAAGAGAAGAAAATCTTTGGAATTTGAAAAAGGTGATCATGTTTTCTTGAAAGTCTCACCATCTACAGGGATTGGTCGATCCATCAAACAGAAAAAGCTAAATCCCAGATTTATTGGGCCATTTGAAATACTTCAGAAGATAGGGACTGTAGCCTATCGGATTGCATTGCCACCACATCTTAGTCGATTACATGATGTATTTCATGTTTCACAATTGAAGAAATATCAGCCGGATCCTGAGCATGTGATTGAGCATGAGAATGTAGAGGTACAAGAAGATTTGACTTTCAAAGTCGAACCAGATAGGATCATTGACCGACAAGAGAAGAACCTTCGTAACAAAACTATTCCTTTTGTGAAAGTGGTTTGGAAGGGATTCTCTCCACGAGAAGCAACTTGGGAATTGGAAGAAGAAATGAAGCAGCGATTTCCAAACCATATGATTCAAGGTAACTTCTCTTAATTTCGAGGACGAAATTATTTTAGGGGGAGAGAATTGTAACACCCCAAATTTCTGAGATTAAATAAGGCAATATTTGGAATCTTGATGTATTATTTAGTATTTAGGAAATTTTAGAAATAAATTTGGGAACTAAAACATATCTTGAGAAATCATATTAGGACTCAAAATATCTTTCCCAAATTTATATTTATCCAATCCAATCCATCCTATTAAACCCCCTCCATTCATTTACAAATATTTCTTATTTTCTTTTCTATTTTATTTCTTCAAAAATTTCCAACCACACCTTTAATTTTTTACATATCCTATATACATTCACTTCCATCATCATCTTCACCACCGACACTCTCTTCCTCCTTCCCTTCTACTCTTCACAGCCCACCATCACTTTCTCTCATCAATATCAATCTCTTTCTCTTCCACTCCTACACACTAAATATTCTTAATCATGTCTCTTCTCTTCCAGCCGTTGTCTCCCTCATCCCTTCTCAACGTCGAGCAGTGACCCACGCCGGTGAACGGCGTCGAGTTCCGGCGGAGAAGTCGGTGAACAAGAACGGTGAGTTTTCCTTCAATTTGCTCTTGCTTGAGGCCGATTTGAGTGAGTTTGGGAAGGGATTTGGTGCTTGAAGTTTCTTATCACACTCCACTGCTTTCTTTCCTTTCTTCCAGTGGCGACGGCGGCGGTTGTGGCGGCTCCGGTGACAGCTCCGACGAAGGCAAACAAAGGAAAAACACAAAGAGATTAAATCAGTCCTAGGTGAAATTCTTTTTCTCTTTTCTTCTCACTTTGACTTATTCAAGTGAGATTTTGGGGAAGTGCTTGAATAATTCAAAATTATGTGCTATTACTTTGATGATTTTGATTCTAAGTATAAGAGAAGTGTAGTAGAATTAATTCTAGATGATGTATGCTTGGGTGCTCTTATTAGTTGATTTTATAAAATTTTCTTCATTTCCTTAGGATGCTTAGTTATGTTCTGTTTGGTTAAGCAGGAAGAATGAAGTGTTTATTGGTCTTCAACATGGATTAAAGTTGATTATGGAAGCTGTTTATTTGACTTGTTGTTTAAGTGGTTCTCTAACATTTATTTCCTCAAATTTTCCTTTGTCTTTTGCTGCTGTTTCTTTCATGTGTTTTGGGAAGTTTAGAATTTGTCTTTGCTCTCTCTGTTTGGTTTGAGTTCAAGGAAATAAGAAAAAAAAAAGAGGCTTTGAGAAAATTAAATGTTAATTAAAAGAAGATTGAACAAGTGTATGAATTTGTAAATTTCTTATGTGGCTGAGATTGTTGGGCTGTGATGTAAAGAGAATCTGTGGGTTTCATGACTAATTGGAGATTGAGAGTATGATGTGAACATTTGAACTATATGAGGAACAGGGAATTTTTGAGACTTTAGGAAGTTGAGTGATTTAATTATAATTGATTCTATGTTGTCTGAGTGATTATGAGATTGATGACTTAGTTTTAAAGAGGGATGAGACTCTTCAAATGATAAAATCAAATGGTGGAAATAGATTTGAAGGAACTAAGGAGTAAGAAATAGTTGTGTTTTGCAAGAGTGATTATATAGTTCAATATCAATGGAGAATTGGCTATTGCATTGTTGAGGTTTAATCTGATTTTTAGTTTAGTCACCATCACTATTTGAAATTAGATTTTCAGATTTTGGGAGCTTTATGGAGATATTAATAGTTGCTAAGATGTTTAATAGAACCCTCCAAGTAGTTTTATTTGAGGTTGTGAATGTAAGGGCTAAGTTGTGGAGCTGAATGGTAATTTGCAAAGATATGGATTAGTTAGAGAAATGCCCACTTTAGCTTGATGTAATGTTTTGAAATGTAGAGAAGAGTTAGTTATTATTTACCCTTTTAGGGATGTTTTATGTGAGTAAGAAGTCTTGATGAGAAAATGAGTGGTGAATGATTAAGATGATTGTGAAATTTTGAAAGGTGAATTTAATTAGGTGAAGTTGTCAAATATGAATTTTGATGGTTGTGATGTGAAAATGTTGAGGAGATTATGTCTATAGGACTGAAATGAGAATACAAGATAAGTGGTATGATGATTAGAAGTATTATGATGGTTAAGAACTAATTGTGCTAAACAAAGTGTGAGATGTATTGTTGGTTTGAAGACTTTAGAAATAAGTAAGGTGCTGTTTGGATGTATTATTTGGGGTTTAAGGAGCCGTTTTGTTCCACCTCTCAAGTTGGGAAGCTTTTGATAGTAGTATAATGTAATTAATAGTTTCTTAAATTGATGTTGGGAGTTAGTATGATGAATATTATTATTGGAATTTAAATATAGTTGTGAGGGAGGTTAGATGAGAAGTGAGAAGTGAAATTGTTAGATGAAGGAAGATATTGTTAAGATTAAGATTAAGTTTAGATATAAGGTAACTTTGAGAAAGGAAGTTGAAAGTATCTATTGTAGAATTTTCATATGTGAGAAGAATGGTTCAAATGTGTGACTATGTTTTGATATTATAAGGATTAAGGTTTCATATTTACTTTAATGATGATATTAGAATTCATATTAGATAAAGGAAATGATGTTTGTGTTTGTGTGATTAATTGTGATGCTTGTTTGATAATTGCTTAGCAATGAGTATTGTATTTTTAAAGAATGTCTGAATTGTGTTGAGAAAACTATGAATATATGTAAATAGCTAAGTTAGTAGAATTTGAATAGATTCCCAGAATAGTGAATATAAATAAGGGGTTGGGTAGCATCAAGCTTAGGATTGAGAGAGACGTTTAATATGTATATGGATATAAAAGATTAATGAGTAGTGTTATTAATTATGTGAAATCAGGAGAAGCAAGTGGATCTGTTAGTTGGCAGCAACGGGAAGGCAAAGAGCAAGTTTAGTAGCAGTTAAAGGTAGCAGTTTACTTCATATATATTTTGATAAAAGTTCGTAAATCTGCATGAAAATTATTTGTTTTATGATCATGATAATATTTGATCTTTTGAGGAATTGAGGAATATTGAGGAACATCGAGAAATATTGAATATTATTGTGGAATGTTTGAGTAATGTTTGAGTGGAGTACTCCAAGGTATAGGTGGGTAGCTCCCCCTATACCAGAGCTTATATTAAATCCTGCAGGTGAAGGTACCACCACTATTTTGCGAATATTTTGTTATTAGTGGCTGGTCATTGAGGCGAATGAGGCCCCAGCATAGGCTGGAGGGGTTATTATTATCATTTTCATGAAAAAGGGTATATTTATGTTTATTATTATTATATGCATGTATACGAAGTAAACTGGTTTAACTGCTGTTTTTCAGAGGCTCGAGCAGCTGGTGAGAAGGAGGAAATAAGGTAGGATGTTTTGGAGTGCATATATGGGAATAGCAGGACTAGAACACTCTGTAAATATTTTTGGATAACTGTATGAAACCTAGAAATACTTTTGGTGTATATAAGCGAGCATGAGCTTGCCTAGTGGTAGTTTATGATGTAAATATAAGAGCTAGGGATAAAACCTCAACACAGATATTGGGGTGGCCATATGGGGTAGCCTATATTTTGTTTAAAGTATAGTAATAGTCAATAATAATATAATAGTTAATAAAAAGGTAGATAAGAAGAGGCTAAGGGATATATTTTAAAAAGTATAAAAGTAATTTATTCTATTTTGATAGATAAATAGCTAGTAATATATTTTGAAAGGAAAAGTTTTAAATTATTGATATTTTTGGGTCTTCTGCAATAAGAAAAGTATTTCAAATGTTATTAAAATGATATAGTATAGTAGTAAAAAGTCAAGGTGTTACAGTATATATATATATATATATATATATATATATATATATATATATATATATATATATATCCAGATCTTCTTTCATTTCATACTCAAGTCCAACAATCACCTTCAAACCAAATCAATTCAACATCCCCATACTCCAATCAACTAATACTACTACAACAACTCTCACACTCACCTAGAGATGCATTGTGCCACCACGGTGCAATCAAGCATCTATTCTTCACTATATGATTTGACACTGTGTCCCTCTCCATAATGAGGGGACAATTTCCTTCTCTGGCAATCTCCAGAGAGGGAACCCCAATTCTGTTTTCTATTACAGAACGGGAACGGTTGGACTCTCCACTGCCAAACAACCGTAGGGGCGGTTGGGCTCTTCAATGCCAAACAACTGTAGGTCACTTCTCTCAATAAGTCGACCTATGAACTCCAATCCAATCAATTCTAAAAAGGATCCTCGGTACAAATAACTGTCGATTGGCCTATCGACAGTTATCATCGCGCGATGGTACATAAATTTCAGTGTCATGCAATGCTCTCCATATCCCTATCAATATCTCATCCACAATAACATCAATATCATCATCAACATCATACACTTTCACATCACCTTTCAATCTATTATCCACAATATCATCCTTCAACATAACTTTCCCAAAATATCAACTCACATCTAATTCCTTTTTCTATACTCAACCTCTCAAATAACTATTATAACACTACACCTGCAAACATATCACATCATTCCAGAATATTCAGTACCACCAGACAGGATAATATTATATATAATGTGTACAAATCTTTTATACGAAAGTAATCGTGTTTGAAAGGCACCCGATAGCCTGTTTTGTATAAAAATAATCTTTCAAAGATAATATATATATATAGAGGGTGAGAAAGGATTTTACAAAATCCTTACTAACATCACCCTCAATGTTATAGTAAGGTTAAATGTGATTACCTGTCGCCCTTAGCACTCTGTTGCTCTTCCTTACTCTTCCGTACTAGATTCACCTATTATTACATAAAGTAATAATAAATGTAAACAACCATGCTTATATATATGTATAATGAATAACATCTCTCTCTCTCATGTCTTACATTACTACCCAGCCCCCTTCCTGACTTAATATTTTCTTAATTCTCTAATTAAGCTCTTTATCTTTAATCTTCTATGATTCTCAAAGTTTGACTAATCAATAACATACATGAAACATAATTCATGAAAAGCAAGATCAAACATCCTCAATAAACTTCAAACATTAGTATTTAATCACAAACAAACTCAACAATTATATTCACATACATACTTCTATCCAACATATTCCAAATATTAGAGGTATGACATAATCAGGTCCAATCAATGAGAAAAGAAACCTAAAAACATTGAAATTTTAATATACAATCATATACCAATTTAACAACCATTAACAGACATTATGAATGCCCCTATATACCTTTTTACATCGGTTTGAAAGAGGGGTTATGGAAATCCTTAGGATCAACAATATAAGAATCTTTAAATAGGCCTTATTAAACCTAATATTTTCATCAACAAATACCCAATAGAAATTCAAAACTTTTGGCTTTAAGTTGAAATCATTGTCTAATATTTATGAATAATTTAAATTTGTATCCCGTTATATTTTATTTGAGATTAGAAGTATCCATAGAGTGAGAAGAATCTGTTTTCTCTTCAACCTTAGGTTTGGCTGTTATAAGAACATTAATAAAAGTACCATCATTCAACATATAAGACATTTAGAATCAAATTTCCAAACAGCACATAAACTATAATCATAGCAAAGTGACACAAATCAAATTCCACCTCACAATTAAGACACACACACATATAATGAAATCTATCATTTCCAAACCGAAAGCAAATAAGATAAAAATTAACTCCTTCCACCAATAATTAGCATACATGTCTAGAACAGATTCTAGCTTTCCTTTACCAAATCTAAATAAAGTCTAAAACAGATTTCACTAATCATTTGCTTCAATAAATCATGTTCCTCATAAAAATCACAATTTACATCACAATTATCTTCCATTACTAACAACCAAATTCTGTTTACATTTAATACACTTAATTAGCAAAGCCTAAAGCATAATAAAACAGTAGCTCAAAATAACACTCTAGCACAAATCATTTTCAGTTAAAAGAAACAAAGAACAAAAGGAATTATGACACTTTCAAGTTATTTCATACGTTACCAGCAAGATTAACAACATTTATTCACACATTTCAGCAACAATTTGAAACAGAGAAGCCAAGGATCAGTACGATCATAGGGGAAAAGAAGTACAACTCTTTGAAAGTCAACATGGACATACTTCCAGTAAATAAATCCACTTCAAATAACATTATTAAACTCAATTCATCATAAATTACCCTCAGCCATAACAGTATAAGAAATACAAAATTATAATAATCACAAATCACATTATCATTCAGTTATGTCCATCTTTATACACACCAGTATCACCATTACTTTTATTTCATCATGTACCAACAACAATAAAAAAAAGCATAGCAACAATCCAAAACTTCACCTATCACCAACGCACAGTCCGATCAAGATGCAAACACTAAACATACATCACAATTCATTAATACTATATACAACCCAACGATGCAGAGAATCAGATTGGTGGGAAATTTCCCAAGATCAGTCAGACCTCAACATATTTAACACACAAAAGTCAAGGGTTTTGTGAAACACAATCTCAAACAAAATCAAACATGCAATAGAATAACACAACCATAATAAAGCTTGTATGTTGGTTACTTTAAAGTGGATTATTGAACCTTTAAATCCCAGAATCAGTTCGGTCCCATCTCCAATGCCTCCCAATTTCACAAACATTTCAACAAAATCCCATAACTTTACCTAACCGATTTCCTCTTTATCAAATTCTTTAATTATTAAATTTCTTCCTAAACACCAATCCAACCATAAATTAACATTCCATTGGCATAAAACAACTTCAACTAATGTCAAATAACCACCAATTCATCCCAAAACATCATGCATCAACCAAACCCTAACTCTCAAGTCTTCTCAATCGCAGAAAAGAAGGGTACAGCAGAATAAATGAAGCTACCTCACTCGTTCTCAACCTCCCAATGTCTCATCAGAGCTCCGCCGTCGCCGGAAAAACTTCACCGAAGCCAAGCTATGGGAGAGATATGGGAGAGAGAAGAGAGATCGAGTTTGAGAGTGAGGGAGGGGTCCGACTTTTTTTTATTTGATGAAGAAAGAAGGAGGGCCGTGTTTGGTCAGGGAGAAATAAGGGTGGTTTTTGATAATTAAAGCCTAAACTTGCCATAGTGTACTCATTTTGATTTAAAACCACTTCAACCAGTCTCCAATCTTCTTAAACTTCAAAATATTTTTAGCTTTACCATTCCCTCATATTTCAAACTCTTTATTTCTTAATTAATTATATGCATTTACTGCTCACAATTTTCAAAATGTCCCCAAAAATCACCAAAAATTTCTAAAAATTCTAAAATTCTCAATCTCTCCATTTATTATTTCCCAAAACACTCCTTGATCCTGTATTAAATTTTTAGGATATTACAGGAGGGGTCTAAAATAAGGGAAGGGAAGGGAAGGGGAGGGAATATTTTGGGCTCCCTCCCCTCCAATTTTTCAAACCATGCAAGGGGAGGGGCTCATTTTCCCTCCCCTTTCCTTCCCTTCCCTCAAACCAAACAGACCCTTAAGGGGAATCAACGCACATTTAATATGTTAACTTATTCTTTAGGTTAATAATAATTTTGATCAATAAACCATTGTGGAAGTATCATTTGGGCAACAAACAATATCGAGTACCATTTTTTTTTTGAGATTTGATGAGATGGTCATATCGAGTATCATTTTAATTAACCAATACACAATAAAAAATGGTCATTTTGGCCAACACCGTCCATCATACACCAACTATGTCTCACATGACAACAAAACTGACGGTGTTAATGGTTGATGGATGATATTACCAAAATGAGACTTTTTTGTTCAATGGCCAAAATGATATTATTTATTGTTTGTTGGTTAAAGTGATGCATTGTTAATTGTCTGTATGTCAGAATAAAGGGTAATTGATCTAATCTACCCTCCAAGTAACTATCCAGGAGCACTGTGCACCCTAAACTAATAATAGACTCATAGTCACGTTTGACTGTTAATCTGCTCATGTGGCTGTTACGTGGGTTTAATTTTTGCCACTCGACGCCTTGTCATTTCCAAGGAAGATATGTCCATGAGGGGACACATAAAATAATAAACAATTCCCTCCCTCTCTCTTCCAAACACCCCCGTGTTTTAAATATGAAATTAATTAGGGCGAAGACCCAAAAATGATAGATAACTATTGGCCAAGGAACAGAAGTAGTACATAACTATTTCGAGGTACAAAAATGATACCCAACTTTTCCATGTGATCAAAAATGATATTTTCACTAATATGACAATAATATTAGACATGAAATGTCCAAAATGCCCTGATAATTAAATAAACTTTTACCGACCGACGGTTAATTTAGGGCGGAGGCCCAAAAATAATACATAACTATTGGCCAAGGAACAAAAATGATACATAACTATTGCAAGGTACACCAATGGTACCCAACTTTTAACATGGAATCAAAAATGATATTTTTACTAATATGACAATAACATTACACATGAAAAGTCCAAAATGCGCTTATAAATTAAATAAATTTTCTTCCACACTCTCTCCTTCCTTAGCTTCTTTCTTCTACCAATACTTCCTTCAATAAATAACTCGTCCACCGGCGGCTTCAACTCTCAGCAACTCGTTAGGGCGATCAGGTTGCAAACATAGAAGTTAATCACCCACACTTACACATCTTAAAGCACATCATTTCATTACAACAGAGAAGTTAAATGAGAGCAAAAGAGCGGTGCGTGTAGCAAAATGAAATGAAATGATGTGCTTTAAGATGTGTAAGTGTGGGTGATTAACTTCTCTGTTTTCATGTTTTTGCAACCTGATCGCCCTAACGAGTTGCTGAGAGTTGAAGCCGCCCGGTGGACGAGTTATTTATTGGAGGAAGTGTTAGTAGAAGAAAGAAGCTAAGGAAGGGGAGGGTAAGGAAAGAAAATTTATTTTATTTATAAGCCCATTTTGGACTTTTCATGTGTAATCTTATTGTCATATTAGTGAAAATATCATTTTGATTTCATGTTAAAAGTTGGGTACCATTGGTGTACCTTGCAATAGTTATGTATCATTTTTGTTCATTGGCCAATAGTTATGTATCATTTTTGGGCCTTCGCCCTAAATTAATCGCCGGCCGGTAAAAGTTTATTTAATTATCAGGGCATTTTGGACATTTCATATCTAATATTATTGTCATATTAGTGAAAATATCATTTTTGATCACATGGAAAAGTTGGGTATCATTTTTGTACCTCGAAATAGTTATGTACTACTTCTGTTCCTTGGCCAATAGTTATGTATCATTTTTGGGTCTTCGCCCAATTAATTAAGATCCTTCTGTTTTTCTTAGTGGAAGTATTGAAATCGAAGAAAATGATGAAAATATGGATGTTAGTGCTAATGGTCAGGATGATGAAGTTGCCCGAGCATTGTTTGTGGCGGATGCCCTTGGAAAGATGCCCTTAGCAGAAGAATGTGATAATATATCTTTTGGCTTAAAGGAGCTTCACATGGACAATTATGATGAAGAGGATGAATGTATGTTGAACTGATTTCGTTCAATAAATGCAAAGCTGATATTAGATGCCCTCCTATAAGCTGTTTATTTGTGTCCCTAACACTCACTTAATAAGTTGCATGTCATGGTGAATATAGGTGTTGAGCTATTTAGTTCTGGGATTGGTGATTTATATTATCCAAGTAACGATATGGATCCATATCTCAAACATGAAAATGTAAGTTGAAATAATTGTGTATCTTATTATGTTATCTATTGCATTCTAGTATTCCTTACAATTTATTTTGATGCGTTTTAGGATGATGACTCTGAAGAAGCGGAAGATATGACAATTTATCCAACCGATTCTGTAGTTGTGTGTGCATTAATTAAGAAGCATGACTGTAGTCTTGAGGTAAGGAAAATTTTATCTTTAGAATAATTTGCTCTTTTATCCACACATTTCAAATCTTCCATATTAGATAGTGTATAAATGTATCATCGAATAATCATTAATATCCTCTCGCTGGCAGGTTTTGTTACTTGAGGATGCAAATTCAAGTAATATTAACCAATATATTCGCAATGACATCATGATTACAGCTTGTCCACTTTGCATAGCTTGGTTGGATTCTCCCCTTGAAGGTGGAGAAAGAGGTGAGACTTACCAACACTTTAATCAATAGCAAGTCAAGCTCAAAAGTTGATCAATTTCTAATCTATGACTTTAATTCTCTTTATTGTTATTAAAATATTTTGCAGGGAACTTCATTGCCGTTGGTTTTGAGGAAGAAGCAGCCATTGAGATTTGGGACCTTGATATTGTGTGTTCCTTGTATCTATGAAATCGCTTATATCCGATTAATTAGATAAACCTTGAATCTTGTTGCACTAAGTCATATCTAATTTTTTTATTTATTATCACGTTGATGAAGTAAAGCCATCTGTGATTTTAGGTGGCTTAGCTAGGAAAAAGAAGAAAGGGAAGGTATGTTCCAAATTTATAGTAATAACAAAGCTTTGATTGTAATAAATTTGTATTTTTTAATTAATTTATAATAATAGCAAAGCTCTAATTCTATTAAGTTATTCAATTTGGTTACAGAAGTCCAATAAATTCAAGGATGACAGTCATACCGATTCAGTTCTTTCTCTTGCTTGGAACAAGTACTACTTTATTATATTTGAACTTTAATTTTACTTTTTCCTTCTCTCTGTTTTCTCTTATAAGACTTATTGTTATTATGTTTTTTCCGTTTTGGTATCCTTACTCAGCACAATGTTTCCAAAATAGGAATATACTTGCAAGTGGCGGTGCTGACAAGCAAGTGAAGATCTGGGACGTGACTGCTGAGAAGTGTGACATTAGAATGGAGCATCACTCAGACAAGGTAACAACTTTGATCTAAGAATAAGCAGAGCTGACTCATTTATTAGTGTAATTTTTTATTGACTGCAAAAAAGATTTCACTCTTCTTCTCTATGATCCTATTTGCAACTAATTCAAACATAGAATATCAGGCTCGCTGTGATAACCTCACAAATTTTACCTGAATCCTCTTTCATCGTGTAGAGTATTCTAGAAAACTCTTTGGAATTTTACACATTTTTAATCTGAATATGCAAGATACAGCTGAACTGTTATGGGAAACTTCCTTGGGGTGTTGTTGGTCAACTTTTATGTAATTAAGTATGGAGAAATATTGTTTGCGTAATTTTCCATGTAGACTTAGAGGATTTGTGTAGATATCCTGATCCCTGTCAAATTCACTTGGGTTGAACTATCCTTTCAGGTTCAAGCAGTCGCTTGGAATCATTATGCACCGCAAATTATTCTCAGCAGGTCTTTTGATGGAACAGTAGTCATGGTAAAGCTCTTATATCTCAAGTTACTTATTAAGTTTTTTGTGTTCCTATCGTAACTGAGGATTTAATGTCTTGTTTGTATATTCATGTGTGAAAAGAGAATGGATGTCTAAAACTCATTTGTGGATTCTCAGTTGTCACAACATGAAATATGATTCGGTGTATTTTGTGTAATCTTCATTTTGAACTCATTTTTTCTAATGCCATTATACTTGGCAGAAAGATGTAAGGATGCCTTCACATTCTGGTTTTAAGTGGTCAGTTCTAGCTGACGTAGAGAGCTTGGCTTGGGATCCACATACAGAACACTCATTTGTGGTATGTTCTTTTTGTTTATACTCCTTGCCTATAATTTTTACATGTAGTTCATTTGGCTGTTTTCCATGAATGGGAAAAAAATGAGTGTTAATATAATCCGAATTGATATGTTCTTAACTTTAATATCTTAGTTGGTTTTTATCAAGGTTTTCTGGTGTCATCCTGACTGGAAGTTTCATTTTAGGTGAGTCTTGACAATGGTGTTGTCCAAGGTATGGATGTTCGCGCCATCCAATCCAATTCAACATCTCAGTCAACCGTTTTTACTCTTCATGCCCATGATGAAGCTGCTACCTCAGTATCTTATAATCTGTCAGCAGCTAATGTATGTGTCATAAACTTTTTGGTCAAATCAGAATTTTCTACATTCTAGAGTGCTATAGTTTAACTTGGCTCTCTGACATGACTTTCTTGCAGCTTCTTGCCACTGCATCCATGGATAAGACGGTAATTATGAAGTTATTTTGTTATCATGCCGCATCTGTATCAAATATATTGGAACTTGGTGCAAGTGATTGCTGATTTTGTTTCTTAGGTAAAACTTTGGGATTTGTCAAACCAACAACCATCACATATAGCATCCTATGATCCCAAAACAGTAAGTTTACTTTGGTTTGATAACTTAAGCAATACTGATATTGATACTAATGTGAGCATTGACTATTTAAGTGCAATTTAAATTTATGTTTTCTGCTATGTATGGGACAGGATTTGGATGCATTATATATTAATAATGGTGCTGTGTACTTTTTTTTCTCCTCGATTTTGTTAGGGACCTGTCTTCACTATTTCTTTCTCCAAAGATGATCCTTTCTTGTTGGCAATAGGAGGCTACAAGGGAAAATTGAAAGTGAGTGGTAACAAATGCTCTGTTGTACTATAAATTATTATTTTATTTTTTAAATGATCATTAAATAATGAGTATGACCTGAATACCTGAAATTTTTCCAGGTCTGGAATACCTTATTGGAAGCTGGTGTCTCATGAATGGTGAATATGAAATAAACAATTGGATGTTGTGAATAACATTTAGCATTTTAGGATAGTAGGAAGGCTTTTTTAAGAGACATTATTCAGGATATTTAGAACTTTAATAATATATTTTTATAGCTGTAAATAGTTTCTTCGTAGGTTTTTCTGGGCTTTCTATTTATCTCATTTTCTATTTTATAATTTTTTTATTTGAAATGTAAAGTAGGTTCTATGCAATATTTTTTCTATCAACGTTTCATATAATCTTATTTAAGATTAAGTTTTTGTTGTTCTAAATCATACTGAAAGCTCTATAAAAGTCCGGACATTAGTGTTCCCTAGTGATACATGAAAATTAAGTAACATTTTATAAACAAAACATGTGTCGATAATAACTTCTACCTATGTCATCCTATATATATCAACTCTCAAATCTCAATTAGGCTTCGAATGGAAATTGAAAATTTGAATTAGTATACTTAGCGGTGTCTCTTATAGCATAGTTTTTTCCTATATTTCTTAGATTTTTATGAATAAACGAGCAGAGTTACGACAAAATGAAAGTAATGGATGCCTGTTCATCTTTTGATCAAATCTTTTCTCTCTTACCTGTTGATAATTTATAAACTTTTTTTATATCTATTTAATAATATACTGCTACATCATTCATCATTCATTCAGTTGTTAAATGTTACCAACTGAATGATTTTGTACATTTTATTTATTTCTTTCTATTATTTTTTTGACAACTATTTTGCCATTTTCTTTGAACTATTCAAGGGCAATGACCCTATTTCATACTTCAAGTAACCATTTTGAACCACTGGACACCCTAAACTGACATCAGATGCACTTTGTGTCAACATTACATTCGCTAGAAGGTAAAATTAGACCACTTTATTTACTTCAAGGGTAAAATTGCACCCAATGTTAGTTTACGGTATCCAATGGTAACGTGATTATTTGAAGAGCAAAATATGATCATTACCTATTATTTATTGAATAATAAGTGAACATTTTCATGGTAAACAAAATAAAGGCTTCTTTCCTCCTGGACACTTCAAGCAGTGGTGCTTAGTACTCATGCTGCTCTTCATCATTTGTGTTTCGACTATTTTGTTGGCGATTGAGATAATAACTATAATCTCTTAAATTTCTGCCACACTGGCCATAGCATAAACGTAAGAGCATGCCTATTTGAGGAAATGAATGCAAATCAAAACCAAAATGCCTCCAAAATAGGCAATTGTTAACAACCCTCTCTCTGGTGGCAATTTCACTGTTAGGAAAACAATCAGTGGCTATTGATATCCAACTCAACCTCTCCATCAAACCTTTTAGCAAAAAAAAAGTTTCCCATTTTCACTTCATTCACAATTATTTTGCATAAAATCCTCAAGCATAAACATTCACCACCAAAAATGTGGTCACAGAATAATCTCTATACCTCACTAGCTTCCCTCCCACAACCAAAGGCTCTTTTCTGCTGGCATGTGAAGAATCTAATATACATTCAACTTTTCAAGCATGAACTGAGACTGTTACAAAAATTCATACAGGACCAAGAAAGAAAAGGTTATAAGATAACAAAACTAGATTGGGTAATGATGGACAAAGATTTCACAGTCCCTTTCATTCAATAGTCATCAATCAATATCAAGAATATCCCAGGCCAAACTAACACCTCGCGGTGATTAATTCTAGTGAAAGTAACCAAGTACTTGACCGCCTACTTTCCTCTCCATGGCTTCCTCATGATCCAAAATGCCTTCTGGGGTTGTGATCACAACATAACCCCACTGCACAAAAAAATGGTAGCATAATTATAATCCTTTTGCTTTTCTTTTCAGCTAACAAGGAAAAATAAGGAGAACCTCAGATAAAACTACATTCTTTGTACTAGAAGTCTCCACCAAATTATAAACAACTAGTCCAAACACAAAAAATGTTATAAAGCATGATGCTTCTACTAACCTGATGTGTTGGAAGAGTTTTCAATCTATATTTTTCAATGTCTACTGCCTTTAAATCTTGCCGGTATGTAAGGGCTCTGCAATCATTAATCCTACCTTGAAGTTGAACGGTTATCCTCCCCACTCTATGAGGATCAAATACTTCATAGTCCTTGATATAGCCTATCACAAATTATTTCATATCTTTTACAATGAAAATCACAAGGTGAATAGAAGAAGCTATAATTTCAGAAGCTCTAACTTAAGACACTCAATAATCTATATTAGGAGTAATTTCCAAGAAAATAAAAAGTTCAAGATGATGCAACAGATTATCAGCTCAACAACATAACTACTCCTTCAGTCCTAAATACAATACAAGACCTACTTATCTTCTAACTTGATTTGATTAAGTTAGTCAATTAAAATCACATTATATCACCAAAATGCCCTAAGTACATTACAAGACGAACTTCTTATGAGCTAATTACAAACGACCAAATCTTTTTATACACTAGTCCCAAGTAAGAGATTTAATTTCATAGAAGTCCCAACGAGTTGTATAGTAACACTTACTATTAACAACTGAATAGCCCTTCTTAACAAGTAAATGAGTTTTTACTGGAGCTAGCTATCTGATATTAAATCCCTCGCTAACCTAGGTGCCATTGTCAGTAAGTAAGAGAAGGTCAAATTAATCAATCAGCAATGAGCATGCATATACAGAGGGGATTCTTATACATCATATTTTCATACTCTTCATATTTTTATACACACAACGAGCTCCTTAAAAAGGAAAAGATGTATTGTAATTTATAAAAGGTTGGTTTTAAATAAACTCATACAAATAAACACAAAACATATCAGGGCAGCCTATAAAAACATGAATTTTTATACTTTTATTAGTTTAAAAAGTTCAATTCAATGCAGTAATCTCTAGTTTTCTAATTTTCATCTTTTTGGTTACTATTCATTTCATTTCTTATACATCAGTGCAGCCTATGAAATCATTTTACTATGAATAGGTTTGTATATTTGAGAAGCAGTAATTAGCAAGTCTTAAAGTGTTACTATTACTTGTAATTATAAAAAAAACTTGTATAGAAAGTCATCATCTCCAACGTTCAATTCTTTTTTTTAATTAAAATGGTAAGCACTAATGATCTGAAGTTACAAGTGAAATCAAACTTGCAATTTTCAATTTATTGAGTAGATATCATATCATTAGCTTACAATACCTCTCGTCTAAGAGTCTTAATTAATACTCAATTATCAATGCACACAACTCTACAAAAGATAAACATACTAGGAGAGACGGCGATGGGACCACACATGACTATCCACTTGTATATAGGCTGTTTAAAACAATATGAGGCTGTCAATACTTCTATTATTGCAAAACAAACAAATGGCAAAACTTGAGTTTTCTAAGTTGATCTTGATGTTCTATTTTTAAAACATTATCATTCAATTAAAAATTTTGACAGAAGTGTGATAGTTATAGCAATGTACTAACTAATTTGTTACTATTTTATACCCAAGATTTGATTTGCTATTCATAGTAGCTAATCACACACTACAAATAGTCCAATTCAATACACCGCGTTCGTTTCAAGGGTTTGGTGTACATTTCAAAGCTCTATTTAAATAGATGAACATACTCTTCATATTTTCATAAACACAACGAGCTCCTTAAAAAGGAAAAGATGGTATTGTAATTTATTACAGTTTGGTTTCAAATAAACTCATACAAACAAACACAAAACTTATCAGTGCAGCCAATGAAAAGTTCAAGATGCTACAACAACAGATTATCAGCTCAACAACATAACTACTCTTTCATTCCTAAATACAATACAAGACCTACTTATCTTCTAACTGGATTTGATTAAGTCAGTTAAAATTGCATTATATCACCAAAATGCCCCAAGTATATTACAAGACGAACTTCTTATTAGCTAATTACAAACCACCCAATCTTTTATGGGACAACTATACACTAGTCTCAAGTAAGAGATTTAATTTCATAGAAGTCCCAAGGAGTTGTTACTAACACTTATTAACAACTGAATAGCCTTCCTTAAAAGGTAAATAAGTTGTTACTGCAGTTATCTGATATTAAATCCCTTGCTAACCTAGGAGCCATTGTCCCATCTTTTGTGGTTAAATCGCATATTGAAAGCAACGCATAGTAAGAGTAGCTCACATAAATCAAATCAGCAATGAGCATGCATATACAGAAAGGATTCAACGTAGAAATTAAAGAAGTGAACAAAAAACAAGCTTGATATTCCTTTGGTAACTAATTTCAGGGCAGTCAACAGTAGAATGAATTTACAGCAAAGAATGAAAAGTGTAGGTAGCTACCTCGGGCTTTCATGATATTGAGAAAGGAGGAGATGACAGAGGAGATGGGCTTCAAATGCACAGTGGCCTTGCCTCTCCTCTCGGCGTTCACCATACTTCTCAGCGCCTCATTAAGAATTCTCCTCCCCATCGCTAAATCCTAAATCTGCTCTCTCCTGTTCAAAACAATACATACACACGAAGCTTACAAGCTCAGAAGCAACAAAACACTTATGGCCAATGGCCATTCCGAGATCAACCTGCCAGCAAAAACGAGGGGTTTGCAGTTGGGCCATTTTCTTAAATTGTTGGGCCCCGGCCCGTTACCTTCTTGGGTTATGGTCATGGATTGCATTTTCCTGCAGGACACACCAATTTTTTTTCTCCAAAAAGTAATAGTTTTAAAAAATAAATAAGCAAGAAATGTAAGAAATGAAGTTTGGAAAACCTGGGGTGTGTGGTTGAGTAGTAAGGACTCATTCACCCTTGACTAATTGTCTGGGTTTGTAACATCCTAACTTTTAATACTATATTTATAGCAATTGAATCAACTAATAACTACTTTTTTTTATGTTAGAAGCTCAAAAATACGAATAAATTAAAACTTTTGTTTAAAAGATTAGATAAAACATTTTTCCTTTGTATACTGAGCTTCTAACACCTAGTAAAATCTTACCCAATGATTCAAAACCTCAAGTAGTTCATTAATTCATTAAACAGTGCAGATAAAAGATACTATCGAATCTGTAATTTTCTACACCTGGACAATCTAATACATTTACATTTGAATTATACTTAAAAGGGTTAAATCTTACAATTTGATCTTAATACAAACCAGCTATGTCAAGTGATAGCTTTCCTATTTGTATTCAATACAAGCTAATAGCTTGTTACAAGAATTGATCGCAAAAGATCCAAACCTAGACTCTGGCAACTTCTAAGCACATACTGGCCTAGCAGGCATCTCCGCTCTATGTGATTTAATTTCTTTGTTCTCTAATCTTCTCCTTGTTACCTGCAGTTTTTTTTAAACGGTGAGATTCAAAGAATCCCAGTAGCAATTTATTTCATTCATTATTTTTTTTACTGCATACATATGAGTGACATGATCCTTATGGCCTTTTCGCGTATATAACGCCTCCACTCCATAGCAGCAATAGATTCACTGCTATGTAGTTTCAGACACACAAGGTGCGACATGCACCGACCGACATTTCATATAATGATACCACTCATTATATTTAATGTTGATCTTTTTTTTTTTTATTCAAAGGGGCAAGCACTAATGGCTTGAGGTTATCTTTACCTGTAGGAATTTTAAATTCACCAATTACAGAATCATAAAATTGACAAAGAGGGTGCGACCCCCTGGAGTACTCAGTAAATCATAAATCATACTACATAAACATATAAGGTATAAGAATTCAATACTCATATATAATGCAGTTCATTTCAAAATTTATAGCATGCTATTTATATGACTAAAATAACCCGCTACCTGGGCTCCAGCCAATTATCTTTCAACAATACTTCCACAACTTTCTTCTTTTTTTTCTTTTCTCACTGCCTTGAGGCATGTAATCCACAACCCTTTCCTATTATCACACCATGTAATAATAGTAAGTTAATAATCAATCCAGTTATAAATTAAATAGCGTCTCTCTCTTCCTACACGGCTACCCAATCCTCATTCTTAGTTATATTATTTTGGAATATTATGTGGATTCCTAAGTACACAACATACATTTCATTTATCAATTCAAAGAGTGTGAACATTCTCAATCCAATACATATATTCAATTGTTTTATGACATCTTATATTAACCATTTCATAGCATTACACCAACAAGCAATATTCTTCACCATTTCAACCCAAAGAAATCAAGGTAAGCATTGGGTACCCTATATACATCAATTATAGTTTCAATACTACAATTCAGCGGGCATGCTTCAAAATAATCATACTCTTACAAATTAATTATCTCTACACAACAGTATAGTAATTTACCAAGCAAAGTAAATGAGAATGTATTGCAACGAGTTAAAAAAAAACTTTATACCATGTTAGAACTTCAAACAATAAATCAGCCTTTTCAAGTAGCAAAGACACATTAGTGACCCAAAAGAACTCACATGCTTATCATGTTTCCTTCATGAACTTCTTTAACAAAGCACAAACACAACCACACATAACAGTAATAAGTATAAATGCGTAATCAATTCCATTTTGCCACCATTACAAGATTTAAAATCAGCACGCTATGAGAAGTAACATCAATAACATTTTGGACATTAATTCAACATCACATGCACACAGAAACAACCCACATACAACAACATAATTTCAGTAAAATCGCTGCAATCATACAGCAGAAACAGCAGCAAAATGATGCTGCCATTACACAGTGAAAACATCAGCAAATGTTGCTGCAGAATAGCAAACAAAACAAAGCTGAAAAATTGAGGTAAATATAGGAAAATTCAACAACAGAAATTGATGCTAATGTAAAGAGAAAATGATGTTTTGCAGCCATATAAAGGGGCTGATTTGCTACTATTCCAGCAGCAAAAAGGATATTATTTGGTAGTGAAAATCAACTACGAATAAAAATAATCAGCATTAATCCATGCTTTCCATTCAATTTCGATTTCATATTAGCATTTAGCTACAAGTAATAATTAACAACCATAATATATCACTCAATTGGAGCTAATCAAACACAAAGATAAATCTAATCTCAACGAAAATGGAAATCACTACATTCTAGTAAACTTCAAACAATAATCCATATACCTAATCATAAATATTAAGTTACGATTCTTATGACAGTTTTACATTCCTATAATGAAGTTTAACATGCAAGTGTATGCTTTATCCTCAATTCTGCTGAACAAAACCCAAGGAGAAACCAACCTTTTCATCATGCAAACTCAATTGTAACATAAGTTGAACATGTAAAATAAATATATAATCTATTGTTTCTTTCTTCACTAATCAAATCATAGAAGTCAAAATAGAATAGGGGAAGAAGGAAAAATCAATTTAACAAAAAATATCTTCTTCATCAAAACACACCTTCATGCATGGGAAGAAAACACCAACACCACATTCAAAGCATCAACTGAACATACAACCACATATATAGATTCTATAATATAAAATACCAAAGTTCAGAAATTTCAGCAAGAAAAACAACGCATCTTCCAATCCAATCAATTGGTTTATTCAAACAGAAATTCCAAAAACAAAAATTGTTCAACCATAGACAAAGTATAGGAAAACAAATTGAAATAACTCATAAATCCAACAAAATCACGCAAGAATTATCCTAACAACATTCAAACAAACAAACCCAAAGCCGTCGGATTTCACATCCCCAAATTTTAGGGTTTTGAATAAACTTTACCAACCATCAAAATCTTCACCTTTCAGATTCCCCACTCAACTCACCTAAAACCCAAAGGAAAATGAGTGAGAAAATGAAAAGGAAAGCTCACCAAGTTGCTAGCCGAAAAACGAAGAAAGGGACGGTGGAGCAAGAAGAATGGCAGAAACAATGAGGAAATGAATAAGGAAGCTCGACGAGGAGATGAGGGAGTGAAGGAGACGGAGAAAATGAAGAAAAGGGGAGGAGAAGAACGAAGGAGATGGTGATTTGGTGAGGGGAGGGGTATGTTTAGGGTTTTTTGACGGAAAATTACAAAAATGCCCTTCTAACCTTATTTATTTGGGAAAATGACAATAAAATGACAGTTGAATTTCAATTGGACAAATAGGTGACTCCAATAAGGGTAACTCCAATTCTAGGAGGACAAAAAAGGGACAGTCCTCAATGTATCCAAAGTGAATTTGTATCAAAAGACCAAATGGCCCTATCTTATATCATGAAATTACCCCTTCTCTCCTTCTTCTTCATTGAAATCTTCCTTCCCACTGGAAAACAAACCCCAACCCCAACCCACTGTTCATCTTCTTCATCAACCCGAAACATATTCCCCTTCCAAACAAACCCTACCTCACTGTTCATCTCCTTCACCAAACAAACCCCATCTCACTGTTCATCTACTTCACCAAACAAACCCCAGCCCCTATGTACATAGCAAAGAAAAATAAATTAAAAGAACAGAAACAAAAGAAACCAAGCAAAGAAAAACGAAAACAAAAGAGTAATAAAAGAACAAGGTTACAAAATGGACAGATTAAAACAAGTTAGGCGAGGCTACACTTATTGGAAGGAGGCATGTGAATGAAAGAGAGGTTGAAAGACAAGAGAAGACGAAGACATCAGAGGAAGAGATTAACACAAGAGACATCAAACAAACTGGAGAACTGGAAAATGCATTGTGCCCTTTGGCTTCCACTGCCTTTAAAATGCATTGTGACATTTTTAATTTATTTTTTAAGCTTGAAGGTGGCTTGGAGCAGTTTTTCACGATCCCCTTTGAAATTTTTATATGATTTATGCTTTTATATTATTTAAAAGAGGGATAATTTGATTGTGGCTAGTGTTAAGTGGGAAGTTTGAACAAGTTGAAATCTTTATTTTGTAACCTTCTTAATTCCTTCCCTCTCTCTCTCGAAGCAGGAGACAGAAGCACAGGGGGCTGGGGTTTGTTTGGTGAAGAAGATGAACAGTGGGTTGGGGTTGGGGTTTGTTTTCCAGTGGGAAGGAAGATTTCAATGAAGAAGGAGAGAAGGGGTAATTTCATGATATAAGATAGGGCCATTTGGTCTTTTGATACAAATTCACTTTGGACACATTGGGGACTGTCCCTTTTTTGTCCTCCTAGAATTGGAGTTACCCTTATTTGTCCTCTTGAGAATTGGAGTCACCTATTTGTCCAATTGAAATTCAACTGTCATTTTATTGTCATTTTCCCTATTTATTTACTTTCCCATTTTAAATTCTACTTAAAAACAAATTGTAAAATTAATCTATACACCAACTTACATATTTTCCCCCACTGTTGTATTACATATGCATTTAAGTATTGTACATAATATTTATAATTTAAAGTTCCGCCTCTAATTATTTTTCTTTAGTTTCTAAAGGAAATGGACATATTAATTCCTTAAAAATATATTTATCCCCTTTTATTTATTTCTAAGGCATATTAATTCCCGAATGACACCCCAAAACCTTAATCAATTTTTTATTATCTCTAGTTGAAAAAAAAAGGGGGTGTTACAGGGTTCGATCATTGGCATTGAGTATGGAGATGCATTATGTAACAACCATAATTCTATAATTTCAGCAACAACCTTTACAAACTCCTACAATAATTCCAAACTAGCATTCCAAGCTCCCATTACATAGTAAAAAGGAAAACAAAGGTTTGGACATAGAGAAAGAAAGAAGAGCAGAATCTTAAAATCAAACGAACTTCAACAAATCATTACTACAATATTTACAACCAATTTTCATTATACTTTTGTCATGCTTATGTTGTTCTTAATTTACTTCATTTTCCAAATGAGCACATATAAAATCACAAACATATAGCCATACATAATCACCATAGAGAAGAGTAATTAAGTATCAATTAATCATCAATCTCTCAACGTCAAAAAGCATAGCAGAAAGAAAGCATTATTTCAAAGCGTTTGTTGAAACAGCACAGAATTGCAATACTATATATGATTACTTATTTAAACCACTCGTTAGGGAATTAAATAGCAAGAATAAATTCAAGATCGTAAGAAATGTAAAGTAACCAATTAATATAAATTTCAGCTACTTTTAACATGATTCCATATGCAAGAATAAGAACTTAAATATCTCTTTGTTTTATTCCATAATTCCCTTATGCTACATCAGAGTTGTAACTTTCATAACAAATCCCCAAAAATGTTAATAATTTGAAGAAATAACCTCATTGCCAACTACAACTTACCACATCAATTAAACAAAAACCTGCTAAGAATAATAAATAGATTTTCAAAGCCAAAACAGTGGAAAAGAAAAGAAAATCATGAAATCCTATGAACTATAACTCGCCCTTTACAATTATTTCCCAATATGCAAATTTAAAATACTCTTTGAACTCTTAGTAACCCAAAAAAATTATACAAATCAGATTCCGAATTTTAATGGTTTTGAAACCCAAGTAATATTGTAAATAGTTTACAAACATCACAACAACCATAATAATTCCAAATAGCATTTTGCCACTACTTAACACCTCAAGGTAGCTCAATCTTTCACAAAGGAAGAGCAGCCATTTAATACAATATTCAGGCATTAACAAATCACTAAAGAAACAACCACTACACACTTTACCATTTTCATTTTCACATTCCAGAAATCAGTAGATCAAAACAGAGACAATTTTAGAAACACAGAGCACAACAAACTTATAATCCCAAACATACATAGGCACAACAATATTCTAAAATTGTTTCTTGATTAGTTAATCATAGTTTTCAACCTAAACTCCTTCCCAAAATCAACCCCAGCACGAATCTAATTCCTCTCATAGTCTCAGCTACACATAAGAAAATAGAAATAGGGAGAAGGAATCTAGCTGAACTTGTTTATGGCTTATACGCAAAGCTAGGACAATAGTCGTTGGTTTTCTCGCCGGAAAAACAAGGCTGGCCAAGGCAAAAATAGTGGGAAAACGAAAAGGAAAAGAGAGTGAGGAGGATTCGTTGTTGAAGCTTGAAGAATGGAGACATTCTAGCGAGAGAAAGAAAAACAAGAAACTTACCCACGAAATCACCGCCCGCCGTTTGAGCTTCGCCGGACCGCCGCAGCCTTGCCGGAGATGAAGAAGGTCGCCGGAGAAAAGTGAAGGCAGTGAAGCAGCAAGAAATCAATTTCGATAGTGAGGCGTTAGAGAGAAGTAAGGAGAGGAATGGAGAGTGGGATTTGTGAGGTTAAAGGAGTGAAGGAGAAATGAAAATAGTGAGTGAAGTTGGAAGGATGAAGAAGAACGGTGATGCTTTTGGAGATGGTTGAGGAGATGTGGCATTAGGTTTAGAAAGAGTTATTTAGGGTTTGAGCCCAAATGAAATTACATTAGTGGCCCACTTCTGATTTCTTTCTATAACACTAACCCCACTCTTCTTTTAAATTTCATTATGTAAAATTAAATATTTCCTATTTCCTAAAGATGTCTTAGTCCCTAATTTATATACATATATGTATGTGTATAAATTATATTTCCTATTTCCAATTAAATATTTCCTATATACATCTATATAGGAAATACAAATCAGCGGAGAATTAGTCTCCCACTTGTCGAGTGGGGGATACCTTGATTGTATATAAAAAAAAGGAAATGAAGTTTGGGATAAAATTAGATGGTTGAGAATGTGATGCTTAAAATTTATAAGTTTGATAAAAAAAAAGGAAAAATTTTTATAAGAGAAAAATATATGATTAGATTAATGGGTTTCCCGCAGCCAATTTAACACAATACCATTTAATTTTGGTTTCAATGAATTGAGGCACATAAATGAGCTAACACATACTCCACTCACCTTATATTGGCGTTGGGTTGGGGTTGGGGTTGGGGTTTGGGTTACTCAACCCACCCATTGCTTACCCCTAATTGGTTAATTAACACATACTCTACTCACCTTATATTGGCGTTGGGTTGGGGTTGGGGTTGGGGTTTGGGTTACTCAACCCACCTATTGCTTACCCCTAATTGGTTAATTAACACATACATAGCCACCTTATAATAATGGAAAAATAGGTCACTCGACCCCCTCATGTTGCAAGATGCCAACATCTTTGCTCTAGGTTGTGTTTCCTAGATGATGGTCGTTGGTCATGCCTACTGGGCTTGGAGCTCGTGCAAATGTTATCTCTTTATGGTAGGGGATTTGGCTTTTCTTGATATGCTTTCGTTGGCGAGTCCATTCTTAAGTCTAAAAGAATAGAAGTGACTTATAGGATACTTGCTTTTTTATTCAATATTAGCCTTAATTTACAACACATTATTATCCTTTGCCATTGTTTTATTGGTCATATGGTTTGGGTTTGAAAACTGAAGTTTAGTAATGGATGAATTTCAGGTCCTTTTACCTTCATTTCACTGTATGGATCTGTTATTGTCTCCCTTTCTTCAAGTGGAAAAGCTTTTTGCTCTAAAATGTGCAATTTTATTTATTTTGTAATTTTGTTAGTGTGGAGAGTTGAACAAATAGTGTAGAATTTTTCTAAAAGAGGGTGAGGAAAGTGATATAATAATGATGATGTGGTAATGTATTTTATGATTGAGTTAATGTATAAATTTGCTCCAAAAGTTTTGTCTTGGGAGCTATGTTACCGAAAAAAAAGTCTTTTCAAAACTGCTCTTAAAGTTATAAAGCATAGCAATTTTTCCATTTACAAATAAGTTATTAATGGTTTATGTTGATATTTTAATGAATAGAAGGGTACAATTACTAGGGAAAATGTCATTTAAATCCCTCCCAATATATAAAAGGACAATTCAGGAACTCAAACTTTCAAAAGGACCATGAAGGAATTAGGACCTGGTTGACATTTTAAAATTGTGTGAAAAGACAAAATTGCTCTAATCATAAAACAGAAATTACTAACCACCCTATTGAAAATGGTGGGTGTAAGGGTGGTTAGTAATTTCTGTTTTATGATTAGGGCAATTTTGTCTTTTCACACAATTTTAAATTGTCAACTAGGTCCTAGTTCCTTCATGGTCCTTTTGGAAGTTTGAGTTCCTGAATTGTCCTTTTGTATATTTGGAGGGATTTAAATGACATTTTCCAAAATTACTACCTTTTCTAAACTTTCATACAATTTTTTACCGAAAAACTTTCAGGGTAAAATAGCTCTTGAGTGAAAACTTTCAAAGTAAATTTGCATTAGAACACTTTTATTTTGTTTTCTTGATGATAATTAATACTGAGAATAACTATAATACCTGAAATTTTCCAGGTTTGGAACAAACTATTGGATGCTAGTGTCTCTCAAATGTATGAAATGAATAATTATTGAACATTATAAATGTCATTTAGTATTTATAACAGAACATTATGTAGAAAGTATTTAGAATTTTAATAATCTATTATAATGGCCATATGTTTGCCGAGTATATTCTCCTGGGCTTTTTTATTTTATCTTAGTGTTTCCTGTTTCTTGATTTCTTTAATTCGGAATTTAAGTTAGCTTTTGTGTAATCTAAATTATGTTATTATCTTTTTATAATTATACTGAATGCAATATAAATGTCCAGATATATAGTGCTCCAAAATTATACTTATAAATTGGGTAATGACCCTAGTTTGCCTTTCAAGTAATCGCCCTGGACCATTGGATACCCTAAACTAACAATGAGAACAAATTTACTTTTGAAGTAACCAAAGTGGTCCAAATTTTACCCTATAGCGAATGTAATGTTAACACATGGAATGACATGTCAACATTACATTCGTCAGAGGGTAAAGTTTGACACTTTAGTTACTTCAAAAGTAAAATTGTACCCATTGTTAGTGAGTTATCATCCAAAACGCACGTAATTAAGAAAAATGATGTTTTAGGGAATCAACTATCATTTAATATATATTAAAAAATTAACTTAACTTATTTTTGGGTTAATAATCATTTTGACTAATAAAAGATTTAGAATAATGTCCTTTTGACCAATTACCAATAAAAAAGACTTATTATAGCCAACACTGTCCAAAATACACCAACTCTGTCAATATGTTCACATGACAACAAAGTGACAGTGTTAATGGCTAATGGACGTCATTGACCCAAAATAAGACTTTTTTGTTGATTGGCCAAAATGATACTCCGTATTTAGAAATAGCATTGCGTGTGAGCATACAAGTTACTCATTATAGTTTAACTAGGGTAGAAAGTTTTTATGGTTCTTGATCATATTGAAATTTTCAAAGAAAATAAGTAGGTGTGTCAGGATAAAAAAGTTTTCAAATTGTCAGCTACAGTACACCTCGATGACATAATGTTTTCAAGCCGTTAGACACATGGTGTAACATTATGTTACTAATTTCCTGATTAATCAATATCATTAACCATAAACGTAGTTACTTTGCTAACTATGATAGGAAAATGATTTTCCTAATATTGTAACCTGTCATAGTTAGAAAAAGAACCTTCTAACTATTTAAGTATTATCCATGATAGAAAAGAGTCACCTAATATCATATGAAAAACTATCATGGATAATTAAAAGCTAACCATGTTAGAAAGGATTAATCTAACATAGTTAATAAAATCAAACACATTTAATCAATAACTAAAGCTAACCATGTTAGAAAGGATTAATCTAACATGGTTAATAAAAACAAACCCCTTCAATTCATAATTAATTTCTTGATTAAATGTAACAATAATGCGGAAGCGAATGCAAGCCTAATATCTGTTGGCAATATACATCCCTACTAACATCTATAACATATTTCCCTTTCTTGGTCTTCGTGCTTGTGCATGATCACCTGAAAAAAATAAAGGGAATGGGGTGAGACAAACAATGTCTCAGTAACCAACACTTAACTCACTATAACAGTGAGAAGTGTAGTTAGCAGAGCGTCTAAAGGGCACCACAATTTTAAAAATAATCCACCTGTATACAGTATACAAGCACACACATAACAGATATATCTATATTTATTCATCTCCAAATGTAAGTAACCAGAACCAATTCATCAATCTCCAATATCCAAAATAAACATGATTGACACTGTGCCCCAGTCTCTATTCTGAAAGGCATATTTCCCCTGTCTATAATCAAAAGGAAATAATAAACGGAGCCCGTCTCTATTCGGAAACCGTAAGTCCCTGTCTCTACTCAATAGGACTAGTACAACTAACAATCGATTGCGCTATCGAACGGATACATCGCGCGATGGTACATATATATAATCAGTGTCATGCAACAACCATTTCACATTCCAAGTCCATCAGCAGGATACTACATATATATCAAAATCGTCATATGAAAATAGTGGTCAAAAGGCACCCCATAGCCTGTTTTAATATCAAACTAGCTTTGAAAACTTCATACATATGTAAATAGAAAAGAGATTTGAAAATCTCGACTAACATCAATCTCAATGTTATAGTCAGGTAAGAGTGGTTACCTGCGGCCCTTAGCACTCTGTTGTTTTTTTTTTCCTTCTCTTGTAGATTTTCTCCAAGTATCATCCTTACTAGGTTCTCCTAATATCATACCATACAATATGGAGTATAAGTGACTACCATGATACATATTCGTTAGCGTCGCTCTCGTTCCTATAGATATAACACTACCCAACCCTTCCTAAATACATTTTATTTTAGTACATCATGTGCTTCCTAAAGTAAGTTTATTAGAAACAAACACAAAACATCCATCTTAATAGAACTATAAGTCCATACTCTTTAAATTTAACTTTGCACTTGTAATCAATTCATCAATCATCAACCAATCAACTTAACAGTTACCACCTTAATATAATCATCATCAAATAAAATATTTCATGACACTACAAACAACTTTAAACCATAACATATAACAATCATAACCACTTCTAAGTTCACAAAACTCTTCTCAAATCCATCTCATGATTACTTCCAACCTTTATCAGAACATTATGTATTTAATTCAAACATTCCTATTCTTAGGAAATTCTTAAACATCAAGCCCCAATTCCTCTACAATCTTGAAGTTCTAACAATACTAGCAAGGATATACATGTCTCAACACAACTTTAAATATTCCAACTTAGCCTAAACCCAACGCAAAGCACTTGTACTCATTATTAAATCCTTGGAATTAATTTGGCTTAACAACAATTAACATAGTTCAATCCAAAAATACATTAGTGTTTCCCCTTTAAAGTCCAGTATTCCAAATTTTTAATTACTTAAGTCTTCTTATTTCGATACAACCATAAACATAACAAATCCCAAAATACACAATTTGTAGCTCAATTTATCACATCATCCAACTTGAAATCAACAAACCATACAAATTATCCTAATTCCACTTTATAATCAAGTAACTCCTAGGCAATGAAAGTAAACAACTCAATTCCTTTAACATCTTCGAATCTTTTCCAAGGACTCATGAAAAGTTCCCACGTGACTCAACAAAATACGTTAGACATCCTCAGTAATCCCATTTCATTTCCTAAATTTTCTTTCCATAGTTAAATTCCATGTTAATTAACAATAACAAAATTTCCAATTCAAGAACTGATAATTAACCTCAAGTATCAAATCTTATAAAAGGCTTCTTTCAACTATACAGTAATTATCTAAAAGAATTTTAAGAATCCTTACTTAAATAAACATCACCAACATACATATCAAACTTAAAGCGACATGCATGTATTTATTCAGACAGCTCAATTACAAAAATCACTGTTAAGTAAGATCTGCCATAAACAATCCTCAAATGCATTCCCAACTCTTTTTTTCTCTAAAGTGTCACTCCAATTATAACAAGAAGAATCCAAGAAAACAGAATTTCATTCACAAGCTAGTAACGAATCAAAGAGAGAATAAATCACTTGCACAATACTAACTTTACTACAAATAATTACAACACATCAGTTACACTTAATCCATCTTTTCCAAAAACCAAACAAGTCAGAATTTAATATCGAACAACCCAAGCATAAACATTAAAGTCTGTACTGATAAAGAAATCATCAAAACTCCATCTTCTGATTTACTAAGTCATCAATATTTTATAAACTCCATTTAATTCAACCAACAGCACCAAGTACTAAGCACTAGTATCTTTGACAAGTTAAAGCATAAATCAATTTAAAGCATAATTCAATAGGTTTTCAATTGAAAACTGCACCCATAATGCTTCTTTATTTTTCTGCAAGATTAAACAAAAAGAGGAAGGCCAAAAATAATTTCTAATCATCACCACTCCTTAATTTTTAACAGATTCCTCACCTAAACAACCAAATCTCCAATAGATATTTTTACAATAAAAGGCCAAATAACACTGACTTTCAACCATAAACCTGAAAAGAAAAGGCCTATACAAGCTAACATTAACAAACAATTGAGCTTATCTTTCGTTTAGAACTCTCAATCCCCAAACTCATTCGGCCTCTCACATAACTCGCCCAACATTGCAGCAAAAAAAATAGATCTTGGAAAAGAAAGCTTACCTAAACTCTATTATGAGATTGTAGGTGATTCATGGGCCAAAGACCACAGGAAATTTCGTCGGAAAAATGCCAACCAGTGGTAAGCCGAAAAGAAACCAAGAAAGGAGGGGAAAAATATGAGAATCATTCTTAAAAGGAAACATGACTCGAAAACAAAATAAAGGTCGAAGCTTTTACCCCTCCTCGGCGTCATCCGCCGCTGTAACCGCCGTTCCTCGCCGGAAATCGCTGGGATTTGAAGAAGACGAAGGAAGATGGTGTGAGGAGTGAAGACATGCAGAAACGAAAGAAGGATATGGGTTTTGGTGAGGTTGAGGGAGAGAAGTGAGAAAGGAGCCCTTGGCCGCCGGAGAACGCCGGAAGGAGGGCGGTGGTGAGGTGAGAAAGAGAGGGAGGGGCCGACACTTTTGGGATAAGGGTTTGAAGGAGGAAGGTGTGTGTTATATGTGTATATATATATATATATATATATAATAGCTCAGAGAAACTTTCACTTGTCTACCCATATGCTTATTTTAATTATATTTCTAACCCCATGAGTTTGTATGCTCACTATTTTCCTCCCTTTGCTTCATAATATTTTCTAATATTTTCTAAATTCCAAGATACTTTTCATTGAACTTTCTCACTCTAAATAATTATTTTAACTATAACCCTTTAAATCTAAGATAATCAAAATTTATTGTCAATAAATCACCTCAAACATCATAAATTGCAACCTAAAACTTTAAATTTCCTTAACGACACCTCAATAATTTAGTACTCCCTCCGTTCCTAAATATAAGATCACTTTAGGGAAGTGGATAAGTTCCTAAATATAAGATCACTTTCTATTTTATCTCAAGTTTTGCCCAAACTACCTTTACACTCCCTCTTTTCATTGAAAATCCCTCCTCCTTTTAAAGTTAAGTAATTGAGGGGATTTTGGGAAGATCATGTAATTTTATTGTCTTCCTTAATCTCCCCTAATTAACCAAAGTGATCTTATATTTAGGAACGGAGGGAGTATTATATTTAATTAAATTTTTGGGATGTTACACATGGGAATGTTCAGACTGCCTAACTCGGTAAAACTCATTGTGCCTCTACTCAAACTACCCTTGTACAATGATGAAGTAACATTAAACGGCTCTTAACTAAACGATCATATTCCAATAGAGCCAACGAGCAAATTACAACAGTAAGATCTCATCTGCAATAAATACACAAACTGGGCACGAAAGAGAGAGAGAACGTTTACAGAAAACCTCACCTGATGGAAGTCCATCAAATGTTTCTATCTACTTCCAATACTCAAAGAGCTTAAAGTTGTAATTATTCTGCCCAAGGGGGCGTAGACCAGCTGGTAAGAAAGGGGAAGGTAAGGCACCGCGTACCCACTAGGTCATGGGTTCGAACCCTTGGGAAGTCGTCACCCCCAAAATGGGGAATCCCGGCGGCGACTTCGGATTAGTTGGTTCCCGAAGGGGGTCGGACACCGAAGGCTCTAAGCAAAAAAAAAGTTGTAATTATTCTTATATGTGAGTGAGAGTTTCATTGTACTTAAGTGATTATCATAATTTGTTCTTTGAGAGAATATATTTGAAATCCTTCATTGTAGAAGATAGGGCTGCACAAAAGCCCGGCGGCCCGGTTGGCCCGTCATGACCCGATCCGGTCCTATGCAAAAAATGGTCTGTCAAGAAGTGGCCCGAGATCAGCCCGATTAGGACATGACCGACCCGGCTATCAGGTAGGACAGGACCAGGGCATATGCTCCATGACCAACAGGACGGCCCGACCCGATAATTTTATTATTTTTAGTAAATATATTTTGATTAATTAACACAATTATCAAACTATTTCATAATTAATTAATTACTTATTTAATTTAAAAATAGTTGATTACAATTCTTTATTTTTCCTACATAATACATCAATTTATTTAATGGTTGAAAAGTGGAAGTTTTTTATTTAATTGTAAAAAAAAAATTTGGACCAACATGGTCCGTCATGTGGCCCGGTGGTCATGTCCGGCCCGATCTCGGTGTCGGGCCAAACAGGACATGACCGGGTCTCGGGCCAAAAATTCTGGCCCGACAATTATTTAGGACATGATCAGGGCATATAGGTGGCCCGGTCATGTCCGTCATTTGTGCACCCCTAGTAGAAGATTACTTCTAAGTCTTGGGACTTAGAACCAGGAAATTATAGTTTCTTACAAAGTGTAAGTGGGAGCGTTCGAAGAGAGTCTCTGAAGCTCTATAAGGTTTCTGGTGAGCCCGTTGAAAACCAGTGGTTGTAGGAGAGCTAGCAAATCCTGTGGGTTGAAGTTGAAAACGTAAGAGCTTTTAGTGAAAATCCAACGAGGTGTTGGGTACTTGAGTAGGTAAGAGGATTGACCGAACCAGAATAAATTGTGTTCTTGTTTTAATTTCTTTAGATTTTGAGAAGCACAATTCACCCGCCCTCTTGTGCATTTCTCTACCATTTCAACTTTCAATATACCTATATTTTTAGAATTTGAAGAAAAATATTTAGAGGTTAAGTTTTGAATTGTAAATATTATGAAAAGTATTCAAAGGAATAGGTATTACTATGGTGGGAGAAACTAGTTAAGTTGGTGTATAGAATAGTTTTACAATTTGTTTTAAGGTAGAGATTCAAATTCAAAAATAACAAAAGTAAATAAAAAAGGGCAAAAACTTAATACATAGTAGTCAAAGAACAAAAATAATACATAACTATTCTAAGGTACACCAATGATACCCAACTTTTACCATGAGATCTATAATGATATTTTCACTTACGCATGAAAAGTGTAAAATGCCCTTATAAATTAAATAAACTTTTATTCTTTTTCTTCCTCACCCTCTCCTTCCTTCTTCCTTCTTCTCTCTCAATACCATGATACATAGAGTCCACCCATCTTCCAAACCCGCCACCGCAATACAGCTGCCACCGTTAATCCAACCTTGGAATAATTATGTGTAATCTTATTTATAAGGACATTTTAGACTTTTCATGTGTAATCTTATTGTCATGTTAGTGAAAATATCATTGTTGATCTCATATTAAAAGTTGTGTATCTTTGGTGTACCTTGGAATAGTTATATATTATTTTTGTTTCTTAGCCAATAGTTATGTGTCCGAATTGGGCTTTCGCCCTAAAAAAAGATAGAAAGACTAAATGGTCATTTGCTAGTCAAAACTACCCGTTTGGTTAGCCGAAAAATGGATGATGAAAATGGAAATGGAAATGGAAATAAATATAAGGGGTAAAGATGTAAAGTAGAGGTAAATTAGGTAATGATGATGAGAAAGTAAAATTTCTAGAGCCAAGAAAAGTGTGAGATGAAGAGAGAAAAATTGTGGGCTCATGATATATGTAAAGGGTAAAGGTGCAAAAATAGTCATCGTAAATTTTAAAATGAGCACTTATAACTCTTTTAAGGGGGCAAAACCGTACACTGTAAACAAAAATAAGGCAAAATCGTATATTGTAAACCAAAATGGAGCAAAAGTAACATCTCTGTTAGGCCGAGTTAACAGACATTTTCTAATGTCTAAACATAGCTTCTACTATTAGTAAATGATGATAATGATTTGTCAATTCCAAAATCCACTCTGGAAGCTGAAAGAAAAAAATAAAGCCCATCAACATATTGCACCTTTAAATGTATGACATATCATTTACTGATGGTAGGGCCATGTCTAGAAAACGTCCATTTAAATCTGCCTAACAGAGAGGTTACTTTTACTCCATTTTGGTTTACAGTGTACAGTTTTGCCCCTTTAATTTACCAAGTTATAAGTGTTCATTTTTAAATTTAAGAGTGCTTATTTTTAAATTTAAGGTGGGTACTTTTTGCACATTTGCCCTATATATATAAATTACCATTTCACCCTTTCCTTATCCTAAATTCAAAGCATCCAAACGAGCTTAGGCTCCAATTCATCAAGTTCCATTCGATCTTTAAAAACGGGAGGCTCTCCCTTTCTCTTCATTCTCTCTTCGATTCCTCTTCTCTTCTTTCCGGCGAACTCAGGCGGCGACGAGGGCAGAGCATCCGGGACAAACGACGGTGGCGAGCGGCGTGTGACCCAATTTCATCGGTGCGTTCCCTTCTTCTTCCTTTCTCTCTTCGTCCTCCTTCAGCTCCAGTGGCATCTCCGGCCAGATTCACGGCGGCGAGGCACAAAGTTAGCATGCAAAGGCCGATTTAAGCTTAGGTGAGCCCATTCTTTTCGTTTCTATCCTTCTATTCTGCACTTTGGGCGAGATTGATAGGGGCTGATTTTAGGGTTTTAATGGTTGACGTGTTTTGAGGAAATTGAGGTTCAAAACCTCGAATTAGTTGTTGTAAGAGGTTGATTGTGTTGTAATATGGCTTTACATGTACTCCCTCTGTTCCTAAATATAAGAGCACTTTGACTTTTTTGGAGAATCCTAAGAAAGCAAAATATGGTAATTAAAAATTGATTTTCCCAAATTTTTTCACTAAACTAGTTTATTTGACTTATGAACTTACATGATCTAATAATATTTAAAATATGTTATGATTAAATTGTTCATTTTGCTTTCTTAGGATTCTCCAAAAAAGTCAAAGTGCTCTTATATTTAGGAACGGAGGGAGTATTTGTTTTAGTTTTTCTCATTTGTAGTTTTGTCAAGTTGTTCTTCCTCTTCTATTAAGCATCAATGTTTTGTTTGACTTAATTAATGATGAAAAGAAAGAAAAAAGATCGATGTTGCATGTTGAATATAGTTGGGATTTGAAGATTTCGAAATTTCTAATCCTGTTTGGGTATTCTGGTCTTTGTTGATTTTATTAAGATTTAGATTTGGATAGGATTAATATATGACAGTGCATTTCAATATCTGAGAATGTGTGATTGTTATTAAGGTTGGATCATGATTCTGTTTGGTTTTAAGTTCCTCTTTTGCTTAGTTAATTTCTGAAGTTGTCTGGTTAAAGTGAGCATTGGAAGGAGTTGATATATTTAATTGCATGTTTATGATAGCTATTGAAAGTCATTTCCAAAAGCATTCCTCTTATATTCCACCATTTTATCTGAAAATACCAAAAAATATGTAATTGCTTTACACCCATCACTTCCAAATTAAGGAGCGAGACATGGTGTTTTGCAATGGGAGTGAGAATGGGATCTCGTTTTTTTTTTTTTACCAAAAAGACCCGTTTTAAACTTCAGAGACTAAAATCCAAATTGAGGGAAACTTTGAAGACAAAAAGTGATGTTAACTTTGACATTTTTTAACATGAACTCCAACAATGTGATTGTGGGTGGAACTGAAACTTAAAATGATATAACATTTCTTTATCACAGTTAACAAATCCTTCTTCTCGCAATTTCTCTTCTCACTTTTCCTTCAACCGAATCTTTGAGCTCTTCATTTTTGCAGGTATGTTTCTAACATCCTGCGATTAATCTTAAACTTAATTGTACTGTGGCAAACTGTGGCAATAATATATCTTCCAATTTTCTGCAAAACCCCCTCCACTTTTTTAAGTCTATACTAAACGATATTCATGGTACTCTATAATTGTTTTCAATCATTGCACCTTTCTTTCACGTAATTTAATTGATTGACGAAAGATATTAGCCTCACAAATTTGTTCCTGTTCTTAGAAGAGGCGAAGGCGGCTTAATTAATTATTAATTAATCAATAATTAATGGCATCAAAGGTTGCAGCAGAAAGATTTGGAGCAGCTGTTCGACGCCAAGCTGTAAGCTTAACCGATGCTGCTGCTTCACGAATTCGCCATCTGCTACAACAGCGTCAGAGGCCCTTCTTGAAGCTTGGCGTGAAAGCCCGTGGTTGTAATGGCCTCACATATACTCTCAATTATGCAGGTTACTTTTTTTTTACCATATCCATGCATCTTATCTTGTTATCATCAACTTTTTTAATTCTTTTGTAAGTTTCTCTTTGCTTTGTTGTTTCTTATTGGACTGTATTGTGGCTATTAGTGGGAACTGGTTCGTACCATTTATATGTGTAGTAACCAATTGGGAATTGTTCTCTTTGTACCTATGGTATGATATGCATTCATAAAGCACACCATCGATGAATTAACCTTGTGTCTATTTTATGGAATTTTTTAATCAAACATTCATAGTAATTCAAAACCAGGTCAATTTACTTAACAAGTTTGGTTTTAACTTTTTTAAGCAGTCTTTTGCCAAAAATGTTTAGATTTGTTTCCCATGTTGTTTTCGCTTTGGTGTTATATTTTAGTCTTATACTTGAATTCTGAAACTCAATACCTCTTTAAGTAGCCACACGCATTTTACAATGCCTCTTTAAGTCGCAATGAAACTTTGCATCAAGACGCTTACAATTTTTCCTGGGCACAAATTGTTTTGCTGAGTTTTTAATAACGTGGAGTTGTATTTATTACTTAGTAAGGTGATGTTTCCATATTGATCGGGACAGGTCTTACTATTTTTGGTTGCACCCACAATTCGTTGACTGATGTAGTCTGAAAGTGGTTAACTAGGTTTCAACTTCTAGAGGAGAACTCTGGCTAATCAAAGGAAGTAAACTTTTAAGGAGACACTTGTTTGAAATGATCAAAGTGATTGCACTATGATATGTTTTTGTAGAGAAATAAATTGAAGTAGTAACATATTATTAATGGAGTTTCCAATAGATTTGTCATAATTTTGTTGTCAAATGAGACTAAAGAATATTTCTAACATTAAAGATAACTGACATGATGAAAACTTAGCTTCCTAGGTGCTTACCTTATTGTATGCCAAAGGGGAACTGGAGATGGCTACATCATGTCTTTCTATTGTTAAATTCCTGTTTTTTGGCAGATGAAAAGGGGAAATTTGATGAGTTGGTTGAGGATAAGGGGGTGAAGATATTGATTGATCCAAAGGCTCTCATGCATGTTATTGGGACTAAGATGGATTTTGTAGATGACAAACTAAGGTAAATGTTTTCTTGAATTCTGCATTATGTTGTTGGAATTGGTGTTCTGTGTTGGGGTGTGGGAGTCTGGAAGAGCAAGGTGCTTTATAACTAATTGATGAAATTTATGTGCGATTGATATAAAATATCTTCACCTCCTTGACTGCAATGCCCCTCAAATGATTGGAGATAAAAAATATTCATATTCTTCATTGGATCTATTTTGATGTGAACTCAGAATACCATGTTATTATTGCAACCATGATCAAGTTTGTTCCCCTTTATATCTGCCACTTACATTCTTGCATCTCATTTGTAGTTTGCTTTGTGTATGAGGCATGAGTGAACTAGTACTGCTGTGCCAATATGTTGGTCGATTCTATTCTGCCGTATGGGTACAAATTATTTGGGCAGTGATTTACTTGTGATTTTCCACCTAGAGCTTGGATTAATATATGATTTTCAGGATGGTTAGTGATTTTCCAATGCTAGATATGAGGTGTGGCAGATTTTAGCATCCCTAAAGATATGAATGTTGTTATGCCCAAAGTGTTTGTTATGACTTTAATTGATTTTGAGAGTAATCACCAACGCAGATTTCATGAATTGTGACACGGGTGTTTTTGTTGCTTGAATTTTGTGCTTGATTCTGCGATCTTCATGGCTTCATCAACGAAATTTCCTTTTCATGTTACTTAGCGTTGTTTTTCACTTGCCCTATTTAATAATCTTCTTTTTGTTTCTTCTGACAGATCTGAGTTCATTTTCATAAATCCAAACTCTAAAGGTCAGTGTGGTTGTGGCGAATCTTTTATGACAACAGCCAGTTCTGGAACTGCTAAGCCTGGAAATAGCTGAGAGTGCTGTTTAGCTTCCAAGGTCAATTTATGCTTATGAAGCTACCCTTCATGACATGTTTGTTGAACATAAAATCTAATTGCTTTTTTTTTTAACACCAAACAGGAAAGCCTATTGCTTTCTGTAATTTTGTTAGAATAAAGGAAATTGATCTCCAAGAAAAGGAAGATGTCATGGCTTCATTTTTTTTCCCCAATATAGAATCCTTACAATGTGCTGGTAAGGCTTAGTATAGTAGCTTGTACTATCATAATATTTGTTTAGGTGTTTCTGATGGTTTATCTAAAGCTTATTGGGATTATGTAACATTTTGTAATATGTAGCCAAGTTATGAAAATAATTTATAGGGTAAAGGGTCAAATCTAGCACTGAACTATTGGCCAAAGTACACCCCACATAAAAATGAATTTCGGGGCTCAAAACTAGCACTGATCAAGTACAAAGTCGGTCAAATGTAGCAAAACCGTTAAGGTTGACGGTTTGACCTTTAGTTTTGAAACATTTAGACCACATCACCTGCTATGTCATCTTATTAAACCACGTCAGCACCTCATCATCATCTCTTCGCCATGTCATCATCATCTTCTCCATTACACTCTCCCTCTCCCACCTTCATCTTCATCTTTATTTCAACACACTCTTGGCCATGAAAAAGATATCATATCAACATTCACCAAAATCTCCAATTAAACCTCCATAAAAACACACAAATTTCTCACTTTTCAGTGCCACTTCTCCCCGCGTTGGAAATCTGAAACAGTGCGGAATCTACCGGAGCAAGAAATCGCCGGCGAGAATGACTTGTTCTCTGTGGTCTTCAAAATCTTATTCTTCTTTTCACTGTGGATCGACGGCGGAGAGGAGACGAAGAGATCTGAGTTTGCAGCAGACTTTGACCTCGTTGTTGGAGGTGTGGGACGGCGGATCTGCGTTGCGGCGGAGAAACTGTCGGAGATGGAGACGGAGATGTTGCCGAGGAGGAGGCCCCATCGACATTGGTGGCCAACTTTTGGCCGCCAGCGCAGTGACCTAAGCTCCCTTGTCAGATCCAGTTCGAACTAAGCTCTCACCATTTGAATTTCATTTTCTTCCTCCGTTCACGTCTGCTGCTCAATCCAGCCACGGATTGGGCACGCCCCTTAATATTCCGAGGTAGTTACTGGTTAGGCTCTCTTAGAAGGATATTATCATATATGATGCTTGCATGCGTACATCCCACTTTGTAATTACAGGTTGCTGATAATTTGTTTTTTTTTTTGTCACTTTTTTTCTCTGCTCAATCTGATGAATGATTAAATATGAAGAGTGATAATGTATTGATGAGTTTTATGTATTGTTTGATATGGGATATGTTCATATGACTGAATTAATTGTGACTAGGGAGAAGGTGACTGGATTTGGTGAGGTTGAAGAAGATGAAAATGGGAGAGTGAGGGGGAGAGGGGTGTTGGAGAAGATGATGATGTGGCAAAGAGATGGTGATGATGTGCTGATGTGGCAGGTGATGTGGCCTATTAAGGTGACGTGGCAGCTTATGTGACCCAATAAGGTCAAACTAAAAGGTCAAACCCGTCAAAATTGACGGTTTTGCTATATTTGACCAACTTTGTACTTGATCAGTGCTAGTTTTGAACCCCGAAATTCATTTTTATGTGGGGTGTACTTTGGCCAATAGTTCAGTGCTAGATTTGACCCTTTACCCTAATTTATATGATTTTACCAAATTCATCCATTCTTTATTTGATCTGAACATTCATCCATTCTAACTATTTGTGACATTTCAATTTTAGGCCACATTTTCGTTTACATGATAATAGATGCGGCTTCCCGTGACAAGTTGAGTAATATAAATTTTTTTTTCATAATGTAGTAATGATTTCCCCTACGTATGTGACTAACTGATGAATTCCTCAACAATTTCACTATGAATTCAACAAAGTTTACTTCCACAGTGAAGAATCACTATGAAAGAGTACAGAGAAAAGCTCAAGAAAAGGTTTACACTAGTGCATTCGAGAGCACCACCCTCCCAAGTTCACTCAACTATCGCATAACCCCCGCTCTCTGTCTTATTGCCTATTTATACTCTCCTAACTACTGCTGACATGTATAACAGAATGCCACATCAGCACTACACTCCTAACAGAATTAATACTGCATTACCCATTCTACCCCTATACTACTTAATGCTCACGTCACCTCTCTGTCTCCTAACATATGTAATAACAGGGTCTTTCCCATCATTTCCCCCTTCTTCAAATAGCACCTTGTCCTTAAGGTTGAAAGTGGGGAACTGCTCTTTCATCACCTCCACAGATTCCCAAGTGTTATCAGTCTCTGGTAAGTCCTGCCATTTGATCAACGCCTCAACACTTCCATCAGTCATCTTCCTTGTTCACACTACTGTCTCAGGCATCACTTGCATCTCCAAATCATCAGCTAACATAGGAGGAAAAGGATGAACTGAAACATATGGGGAAATTGATTTCTTTAACTGGGAAACGTGAAAGACAGGATGAATTCTCGCTGTATCTGGCAATTTCAACCTGTAGGCCACCAAACCCACTTTTTCTTCAATCTCAAAAGGCCCATAAAACCGTGACTCAGCTTCTCATTAGTACGCACAGCTAATGACCTCTGTCTATAGGGTTGTAACTTCAAATACACCCTATCCCCCTTCTGAAAATTAACATCCCTTCTTTTAACATCCGCCTGTAGTTTCATATATTCCTGAGAACGAAGCAAATTAGTTCTCAGCTCATCTAAAATGGCATTACGTTCCCTCATCTGCCTTTCCACCGCCTCCACCGCTAATATAGGTTCTTGAAACCTGTACAAAGTTGGAGGATCCCTTCCATACAGGGCCTTAAAAGGTGTCATGCCCGTAGAGCGATTGTAGTTGGTGTTGAACCAATACTCAGCCCATCCTAACCACTTATTCCACATGGAAGGCTGAGAACTACAAAAGCAGCGCAAATAAACCTCCAAACCTCTATTAGTAACTTCAGTTTGGCCATCACTTTGAGGGTGATAGCTAGAGCTATAGCACAACTGGGAACCAGCTAAGCGAAACATCTCTTGCCAAAAATGATTGACAAACGCCTTATCCCTGTCAGAGACGATGGATCTTGGGAATCCATGAAGCTTAACTACTTCCCTAACAAATAGCTCAGCAACCGATGAAGCAGAATATGGATGTTTAAGGGAGAAAAAATGACTGTACTTTGTAAAACGATCCACCACCACAAAAATAGTATCATAGTGCTGAGATTTAGGTAAACCAGAAATAAAATCCATAGAAATATCAGACCAAACCTCAGTAGGTACAGGAAGTGGCTGCAATAGACCCGCTGAACTCAAAGCAGCATGCTTATTACGTTGACAAATATCACAAGCCCCCACATAAGCTTGGATATCTCTCCTTATCCCATCCCAATAAAACAAAGCAGCCAACCTCTTATAAGTCCTAAGATACCCCGAATGTCCACCAAGGGGTGAATCATGAAACTCTCGCAAGATAACAGGTATATAAGCAGATGATTTAGGCAAAACCAAGCTGCCATTAAACAGTAAATGCCCCCTCTCACCGAATATCCTTGAGGGACTTGCTGTCCTGTTAAAATTTTCTGCAAAATATCAGAGAGTTTTGCATCCTTCTGTATTTCAGCATCTAATTTCTCCACATCCGCCACATATGCAACTGAAACAGCATTCAATTCCATAACATCCTCCCTTCTAGATAAAGCATCCGCTGCTGAATTGGTAGACCCAGGCTTGTATTTTATCTGGAAAGTATAACCCATCAACTTTGTAACCCATCCTTGCTGGCTATCATCCAAAACTCTTTCTTCCAGAAGAAACTTCAATGCTTTCTGGTCTGTCCTGATGATAAAAGGTCTTCCTAACAAGTATGGTCTCCATTTGCGTACAGCAAATACAATGGCCATAAGCTCTCTCTCATAAACTGAACATAACTTCTTCCTGTTAGACAATGACTGACTAAAATAGGCCAAAGGACGCCCCTCCTGCATTAACACAGCTTCCAACCCACTCCCCGAAGCATCAGACTCTACAATGAAGGGTTGGTCCAAGTTAGGTAGTGCTAACACCGGAGCTGAAATCATAGCTGATTTAAGTCTCTCAAATGCTTCTTGAGCATCTTGTGACCAACAAAAAACATTCTTCTTCAACAGAGCAGTCAAAGGCGCTGCTATAATCCCATAATGCCTGATAAAACGGCGGTAATACCCTGTCAAACCCAGAAATCCCCTCAGACTCTTCAAAGAAGTAGATACATGCCATTTAACCATGCTTTCTATCTTCCCTGGATCAGCTAAACCCCCTCCCTCGAAATAATATGCCCCAAGTATTCAAGGTGACTCTTAGCAAACACACATTTCTTCAAATTAATCACCAAATGATGTTGCTGTTATAGCTGCAAAGTTACCCTTAAATGTTGTAGATGCAAATCTCGGTCACTACTGTACACCAAAATATCATCAAAGAATACTAACACAAACTTGCGGAGGTGTGGCCTAAACACATCATTCATTAGGGATTGAAAAGTGGAAGGGGCATTCTTCAAACCAAAGGGCATCACCAAAAATTCATAGTGCCCATCATGTGTCCTAAAAGCTGTCTTATATTCCTCCCCCTCCTTCATTCTAATCTGGTGATAACCAGATTTCAAATCCAACTTAGAAAATACCTGAGCTGCTCCCAGCTCATCCAACAACTCTTCTATAGCTGGAATGGGGAACTTATCTTGAATAGTCAAATTATTCAAGGCCCTATAGTTCACACAAAACCGCCAACTTCCGTCTTTTTTCTTAACTAACAATACAGGACTTGAGAAGGGGCTCTTGCTTGGCCTAATGATGCCAGCCTCCAACATCTCCCGAACCAGCCTCTCTATCTCCCCCTTCTGATAGAAAGGATATCGATAAGGCCTAATGTTAGGTGGTGTCACTCCAGGTTTGAGATCAATGACATGATCTACTTCTCTTGATGGTGGTAGAGTAGATTTAGCCTCTTCACATCTGGAAATTCCTTCAAAAGGCCTTTCACGTCTTGCTCTAATTCCTCATATGACAATTCTGTCATCCTTAATTCTGCTAACTCTACCAAATATGCCTCCTCCTTACCCTGTACTGCCCTCTTTAATGCCTTACTGTTCAACTGAGTCCTATGCAAAGCTGGATCTCCCTTCAAACAAATCCATTGTCCATCAATATCAATCTTCAAGGTGGACCTCTTCCAACTCACCAAAACCTCATCCAACACTTCTAACCAATCAGCTCCTAAGATGACATCCGATCCTCCTAAATGAAACGGATACAAAGAATGCACCACTTCCAATCCCTGTATCAATAAAGGAACATCTCTACAAAGTCCTCTTCCACTCACGTTCCTGGCATCCCCAACCTGAACAGTAAACATCACCCCCTTATCCACTGGAAGGTTTAGAACATCAACTAATTCTTGTTGTATAAAACTGTGTGTGGCACCACAGTCTATCAGAATTAGCACTTGTCTGCCTCTGCAAGTTCCCATAAGCTTTATAGTCTTTCCCCCTGTCAAACCCGATAAAGCATTAAGGGATAAAGACATCAGCTCACTTCCTTCTTCGTCACCCTTCTCCTGTTTCTCCTCTTCTTCCCTTCGACTTTCTACAAATCCGGATAACTGATTATCCATGTCTCCATCTTCAGAAAGAATAAGCACTTGCAATTGCTTCTGCTTACATCTATGGCCTGGGCGAAACTTATCATCACACTTGAAACATAAACCAAGTTCTCTACGTCGTTCGATCTCTGCATCCGTGTATCTACGAGGCATACTTCGATTGGTCACTGTAATAGAACCATTTGATCCCCTACTTTCCTCCTTTGACTTCACTTCTGATGGAACATTATGCGTAGTCGGCGAACTAGGGTTTGCAATGGACTGGAAACTTCGCGTTTCTGTTTGTGTTCCAAACCGGGTTAAGTTGACCCGATTATCCGATCCATATCCCTCTGCCCAGCCCTTCAATGATCCGACTCCTCTCGAAGGCTTCAATTGGAATTTCACACTATCTCTCTCTTCAATCCGCACCGCCATGTCCATTATTTCAGCTAAGCCTGTCAACTTCATGAGTCTCAAATCAGCCTTAATGTCCAAATTGAGCCCATTCATAAACGCAGCCTTCATCATCTCTTCATCGCAAGAGTCCAGCGTCGCAGATAATAGCTCAAACCGTTCAATATATTCATCCACTCCACCTGTCTGTCTTAATGCCATGAGCATCTCATAAGCACTTCCACTTTGAGATGGATGAAATCGTAACAAAAGATCTTGTTTCAACTCTTTCCACGTCAAGATCGGAGAACGTACTTCACGCCATTGGAACCAATTCAAAGCTCTATTCTCAAAACAGAGCACAGCTGCGGCTAACTTCTCCTTCTCCGTTACGCGATTCACTTTGAAATACCTCTCAACTCTAAAAATCCATCCAATTGGATCCTCACCAGAAAACAGAGGCATATCCAATTTTCTGAAACTAAAAGCATCGCTACTAACCTCTTCATCATCGTTTTCCTTCTTTCCTTCAGATTCTCCACCTCCTCTTTGATGATGTGACTCATCATGCCCTCCAGAACCTTCGCCTTTGTTCTTACTTCTGAATTCCGTCATGAATTCAGTGAGGAGTGATTTCAAAGTCACAAAATCATTCTTCATCGAATTCACATCGTCGCCTAGTTGTGCGATGTGTTGTTCCGCCACATTAAGACGAGAATCGCATCCTTCAAGTCGTGATTCCATCTTCTTGTTGTTATTAACCATTCCAAGGATCTTAGCTCTGATACCTTTGATGAATTCCTCAACAATTTCACTATGAATTCAACAAAGTTTACTTCCACAGTGAAGAATCACTATGAAAGAGTACAGAGAAAAGCTCAAGAAAAGGTTTACACTAGTGCATTCGAGAGCACCACCCTCCCAAGTTCACTCAACTATCGCATAACCCCCGCTCTCTGTCTTATTGCCTATTTATACTCTCCTAACTACTGCTGACATGTATAACAGAATGCCACATCAGCACTACACTCCTAACAGAATTAATACTGCATTACCCATTCTACCCCTGTACTACTTAATGCTCACGCCACCTCTTTGTCTCCTAACATATGTAATAACAGGGCCTTTCCCATCACTAACACTTTTATCACACTACTCTCCGATGATTAATTATTAATTTCTGTCAATATTTTTCAAAATTATTTAATTTGATGAATTTAGGTGTTTTAGAAAATGCATGTCATTAATTAGTCTAACTAAAATTTGTAATCTTATTAATTAACAAGTCACACTATCACCCAGCTGAACCTACTTTGATAGATGTATGAATATAGTTGATTTCATTGATTGTGAGAAACATTTACTCTCCTAAGTGCCTAAGTCCAAAATTCTCACATTGTATATATCACCTTGTCATTTTACTATATCACTATATCAATTGTATCATTGTATAAGCTTAAATGAAGTTCTATTTAATATCATATGGCATTGCAATTGCCCTTTTTACCAAGAATGCCAAGCTTATGGCATTGCAATTCTCATGTATTTTAGCCTCTCAATTTTCGAAGAGATAATTGAATTAATTTCTTTTTTTGTTCATAATTGAATCAATTTCAAGCATTTGCATTTTGTTACTTATATTTTGTATGAGAGTAGCCTATTTTTTCAAAGAGGAAGGTTGTGTTAGGTCTTGACAACAACATATAAAGTTTGTCAAATGAAATGATCATGGACATACAAAGATATTGTGCTAATTGCTTGAGTATAGTGACAGAGTCAGAGCCGCTGCTTCCTTGCCTAGCTGTAGTGTTAAATGAGAAATAACTACCACACTTAAATGGACAAGAGCAACTAATGAAGCTATTTCATGAAAGTAATATAATTATCCCTTTGGCTTAATTGCATAGGTATGTATATAGGCTACAATGTAATGTCATGCATTGGTTAGTAATGCAATTCCTATTGCCATGCATCTGTTTGGTTAGTTTCAAAAATGATTGGTTAGCATACATTATTTTAAAATGTAAAAAGTGTAATTACTATTTTGCCCTTTTTAAGAAAATCTCTCATCTTCTCTTCTTGACAATGATCCCCCTAACAAATCATCCAGTTCACTTTGCTTCATCACTTACAAAGGTTCCCATCAATTTTCTTCCCTCATCAACAACATAGCCGAAGAATCACAGCGACTTCGAAGAATGAAGATGGGTTAGGGCTAGATTAAAAAAAATAAAAATTCAAATAGTAATTTTAAGAAACCAATGACACTCAAAATAGCACAAACAAGTAATTAAAGTTATAAAATGTGGAATACAAAAACATAAGAAGATTAAAAAGAGAAATGTATCAAGCGACACACATTGAAAAGCGGAGAGTTTTACACCCAAAAAGAAAACACAAGAAAAAATAGAATCTTTCTTACAAATCGTTGAATCTCAGAAGAAAATATATCAACAGGAAGAGCAGAGAGTGAATTTGTCTTCTCCAGAAAATTTAATTTGAAGAGGTTGGTGATTCAAATTTAACAAGGAGAGGACAAAGCAGATGTATATGACAAAAGTTTAAGGAGAAAATGTTTTTGATAGTTTATTCTCAAGTATGAGATGCTATTTATACAAGTGAATTCATGAACAACTACTACACACTCTCTAGAACATTCATATTCTCTAGAATATTCATAATCTAGAACACACACACTAGAACCACCCTTGAACATAATAGTACAATCTAGAAACTACTATAATTATATACATTATTTAACACTCCCCCTCAAGCTGGAGAGTGGATGTCATCCATTCCCAGCTTGGATAATATATTTTGAAAGGAAAAAACTTATATCCAGTTCCTTATGTTCATTTCCTCCAGTTCCCAATTAAAATTTGACACATGTACAACTTTTCTTACACTCACCACACCATATCTCTCTCCCTACCTTCTCTCCTCTCTACCCATCCAAACCCTAATCCCAAACTCACAATCCACTATCCCTCCTCCCCAGAGCACGACGGCCTCATCTCCGCCTCCAGTTCCCAAATAAATATTAATATCAATTTGCCTCTTTAAAAATCCCAACCTCTCTCTCTCTCTCTCTCTCTGAATAAGAAGGGGTTTTGCGATTTTCAATTTGGCTGAATCCTATAATACAAAGAAAGAAGTTTGAGATAATAAGATATGATATGGGGAACAGATTTTGCATATTTTGTGGGTGTGTTCAACAGTCAAACATAGGAGTGATCGTAAGATGGGGCCGTTTCTACATAGTAGAGCCTAGCTTCCATTTCTTCAATCCTCTCGCTTGTGAATGCCTCAAAAGGAACTAGACCTACAAATTAGGAGAGAAGGATGGGAGAAAGATATGGTGTGGTGGGTGTAGGAAAAGTTGTACATGTGTCAAATTTTAATTGGGAACTGGAGGAAATGGATATAAGGAACTGGACTTAACTTTTGTCCATTCTGATATTGCTCACTAGGCAACCCTTTTGTGAGAATATCTACTAATTGATCTTCTCATGGTACAAATGGAGTGCAAATCAAACCACTTTCCAACTTTTCCATGATAAAGTGTTGATCAATCTCAACATATTTTGTTCGATTATGGTGAACTAGATTATGGGCAATATTAATGCCGACTTATTGTCGCAGTAGAACTTCATTGGACCTTCCGAGTGAATTCTAAGATCTGATAGAATGATCTTTATCTATAACAATTCACAAATCCCGAGAGTCATAGCTCTAAACTCAGCTTTAATACTAGATCTTGAGACCACAGTTTGCTTCTTACTTCTCCATGTGAACCAAGAAAAGTGCAATATCCTGCTGTAGATCTTCTGCTATCAAGATTACCTCCATGATCAGCATCAATGTATGTTTCAACTGTTAGTTTTCTCCCCCTTCTGAATAAAATCCTTTTCCCTGGGATACCCTTCAACTTAACCGACTCAATTTGATGTGTCTTGTTTTATTGCTCCCCAAGCAAGGCCCAAGTATAGTTGCTAGTTATGTGTGTGTATCTTCTCTTGCAACTAGTAACATACTATTTTAACTTATAAATTTAAGAAAATAAAATATTGAAGGAATTCTTGTCAAATCCTTCTTAAACATATGTTTGAAACCCAATTTTATACTCCCTCTGGTCCTAAATATAAGACCTAGTTTACTTTTTTGAAAAATCCTGAAAAAGCAAAATATAAGTCAATTATAAATTGATTTACCTAATTTTTCCCCTTAAACTAGTTTATTTAACCTATAAACTAATGACTAATCTAAAAATATACCAAATATGTCTTAATTTAATAACATATTTTGTAACCTTAACATCTCCAAAAAAGTTAATTAGGTCTTATATTTAGGATCGGAGGAAGTATTATACTTGATCAATTGAAACTAATTGAGAGGCTAACTACGATAAAAAGAACAACATTAACCATTACAATTCCTATCATAGTTAGAAAGAGAATTATCTAAGATTAAAAACGCCATTAGCACAAAAAAAGGACTATCATAGTTATAAAGTCTCAAATCACATTTAAATCAATTATCCATGATAGAATAAACAATAAATATGAATTGATTAGGGGCTATCATGGATTAGAGGAACCGCGAAGCGAAGACATTTTTCACAAATAAACCATATTAGAAAAGAATTCTATTGACATGGTTATGAAAATCAACTTATACATGATAACTAAGTTAAAAAAGGGTTTGTGTTAACATATTTATTTTCCAATCTTAATCTTTCAATTAAGGTAACTACGTTAGAAAAGGATTAACCAAAAACTATTTGAAATCTAAATATGTTTTTATCACTTAACTTTGGAGAAAGTCATTTTTTAGTTCTTTATCTTTGAAAAATGTGTTTTTAGTCCCTTAACTTTGGATAAAGTGTTATTTTAGCCTTTTTAACTTTGAAAAGTGTTTTTAATCCTTTCCAATTGGGCTTAAGTTTGTTTTGGTCCCTTAACTTTGCACAAAGTCATGTTTAGTCCCTTAACTTAGAAAAGATAACCAGAAACATATTTCAGTCTTTTTTTAAAGGACTAAAATCATTACATTGTCCAAAATTAAGGACCAAAAACACACTTTAATTTTTCAAAGTTAAAGACTAACACATATGACTTTGTCAAAAGTAGGGGTGTTCAAAATTTCTCGTCCCGTCCCGCTCGTCCCGTCCCGTCCCAAGGCATTTTGGGGCGGGAAATTTCTGTCCCGAAAAGTTTCGGGACGGGACAAATCGGGACGGGACAAAATTCCTATTCGGGATGGGACGGGACACGGGACGAGGTCGTCCCAATCCCGTCCCTTCCCGAATATATAAATATGTGTTTTTATACATATATTTTTTAAAAAAATGTATGTGTATGTATAAATATACATGACATTTTTTTATGAAAAACATGATAATAATATAATTTGACCTTATTATGTTGTATAAGATGTATTATAAAAGTAATATTGAACTAATTCATTTGTTTGTTACAAAAACAAAAGGTCATATTTTTTTACAAGTAGATATTTTAATAAAAAAATTTCAATTTTTTTTCGGGAATTTCCCGTCCCGATCCCGTCCCGTCCCGGTCCCGATCGGGACGAGACAAATTCGGGACGGGACGGGACACGGGACGAAAGCCCCGTCCCGTACCTTTTTCGGGACAGGACACGGGACAGGGGTGTCCCGATTCTGTCCCGTCCCATGAACACCCCTAGTCAAAAGTTAAAGTTAAGGGATTAAAAAACATTAGTACTATAGTTTAGGTATTTTTTTTTGGTCGACAGTCCACTATAGTTTAGGTATTTGAAAAAACAGAAGTAATTGCACACATTATAAATAATGGCGGGGAAACCGAAAGGACTAAACAGGAAAATAATCAAAAAGCCTCAATTAACTACTAGTACTAGCTAGCTACACAAAAGACAAGGGTGAACCCCAAACCCCAAACCCCAAAAATGGCGTCTTCTTCAGTGAAATTGAAATCGCTTGCTGGAGCGCTCTCATCATTCTCTCCCTTTTCCAAATCAAAGTCTCTGCTTCCGCTGGCCCACTATGGCTCCTATTCCAAGCCCAAATCTGTTCCCTCCTCTGCTGCTGCAGCAAATAGTGAGGAAGACTTGGCCGACTTGGTTCCTTCTTCTGGCATCAGTAGGCCTCTCTCTGAAATACTGAAGGAGCTAAACAAGAAAGTGCCTGATTCATTAGTCAAAACTCGCGTCGAGAAAGATGGCTTCCCTGTTAAATACATTCCCTGGTACTACTATTATAATATACTACTATTATTTTTATTCTTCGAAATTTTACTACTCTTTTTTTTTATACTTTCAAATTTCACTACTCTATTCTCTTCTCTTATCACCTTTTTTTCTGCTCTAAAGCCGTGTTTGGTACCATGGGAAGGGAGGGAAAATAGGCGGGAGCGAAGATATAGGGACGTGAATTTACAAAAATCTGAGAATTTTTTTTTTGAACTGAACAAAAATCTGAGAACTGAGTTAAACTAATATATACACGTAACCCTTGGCCAAAAATATATGTATACACACACACATAACCCAAATATTGTTTTTTTATCAGAGCATACCTCTTATATTTCACGTTTTATTTTTTTTAAAATATTATATCTCACTTTTTAAATGTTTAAAAATTTATCTCTCAAAATTTTCCATCCCCTCCCTCCCCAGTCCCCTCCACATCCCTCTTATCAAACAAACTCTTAAATGTAAGAACGAAATTATAAGACCGCGACCGCGTAGATTTTTTACTTTATAACTTTAGGAATTTAAATCAGTGACTTAATCATAATACACACACACACACTACAGATATTATTGGCAAAAAAAAATATACACTACAGATATATTTTTGTGTTACTATTAGAATTATATGTTAATAAACTACTTGGAGAAACAAGTTTAGGCAAATCAATATATGTTCTTAGGATTCTAAAATAAAAAGTTAACCGAGTCTTATATATAGCATTGAATTGAATAATGTTTTTTTTAACTTCTCTAATTATATTGTTAAAATGTCGTCCTGTTGGTTGTTGTTGATACAAATCAAATCCCACCCTCTTTAGTTTTTCCAATGCTTGATGATACTCCATTGGTGGCTAATTATAAGATCGAGTTGACTTTCTTTTGTAGAGATTAGGGAAAGCTGAAATAACCTCTAAATTTTAACATTGTCACTCTTGTAATTGTAATTAGATTATATAATGGAGTAGTTTATGAGGAGATAAATTAGCTTTGGGAGAAATGGTAACTATAAATGATTTGAAGTGGCTTATTTAGCATCCTTAAAGTGAACTAACTTATTTTCCTATTGCTGTGTTATTTCTTGTTCAGGCATGTTGTGAACCGTATTATGAACTTACATGCTACTGGTAAGCAGTTAGTCTTATTGTACTTCTAGTGATAGTATCATTTTGGAATAGCTGTTTTGTTTTTTTTTTTTTTTGAAAATTGAAATGTTTAAGTCAACTCTTTAATGTTGTAATTTCTGATAGAGTGGTCTGGTGAAGTTCGAAATATCAGCTACAGTACTGATGGCAAGACTGTCTCTGTAGTTTATCGTGTGACTCTTTATGGGACTGATGCCGAGGTACCAATGCTTTTATTTTACCATGAAATTAAACAAATCAATTATCTGTTTTATTTTTATTGCTTGCATTATACTTAGTTCCTCCTCCCCCAACATGAATTATCAAAATTGCTGTTCATTTGCAGGCTTTAAATTGCATTTATGGATATGGTTTCACTTGATATTCCTTGTCTTTTAAAAAATAATTACATGATCCTCAAGAGTTTGAAGTTAAACACTCTTGATCTGATCTGTGAAAAGAAATGTCATAATTGTAAGCCATGTTTCATGTTCTAGCAGGTCTAATCATGAAACATTAATATAATTACAGCTTTCTTGATTGGTTGTTTAAAATGAATCTATTTTGTAGTATGTCTTTGGCTGCATTTTGCAGAAGAATAAAATTGAATGATTCGTTGGTTGTTCAACATGTGATTTATTAGATTCTTAATTGTTTTTCAAAGTATGTGGTGACAGTCGGTTCTAGATTATGTTGTTGACTTCTCAATTTTTTTAAAACATATAAATTAAATTCGTTGCATATAAAGCAGAAACATGGAAGTCCACACATATACTTGCTGGGTTAACTATTACTGGCATTTAGTTATCTGCTTCTACTATCATGTATTAAAGTTATTGTATTACACGCTTTCTCCTTGATTCAAGCCTTAATGCCAAGATGGTTTTAGCAACAAATATTTGTTCCTTTGATTCAAGCCTTAATGCCAAGATGGTTTTAGCAACAAATATTTGTTCCTTTGATTCAAGCCTTAATGCCAAGATGGTTTTAGCAACAAATATTTGTTCCTTCCGTATTAGTATAAAGTATGAGTGACTTCTTCATGCATTCTTTTCATATATCAAAATCTGTGGCAGGCTTTCTGTTTTAGTTGACTTGTCAAGTAGAAATCAGTTTCACTTTTATGTATAGGTGATACAAGTAACTTGTCTGCTTCTAAACTATCAATGAAGTGTGGAGAGAACTTTTCAGAATTACATGGTGCAGTTGGCCACAGAATTTTAGGATTTAATTAAGTTAGCATATTAAGAGGAGTAGAACTGTCAATTAGTTACATCTATTATCCAATATATTTAGTACATTCATTGACAAAAGTTTAATAAAACTGGACATGAAATACTTGATATTGAAGTTAAAGTGAGCCAAAATCCATGATATCAAATAATTTTCACATGTATGAAATGTTCCATCAATGCTCATAATAATGCTCATAATAATAATAATAATAATAATAATAATAATAATAATAATAATAATAATAATAACAATAAGAACAACAACAACAACAACAACAACAACAACAACAACAACAATAATAATTTATGACACCAAAATTTTCCATATAAAGTAGTACATGAGATCACGTGCATGCAATGTTGTCTGAGCACGAGTGCTATTCAAATACTGAGCTTTACAGAGCTAAGTTTTTCATCTTTTTTGCAATAGCTAGGTATTTCCAAAGTAAATAACTTAGTTGCCCTGCTGGAACACTTAGGCTTTGTTTGGTTGAATGGAGGGGAGGGGAGGGAAGGTTGGATTGGGGTTATAAACTGTGCAATTGTGAAAGAAGTGTAAAACAGAAGCGGGGAAAAATTAAAAGAAAAACCCGAAAAAAAAGGAACAAAAAACAAAAGTAAAGCTGATGTTGAAACAAAAAAATAGTAAGTTAGTGAGGGAAATAGAATTTGCTAGTACGGATGCTTTTGGTACATTTAGTTGAGTAAGCAGAGTTTAGTTGTATTATCTTTTTTCTTCTTTACAATATTGTTTTGTCATCTTTCCTGCCCCTATCCCTGTAGATTTATAGAGAGTCAACCGGCACTGCTGGGCTAGATGACACAAGTTATGGAGATCCTGTACAGAAAGCAGAAGCCATGGCTTTTCGTCGAGCTTGTGCACGCTTTGGGCTAGGGCTTTACCTTTATCATGAAGATGCATCATAGATAGTTCGTTCTGATATTCAAGTTCAAATGGTTTGTTATTGCTGTTATTTCTTCTCTTATTTGCAGACTTGGTTAGCATGGGATCTATATGGAGGGTAATACTAGAAAGAAGCCATTTTGTTTATTGTCACTTTCAAGTGGCCTCCACAGGCTTCCTTAGTAGCATGTTTGATTTTCCAGGCCATGTGCCTTTTGAAGTCTTTCCATTGGAAAGCCTTGCTCACATGCATATTGGGAGAAATTGTATTGCTGTTGCTCATTAATGCAAGTATATTCCTAAAATCTTCATCTTTGCTCATATGTTAGTACTTTTATCTTTGAAATAGAAAGCATATTTCATTCTTTTTGTTGCGCATTTTTATTTAAATTAAGATTATTCCTTAAGTCAGTAGCTCTTGCATTTGATATTTGTTAAAGTATCTCATACACTAAGAATAATTGAAACTTTATATACATATACAACAACAACAATAAAGTCTTATTCCACTAGGTGAGATCAACTTTATGGATCGTATGGTGCCATTTTTATTGTTATATGTTTATGAGATTTGACAGGGTTTTATGTTGACTGTCCGGACTTAACACAACTATCCTCCTTTATCTAAGCTTGGGTTTGGCTATAAACATAGGAGCTAAAACTATATATACATGTAAATAAATAAAATAAAGTTAATTGGAATTTGCATCATTCATGAACCATGAGTAATTCAAATGATATCCGATTCTGTATAAAGCACAGAGCTGATAGCATAGAATATTTTTAGACAAGTCTAATTAATGAGTTATTTTATTGTCTTGTGTGAAATACATCAGAGCTTAACTAGTTTAGCAAGATATTGAGGATTGTGAAAATCAAATGCTAATGATTATTTTGTAAAATGATTCTCGTATGTTCTGTCCAATTATAACATGCAGATTCTAAAATATTTATTAAGATGATATATTATAGTATATATATGGCGAGAGAGAGAGAGAGAGAGAGAGAGAGAGAGAGAGAGAGAGAGAGAGAAGCAAAAATGAGAGATAGAGAAGTACATTAAATATTACTACTTTATTTAGCCAAGGAAATGGAGCTTGCTAGTACAGGTAGTTTTGGCACATTTTGACTAGAGTATACAGAGCTAAATAGAGATAGCTAAAGAAGAGCCATCTGCATAATATTAATGGGGTAAGAATCAGAAGGTGGGCCATTAACAGCTCTCCAGGAAAAGACATATGATGCAGATTGTGATGGATGAAAGGCATCCCAAAACACATACTGGTTTCTGTTTAGACATGGGACTTGGAGTGGGAGACATGTTATCTGCCCTTGGTTCCTTCCAATTCCACAGCAAGCTCTATCAATCACACTGAATGCTGCACAACAACCACAGTAGCATTTTGGTCATATTATTATTTCTTACCACATCCTTCTCATGTAGAGAGAGGACAAATTAAGGTCTTGAAGCTTGAACCTTGCAGAGTGTCTCTGAAGAGTATGTGTGTTTGTGTGTGTGTGTGTGTGTGTGAGAGAGAGAGAGAGAGAGAGAGAGGGAAGGCACAAACACAAAGTTAGATCGAATCTTGAGGTTTGCAGCGTTGCATCTCAAATGTGCGCATTTTTTTTTTAAAAAAAATAGAGCCTCATTTTCCTTATGTCACACTCAACTTTAAAGACACGAGGGATTTTACACTTTGGATGTAAATTAACTTGTTTTAAATGGGTTATACACTCACATTGCATGATATATATAAAATGAAGCATGTGATGTACATCTAAAAGGAAGGAGACGTAGAAAAATGGAAGAGGGAGTGCAGTTATACTTATAACCATTATTCACTGTGAGAAACGACTTAGTAGGATGTTAACAGATTTCATCCTTTACATCATGAATTATACTCTACATATAGACAACACATACACGCAAGAATAAACTCATAAAGGAAGCCTCATGAAGTATTAAGTGTCAATCTGTTTCATGTGAGTAAGATCCACATTTGTAACAAACTTCAAATGTTATATACACAAAAAAGATGCACCTTTTTAATCGAAAGGAAGATGTGTGAATTATCTTTGAAGCTGAATTGAGAGATTAAGTAAATAAAATGAGGCAGTGAGTTATGTCTCTGTGTTGTGTAATACTCCCTCCTTTTCTAAATATAAGAGCATTTTGACTTTTTTGGAGAATCCTAAGAAAGCAAAATGAACAATTTTATCATAACATATTTTAAATATTATTAGATCATATGTAAGTTCATAAGTCAAAGAAACTAGTTTAGTGAAAAAATTTGGGAAAATCAATTTTTAATTACCATATTTTGCTTTCTTAGGATTCTCCAAAAAAGTCAAAGTGCTCTTATATTTAGGAATGGAGAGATAATATGCTAGATTTAAGAAGATCTAAATGAATATAGAAATAAGCTGTGTTTGAGATGTGGTTAGAAAACTCACAGTAGGCAGCAGGATTATTGAGGATATCACCAAATACAGCATAAGTGTTGCCATAAGCAAATATGGCATCCGGATGGTTCTTATTGAACTGTTCGACCATGGCTCGGAGGCCTTCATTGAATGTCCCAAGTATTTGGTTCACCCCATCTACACATCTTCCTGGTGGGGCCCTTGCTCTTTGGTTTGGTGTGCATCCCAGTGGCCCTACTCCTGCTATGAAGAACTTCCTTAGCCCTACACTGTATAGTGCCTGCGAGTCCCCCAGATCATTAATGAAGTGAAGCCAAATAAACTTTTTAAGTCATCTTGATTCGTGTTTTGTTTAGTACTTGTGACTAACAAGATTAAATAAATGCGAATCTATGATATATTTAAAAATTAAGGTTATTCTTGATTTGATTTGGCTGTCTTTCAATCAATACTAATGATTCGGTTGTACTATTTATTAGAACAAATTCGAAAAATTTGTTCACTTAAAAGCTCAGGGTTTTTTATCAATATAAAAAGACTTAATTTTATCTAAATGGAGCTTAATAATAGAGAAAAAATTCAATGGAGTGGGTTCCAACTTCCAAGCCAATGATTTAATTCCCAAAGTATGTGTATATGGGCTTAAAACTCTCCAATGAGTTTTCAATGAAATGAGACAATATATGCAAGATTGAGGTTCCTCAATCCTTACATCATGAACAGAAGGGTTGTACTTTTTTTATTAAGGTAATCAAGGTGGATGAAATGACACTAAAAAGAGCAAGAACTATTTATGCAAGAGTGTGTATAGAAGTGGACCTTAACCAACCACTTCTTCCATCATATTCAGTGGATGGAAAATTGAGTTCGAAGGTCTACATTGTATATGCTTTGGATGTGGCTAGTTTGGACATGATGAGGGCCATTGCCTTCCAAATAAAACAGGGGACATGATGTAGTGGCAAGTTGTACTCAGATGTGGCATTCTGAATGACTACAGATGCAAGTGGTGAGGTAACTCATTGGAATCGCCAAAAATACAAATTATTAATGTTTCATGGAAAGCTCCTCCAGGAGGTCGGAGCAAAATCAATGTGGATGGAAGATTTTCATGGCGTAGGAAAGCAGGATGTGGGGGGGTCATTCGAGGAGATCATGGAGAACGGCTAGTTGGATTCTTTTTTTTTTTGATACACAAATTTTAGGAAGGGGGTTTGGGCTCAACCCAATCCAAGGGCAGGACACCTAACTCATGATCCACTGGGGTCTGCCTCTGTGGGCTCTGGAGCATGACCAGCAAGCCCTTTATGTCTGTCCACACAGGTAGGTTACTCACAGCTTCACTTAGCTACGGAGATGCCTCCCCAAGCGTCGCGATGGAGACACAACAAAGTGTCAATCCCCAGGATAGAACTCGCGACATGGTGGTCAACCCGACGCTCATTGTTCAATCCCTTCGCCACTGAACTCAAAGACGATGGGTATGGCTAGTTGGATTCTCATTCAAGCTTGAATAATCATGTCAAATTGCCTCAGTTTTAAGTAATTCATGAAGGGCTGTCGCTATGTAATGATCTTGGGTTAACAAAGATTATAATTGAGAGCGATGCATTGGAAGTGATTGAGTCTAAGAAGAAAAGCATCCCAGTTTCTATGTGTATCGTCCTGTGTAGAGATATTATAGAGATGATTTCACAGTTTGAAGATATCAGATTGGAGCATGTTTAAAGAGAGGCTAATAGATGTGCTGACCGAATGGCAGCAATCAGTATAAAACAAAATGAAAGGAAAAAAATCTGGGCTGTACCACCACTCCTTGATTAGAACGCATCTAGCATGAAGACTGGGAAGGAAAACATTTCTTTCATAGAATGGTTAGTTAGTTCTGGCCTTGGGCCACTATGAAACGAAAAAAAAAAACGATGAGTGAAGTGCGTGGCAGCAACCTACAAAAGTTGCAGACTCGGATTTTCTCTAGTTAGATTTCATGTGAAAGAATGTACTCCCTCCGTTCCTAAATATAAGACCTAGATAACTTTTTTTTGGAAAGATTAAGGTTGCGAAATAGGTTATTAAATGAAGACATATTTGATATCTTTTTAGATTATCCATTAACTTATAGGTAAAATAAACTAGTTTAAGAGAAAAAATTAGGTAAATCAATTTATAATTAACTTATTTTTTGCTTTTTTTAGGATTTTTCAAAAAGGTCATCTAGGTCCTATATTTAGGAACGGAGGGAGTATGATGTTTGGAAAGTCAATTTGCCCTCAGGCTTGCAATCTCATTTTGGTACAGGAAAATACTTCTACGAGGTGTATACTTCCAGTGTGGTTTAAAGAAAAGCTAATCACCATGTTCTGTCCAGTGTTGAGGGTATTATCCTTTGTTTGATAGAGTGCCTTTATGCAAAGGAGTGTAATTTTCTGGGTACGGATCACATGGAAGGGAAAGATATTTCTTGAAGTTGTATTTTGTTCTTATTGATACTTTAAGACAAGGAAGGAGAAGGTATTTTTATGTTACTAATAGTAGAAATAAAACAATTATTTGTTTTTTTAATAGAAAATAATTATTTGATTTGTTTGATTGATTCAATTAATATCTAATTGATTATACATTAATTGACTAATTAGAATTTTGAGTCATTATATTTTATTATTGTGTTTTATTATTATGTTTTATTATTATGGTCATGTTATATATATATTCTAAAAAAAGGTGTAATACTTTGTCGTCTTGAATTTGATGGATGAATTGAATTTTGTGTCTTGATGGCCGATGGTGTGTCTTTTTCTGTCTCTAAACCCCCTTTCTTTCTTTGACCCTCTTTTTCTATACTATATCTTGAAACCTCTCTTCTTCTCTATCACTTTTCCATCCTTTTTTATACATAGATTTTTGGAAGGGAGTTTGTCCCACCCACAATTCAAGGGCAATGAATCTAATGATCCACTGGGGCCTATACTAATAGGCTTTAGAGCATGACTAACAAACCCTTTATTTTTCTGTCGAGACATGAGGTTTCCCAGTTTCACTTAGCCATAGAAATGCTCCCTAAAACATGAATCACAAGAAAGTGGGTACTCTCTTGGAATCGAACATATGCCAAGATGGTCAAATATTCAACTCTTTATTAACTACAAATGATGGATTCTATTCTTCTATCCATTTTATAAATTTCTTTATTACTAAATATCAATATCAATATTTTAACAATATCTCTCTTTGCCTTATTGATAGAAGGGTTGAGAAGTCAAAACTCTAGATGTGACCATTGGATATGTTTGGTTGGGCGGAAAATGAATGATGAAAATGGGAATGGAAATGGAAATGAGTGTAAGGGAGTAAAAATGAAAAGTAGGGGTAAATTAGGTAGTGATGAGAAAGTAAAGTTTGTGTACCCAAGAAAAGTGTGAGATGGAGAAAGAAAGTTTTTGGGTCCGAAATATATGGAAACTACCTTTTCATTTCCATTTTTCAATTCATTTTCAATTTTCCTTACATCCAAACTGGCCCTCAAACATTTATGCGTATTTAAATTTGTACTTGATGAAAATCAAATTGTTGGTCTATAAAAACTATGCTATGAGAGCTAACTCTTCATTTGGGGTTTGTAAATATTTGAATTAGTTCGTAGCACCATTGTAATAATTATTTAATATTGAAAGGAAAAGTACTACTTACTAGAATATAGATTTAAAATAAATCAATCATTCAAATAAAAAAGAAAATAGATTAAAAAGCAGGCATTGAGAAAGTTGTTACCAGAATTTGACGAGCATAGCTATTGAGAAGAAGATTGCCAAACTGTTGCGGATTGTAAATGTAACTGGTATTATACATTGTAGGCAATAAATAGTTGTTGATGTAATCGTTGCTTCCAAACACCAAAATCGCTATAGATTTTGCCAAATATCTGATCATTTCTGTTTGATTCATCATTGTTCTCAATTGATTCAATGTGTTCTCAAAGTCTAACACTTGCTGGTTCAAGCTAAACCTGTCACCCTGCACATAATAATATAATAACAGTTAATGTTTATTTTCATTCCAACATGCTAATAATTAAACTGAAAAATGAAAAAAAAATCATGAGGTTTCTTTTGTTCTTTAGAAAGCAATATATTGATTGTCAGACTGGTCCTTAGGTTAACTCATTTACATAGTGATTCGAGGGTTCGTTAGTAATTAATTGTAGTTAGTTCTGGGTCATTCTAATCAAGTTAAAATTATAATTGAGTTAAACAATACTAAATTTCCATGTATAATCCTTAAAGTAATAACGTTTACTGAAAGTTAAAAAGTATATTATGAGTAGTAGCGGGTATAGAGTAATATACGTAGTGACGGCCAGTCTCATCAAGAATGCCGCCAGCAGCTGAAGCATAATTAACTCCATTTAATATTGCAGTTCCTCTTGTTGAGGGATTGGCATATGCTGGTGGCGAAGGAACACCTAACATGTTTCCTGCCATCATATAAATGTAATAAAAGTTAGAAATTAAAGGAAGTCATATAATAGAATAGTTGATTATAAAGTAAAGTTGTACAGAATAACAAAAAAAGAAAGAACTATATTGAAATTTAGGGCAAATGTGCAAAAATAACCACCGTAAATTTAAAAATGGACATTTATAGCTCTGGTAAATTTAAAGGGCAAAATTGTACACTGTAAATCAAAATGGGGCAAAAGTAACATCTCTGTTAGGCAGAGTTAAACAGACGTTTTCCAGACGTGGTCTCACCATCAGTAAATGACATGTCATAGATTTTAAGATGCAATATGTTGATGGGGCTTTAGTTTTTTCAAATGAGACTTTATTTTTTTAGATGATTACGAAGAAGTAAGGTGGATTTCACATGATTTGAGGTTCTATTTGGTTTCTTATCGAAATGATTTGGGGGTTTAGGGGTCGTTTCAAGTGATTTAGGTTCAACTGGATGCAGTTCAGCTTCCACGGTGGATTTTAGAATTGACACGTCTTTTACTGATAGTGAAGTCTACGTCTAGAAAATGTCTATTTAACTAAGCCTAACAGAGATGTTACTTTTACCCTATTTTAGTTTATAATGTACAGTTTTGCCCCATTTTAGTTTACAGTGTATGATTTTTCCGCTTTAAATTTATGAGAGTTATAAGTACCCATTTTTAAATTTATGGTAGCTATTTTTACACATTTCCCTTGAAATATACTCCCTCCGTTCCTAAATATAAGACCTAAATAACTTTTTTTTGGAAAGATTAAGGTTGCGAAATAGGTTATTAAATGATGACATATTTGATATCTTTTTAGATTATCCATTAGCTTATAGGTAAAATAAACTAGTTTAAGAGAAAAAATTAGGTAAATCAATTTATAATTAACTTATTTTTTGCTTTTTTTTAGGATTTTTCAAAAAAGTCATCTAGGTCCTATATTTAGGAACGGAGGGAGTATTAGATAAATGAAGGATCACATTAGAATTTTGTTGATACTTGATACCAAACCTGTCCCGACCAGTGGATAATGCAAAGTAAAGGCCACTCGCTCTACTTATAATTATTTGGAGCCAGAACGAAAATATAGGACGGGACAACTTGAATGAGTTTCATATTCTTTAACTTCATTTAATTCTAATATTATCAAATATTTCTCAAATTGATAGCCTTAATGACATATTTCAGATGTAAAAAAGTGGAAGTTTGTAAAAGAACACAAGTCTCGATCAAAAAAAAGTAAAAGAACACAAGAATGAAAATAAATAGTATTATCACATCTTTAAAAAGTGGATGTTTTCCGGTCGTATTGTGATGTAGTGGCATGCATAAAAGCATTTTATAACTGTGATCACAGACTCCAACTAGCTTGCAAGCAACATGCTTATCAAATTAATAAAAAAAGTGGAAGTTGTAAGTATGACGACACCACAACCCAGAAAATGGATTTCGGTTTGCTCACGAGTCTTATTGATTATATTGTTTGACAGGTTGGACTATCCAGTCCCTTTTATTCCATAATCTTTGGAATACAAACATTAGTTTTTCTTTAGCTTAATATAAATTTTGATCTCCTGGCCAAAAAAAAAATATATTAATTTTGATCTTTCTATTTTCATTCAATTTTAGATTTGGTCCCTTTTGGTCTTGGTTAACAACAATTATTTTTTTTCTTTGAAACAAAACAATTATTAGTTCTCTCGCAGAATGTAAAATGATAACATTGCAAACTAATCATTAGTGATACTTGCTAGGATGCTAAATATAAGATAGATTTGAGACGGTGGATTTGGTGATAAGTAAAATACTTATTTTTTTTAAAAAAATTGGTTAATATAACTTTTGATCCATGAAATTTGATTCAATTTTGGTTTTGGTCCATGAGCTTTGAAATCAGTGATTTTGTTAATTGAAATTTCAGCCAATTTTAGTTTCAACCCTAAACTTTGAATACAACAATATGTTTGGTCCTTGAACTTTTAGTCAATTGTCCCTGAGTTTTTGTAAAAAACTTTAAAAGTTAGGGACCAAATCCAAAAGTGACTGAAAGTTCAGGAAATATGTTTAAAATTGACCTAAAGTTAAGGGACCAAAACCACTAATTTTAAAATTCAGGGAACAAAACCAAAATTAACTGAAAGTTTGAGTACCAAAACCACTGATTTCAAAATTCCACAATTGAGTGAAAGTTGAAGGAATAAAAATTGTATTTACCCTAAATGTTTCCGCAAATTATCATAATTAATGCTTCTCAATAATAAACAAGAGGAGGAAGCTAGTGAGAATAAAGGTAAATGTTTAGTAGAGTATGTTTTAGTAATATCATGTGTTTTCAATTATTTTAATATCATGAATTTAATCAAATTACATATACATGATACATTTAGTATCGGAGGGATTAATTACGTACCGATAAAGTCAACAATGTTGAAGCCATTAGAGAATCTACCAGTAGGTCCACCTCTGAAATCAATTCCATAAGGATAGTAATTAGACCTAGCTAAAGTGCTTATAAAGTTATTGTTTCCAACGTCCACAAGTGAATCTCCAAACACGAACAAAGCAGGAACTCTCTGTGGTTGTTGTGACTTCACTTCCAAGCACATCATCAGAACCACAACAATCAGCATACCACTCACAGCTATATTATTCCAAGTACCCATTTCTCGCGCTCTCTCTCTCTCTGTGTTAAATAACTTTCAGAAAAAACTATGAATATAATTACTGAGAACCAAACCATGCTTATATAGATATATTAAATTATATTTTGTGGATTCCGAAACTGTAATAAGTTGTTAGTTTGTTGCAGAAAATGATGAATTGAAGCCCATAGAATCAGTTTTGTGGGTTAGTTTTTCCTCGTGATTTTGGTTTTTGCTTTTCAACATCTTTGTTATCTTTTTATTATTTTATTTTTCTTCATCCTATCTTCATTTTGGTGTAACCCTTTCATCAAGTTTCCATGCAATTGTTTGTTACGAAACCACCATATGTAGTAATATTGAAGCCATTTACGATAAGCATGACCTTTGCTTCATTCTAAAAGAACATTAAAAAGATATGTCTACACATGTTACATCAAAGAACTTACAAACAACAGTAAAATTCAAATAGCAGAGCAAGCACCACTAAGATGGGTCAAATATTTTAACGTGCGAGTATTAAACATTAGCCTACCCAATGAACACTACAAAACAACTTGTTGCTTAGCCACACAAGTATTTCGGCATTTGTAAGAAAACGAGGCTAAAAAACAACATATTGGCGTTTATAAATTAAACGTGGGAAAATCGGGAGCAACCACACTGAAAAAATGATGTGAACTTCGCGCCAAATTTCCCACGGCCACTTTCCAGTGTTTATTGGATAAGAAAACACCGGTGTGGTATATATTGTTGCTTGAAAACAAATAAAACACTTTCCAATGTTTATTTAAACCCTCGAAAGTAATTTTATTATATTTTTTTAATTCTCTCGCTACTTTCCAGGTGTTTTGTAAACACCGGATAGTACATAGACTATTAAAAAATAATAACACGTAGTAGCGTTTAAGCAAACATTGCTATGTGATGGCATGCTAAAGGTAGAAGTTGTAGTGCTGACTCGGATGAGGATGGTGATCGGTGGAGGTGGAGAGACTTGAGAGGAGGAGGAAAAAAGTTAAGGGCATTTTAGTATTTTCTAGTAATCCATTCATTAAAATGGACCGCTTTTTTTGTTCATTAGCCAGAATGAGACATTTAATTGTTCATTGACTAAATTGATATTTTTAAAATAGTTTATTAGTCAAAATTATATATAACCCTTTTTTATAAGAAGTAATTTTCGTTTTTAAACACTACCTTTATAGCATGTCAAAATTTATTGACACTTTTGCAGTAATTAATAAATTAATTGTGTCTATTCCCGCTTTATACTACAAAATAAACCGAAATTAGTCGCGCTAGAATTGCGGCAATGACGTAAAAGTCAGTAAGTACTATTTTATTATAAAATTAGAAACTTATTGGCGTTTTTACAAAAAGCTGGTAAGTGTATATTTTTTTTTTAAAAAAAGAAACATACTGGTGTTTCGCTAACTCCGGTATGTTTAATTTTTTTAAAAAATACTTACTCCGGTAAATTAATTTACTAAGTTGTTGTGAGACCTGAATCGTTGGGTTATTCTTGCCAAACCCATTTTTTTCTCATGGTCAACTATATATCTTTATGTCCAGAGTTAAGTCTGTAAATGGTTTGAAGATCATCCATCATCCTCCTTTATTCTAACAAGAAGTCAAATGTTATAAGAAATATTCTCTACATAGAGGCATTTCAAACTGTAAAGAAAACCTGAAACAACTTATGTATGTCTTTCATGGTTTTGTTTACGACAAATTCTATCTTTTTATCTTAACTCATTGTTTTTTGTTTTTTTTTATGTGAGAAAATATTTTTGGTCGGGTATAAACATAGGAAAATCTTGTATATAACTTTGGTTAGAAAATAAAGTTCATAACTTATGATATTAAAACCCTTACATTTGATACAACTATTATTAATACATATTTCTTATTTATAAATATAATTATTTAAAAGTCAATATGCCTTGAACCTCGTGCATCGTGCGGGTAAAACACTAGGATATGCCACTTCTAATATTATTTTCAAGATCTTGAAAATGCTAGCCTAAACATCCATTTACTCGCGATATAAGCCTCGTGCAACGCACGTGCAACACACGTGCACTGCACAAGGTAAAATGCTAGTTGAAATGAAAGGCCATAAAGAAAAAGACATAAAACAACTATATTTGATATTTATCTTTTTCTGGTAACAACTATATTTGATATTTGATGTTGACTTATTGTAATCAATGGCCAAAAATAATAAGGAAACATGTTTTCCCTCTCCTCATGCATCCATAATCAGTTTGGCCAATTCCCACCTCCATGTATATAATAAACAAGCAGGAGTGCAGGAGGAGAAGAAGAGAATTGCATTGCAAAATCAAATCAATGGCACTGAGGACCAGGTTGGCCAAGGTAGCAATGACGCTCATCTTGCTTCTTATGGCGTAGAGGAGTTCGTTACCTACTAAGAAAAACACGAAAGCGAAGTCTAACTCTGCACCCGTGTTGGCACCACCCGCTCCAAGAAGCTTTGCTTTAGCACCTCCACCAAGACCTTATCATCCATCCCCACCACTTTTGGCACCTCCTCCTCCAAGAAGACAAGCACAACCTCTTCCTCCATCACTACCACTACCTATGTTGGCACCATTGTCATCCCCATCGCCTTCTCCTCCCTCCCCATCCTCATCGTCTCAACTTCCTCCTCCTCATCCTCACTTCTTCTGGCATCTCCTTCTCCTCCTCCAAGATATAATAGTATCATACTTAGCTTTGTTGATTAGATGTACTTTGTTGATTAGATTCATTAATAACATATATATTATTACCGTTAATATTGTTTTTGTTATTATTACGTTAGTAGTAGTTTGATTTGATTAGATTAGATTATGTTAACATAGTAATACTGTTATCATTAATTAATAGTACTAATATTATTTTATTTGCGACCAATCACCAATCACGAGACTTTGAATGTTAGATAAAGGGGGCAAACTCTTTTTGTACATATATACATATACATAAAAAATTAATAGATATTGAATGTTAGATAAAGCTTCCAATGGGAAGAGAGATGCTGCAACAACTTCTACGAACTTTAGATGTTGAAACCTTCCACTATGGAGAGGAACGTTAATGTAAGGCATATCATCAGCAAACCTTACCTTTAACATTTCAAGATGGGGACAGTGAGAAAGAAAAAGTTCCAAACATTCTGAAGAACAAGAATCAACATCCATCATGCACAAAAATTTGAGTTTAATTTAAGGTCAGGATAATCAATACCAGAGAGGTTTGTGACATTCATGTTACCAGAGGGTTTGTGACATTCACGTTACTTAGAGTTGTGAAACACCAATGCTTGAAGCCAAATGTGAAGCTTAACATCAGGTACACGATGTGGCCTAGAGTACTGAACAAATTTTTCAACATGGTCCAAATCAACCATTGCGACGGTTGCATCCACAAAGTAAAATTTTAATATATCAATTTTAAATTAGAGATAACTAAGAATTAATGAAAGTTTTAAAATATCATTAGGAAGCTGAAAATCATAGTAAATAAATAAAAAGGGGAAAAACATATTTTTAAGGAGTTAATATGTCTATTTTCTTAGAAATTTAGGGAAAATAGTTAGAGGTTGAGTTTTAAATTAAAAATTTTATGAAAATACTATATGACATAGATAACAATATGGTGGGAAAATACTTATGTAGGTTGACATATAGAAAAGTTATATAATTTGCTTTAAGTGCTTGGATGAAGGGAAAATGGGAGAGGAAAGAAAATGGGAGGAGAGAAAATGGAGAGGAAAGAAAATGGGAGAGAAAATGTTATCCCTCATCATACTTGGATGGATTAGGGAAAATAGAAAGGAAGGAAAATGGGTGGGTGAGGTGGGACATGATTATTGGACAATGTTGTGCAGTATTTCTCTCTCTTATAATCCTCCCATTTCGGGAGGAAAAACTTGAGAGGAAAATGGGGCATGTGGCCCACCCACTTTTCCTCTCCCCTTTTCTTCCCTCTCCCATTTTCTCTCCATCCAAGCAAGGGAAAATACTTCCCCCACCCCATTTTCCTCTCCCATTTTCTTTCCTCTCCCATTTTCCCTCCATCCAAGCACATAGCTATTCAAAATAGAAAAGTAAATAAGTTAGAATGGCAATTGGGTAATTTGGCTTAAAACCCTCAATAATTACTCTTCTCTCCTTCTCTTCACTAAACTGGCCGCCCCCACCCATCATCATCATCATTATCACCACCACCATCGTCATCATCGTTCTCACTTCTCCCTTCACTTCTCCATTTTATGCGTTCTCACTCCTCCTCTTTATTTCATGAGATTGAGAGGGGATCCTGGGCCCAAGCTTTTAGATTAATTTATGCAGGAGCATTATAAAGTTCAAATATGAAATGCATGTTTAAAACTTGAGTTTTATTGTTTTGAAAATTCCTAAAGTCTTTGTCTGTTTTAGTTGGTCAATGTGTAGGGAGGGGATTCACCGATTTCTTATTCACACTTAGTGAAAATCAGTCTTATAAGGTATGAATGAATAAGTTCTGGTTGAGTTTTGAGCTTACATAATTATTAATCACATAATGATGAGAACTTGTGTTAATTTCTTTGCTTTCCATTCTGTCATGGCCAAATGATTTGAGAAGAAAAATGATAACTATTCTCTTGTATTGATGGTGATTTGAATAATAAGCTGTGTTCTTCCTTTTCCCAATTCTGTTTGATCTATGATTATTGGTTTAATATCATTGCACTTAAGGTGTTTGTTAAAATGTTTAGAAGAAAATTTTGGTAGCATTGAGTTGTAACATGTCATTTGGATGTTTGATTGTGGTGCTTTGAATATATCGCTTTATTTGAGGTCTATTTAGTTGTCGATTGGTTTAATGGCATGTGTTAATTTAGTCATGTGAAGTTTATATGAAGTATTAAAGTTTGGTTGGCATATGAACTTTAAATTTTAAGCCATGAGCTATAGAAAATGCTGAAATATGTTTTGATGAGCTTAATGGTGTTTTCTTTTTCTCTGTTAGGTTTTGGTTTAGAGTATTCATATGGTTGTCTGATTCTTCTGATTTTTTGTGCTGATTTTAATATACTACTTGACACCTTTGCCTTTCGATTCTGTGTATTATGGAATGACAGTTTTCTAAGTCACCCTCGATATTGATATAGTCAAATATATATGATGGATTGGTAGTATTCTTGCAAATGGAGTCATTATGTGTATGATTAGATTAGGATTTGCTTCTTATGGCTGATTGTATTATTTTGTTACTAGTTGGGGGTTTTAATTGAGAAGGGCGACTTAAGTATATAATTAGGAGACAAGGAACTTCAAAGTTATGTGTAGTTACACTACAAAAAACGGTAGATCTGCGGAGGGCATTTTCCCACTGTGGGGGCGGTTCTAACCGCCCCCAAGGCGCTCCGGCGGACAATTTTACCGCCGGCGATTTTACCGTGGAAACGCTACGTTGGGGCGGAAAAATTTACGCTGTAGCTCCCTCGGCACCGCCGGTACGCGTTGGGGCGGATGTAGGGGCGGAACTACCCGCCACCACATTTTTTTATTTTTTTAAAAAAGGCATGGGGGCGGTTTCTTTCCGCCCCCATGTGATTTTTTTTAAAAAAAACAATCCGTGCCGGCGTATCAAACCACCGGCATGCTGATACATATATTAGAAAAATGTACTTCATTCGAACAATTTAGCAAATAATGACTTAAATTGAAGACCGAAAATGGGATAAAAATAATAATAAAAAAATATATACAAAAGCAGCAAAAAATGATTTTATTGTAATATAGATGAAATATTAAATAATACCAACATCAAACAGAAAAAAGATGATGTCCAAAATCCATATGAGAAATTCTGAAAAAAAAAGAATCCATAAGAGAAAATCCGTGATAAAAAAATAAGATATATTACAAAAACAAAATAATAAGAAATAAAAACAATCAGATATAATAAAATAAAAACGAAAATATAAATACTCTTACCAAAAACAAGACAAACTTATAGGCGTCATCATGTGTGTATCAATAATGAAAACAACGAAACACAAAAGGGAGAAAGTGAAAAAGAAGAGATTGCGCGTGGTAGAAAATGAGGGGGAAGGTATTTATAGGGAGAGATAACAACGTGGGGCTGAAGCCGACCGCCCCCATGCTTTTGTAAGTAACAAAGCGGTCAATTTCCGCCCACTGTCTTTATTAAGTGAAATGCATGGGGGCGGTCATCTACCGCCCCCCATGTTTTTAATTATTTTAAATGCTTGGCGGCAGTCGATTTATGCCCCCATGTTTTTTTATTATTATTATTAATGCATGAGGGCGGTTGTCTTCCGCCCCCATGTTTTTTTAATTATTTTAAATACATGGGGGCGGCTTATTTAAATATTTTTCTTATTTTAAAATGCATGGCCGCCTCGAAGGCTTTTCAATTTTTTTAAAATTTTTTTTACTAACATGTGGGCGGGTGACCGCCCCAACGTGCATTAAATGCGCACAGTAACCCAAGTGCAGTATTGGGGCGATTACCCCCTACGCGAATTATTTTTTTTTACGCGTGGGGGCGGTTGACTACGCGAATTTTTTTTTATTATTTTTTTAACGTGTGGGGGTGGTTGACTGCCCCAACGCAACCGCCCCTACTTGAATTAATTTTTTTTATTTTGTTTATCGCATGGGGGCGGTTGCCCGCCCCAACGCAACTGCCCTTACGTGAATTAATTTTTTTTTAATTTTTTAATCTCGTGGGGGCGGTTAGACCGCCGCCACGCATGAAAACCAAATAAAAAATATATTTTTCCTCGCAACGCGACCTCGGATAGTTTAAACCGCCGGAACGCATTTTCTGGGGGGCGGTGTTTAACTTTCCGCCGGGACGCGTGCGCGGCTAATCGCCGCTTCTTTTGTAGTGTTATAGTATACTCAATTTGCAATGTAGTAATTTTTGGTTTGATTGTTTGGGTTTTGTTGAAATGCAAGTGGTTATGAATTTTATTGAATTAGAAAGGTAAAGTATTTTCCGTTTTTGCTGCAGGTTGAATTGGTTTTGAATTTTTGTGAACCTTACATGTCTATTGTTGTTGCAAAGAGTGAGGGTGTTTGTATTAATTAAGGTCTTGGCTGTAATGGTGTTATTGTATGCAAACTTTAAAAATTCCTCCAAATATTTTCACTAATAGGGCTGAATGAAACCTAGAAATAATAAGGGAATAAAAACTGATTGAAGGATGTTTTATGCATGTCAAAAGCTGGTTTTGTTCACTACATATGTTATAGAAATCTCTCTAAATTCGAAATTAACATGGCTGCACTATTTTTTGAAGCTAGGGAGGTATTATCCTGCGTGATCATAGTTGGGCTGAAGTTAGAATCTTTGGATTATGTAAAGCTGATTCTATTGAATTGATTAAGGGTCTTTCTTGGTCTTTGATGCCATTATTTAGTGTATTGGCTAAATGATTTAATGAGCTGAAGGTTGTAAAATGGAGTGAACATTACCAAGAATAATTTTGTATGTGTGTGTGGAATATTGTTATGATTACTAGAATGTTGTGTGGTATGCATAACTTGATCACATGTATGTGTTCTACATGCTAATGCATTCATCAAGATAATAACAAGTTGGGAACGGGTAGCATATTAGAAATTCGAGAGAGACATTGTATGTTCCTTATGAAGATAGTTGTTGATTGATTATCGTTATGTAATAATAGGAGAAAAATCTACAGGAATGGTAAGGAAAGTACAACAAAGTGTTAAAGGGCGGCAGGTAATCACACTTAACCTTGTTATAACAATGAGGGTGATGTTAGAAAAATCTATATATATATATAGACACACACACACATAAAGTATCACATGTTTTTATAAGAAAATAATCGTGTTTGAAAGACTCCCGATAGCCTATTTTGGTTGGTGGTGATTGTTGTGGGTATGGTGTGAGAGATTTATATAGTATTCTGTTAGGGATGTTGATAGTTAGGTTGAAGGAAGAAAATGAATAGTTGTGAATGACATTGTGATATTGAAGGGAATTGTGTTTGAAATGTTGAATATTGTGGATGAGATATTGATTGGGATATGGTGAGCATGGTTGTCAAAATCGCGAGTCAATTCGCGATTTTAACGAGTTCATGTTTATGGATGAGAAAATCGTGTTAACTCGCATACAAACTCGTCCTACACAAATTCGAGCAAACTCGTTCATGACTCGGTCAAACTCGTAGTTACAAAAACGAGTTAACCGAGTTAGAGATCGAAGAGGCAAAACGGAAAAAATAAAATATTGAAACCATAAAAAATGGAAATAAAAACAAAAATACTTCGAGATGCTGTCAGACTACCTCCCCCATGCCTCATCCATATTATTTTGCAAGCTCACACCTTTATATGTTTTCGGTCTTCACTCAATCTTGAGCCTCTGGAGGTAGTTGCAGTGAGGAAGAAGATAGAGAGTGTTACGACATGTTTCAACTCAATGAAAGAGGCCCATTAAGCCCAAAAGGAGGACAAGTCTGAAGAAGCCCATTGCATTAGAAAGTCGACAAAGGCATTATTGTTGGTCAAAGATATTTTGTAACCGCCGAATTAATTTCTTGTAACCTTCATATTTATGAGAATCAAAACGGAGATATTCATAAAGAAGGAATTCAATTGTTCCAACGGGAAAGAGATTTATAGTCTATATATAGAAACTCAATCCATGTAATTGGGATCATCCAATATCTTCTGAATCTTGTACTTTCTATTTCACTCTCTCGCTAGTCGACTAAAGTCTAGGCGACTAAACTCTTGTATTATCATAGTGATTCATTCACTCATTCCAAATAAAGTCATTGTTCTTTGATTTGATATATTTGTGTATCAACATTTGGCGCCGACCGTGGGGACGATAGTCTTTTCATACAAGCTACCGTCTTTTTGGCAATTCACTTACAATGGAACAACCCAGTCATGGTGATCAATTCTCTCAAATTCTAGCAAAGTTGACTGAACAATTGATTAACTCTTTTTGTCGCCTAAAAGAGCTAAGCAAATAAAAACTAGAATTAACTACAATAGCTAGTAGCAAGTCCTAGGTCAATTTCACAATTTGGTTAATTCACTTGCTTAGGTCAAATAATCACAAATTAACAATGATGTTGAGAGTGTTGATTATCAATTACTAAGAACAATTAAAATCTCAAATTACTTAACACTAGCCGAATTGAGAAACACAAGAAATCAAGTGAGAAACACCTCCCTCTCCAAAGTACTATGTGCTTAATGATAAATGTGACCTCATATACTTGCTATTCTTAGTATAACCTAACTAAATCCTTGAGATTCTTAAAGCTAAGAAATCTACAAGAGTTTAATTAGGTCAACCAAGCTAATAGCTCTTTGAAACCTTCAAATGTACCTTAGGCAACATTAACTCTAAATCATAGAGCTAAGAAAATCATTCATTCAACAAGAAACATACATAAGCAATCGCAACATATGATCTCATAGAACTACACAAGAATCAAACCCTAGGTTTTCACATACAAAGATTCAAAGAGAGATTTCAAACTAAAGTGAGGTAGAATACTTGAAAATACAAATACTCTAGTCTAATGAGTCTTAATCAAAGAATTCACAAGACAAAAGATGATAATAGTTTGAAACCTACAAAGAACTAACACAAGTACATGAGGCCAAATGTTGAATCTACAAGCACATTTCCTTTGGAGAAGAAGATGAGGAGCCTAGCCACACATGGAGATGATGGATGGAGGAAGGAGGCAGTGAGAAATCATGGAGAATGGTGAGGAGTGAAGCTTGGCCGAAAATGGAGATGAAGATGGAAGGGAAGAGAGAAATTGAGAGGATTTGGGAGAAGAGAGAGAATGGGAAAGTGAGGAATGAAGTGATTATGAGCTAGGGTTAGATTAAATGAAGTGGGAGTTTAGTGAATGGGTTGGATTATGGGTTTAATGAGCTGTCAAGGAAGTTAATGAGCTGTCCAAGGGGGGATTAGGTCGGCCAAAATGTGATTTTTAGGTGTATGTGGGTGTTAATGGCCAAGAGGTGTCATAAGGTGAAAGGAAGGGTATTTTGGGTATTAGGTGAAAATGTATATGAATAGAACCTAAATGAGGTCTAGATTCATCTCCAAAGATTGCTCCTTTTTCTCCTCTTTCTTGTGCTTCCAAAAATGCCCTTAATGAGGCCTTCAACATCTCCAAATTTGAATTTGAAAGTGGAGCCAAAATTACCCCTTTTAGTAACATCAAAATCCCTTTTTTTGACAAATGAGGTAATTTTTGTCTTATGCCTTTGCCTTTCCCTCCAAGCCAAATCCTTGCACTCCAAGCTATCCCAAAGGGTTGTGGGGCCCACGTGGGACCCCCCTACATGTAGAAAATCACAAAATAGTCAAAATGACCAAAATACCCTTGGTTACTTAAAATGCAAGTAATAAGGCTAATATTTCCCAATTAATATATATAAGCATGTTTAATAAAATTCTCCAAAAAATGATCAAATATATCAATTAAACCTCACTAATTAAGCTCAATTGCACATGCTTAAATATATAAAAATAGGCTCAATCAAATCCCCCACACTTAATCTTTGCACTCCGGGCAAAGTCATGTAAAAAGACTAACTTAATCATTAAGCATAGTGAAGGCACTTGGAATTATCATAGAGTACAAGTTGATCTTTTTGAACCTTTCCCTAGAACATCACATGGGCTAAATATAAGAATACAAAGTGGAAACAAGTTAAACAAGAAACTAGAATTAGGAGGGAATGCTAAAAAGAGATTTTTCCTCACCGGATTTAAGTGTTTACACTCAATCTCTCAAGTTAGGAATAATGCCTAACTAGGGTCTGTGTGATCACTCTTTGGCTCAATGCATCCCACCTCACCATAGGCTTGTAATAGCTCTTAGTTCTCCACCCATTATTATGCATGGCACAATCAAATCTTGGGGACTTTGGGGTTAGATGGAAGGCTAATATGAATGGTGAATCATGGAAGATAGTCAATGACCAATATTGAGAACAAGTAACTACCACATATAAATGCAATAAAATGAGCTTAGTCTAATCAAGCATGCTACATATCACTCTTTTTTTTTTCAAGCACTTTGTGTTATTTTTTTCTTTACTTAGGCCTTTGGCCTTATTCTTTTTTTTTCCTTTTCTTTCTTGTTTCTCGGCCTTTGGCCATTTTTTCTTTCTAGCTCTCGGCCTCTCACTATTTTTTTTTCATGTAGCATGCTTTCACAAGATACAACAATACAATACTAATATAAATGCAATTATATGCTTAAGTAACTTATTCACATATTGGTCAAGGTGGTTGAAAAGAAACGTGAATGGCCCAAAGGGGTTAATCAAAGGATAATTTTTGTTGGCTTAGTGTTTGGGTCAAAAGGGTTTAGAAATGAAATGCCCCTTTCCTTTTCAATTGTACCATGCATTGTGATCTTGAACAAGAGCTAGGACAAGTTCTAGGAGATGAAATAACTATTGGCCCACTCAATTCGGTTGGAGGCTTCTCACTTTTATGGCTTACTCTAATTAGTCACTTCCTCCCTAAGAAAAATTAAGTGAGAAACTAGCTTCCTCTTTGTACCTTAAAAGTGCCCAATGTAATGCCCTAAGTAGTCATTCCAAAAATTCTACTTAAACACTAGAGGACAATTCCATTTACTTTCAAGAGTCATGATCAAGTTAAACATCCTACACAATCATGCTTAAGAAGTCCAAAAATCAAGTGTGAAAGCTTTGAAATAACCCCTTTTAAGCATCATAATACACCCCCCCACACTTATAGCATACATTGTCCTCAATGGACCAAGAAAATCAAGTAGGAAGATGCATTTCAAAGGCAATGCAGCAAAATAAAAGGCCGGGCAGTCCAAGCATACAAATGGCCTATGCAAGTATTATTCACAAACAAACACTAAACACAACCTAACACAAGTTAATAATTTTTTTTTCTTGGTTTTTCTAACAACCTATAACAACACACTAGAAAATAAACCTAAACAAATTCCTATTTTTTTCTAACAAATATCTTCCCCCACACTTAGAATAAGAACAATTTAAAGCAAGTAAGGGAAGGAAAGAAACAACCTTTTATGGAGGCTTGAAATTCTCTTTGAAAAACTTCTTGTTGTGGCCATTTATGAGCATGCTTCGGCCACTCTTGTTTAGGACACAATTGAGCTTTTTCTCCTCATAGTCTTCCTTAAGCAATTCAGCCACTTTAGAGAATGGAAGCTTTCTAGATGAATTTTTGTGAGTTGTTCCCTTCTTCTTTTCTTTTGGCCTCCTAGCCCTTCCATAAGCTTGTAGTTTCAAAAGAAACTTTTGAATTCTCCTCTTAAGAACACTAAGTAATGAAGGTTCACACATATCTCTTTCCAAAGCCTTTCCTTTCAACTCAATATTCCTTTGGAGCATCCTCAACCGAACCACAAGCCTTGTTAAATCTTCTTTTGTGAGCTTCCCATCAAAGTAATCTTGCTCCTCTTGTGACACATCAAGCTCCAAGCTCTTCTTAAAGTTCTCTTCGGCCCTTTTCAATTCCAAGCATGAATGGTCTTTCTTGTGATTCCCTACAACATTGAGCAAACATCCCTCTTGCAAGGGGTTGTGTGCATTCAAAGATATATGCATAGGAATACAAGAAATGACAATAAAAGACTCAAAAGGCACATGCTTAGGAAGATCATCAAAAGTGAACTTATTTAAATGCTTAGAAGAAGCATTAGCATGAGACATGGTAACCAAAGAAGGCACTCTAAATCTAGCAAAAAATTGCCCCTTTAAAGCATTTGGACAAGGTCCCCAATTCGGCCACTTCTTGAAATTTGTGGTACCGCCCCTCAAAGCAAGGTGTATGTGGTCCACATCAAGCAAAGTAGGTGCACTCAAAGTTTAGTGATGGAAATCCTCTTGCAAAGCACTCTTTCCTTGTGTATTCCTCCACCGGCTCTTCCAATTCAAGATTTCATGGGAGGTGTAGCAAAACATCTCTTCTCCCAAGAGCAATCCGGCCCCTTTCATAAGAGCAAGCAATCCTTCCACCCTAGCTTTATAAACACAATTGAACAAATTCCCCTTTTCCAAGGGTTTGTAGCTAGACAAAGAAGATATGAATGTACAAACATCATCAAGGTCATAATTAACATGCTTGGTCCTAGTAACATCAAGAGGCATGCTTACAAGACTAGAATTATCATCAAGAGGAATCATGCAAGCATCTTTAGTATCCACCAAGCAAGAATCAAATGATCTCAAAGATATGTGCACAACATCATGTGAATTCAATCTCGAGGGACCTACATGTAGTTCTAACACATTTTCAATCAACATTTTATGTGGCCTACATGCTTCCTTGTATATGCAAAGATCATTCAAAGGCTTATCATAAGTGTTCATTTGTTCAAGAACCACAAGCAATGACACATTAAATTCCAACATAGAAAATAAATCAAGCATCATACCTTGGTCTAGCTCATGATATTTCTTCTTTCCTAAGTTACATGAACTAGGAAAGGAAACAAGTGAAGAATCAAGAATTGTACCTTGGGAGGTGTCCTCCCCAATTTGATGCATGATTTGTGAAGTAGAGAAAGATCCAAGTTCTTGTGCCAATTGCTCTTCAACATTACATTTCCCTTTAGAATTTTCAAACTTGTTTGCTTCAAAGGGAGTATGACTCTCGGCCTCCGCTTGTTTCTCATCATTTGAATGAGGCAATTTGGTCTCTTCATGATTCTCTTCATGTACATTGTTTGCTTGAGTGCTAGGGTGATTTCCTATGTTCACTTCACCCTTAGAATCAGCCTCTTTCCTTGGAGCATCACACAATTCATCATTTTGCTCAATTGCATTAAGAAACTCCATGATTATTTCATCATTAAATTCGTGCTCATCATTGGAATCAACAACCATAGCAACATCATCATCCTCATCATCATATTTGGCCATCAATTGGACTACATTCATGTCTTTAGGACGTACCACAATATTTGAAGGTGAACCCCCCTTTTTAACCTCCTCTTCACTCTTAGAATTGGCAAAATTAGACACAAATGTTTGAAGAGTGTCTTGTCTAGTTTCAAGCTTGTTGAAGTTGTCCAATATAGGTGTCACCATTTCGGCCAACTCATTGCCTCCACTTGGAAAGGATGTAGAAGCTTGTTGCACCTCATTTGGAGCTTTGAAATTCGGCCTATATCCATGAAAATATGGATTAGGCTTCACTTGTTGAGGAGCTTCTTGATAAGCATACATATTTGGACCTTTAGTGATGGAACAAGAATTAGGCCTCATTTGGTAAGGGATATGTGTTTGATGTTGATGAAAATACCCTTGTTGAGCTTGAAAATCATGTGAGGTATTAGCATTTCCTCCTCCCCCCCACTTGAAGCTTGGATGGTCCCTCCATCCTTGATTATTGGTTTGTGAGGTGGGATCCCTCATTTGAACTTGATGGCTAGGGTTAGAATACATGGTCAATTCCTCTTGACAATGAGTAGGACAATTAGAGGATTCATGCATGGGAGATGCACAAAACTTACAAAAGGTATGCACCATGGCCATGGAGTTGGACATAGCCATGGAATTCACCGGCTTCTCAAGCTTCTCCTCCATTCTATCCAATCTATCACAAAGCTTATCAAAGAGGTTAGCCAACTTCACCTCATGGGAAATTGAAGGCTTTTCATTCATACACAAAGAGTCTCTTGCATAGAATTGATGATGGTTGTTGGCCATAGGGTCAAACAAGTTCCACCCCTCATTGGCCGAGAGGTTAAAGATTGAACCATTAGAGGCCGCATCAATGGTCATCTTGAGGTGAGGTAGAAGGCCATCATAGAAATATTGCACTAAGTTTGCCTTTGAGATGCTATGATTCGGACAAGAGTTGATCAATGTGTTAAACCGGGTCCAATACTCATAGAAACTCTCTTGTAGTAATTGTTGAACCCCGGTGATGTCCTTCCTCAACTTGGAGATCTTAGAGAATGGGAAGTATCTATCCAAGAACACCTTCTTCAACTCTTCCCAAGACAATGTAGCATAATGTGTTGGAAGATTCAAGAGCCATTCTTTGGCTTTTCCCTCCAAGGAAAATTGGAAAACTCTCAAGAGCACATCTTCCAAAGAGGCATTAGGTGGCTTCATTGATGAGCATGTGTGGTAAAGACCGAGCAAGTGCTTATGGGCATCTTCATGAGATAATCCTGTAAATTTAGGCAAATGAGCAAGAAGAGACCCTTTGATCTCAAAGTTAACGGGGTTAGCATAAAAACCTTGAGGTGAAAATGATGCATATGATTGTGTGAATTCCCTCATAGGTCTATCATCTTCATGCACATGTCTACCCCTATCATGATTATTCTCTCCTTGCCGCTCAGCCATTATGTAATGTCAATCAATGCAACTCAATGCAACAACACACAAGAATGACCTAGGTGGATGTAAGTGAAAGTAGGTGGATTTATGCAATGAATGTATGATGGTGTGAGATGTCAAGGCAGCCACTTAAAACTCAAAACAATGAAGAATTAGTCCTGCAAAACAAAGCACAAAACCACCAGCCAGCCAGCAAATATATCCAGTTCAAAACAGTCCAAGAAAGTCCAGCAAAAATCAAGGTAAAAAGCACTAAAGTGAGTGCTTAAATCTCCAACAAGAGTCAAAGCAATTAGACTCAATAGTAGCCCTGTGCAAAAGGACCAACAACAGCCAAGAAACAACTTCCAAATAGCCTTCAAATATGCACCAAAAAGTCTAGAATAGTCCTGCAAAAAGAAGCAAAGAAATCCACACAAAAACACAAATAGTGCTACTAGCCGAGTAGGAAAATGTGAAGGTAACTAGAGCACCTTTCTCACACAAATTCCAAACCAATTTTCCAGAATAACCAGGCAGATATAAAGTGCAAATAACCAGCTTTCAAACAAACCAAAAACTGCTCAAAACAGATAAGTATAATGCAAACTGTTTTGGTTCAAAGTTGAGCAACAAAATGCAAAATTGGTGCGGTTTTTGACCAATTGACAAGCGAATACTGCACCACAATTTCTGCACAATATATCAATCAAAAGCTTGTTCAAAACAGGGTAAAATGAGCCAAAGATCATGCAAAACAGCGCAGGGTAAGAGCAAACAGATTGGCTCCAAAGTCAGCAGTACCGCATGCAAGTTCCAGAAAAACAGGGCAATTGCAAAAATTCACCCCGGACAGCAGAAAACGAATTTTCTGGCAAATGATATATCAAATTAAAGCTTGAATCTTCTAGTTTTACCAGTTAAAACAGTTGCAGAAACTTCGTTATACGTTGCTCCCAGTTTTCAAAACAATGAACCTGAAATTTCAGCACTTTGAAGCAGTTTTTCCAGCAACTTTATCAAAACTTTCCAGAAAATTTCCAACCAATTTGAGACCAATAACAACAATTCCAGGATGCTCAATATAGGTATAACAACAGACAAAAACAGTTTTGCAAAATTCTAAGTAGTCCTATGTCAACTTAGGAAACTAGAGCCCCTAATTGCAAGCAATTACAAAACTGTTTTTCTAGCAACTTTAACAAAATGTTCAGCAAGCTTCCTAGCAATATTTTGGCTAACTAGAGCAGCCAAATAATCACCAAACAGTCCAATTAATTCAGCCAACAGTGAGCAAATTCTAGTAGTCAAAGAAAAATCCACAAGATGCTTCAAAACCTAGAGTAACCGAATGAAATCAAAAACACTTACAACTATGAAAATGTAACTAAAAACCTAAGACAAGTAAGAAATTAAACAAACCGGCAACGGCGCCAATTTGATTAACTCTTTTTGTCGCCTAAAAGAGCTAAGCAAATAAAATCTAGAATTAACTACAATAGCTAGTAGCAAGTCCTAGGTCAATTTCACAATTTGGTTAATTCACTTGCTTAGGTCAAATAATCACAAATTAACAATGATGTTGAGAGTGTTGATTATCAATTACTAAGAACAATTAAAATCTCAAATTACTTAACACTAGCCGAATTGAGAAACACAAGAAATCAAGTGAGAAACACCTCCCTCTCCAAAGTACTATGTGCTTAATGATAAATGTGACCTCATATACTTGCTATTCTTAGTATAACCTAACTAAATCCTTGAGATTCTTAAAGCTAAGAAATCTACAAGAGTTTAATTAGGTCAACCAAGCTAATAGCTCTTTGAAACCTTCAAATGTACCTTAGGCAACATTAACTCTAAATCATAGAGCTAAGAAAATCATTCATTCAACAAGAAACATACATAAGCAATCGCAACATATGATCTCATAGAACTACACAAGAATCAAACCCTAGGTTTTCACATACAAAGATTCAAAGAGAGATTTCAAACTAAAGTGAGGTAGAATACTTGAAAATACAAATACTCTAGTCTAATGAGTCATAATCAAAGAATTCACAAGACAAAAGATGAAAATAGTTTGAAACCTACAAAGAACTAACACAAGTACATGAGGCCAAATGTTGAATCTACAAGCACATTTCCTTTGGAGAAGAAGATGAGGAGCCTAGCCACACATGGAGATGATGGATGGAGGAAGGAGGCAGTGAGAAATCATGGAGAATGGTGAGGAGTGAAGCTTGGCCGAAAATGGAGATGAAGATGGAAGGGAAGAGAGAAATTGAGAGGATTTGGGAGAAGAGAGAGAATGGGAAAGTGAGGAATGAAGTGATTATGAGCTAGGGTTAGATTAAATGAAGTGGGAGTTTAGTGAATGGGTTGGATTATGGGTTTAATGAGCTGTCAAGGAAGTTAATGAGCTGTCCAAGGGGGGATTAGGTCGGCCAAAATGTGATTTTTAGGTGTATGTGGGTGTTAATGGCCAAGAGGTGTCATAAGGTGAAAGGAAGGGTATTTTGGGTATTAGGTGAAAATGTATATGAATAGAACCTAAATGAGGTCTAGATTCATCTCCAAAGATTGCTCCTTTTTCTCCTCTTTCTTGTGCTTCCAAAAATGCCCTTAATGAGGCCTTCAACATCTCCAAATTTGAATTTGAAAGTGGAGCCAAAATTACCCCTTTTAGTAACATCAAAATCCCTTCTTTTTGACAAATGAGGTAATTTTTGTCTTATGCCTTTGCCTTTCCCTCCAAGCCAAATCCTTGCACTCCAAGCTATCCCAAAGGGTTGTGGGGCCCACGTGGGACCCCCCTACATGTAGAAAATCACAAAATAGTCAAAATGACCAAAATACCCTTGGTTACTTAAAATGCAAGTAATAAGGCTAATATTTCCCAATTAATATATATAAGCATGGGCAATAAAATTCTCCAAAAAATGATCAAATATATCAATTAAACCTCACTAATTAAGCTCAATTGCACATGCTTAAATATATAAAAAATAGGCTCAATCAACAATCTGAAAGGATGACTAGGCAGGAACAATTTGTCACACAGCAGAGCGAAGCCATCACCATTCAAACTGAAACTCTGGAACGATTGCAGAAGGAAAATCAAGAGTTACACCAAAAAATAAATGCCATTGCTGATAAGCATCCTGAGAATGAAGAAGAGCGCGAGGATGATATTCCTCACGATTCTGAAGGAGGAGGTAAGAAAGATACTGAGCATAACAATTTTGGTCATGATGCAGGATCTGAAGAAGAAGAATCCACAAAAGCATCCACTTATACAAGTGACGCACGTGCTACTGAAACAGAGTTTTTGAAGAAGAAAGTGCAAACTCTTGAAAGAACGGTGTTACAAATCCCAGGAATCAGAAAGCCATTTGAGTCTGCCAGATTGGGAAATTATTCAGATAGCCCATTTGTCGATCAAATTGCTTTAATTGACTTACCTGAACGTTTTGTGTTTCCTGTTTTGCCAAAATATAGTGGAAAAACAGATCCTGATGAGCATATGGCACAGTATAGACAAATTATGATGGCTGCCGTCATACCTGCCGAAAAACGTCCAGCACTGTCATGGTGGAAAAATCTCATGCCAGGTAGTATTAATTCGTTTAGTCAACTAACTGAAATGTTTGTGCAGCAATTTGCTAGTAGTTGTAATTTAATCAAAACATATGATGATTTATATAGAATATTACAAAGACCTAAGGAAACTACTAGAGAAATATTAACCAGGTTTACTCAAGAAATGGTAAGTATTCCAAATTGTGATGAATTTATAGCTGTGCAAGCTTTTCGTAGATGTTTGCTTCCAGGTTCACAGCTTTATAAAGAGCTCACTATGCATCAAGTTAAGACATGGGTGGAAGTACAAGCTTATGCTTGGGCTCAGATAAGATGGGAAGAAGATGATGCAAAATTTAGATTAGAGTTAGCTGAGCGACAGAAAAATACACAGCAAGGTGGTTATGTCGATAGGCGATCCCAGCAATCTCGAGGTAAGAATTGGAGATCTGAACCTTATTCCACAGGTAATCGAGGAGGATCGCATGGAGATGATTCCAAAAAGCCACCCGTGCCCAAATTGAGTGAGCATAATTTTTCAGTAAGCCTGGCGGAATTAGTTAACACATTGCAGAAGTTAGGCGATTCTGTTAGGTGGCCCAATAAGCTTAAGCGAGAACCAGAAAAGCGTAACCCGGATAAATGGTGTCATTTTCATGACGACCATGGACATAGAACGGAAGATTGTATTCAACTAAGAAAAGAAGTGGTGGAATTGATGAAGAAAGGTATGTTAAAAGATATTATAAAAGGCAATAAAAATACATCTCGTGCAGGGGATGCACAACAAAAGCCGGTCCATTCATCGACTACACCACAGAATGCTCGTACCATCCATATGATAATAGGTGGGTCCGAGGTAAGTGGAAGTACATATTCTGCAGCAAAGAGACATGCTCACTCTTTGTTTAATTATGATTCATCGACTAGATATTTAGGCGACGCTATGTCGACTAGTAATATTAATGAACAAATAACTTTTAAAAGTAGTGAAATTCAAATGTTTTCTTATCATGACGATGCTTTGGTAATAACTTTGATGATAGCTAATTGCAATGTCAAACGAGTTTTAATCGATGCAGGTAGTTCTGTTAATATAATTTATTTGCAAATAGTTAAAGAGTTAAATTTAGAATCTCAGATTGTACAAGCACCTACAATATTGGTCTTCGGAAATGGTGCGCCAGATAGAACGGTAGGGGAAATTTCTTTAGTCACCCAGGCTGTGGGTGTCAATCAACTAATCAAATTTCAGGTGATGGATTGCCCGTCAGCATATAATGTGTTGTTAGGTCGACCATGGATTCATCAAATGAGGTCTGTACCATCTACTTTACATCAATCCATCAAGTTTCATACTCCTTGGGGGGTAAGAGAAATTAAAGGAGAACAAAGAATTGAAAGAGAATGCTATCAAACTGCTTTAAAGGGAATTTCAAAAAGTCTTGAGCCCGTATAGCAATTACAGAATCTGTCTCCAACGGATAAGGGGGGCTTAGGTGACGAATTAGAGAAAATTTCTTTGATTCCTGAAAAACCTGAGAGGACTTTATCCATTGGAGCAGATTTGAGTAAAGAAATTAGGGAAGAACTAATTGCATTTTTATCTTACAATTTGGATTGTTTTGCTTGGTCTCATGAGGATATGACAGGAATTAGCTCAGAGATAATAGTTCATCGGTTGAATGTGGATTCGTCGTTTAAACCAGTTAGGCAAAAAAGAAGGAAATTCGCACCTGAAAGAAATAAAATTATAAATGATGAAATTGACAAATTATTGAACATTGGTTCAATAAGGGAGGTACAGTATCCAGATTGGTTAGCTAATGTGGTAGTAGTACCTAAAAAGAATGGTAAGCATAGAGTGTGTATTGATTTTACAGATTTAAACAAAGCATGTCCAAAAGATTCTTTTCCATTGCCTCATATAGATACATTAGTTGATGCTACTTCAGGTCATGAGTTGTTAAGTTTTATGAATGCTTTTTCTGGGTATAATCAAATTTTAATGCATAGTGATGATCAAGAGAAAACATCTTTCATAACAGAAAGAGGCACTTATTGTTATAAAGTCATGCCATTTGGTTTGAAAAATGCAGGAGCAACTTATCAACGGTTAGTGAATAAAATGTTTTATCAACATTTAGGAAAAACTATGGAAGTCTATATAGACGACATGTTAGTTAAGTCTTAAAAAGCAGTAGATCACGTTAGTCATTTGAAGCAAGCTTTTGATTTATTAAGAGAGTATAATATGAAATTGAATCCTGAAAAATGTTCTTTTGGGGTAAAGTCAGGAAAGTTTTTAGGGTATCTTGTTTCAAAAAGGGGGATTGAAGCTAATCCAGCACAAATTAAAGCAGTAATGAAAATTCCTTCTCCTCAAAATGTTAAGGATGTTCAGAAACTAACAGGGCGTTTAGCTGCTTTGACTCGTTTTATTTCTAGGTCATCTGAGAAGTGTCAACCATTTTTTGAAGCTTTGAGAAAATGCAAAGATTTCCAATGGAATGATCAGGCAGAGGGAACTCTGCAAGATTTGAAAAGTTATTTAAGTAGTCCACCTTTGTTAATGAAACCTGAAGCAGGTGAGGTGTTGTATTTATACTTAGCTGTGGCAGAAAGTGCAGTAAGTGCGGTGTTGATAAAAGAAATTGAAAAAAAACAACATCCAGTCTACTACGTGAGTAAGGCGCTACTTGACACGGAGACCAGGTATTCTTTAATGGAGAAATTAGCTTTAGCTTTGGTATCAGCCTCTAAGAAGTTGAGGCCCTATTTTCAATGTCATCCTATAGTGGTAGTAACTAATTATCCTTTAAGGAATGTTTTGCATAAACCTGATTTATCTGGTCGACTAGTAAAATGGGCAATAGAGCTTAGTGAATTTGATATTTCGTATTTGCCTAGAACAGCAATTAAATCCCAAGCATTAGCTGATTTGGTAGCTGAGTTTAGCCCTAATTTGCAGCAAGAAATAAATAAAAGTACATTAGGCGAGAGTCGACAAAGTACTAGACAAGCTCCATGGGAGTTGCATGTCGATGGTTCCACCCACTCTAAAGGAGCAGGGGGTAGGAATCGTTTTACAGAACATACATGGAGACAAAATAGAACAAGCTATAAAATGTGGATTTAAAGCAACTAATAATGAGGTAGAATATGAGGCTCTAATTGCTGGTTTAAAGTTAGCTCTAAGTTTAGGAATAACATCCTTGATAGTCTGTAGTGATTCACAGTTAGTTTCAAAGCAAGTTGAAAAAAGTTATCAAACAAAGGATGATAGAATGAAAAAGTACTTAGGTATTGTGGAAAGTTTAGTAGACAAATTCGAGAATTTTGAAATAAAACAGATTAGTCGAGAAGACAATCAACAAGCTGATGCATTAGCCAACTTAGGATCAACTTTAGATGCTAATCAAGATAAACATATTCCCTTATATTTTTGACAACTTCAGCGTTAGAAAGTTCTGATAAATTGATAAATAGTAATAATTTGACTTGGGATTGGAGAACATCTTTAGTCGCCTACCTAAAAGATGGACAATTACCAAACGATAGGAACGAAGCTCATAGAATAATTATTAGGGCAGCTAGATTTACCATGATAGGGGATGAGTTATATAAAAGATCATATGCAGGAGGTCCGTTGTTAAAATGTGTATCCCCCTCAGAGTCAAATTATATCCTTAGGGAAGTTCATGAAGGAGATTGTGGGGATCATAGTGGTAGTAGAAGCCTTATGAGGAAAGTGCGTTTAGCTGGTTATTTTTGGCCCACTTTACAGAGCGACACAATAGCATTAGTTAAGAAATGTGATAGTTGTCAAAAGTATTCCAATGTAAATAGGTTACCGCCCGAAAAATTACATACCATTGCGCCTATATGGCCATTCATGAGATGGGGGATGGATATAGTTGGGAAGTTTCCAGCAGCCCCTGGAAATGTAGTGTTCTTACTAGTAGTCACAGATTATTTCACTAAATGGATAGAAGCAGCAGCATTTGCTCAGATTAGAGAGGTAGAAGTAATCAATTTTGTGTGGAAAAATATAATTTGTAGGTTTGGTCTACCAAAAGATATAATATGTGATAATGAGTCACAATTTATTGGGAGAAGTTTTAGGAAATTTTGTCAAAAATGGCATATTCACTTGAAATTTTCAACACCTAGAAATCCTCAATCTAATGGGCAAGCTGAATCAAGTAATAAGACCATAGTTAATTCACTAAAGAAAAGGTTAGATAAGGCTAAAGGCCGATGGGCCGAAGAATTGCCAGCAGTTTTATGGGCATATAGGACAACGTCAAGAACGTCGACTGGCGAAACACCATTTTCATTGGTGTATGGGACGGAGGCAATGATCCCTGTAGAGGCAGGGGTACCTTCATTAAGGTATAAATGGTCACGAGAAGAAACTAATAACGAAGGGTTACAATTAAATTTAGATTTGCTAGATGAAAGAAGAGAACAAGCATTGATTAGGATAGCAGCTTATCAGAATAGAGCAACTAAGTTTTGGAATAAACATATTCGAGAAAGACAGTTTAAGGTAGGCGATTGGGTTCTTAGGAAAGTGTTTCAAAATACTGAAGAAAGTAGAGATGGTAAGTTGAGTCAAACATTTGAAGGTCCTTATAAAGTAGTTGAAATTACAGGACCTGGTGCATATAGATTAGTCGATAAAAATGGTAAAGAACTTTTAAGGAGTTGGAATGCCATACATTTGAAAAAATATTATTTTTAACCATGAGTTTATATTGATATTGAATGCAGATTGTTTGATATTAACAAAATCGTCAAGAACTTTGGAAAATGATGAATAATGTGCTAGCAGGATCATGGTATCATGGCGTTAATCTGTGGCACTTAAAATTCTGATCCATAGTCAAAACGGAAAAGTTTGCTTATGATTATTACAGGTTGCAGAAAAGCTACCTCGGATGATAGATGATGAAAATCCAAAAATCAAGCTAAAAGACTAATTGTCAAGAATAGCTTAAGTCGACACAATTCAAGTAATATAGTCGACCATGCTTACTCAAAACAGGATAGTCGACCAAGCATTTGAACTAGTCGATTGATCCAAAGGAGAGTAATGCTTTTTCCCAAACGAGAGTTAGCAACCAAGCATCTAAGCATGCTAGTCGTTTAACTCAAAAGCGGGTGAGATAACTTGTTATGCTAAGATTCATAGCAGTTATAGAATTGCAAATGCAAATAAAACTTAACATTCATAAATATGTTTGTGATAATATCCAGGGAAAGAGAAATTCAAGGAAAGAAAATAAAGAGCCAAAGTAGCGGAAATTTGAAGCAAAATATAGATGAAATGCAGGCTAAGCAGTTGGAGCATCAGTGTTGCCACCTCCATCGGTGTTGCCACCACCATCTTGGGCTGGGGGACTGCGAGGTTCATTTTCTGGAGAAGAAACAAAAGGGTATGGGAATGTCGCATAGTATTCATTAATTACGGCTTCAGGATCCCAGTTGACATGCTTACCCTCCTTGTACTCCAACATTAGTTCCATTTGAGTCCTCATCTCCACTTCAGCAATGGCCCCCTCCAGGTATTTTGCTCTGTCTTTAAGGGCCTTGTTTTCCACTAGTAGCTCTGTGATTTCTTGTGCCTTGTTGGAGATTTGTCCACCCAGGTTGGTGTTGATATCTTTAAGTTCAGAAACCTTTTGCCTCCATTCTTCAACGCCTCTGCGAAGGTTGTTAATTAAGTCAGTTTTTTGAAGCGAGGCTGATTTCTCTTTAGCCAAGGATTGCTTCCCCTTGTCGACAAGAGCTTGTAGAGTTTCTAACTCCTTCTCCAGAGCGGCAATCCTTTCATTCTTGTCTGCTTCTAACTGAGTAAAACGGTCCTGGGTGACTAGGGTTTTCATTTGCTCTCTGTGCAGGGACATGAATTCAAGAGCCTGAAAAAGGCAGCAAGATTACATAAGTAATAAAATAATAATTATAACATAAAGTACTTTGAGTTTATATTAATTACCAGAAAGAGGTTCCTCATGGTATTGTCAATATTCTCTGACACTTCTAAAGATTGAAATGTTGCCTTGTCAGTAAGAGTTGGCAGCCTTTGCAGGATTTCCAAGGTAATCGCCCAAGGTTTTCTATGAAATGCGGAAGCTTCAGCAGGGAGGGACAAATCAATACCCTTCATTTCTTCAGCAGAAATTAAATCCTGAGAGGCACTCTTCAAACTCCAATCTTTGTTAGACGATGCCTTGAATTTCTTAGGCGACGAAGGAGCAGAGTTAGTCGATGGTTCTTGAATAGTGATTCCAGGAAGGACCGCACCCCTAGGCCTTTTGCTTCTGGTAGCAGGGGGATCAGTTACAACAACAACTGTTTCCTTACCCTTCACTGTGGCTGGATGGGGATTTTCAGTTTGAGGGGGAGGCAGAGGAATAATGACAGCAGGAGTGGTAGTAGCAGCATTCATGGAATGTCTTTTCTTGCTCCTAATTTCAGAAGCTGCAACATTCTTTGCTTCGGCCCTAAACTGAGTTCGTTCAGCAGCAGTCAACTTGGAAGGCATTTTTCCTGCGAAGAGTATGGTAAAACTTGTCATTACTTTTGTACAAGTATTATTTTCAAGATTTTGAAATAGGTTAAAATTTACCTGAGATAATGAATGAAAAACGTCTAGAGTCTTTGGGAAGGGCGAGGATTTTCTTAATCTTGTCAGTAGAGGTCTTTTCAATGGGATGTGAGTAATTTAGCTGCTTGTCACCTATAAATAAAAATGGGGTAAGAAAAGTATCAAAGGGTAGATTACAATTAGGAAATAAAGTTAGTCGTCTTACTTAGACGACGCCATTCCTTTCTGAGTTTGACACCAGGAGGCTCTAAGCTAGCAATTAGAATAATGAAAAACCTCTCATCCCACTACTGGTCGTTAGGGCCCTTGTCGGAGGTCCATGTTTCTAGCCCTTTGCGATTACGGATTAAAGTATAAACACCTACCCTAACTTCTCCTGAAGGAGCTTTAACTTCGCTAATAGAATAAGAGGTCAAAACATCTAGGAGATCAAGGGGAAAACCTAAATGACGCCCTAAGATGTCGGCTACTAGAGCTACCCTCCAAACATGAGGCATAAGTTGGGAAGGGGATAGATCAAAGTGCTTGCAAAGTTGTTCAATAATAAGGGGCACAGGAAAGCAACTAGCGTAACGAAAAGCCTCTACACTCAAAGCAACAGTATGTTTAGAAAATGAATCAAGTCTTTCATCATTTTTGGGAACCCTAAAAGGGACTAAGGGGTTGAAAAAATACAAACTCTTGTCTTCCAACTTTTTAGATTCAATCGCCTTCAACTTAACAGGTTTCAAATCAGTTACCAAAGAGGATCTTTTAGTTTCAGTGTTAACTATTTCTTCAGGCATTACCCTGACTAATGACCTAAGGGGTGGCGATCTAGAGCTCGTACCCTCGGAAGGTACATTTTGATTACTAATGTTTTTTGGAGTTTCACTCGACCCAGAATCAGACAGGTTGGGAGAATCATCACTTGGATAACTCACATGCGAAGGGTTAGAATCAGAACCAGACATATTCTAGATAAAAGATAGAAGAAGATGATACCTGGAGAAGAAATAAGGAGAACGCTCGAAAGGAGAACGACCTAGGGCGATGGAAGATAAGACAAGAAGTTAAGAAGAAGAAACTTGAATAGAAAGAGCGCCAGAATTGCGAAAATAGCGCCAATTACAGGAGAAATGCATTCAAGCCGTCGGACGTGGGCAAGTGAAGCGACAGATTGATCTCAGCCGTTAGATATTCCAACCGCTACTTCCCAATGACCATTTGCAACGTCATCGAGAAGTGGGGGACTTAATGTTACGACATGTTTCAACTCAATGAAAGAGGCCCATTAAGCCTAAAAGGAGGACAAGTCTGAAGAAGCCCATTGCATTAGAAAGTCGACAAAGGCATTATTGTTGGTCAAAGATATTTTGTAACCGCCGAATTAATTTCTTGTAACCTTCATATTTATGAGAATCAAAACGGAGATATTCATAAAGAAGGAATTCAATTGTTCAAACGGGAAAGAGATTTATAGTCTATATATAGAAACTCAATCCATGTAATTGGGATCATCCAATATCTTCTGAATCTTGTACTTTCTATTTCACTCTCTCGCTAGTCGACTAAAGTTTAGGCGACTAAACTCTTGTATTATCATAGTGATTCATACACTCATTCCGAATAAAGTCATTGTTCTTTGATTTGATATATTTGTGTATCAACAGAGAGTATTCCTGTTGTTGGTTTGAACTGATTGGGAAAGACGATAGAAAGGAAAGAAGAAATTTATTTGAACTGGATAGAAAGGAAAGAAGAAATTTATTTGAACTGGTTGGAGAACAAGAGGATTAAGGAGAGAAAACAGGTAAACTTTTTTGAGAGGAAAGATGAAGCGGTGTGTTGTGTTTGTGTGTAATTAACTAATTGGTAAAAGGTTTAAAAGAAGAGGGGTTGTGCTTTGTATGTTCAGATTTCTTTTCAATATGCATTTTCATTTGGTGTGTGTAGGTGGCTATGCGTGACTTGCAAGAGGACTAGAGGAGTAAAAATATTCATTGAGCATTGTGAAGTAGTGTAGCAGACTATCATCCACTCTTATCATCTGACATTTATACATTGGTTATTATTATCTTTTGGCTCTTTCTCTCACTTTTCATTGTTTATATATTAATATGTTATTTATTTTAATTGGTGCACATACATGAAAAGCTGAGAATATTGACATCTTTTTTCTAAATGGAAGCGCAATTGTATTAAGATGCAAATGCATAGTTATACTATATTATAAGAGATTATTTATTGTGTGAATTGAGGTAAAAAAATGTATTGTGTGAATAAAAAAAGAGAGATTATTTATTGTTTATCTATTTATTATATTATAAGTTTCACATCAACAGATGCGTAGGAGTGTAGGACTATAGAAATACTTGATAAGATGCACACCAGCACATGTCTTGAAAGGAAGTTTTTTTTTGTTGCCAACATCTTGAAAGGAAGTTGACTTATTATTTTAATGAGCAAGAACTCTCGTACGTTGCATGGAAGAAAGAATTTGCAAGTAAAAAATTGATCATGAGATTGAAGAAAAATTGTATCATAATAGGAAAATTATTTTTATGAAAAAGAATTAGCTAAGATTGTAGAGATATTTTATACGCACTTCGTGCAATTTATTTATAATTATCACTAATAACAATTGTAAGATACCTCCTACTAATATAATATTAACCTTAACCTAACTCAACTGCTAATCAAAACAATCCAAACAATGGAGTCTAACCATGTTAGCAAAAGATTCACTTAACATGGTTAGCAAAAGAATTTCTCTACTAATAAGAGATTACATATCTAACTATGTTAGAAAAGAGAATCTTCTAACATAGTTAGCAAAAGAACCATCATCACCTAACAAATCACACATTCAATACAATAACCTAAATCTAACCATGTTAAAAAAGAATAACTGATTTAACCTTTTTGTCGCCTAAAAGATTTAATCAATACAATTCAATACTCTAATCTACTAAGAGAATAGCAATGAGTATAGGTCTTCTCACGGTCTAGGTTCAATTCTTGCAAGTAAAAGGAAATTTAGTCACGCAATTTATCAAACAGTTTGAGTGTGATTTTTATGTCTACAACTAATTAAATCTAACAAAAACAACAACTAACCGAATTAAAAGAAATGTGAAAGTATGAGATGAGAAGTACCTCCCTCTCCAAAGTACTTGTGCTTACGGTTAATTCGGACCTCATATATTTGTTACACTTGATATAATCTAACTAAATTCTCAAGATCTCTTAAATCTAAGAAATCTAAGAGAGTTTAATTAGGTTAATCAAGTCTAATGCCCTTTCAAGTTGAACTCATACCTTAAGCAACATTAGATACTAATCAAGCACCTAAGAAAAACATTCATTCCACAAACATACTAGGAGCTAATCGCACACAAATACATTCATGAAATTACAAACATATAGCTTTAGGTTTTCATGAGCTAAACACAAAAGAGAGATTCCAAGCTACAATTAAGTAGAACACCTAAATCAAGGTCTTCTAACCTATACAAGCCTAAATCAAGGTCATTACATAGGCAAAAACTTACATCTAGCTTGGAACCTAAAAGAGTATATCACAAATACATGAGGCCAAATGTTGAATTTCTACAAGCACATTCCTTTGGAGAGAGAGGAGAGGACGTCTAGCCGCTCATGGAGATGGAGGATGAAGGAAGGCGTGAGGTCATGGCGGCCATGGAGGTGGTTTGCGAAGTGGAGAAGGTAAAGAAGATGAAGATGGAGTTGAGAGAGTTTGTTAGAGGAGAGAGAAAGTGAAAGTGGAAGTAGTTAAGAGTTATGTCATAATGAAGTTAATTGGGATTAAGTAAGTGAGTTAGTTAGATGATGAGTTGGCAAAGGGGTTTAATGAGCTGTCAATATGGGATTATGAGCTGTCAAAAGATATTTTGATGGTAGTTTAAGGGGTAAAGGCCGAGAGGTACATTTGTGAAGGGGGAAAGGGTATTTTCGGAATTTAGGTGAAAAGGTGGGTGAATGTGGACTAGATTTCGGCTCCATGCATTTGTAAAGGTCCCTCCTTTTTCTCCAAGTGATTGTGCTTCCCTTTTTGCCCTTAATGAAGCTCTCCATCAACTCCAAATTTGAATTTGAACTTGGAGCCATTTTTTCCTCTTTTAGCAAGATGCTCCAAAAGTGCCTTTGTCCTTTTACCAAAAATGGTAATTGTTGCTTTATGTCACATGCCTTGTCATCTAGCCTTCCTCCTTGCCAACTAAGCTCCACCAAAGCTCCACCAAGGGTGTGTGGGGTGCACGTGGGACCCCCCTACAATAAAATATCATCAAATAGTCAAAATGACCAAAATACCCTTGGTTACTAAAAAATGCAAGAAATAAGGCTAATATTCACCAATTAATTTCAATAAGCATGCACAATAAAATATGCCAATAATGATCAAATATATCAATTAAATCACACTAATTAAGCTCAATTGCACATGCTTAAAGGTATAAAATTTGGTCCAATCAAATCCCCCACACTTAATCTTTGCACTCCGGGCAAAGTCATGTAAAAGGACTAACTTGATCATTAAGCATAGTGAAGGCAATTGGAATTGTCATAGCATACAAGTTGATCTTCTGATTGGACCTATTTTTATATGTTTAAGCATGTGCAATTGAGCTTAATTAGTGTGATTTAATTGCTATATTTGATCATTATTGGTATATTAACTTGCGCATGCTTATTGGATTTAATTGGAGAATATTAGCCTTATTACTTGCATTTTAAGAAACCAAGGGTATTTTGGTCATTTTGACTATTTGGTGATATTTTATTTGTAGGGGGGTCCCACGTGGGCCCCACCCACCCTTGGGGGGAGCTTTGGTGGAGCTTAGGTGGCAAGGAAAAGGCTAATTGACATCACATGTGGGCATAAAGCAACTTTACCATTTTTGGTAAAAGGAGGAAAAAGCACTTTGTGAAGCATCTTTCCAAAAAGGGAAAAAATGGCTCCAAGTTCAAATTTGAATTGGGAGCCTCATTAAGGGCACAATTGGAAGCACAATGGAAAGGAGAAAAAGGAGGGAGCTTTGGAGAATGCATCAAGACCAAATGGAGGCCACATTCATCCACTTTACACCCTCATTTCCAAAAATACCCTTACTCCCTCTCATCTCATCACCACACCTTGTAATATTGGCCAATACACTCTTTTCCTTGCCCATAGCTTCATTTGGCCGAAATTACTCCCTCCATAACTCTCATTTACATGTCATCTAGGGTGAATTTGCATTTCATTTGGGAGCTAATCCCAAAGTTAATCACCATATATAAACCCTAAACTCACATTTCCCTCTCACTTTTTGAAACACTTTCTCTCACTTCATCTTCATTTTCTCTCAACTCTCTCCTCCATTTTCGAAAACCTCTCACCATTTCCATGGTCTCCTCTTCACCAAATCTGCTCCTCTCATCCTCCATGTGTGGCTAAGGTCCCAATCTTCCTTCTCCAAGTGAAAATGCACTAGAAGATCAACATCAATTCGGCTTCCTGTATTTGTGAAGATTCTTGTGTTAGGCTTGCAATTTTGAGTTACAATGTACTTAGCTTTCTCTTTGATCTAAGGTTAGCTAAGTTAGGAAGCTTGTATAGGTTCCTACTTTAATTACAAGTTGCAAATCTCTCTTTGTAGGCTTTTCATATGAGAACTATGGCAAGATTTTGTGTAACTTCATGAGAACAAGTATTAGTGATTACTTTATATTTGTTACTTGAAGTGAATGACATAAATAGGTACTAGATTTAGTCCTATGTTGCCTTAGTGTATGAGAAGCATGGAAAGAGCCTTTGATTTGATTATCTTTGTTAAACTCTCTTAGGTTACTTTTAGATTTAAGTGACCTAGAGGATTTAACTAAGATATATCAATTTATTTTCAAATACATGAAGTCTAATTAATCCTAAAGTGCAAGTAGCTTGGAGAGGGAGGTAATTTCTCTTAATTTTCATCCACTTCTATTCGACTACTTTAATATTTTAACAATTTAAATTGTAGTTTGTAGCTTGAACTCAACACTCTCAACATCTTTGTTAATTTGTAATAATTTGACCTAAGCAAGTGAATTAACCAAATTGTGAAGTGACCTAGGACTTGCTACTTGCTATAGTAGTTAATTCTAGTTTTTATTTGCTTAATTCTTTTAGGCGACAAAAAGAGTTAATCATCTTCTTGAACCTTTCCCTAAAGCTTCGCATGGGCCAAATCTAAGAATACAAAGTGAATGCAAGTTTAGCAATCAACTAGAATTAAGGAGGAGTGCCAATTGAGATTTTTCCTCACCGGATAAAGTGTTTACATTCTTTCACTCAAGTTAGGAAAAATGCCTAACTAGGGACTTGTGATCACTCTTTGGCTCAATGCACTTGACCTCACCATAAGCTTGTAGTAGCTCTAAGTTCTCCACCCATTAATATGCATGGCACAATCAAATCTAGGGGACTTTAGGGTTTGCATGGAAGGCTAATAATGAATGGTGAATGATGGAAGGTAGTCAATGACCAATAATATGAACAAGTAACCACCACATATGCATGCAATACAATGAATACAATTCCACTAAGCATTCTACATCTCTTCTTTTTTTCAAGCACTTTGTGCTTCTCTCTTTTTTTTCTTTTCACTCTTATGCCTTTGGCATACATAAGCACTTTGCGCTTTCTCTTTTTTTTTTTACTTAGGCCTTCAGCCTTATATTTTTTTTTCTTTTCTTTTGCTTTTTCTTGGCCTTTGGCCACCTCTCTTTTCCTTTCTTTTCACTCAAGGGCTCTCGGCCTCTTTATTATTTCTCACATATAACATGCTTTTCACTAGATACAACAATACCACACTAATATAAATGAAAGCATATGCTATAGTCACTTATTCACACATTGGTCAAGGTGGCAGAAAAGAAAAGTGAATGGCCCAAAGGGGTTAAATCAAAGGGTAATATTTGGTTGGCTTAGTGTTTGGGTCATAAGGGTTTAGAAATGAAATGCCCCTTTCATTTTCAATCATGCCATGCATAGTGTAACATCCCCAAATTTTGATTAAGGTTAATTAGAAATTATTGAGGTGTTATTTAGGAAATTTGAGTTTTAGAGAGAAATTTATGGAGATTTATTGTTATTAAATCTAAATTTTTGGAATTTAAGGAAATATAGTTAAAATAATTATTTGGAGTTAGAAACTTTCATGAACAAGTATTTGAGATAGTAGATAATATTATGATTGGAAAGAAGGGGATATAGTAATATATACAAACTTTTGGGTTAAAAATATAATTTAGAATAAATGATAGGGTACTTAGTGGTAATTTTCACACACATACATATATAAATACTCAACTCCTTCTTTCTCCTTCTTCATTCGACCCCTCCGTCCTGTCCGCCGACCCTACCCCTTCCCAAAAACCTTCGACCCTCTCACCCGACTCTCCTCCCCTCCCTTGTGTGCTCACCGTCCAGGCGAGCTTCCGGCAGCACACGGCGGTGTCGGCCGCCTAACGACTTCAAACCCTTCTCCCTTGTTTCTCTTTTTAGACCTGTTCCTCGCATCCTCACTCCTCTTCGATATGAATGAGCCCCAACGATGGCTCAATGGCAACGAACGGCGGAAGACACGGCGGGTGACGGTGGGTGAAGCAGTTTCTTCCATTTCTTTCGATTCTTTAAGTTGTTTTGTTTCCAACTCGGTTTTCTCACTTTTCCTTCCCCTTGTGATTCTCTGTTCGGTCTTCATGTTGGAATGGCCGACTTTCGGCGATACACGGCGGTGATGGCCGCTGTTTTAGACCGGAGAGCGCGGGCTTCAACATTAGGTGAGTTTCTTCTCCGATTTCTATATCTTTCTCTGTTTCTGGCGCGTTTTGGAGAGGGACCCGAAATTTGGCTTAGGGTTTTGAGTTGTGAAACCAATTAGCATGAAGTATACATCTTGATTTTTTTTTCAGCTTTTAAAGAGGATTAGAAGGTTAATCTAAAGTTTTGCAAAATTAGTTAAATCTTAAGTCTGAAAGTTCTCTTTCCTTCTTTCCTTGTCTGTTTGGTGAAGATATTCTAGGTCACAGCATGTATAATTTTTGTATGAAATGAGAATAATGAAGACTTTGTGAATTTGGGGTTCAATATTTGAACTTGCCTATGTATGAGTATGTTAAGACTGTGAGGTTTCAATTCTTGGTGTGTTTGTTTGGATTTGGTGGCTCTTTAAGTGTAGTGTTGTGGCTGTTTGTTTTTCTTGTTTGATATAGGCATTCATTTTTGGGTTACTACAATCTCTATGTAAGTGGTTGTTGTCAGATCTTCGTGTCTTTTTCTGTTCTGGCCAATATTGTGCATCAGTTTGGATGGTATGTTGGAATGATTGGTGATAAACTCAAGGATTTTATTGTAATGTTTTGGAAAGTGTAATTATTTTTGAAACATAGTTTATGGTTAGAAATTGTTGGTGGAAGTGTAGATTTAGGAATAAGATTAATGTTGAGTGAAGTTGTTGGTAGTAATTTGATAAATAAGTATACTTGACTATGGTCTTAGTACTCTGAGTCCTTAAATTTAGCATGGAACAAAGATTTCACAATTCAAGTTTGGGAAATTTTAGAGTTTGGTTTTATTTTGAGATGTATGTTTGTAATGGTGGTTTCATACTTTCAAGGAGCTTAAGAATGATGATTTATGATTTCCAAAATTTGAGTTCCTTAAATCTTAGCCTAATTCAATTTTTGGGACAACAAAGTGTAGGAGATTTTAGGATTTTCTCTTGATTTTCGAAATCTACTTGGCGAGAATAAGTTTGATGTATCCAAAAAGTTCAACAGTGGTGTTTAAGTAAGTTCTCAACTCTGAAATACTATGTATCTTTGTTAAATTGAGTTTTGGCTCACCAAAAATTCAGGAACCTTGGGATTTTTGTGATGTACTTTGAAGAGAAGCATTGTCACATGGCTTTAATGATTTTAGTTGGTGTATTGAAATGCGAGGGTTATGCCTAATGGATGAGATTGGGTTGTTAGTGTTAATTTGGTAAATATAAATTTTAGTTTAGTAAAGGTTACTTGAATATGGTGTGGTTCTGTTTTTATTTTGCTGCATCAATAACTGGTATTTGTCACTTTAGTTGGCTGTGATTAGATGCAGTAAAATGCAGCCATTGGTTGATGCATAGTGCCTTGACTCTTGTCTTGAAATTTTGATTGTATATTGGACATTTTTCTCTTGTGTGTGCTTTATACATTGCTGGAGATCTGGATCAATAATTACAAATTTCCTATCTTTCCTTGTTACCTTGGCCGAATTGAGTATAAAGAATCATGTGTGAAATGTATATGAATCATTACCTAGAAAGATTGATTGTTGAAATAATAAATTAACAATGATTAGATGTAAGAGGCATGGATGATTGTAAATATTAAATTGAACCCTTTGTGATTATAAATCTTGGTTTGGTGGGTTATGTATATGAAACATTTTGCTAAGCTGAATAATAATGGCTTAGTCCAATTCCAACTACTAATAGTTGGACTAGTATGAAATGGATTTGAAAGTGTATGTGCCATATTCTTTCCCTTGTTTAGGCTGTTGCTGAAACTTTAAAGGGCTTATGAATGATCCAAAATAATAGTAGAATGGGTGTGTGTGTGCATGATTGGGTTGAAATAGAAATTGTTGGATGGGTTCAAATGTGTGTGCACGTTGATAACAAGCTTAAAGAATGAGTTGTTATGATACGATTAATGCATGATATGCGTATGAGAAGTGCAATTGATGGGAAATCTTTGAGTTCTTTGTTATTGATCGTGTGGTTTTGTGAATGAGCATTTAGTTATGATTTGGCTTCATTGTTGTAAATATTGGATTATTGTGTGTGTATTTTGTAGTGGTATGAAGCTGTCAATAACTTGTGAATGTGTATGTAGCAAACTTAAAATGTAAAATGATTAGGGAATTTGAATGGAAATGGGAAAATGGGTAGTAACATATAAGAATGAGAGAGAGACGTCGAACTACGATGAAAGGGAAATGATATTAATTTATCATTTGGCTATGTATTATTATAGGAGTGGATGCAGTAGGCTTTCGTGACATCGAGGAAGAAAGGTTGAGAAATCGCGTAGAATTGCTAAAGGGCGACAGGTAATCACTCTTACCTCGCTATAACATTGAGGGTGATGTTAGGCGGGATTTGAAAATCCTTTCTAACCCTCTATATAAATATAAAATCTTTAAACTTACCTTTTATATAAAATAGGCTATCGGGTGCCTTTCAAACACGACTATTTTCATATAAGGAAATTTGTGACACTATATATATATTATTCTGGCTGGTGGTTGTTATTGAGCTGTAATGGTTTGAAAGGTATGTAGGTATAGTGTTCTGGCAGTGATATTGAGAGTTAATATAGATAAGAGAAGGTGAGAGATGAAGGGTTTGAGGTTTTGGAAATTTAAGTTGAGGGATAGTGATTTGAGTTAGAAAAATTGTATGTTGTGGTTGAAGAAACTTGAAAGAGGTGTTGCAGGAAAATATCACAGGTGATTATTGATATGTTGAAGGGAATGGTGATTGAAATATTGAATGGGACTCAGATTTTGAAAGGAATTGGGTGCATTGCATGACACTGAGAAATATGTACCATCGCGCGATGATAACCGGTTGATAGGCCAATCAACGGTTATTTGTACGAGTCAACAGATTGGAGACTGTGACCAATGGTCAACAGATTGAAGACTGTGACCAGCAGTCTTCTGATTGGAGACAGGGACTGCTCCCTTTCTGATTGGAGACAGATTGGGGTTTCCCTCTCATGGGGTTACCAGAGAGGGAAATTGCCCCCTCACTTTTGAGAGGGGCACAGTGTCAACTCATTTAGAATATATATATAGGGCTCGAGTGTAGTGCCTCCAGGTTGGCATGAGTAGAGCACCAGGGTTGTACACTGTTGTGAGCCGAGAAGTTGGATTTGCGAAAGTGCAAATGAGATTTACAATGATGAGAGCATGGATTGGAGATTGGATGGCGAAGTTTAGTTGATGTGGAAATCGATTGCGTGATTTTGAGTGATATTTGGAAAATTGGGATGATAAACTCGTTTTTGATTTGGACGTGACAGAGGGACTGAAGTGATAAATGGAAAAAGACTTGGCTTATATATGTATATTACTGATTTTAAAATTGTGGTACCCCTTTAGACGCCCTTACTACCGCACATCTCACTGTTATAGTGAGTTAAGTAGTAGATTACTGAGACAAGTTGTCTCACCCCACGATTACTGACATTTTTGCAGGTATTCATGCACAGACGCAAGCAGCAGGAAAGGGAAATTAGGTAGTAGAGGTTGTATTGATTCTTTAGATACGTATATCGCCAATTGTATAGGTCTGCATTCGCTTCCGCATATTTTTATTTGTATTGATATTATTGGTTAATTGGAGGATTGTAGTAGGTTGCACCTTTTTCTAACCATGTTAGGTGATTCTTTTCTAACATGGTTAGCTATTAATTATCCATGATAGTGTTCAGGTTATATTAGGAAATTCTTTTCTATCATGGATAATGATTATTATTAGGAAATTCTTTTTCTAACTATGATAGATTTATTGATATTATGGAAATCATTTTTCTATCATAGTTAGTAACGATATGTTACACATAGTGATCTTGAACAAGAGCTAGGACAAGTTCTAGGAGGTCAAGTTGACTATTGGCCCACTCAATTCGGTTGAAGGCTTCTCACTTTTATGGCTTACTCTAATTAGTCACTTTCTCCCTAAGAAAAGTTAAATGAGAAACTTACACCCTCTTTATACCTTAAAAGTGCCCCATGCAATGCCCTAAGTAATCATTCCAAAAATTCTACTTACACACTAGAGGACAATTCCATTTACTTTCAAGAGCCATAATCAAGTTAAATTTTCAAGAAAAATCATGCCAAATAAGTCCAAAAATCAAGTGTGAAAGCTTTGAATTAGACCACTTTTAAGCACATAATACACCTCCCCCACACTTAAAGCATGCATTGTCCTCAATGGACCAATAAAATCAAGTAGGAAGATGCATTTCAAAGGCAAGGCAGCAACAGAAAAGGCCGGGCAGTCCAAGCATACAAATGGCCCACATGTATTATTCACAAGCTAACACTAAACACAACCTAACACAAATTTATATACATATATTTTTTTTTCCTCACTTACGCTCAGGAAGCCTAACTGGATTAGACTCAAGTCGCTATCGGATGCAAAAATGCTTCCGGAAGCAAAACTGCTATCGGAAGCCAAACTAGTCTTAGACTCTAAGTGAATTCGCTACCGGAAGCAAAAGTGCTACCGGAAGCAAAAGTGCTTCCGGAAGCAAAAATACTATCGGAAGCAAAGTTGGATCTAGATTCTGAGTCTCGTCCCTATCGGATGCAAAAGTGCTTCCGGAAGCAAAATTGCTACCGTAAGCAAAAATACCATCGGAAGCCAAATTGGACTTAGACTCTAAGGGAACTCACTAACAAAGCACTCACGCTCGTGGATGCATGAATGCTTCCCCTAGCGGAAGCTCATTAATTCTAAATTTGATCCTAGTTAACACAGTCTTCAGTTTAGAGCTTCCGATAGCCAAAACACTTCCGGATGCAAGAACCTTTATTTCCACAGTGAGACTTCCGGAAACAACTAGGCATCCCCAAGCACTAGTGAATTTTCATATTTATTTTTCTAACAACCTAAAACATCATACTAAAACAAACCTAAACAAAATCCTATTTTTTACTATCAAACATCTTCCCCCACACTTAGAATAAAAGCAATTAAAAGTAGGTAAGGGAAGGAAAGATACAACCTCTTATGGAGGCTTGAAGTTCTCTTTGAAGAACTTTGTGGTGTGGCCTTTATTGAGGTATTCTCGGCCACCATCAAAATTTGTGGTTCGAAGCGCCCCTTGCACAACGTGATCTTTGCACCTTTCGGACTTCTCTTGGTTGGGAAGCTTCCAAGTGGACTTTGTAAGATTTGCAACCCTTTTCTTCTCTTTTGGGCGCGTAGCTCTTCCATGGGCTTGTATTTTCAAAAGAAACTTTTGAATTTTCCTCTTAAGAACACCAAGTAATGAAGGTTCACTCATATTTCCTTCCAAAGCCTTGCCCTTCAACTCAATGTTCCTTCGGAGCATCTTCAACCGAATCACAAGCCTTGTTAAATCTTTCCTTTGAGAGCTTGCCATTGTAATAGTCCACTTCCTCTTTTGATGCAGCACATGCCAAACTCTTCTTGAGATTCCTCTCGGCCGTAATTAAGTCTAAATTGACTCCTTCAAATCTTGAAATCTCCTCAATCTCCATCATGGACCCCTTCGTTTCCCAATATTCCTTATGGATACCAAATGTACCTACAACATAGCACAAACGTCCCTCTTGCAAGGGGTTGTAGGTATGCAAAGATAAACAAAGTGGAGCACAAGGAAAATCAAAATATACATGCTTAGAAGGAACATCATAAGATATATAAATCGAGTGAGAATCATGAAATGAATCAAGATTGTGCCCCTTCATAGCATTTGTCCAAGGAGTAATTTTCGACCACCTCTCGGTATTTGTAGTACCACCACTCAAAGTGTAACATATTGTTACTAATTCCCTAATTAACCTGTGACATCTCTTTTAGTTCAATAATATCTTTACTAACTATGATAGAAAAAGGATTTCCATAATATCAATGTCCTATCATAGTTAGGAAAGGAATTTCCTAATGATTAAATACTATCCATGATAGAAAAGAATTTCCTGATACAACCTGAACACTATCATGGATAATTAATACCTAACCATGTTAGAAAGGATTTGCCTAACATGGTTATTAAACAAAACTAATTATATTAACAATAAATAAATATATATACATGCGGAAGCAGATGCAGGCCTATACCAATTGGCAATATACAATTCTAAATAAACTATATCACCTCCACTACCTAATTTCCCTTTCCTGAAGCTTGCGCCTGTGCATGAATACCTACAAAAATGTCAGTAATCGTGGGATGAGACAATTTGTCCCAGTAAACACCGCTTAACTCACTATAACAGTGAGATGTGCGGTAGTGAGGGCGTCTAAAGGGTACCACAGGTATAAAAACCAGAATGTAATATATATATATATATATATATATATATATATAAAGGTTTCTTCCATGCTCACTTAAGTCCAACAATCACCTTCAAATCAAATCAATTCAACATCTCTATACTCCAATCAACTAATACTACCACAACAACTCTCACACTCACCTACAGATGCATTGTGCCATCACGGTGCATACACGCATCTATTCTTCACTATATGATTTGACACTGTGTCCCTCTCCATAATGAGGGGACAATTTCCCTCTCTAGCAATCTCCAGAGAGGGAACCCCAATTCTGTTTCCATTACAGAATGGGAACGGTTGGGCTCTCCACTGCCAAACAACCGTAGGTCACTTTCTCTCAATAAGTTTACCTATGATCCCCGGTCTAATCAATCCGAAAAGATCATCAGTACAAATGACTGTCGATTGGCCTATCAACAGTTATCATCGCGCGTGGTACGTATGTATATCAGTGTCATGCAAACCTCACAATATCCATTAATTTCAATATCTCATCACAATAATCAAAATCAATATCAATCTCATATATTCTCACATCACCTTTCAATCTATTATCCACAACATCTTCTCTCATCATAACTCCCAAATTTTCTCTACACAACCTATGATACATCCAACCCACTATACCTCTCAATATCCCTGTCAAAATGTCAAGATCCCAATATCTATACACTCATATACACAGTCTAACAATATCACCAGCCAGGATACTACATATATAATGTGTCAAAATCTTTTATATGAAAATAATCATGTTTGAAAGGCACCCGATAGCCTGTTTTGTATAAAAATACTCTTTTTAAAGATAATATATATATATAGAGGGTGAGAAGGGATTTTACAAAATCCCTAACTAACGTCACCCTCAATGTTATAGCAAGGTTAAGTGTGATTACCTGTCACCCTTTAGCACTCCACTGTCTTTCCTTACCGTTTCCTTGTAGATTTTCCTTCAAGTATCATCACCACTATATACTCCTCTCTAATGATATGATACAAAATGATAAATTAATATCATTTCACTTTATAATGCTTTGATTTCTCTCTCGTATCCCAAATTACTACCCGCCCCTTCTTCTTTTACATTGTATTATGGACTATTTTCATTATTGTTTAACCTAAATATCTTTAATAATCATAATCAAAATCAAGTAGTTATTACAAAACAAATCAACCTTCACATCACCTAGAACTAATATCGAACAACATAAGAAGTCCTGAATCAAAACAATCGAAGAAAAAGATAACCCAAAGAAAGCAAGTTCAACAAACATTATACTCCATACAAACATGTTCTATATTAGTTCATTATGTGGGTTCTCACGTAAGTTTATATACATCAACACAAAGCATCAATTTCTTCAATAATATGAAATTGCACATCAAAGTAACCGTTCCATCACATCCAAAAGGAATCAAACTTGCAAATCCAGGTACAAAAATCAGCAAGGTTAATTGAACTTCTAATGCCTTTTACTTCAACAAATTCTATACAAAACTTATCATTCTATTATAATTAAACACACTTACAGTTCCCAAATTAACTAAAAATCACAATTCAATTTTGTTATTGCACAAAAGAATAAGGAAATATCAGATTTTCCAAACAAATGCCACAAAACCAACATACAAATCTGTATTATTATTACTTCTAATGAACTCATCTGTGTACTAACATTCCACACACAAGATAGCAGCCCATACAGTAAAAGAAAGTGACAAAGAGCATCAAGACTTAGATTTTCCGATAACATATTAAATACAATTGAAATACTCCCATTCCAACCTAATGTTACAAGTCACATTACCATTTTTCAGCAATAGCCCAAACAAAGAAAAGAATTTCTCACAAACTAATTTAACCAAAACAGGAAAGCACAAATGATATTACTTCCTTAAATGCCTAAACATTCATATACACTTTCAAATCCATTTCATACAAGACCAACTATCAGAATTTATTCAATCCACAGACAACTAAGCCATCATTTTAAGTTTAGCAAGATGTTTCATATGCAAAACCAATATCCATTTCCAATCACTTATTCACCTGCAACTTGCAAAACAACCACTTCTCTAAATTCTCAAACACCCAAACAAAACAAACATGCATCTTTCAAACTTATTTTCACACAATTGCATCTCACACAAGTAAATAAAGAACAATTTCCTCTTGATATTTACTCTCCATTAATTTCACAAACGCACATCATGACATTTTAAAGTTATCATCACCATTATGAAACCTCCTTGAGTGTATCTAATCCACCAACTAACTCCAAACAACCCTTCCATAGTCAATTTCCATTTATTCAACACTTTGTTCACCAATCTTTTTCCTAAACACCAATCCCATCAAATCCACCACACAAATGTCATTATATAACCTTAATAAGCATTTAGGAACCACTAATTTGTATAATAGCTCACACATCACCAAACCCTAGTTTTTAAGAATCCCTAAATAAATACAAAAATTAGAAAATAACTAAAAGCTTCAATAAAACTCAAATACCTCCAAGAACACTCAAATTAAATACTTCATATTCATTATATAATTTTAGAATTCTCAAAATCCCACAATATAACCAAACCCTAACTTTTCAAGGACATAAATCCAAAGAACTAAGTTAAAGAGAGGTAGAAATTGCTTACGTGGTTCCAAAATGAAAAGGAGGTGATCTCTCATAGTTTTCCGGCGAATGCCGCCGGAAATCTCGCCGGAAAAATGGCCATAGCCATGGAAGGCTGAAACAGCAACTAAGAGAGAAAGGGGTAGTGAGAAATCAACTTTGAAAGGAAGAAACAAGTTGGGGAACAAAGAAATGGTAGCTTACCTCTTTCCCCCACCACCGGCCGCTGTTCCTTGTCGGAAAACTAAAAAGAAATGAACGAGGAAGGAAGAGAAGAGGAAAGAGAAGACGTGGCTGCCAGAATCGGCCCTTACCGCCGTTGGGACCATCATCAATGGCCGAGCACGCCGCCGGAAATGGAGAAGAAAAAGGCGAGCGTGGGAGGGAGAAAGAGAGGAGTCGGATTCGCAGGTGAGGGGGGAGACGGCTGTTTGTGATTTTTGGAAGGGTAGGGTGTGTTTGGTTTAGTGATTATAGGGTGGGTTATTGATAATTTGCAGCCCAAACTTGCCATAGTGTACTCTTTTAATTTAAAACCACTTAAAACAGCCTCCAATCTCTTTAACTTTCAAAATATTTTGGGTATTTCCATTCCCTCATATTTCAAACTCTTCAATTTCTTAATTAATTATATGCACATTTACTGCTCAAAATTTTCAAAATGTCCTCAAAAATCACCAAAAATTCCTAAAAATTCTAAAATTCCCAATTTCTACATTTATTATTTCCCAAAACACTCCTTGATCCTGCATTAAATTTTCAGGATGTTACACAAAGCAAGGTATAAAAGGTCCTCATCAAGCAAAGTAGGTGCACTCAAAGCCATATGATGGAAATTCTCTTGCAAAGCACACTTTCCTTGTATATGCCTCCATCGGCTCTTCCAATCCAAGATGTATTGTGAGGTGTAGTCAAACAAATCTTCCTTCATAAGCAATCCATCATCCATCATGAGAGCAAACATTCTTCCCAACCTATCCTTGTCAACATGATAGAACAAACCTCCCTTTTCCAAGGGGTTGTAGATAGGCAAAGAAGATATGCATATGCATACACCACCAAAATTATACTTAACATGCCAAGGATCAACATATGAATGCATCATGCTTCTAATGTTAGGAGTTTCATTCTTAAAATCAAGCAAAAATGCATCATATTTCTCAATAACACAAGAATCATGGTAACTCATGGAAGCATCAACATCAATCATGCTCATCCTCAAAGAATCAAGATGCTCATCAACCATCTCATGCATCAAAGAATCAATACAATGCAATCCTAGATGTGAATAAGCTGTATTAGGATGTTTTATTGCCTCAAACACCTTGAATTTTATCAATTGATCACCTACTTCCATGGTTATGTAACCCTCCTTTAAGCTTATGATTGCATTGGCCGTTCTCAAGAAAGGCCTACCCAAAATGAGAGGTTCCTCACTTTTTGCTTCATTGGACATGTCAAGGATATAAAAGTCGGCCGGGAAGACCAAACTTTGCACCTTAACAAGGATGTCCTCAACAAAACCATAAGGTTTCCTAATAGAGCTATCGGCCAATTGCAAAACCACATTAGTTGAGCTTATGTTCTTCAATCCTAGGGTTGCAAAAATAGTCTTTGACATTACATTTATGGCAGCCCCTAGATCTAACAATGCCTTACCAAACCTATGGTTCCCTATTTGACAATCAATTGTGTAAGCACCGGGGTTATCACATTTGATAGGCAACTCATTCCTAAACATAGCCGACACATTATGCCCTAAAGACATCCCATTGGGTTTAAAAGTTCTCTTATTTGTGCACAATTCCTTCAAAAACTTAGCATAAGAAGACATTTTCTTAACAAGGACAAGCATAGGCACATTCACTTCAAGCTTAGAGAACAAATCAAGCATTTCCTTTTCTAATTGTTCATTATGTTTCTTCTTAGCAAGGGCATATGAATTAGGAAAAGGAAGATGCTTAGATGGTTGATCTTGAGAAGAAGATTCTCCAACTTTGAGTTTTCCTTGAGCAATTTCCTTCTTCTTTTCCTCTAAAGAGTTCTCGGCCTCATCACTTTTCATAGGAAGGCTCTCGGCCTCATCAAGCAGATCACCAAGGGTTTGAGGCAGTTCGGCCTCCACATGCAAACCATCATCAACCAAGTCATTTTGAAGACTAATGTGGCCTTCCTCATTTGACATACTCTTCTCGGCCTCGCAAGGTACTTGTGTTTCCTCCTCTTCCTCCTCATAGTCATAAACACTACCATATTGCCTTCCACTTCTCAAGTTCATAGCATGAAGGTTTTGTTGATTAATCACCACATTAGAAGGCAATCCTCCTTTCTTTGCATCTTGCTCTGCTTTATTATTCAACATTTGAGACACTAAGGTGGTTACATTTTCCTACTTCTTTAGACTCTCTTCAAACCCATTCATCTTCTGCATTAAGCTTGACATCATTTGATACATCATGTCTTGTTGAGATGTCGAAGAGCTAGATGGAGGAACATAGGGTTGAGATCCCACCATATTGTTTCTCGGAGCATGAGCTGAATCATCATTCTTCATAAATGGAGGAGGGACATTTGCTTGTTGATTCGGCCTGTACCCCTGGGCATTAGGGTTAGGCCTCCCTTGGTATGATCCATAGCCTTGTGAGGGATAAGCATTAGAAGCTTGGAAGTTGCCTCCCCCCACTTAGGCTGTTGTTGTGGTTGGAAGGAGCTGGAATTTGTAGCTTGATTTGAACCTCCCCCCCACTTGAAGTTCAGGTGGTCCCTCCATCCCGGATTGTACGTGGAGTAAGGATCATATTTAGCTTGAGGCCTAGCATTGGTGTACATGGCCGCTACTTCCTCATGGGATGGACAATTGGAGGATAGGTGCATCGGCGAGCCACAGTGATCACAAGATGAGGCCACCAAGGCCATAGAGTCATCAACACAAGCAGTAGGCTTCACAAATCGTCCGTCCATCCTGCTTAGGCTCTCGGTCAACCTCTCAATAGAATTGTACAGCTTGTTGTCACCGCTCAAGGAGGCAACCTTAGGCGCACCACCATACAGAGCATCACGGCCATAAAAGTTCTGGTGATTAGAAGCCATGGTGAAAAGAGGTTCCATCCTTCATTGGCGGATAGGTTGAAAAGTGAGCCATTAGAAGCAGCATCCACACTCATTTTGAGTTGTGGTACCAGACCATCATAAAAGTATTGCACCAAATTGCCTTTGGAGATGTTGTGATTGGGGCACGAGTTCACCAAGGTATTGAACCGGCTCCAATATTCATAGAATGTCTCCTGAGAGAATTGTTGAACACCGGTTATGTCATTCCGCAACTTAGATATCTTGGAGACTGGAAAATAGCGGTCTAAGAACACCTTCTTAAGTTGCTCCCAAGAAAGAGTGGCATAATGAGTGGGAAGGTTCAAGAGCCACTCCTTGGCTTTGCCTTCTAAGGAGAATTGGAATACTCTCAACAGAACATCATCCAGGTTGGCATTGGGAGGCTTCATGGAGGAGCAAGTATGATAGAGGCCAAGCAAGTGTGTGTGAGCATCCTCATGCGGAAAACCTGTAAACTTAGGCAGATGAGCAAGAAGAGATCCCTTGATCTCAAAGTTAGCGGGGTTAGCATAAAAACCTTGAGGTGCAAATGATGCATATGATTGTGTGAACTCTCGCATAGGTCTATCATCATCATGTAGTTGCCTACCCCCATCAAAATGATGTTCACCCTCTTGCTCTCGCCTATCATGCCTCTCATGCTCATGTTCATGCTCTCTGGCCTCTCGTTCATGTTCCCTATGGTCTTCTTGCCTTTCGGCCATAATGAAATGCTGGTCTAGGAGTGTGTGATTGGACGCTACAGATGAATTTTGTGGATTTGATGTGGATCCTATAGGTTGCTTATGAGCTTGCTTCGCTTGCATTTTCTTTTTCTTAAGTTCTCTAAGAGTCTTATTAATCTCTTTATCCAATGGCACTAGTGATGTGGTAGGGTTCATAAAAGGTCACTCAGTGCTACTATATGCAAGGTGAAGTGAAATGCAACCGCTCAAGCAAAATGATGTATGAATGCTTGTGGATGCACAAGACAACCACCAGCACTAGCAACAAGTAGTAATTAGTCCCTGCAGAACAAATCAACAAGACAACAGCCAGCACAAGCAGAATATATCCAGTCAAAAACAGTCCAAACAGAAATTCAGTACAGCGAACACAATTTCCAGCAATATAAGGCCAACGAGAGCAGCCTAATACTTCTAAAACACTTCTAAAACAGCCTCGACTATACAGAATGCAAGTAAACTAAGTCCATAATATGATTTAACACCTAAAACCTAAAACTAACTGAAATATCACACAAGTAACACAAACTAAGATTGTGACTACGAACACCTAAAACTAGCAAAAATATGACCTAAACCGGCAACGGCTCCAATTGATTTAACCTTTTTGTCGCCTAAAAGATTTAATCAATACAATTCAATACTCTAATCTACTAAGAGAATAGCAATGAGTATAGGTCTTCTCACAGTCTAGGTTCAATTCTTGCAAGTAAAAGAAAATTTAGTCACACAATTTATCAAACAGTTTGAGTGTGATTTTTATATCTACAACTAATTAAATCTAACAAAAACAACAACTAACCGAATTAAAAGAAATGTGAAAGTATGAGATGAGAAGTACCTCCCTCTCCAAAGTACTTGTGCTTATGGTTAATTCGGACCTCATATATTTGTTACACTTGATATAATCTAACTAAATTCTCAAGATCTCTTAAATCTAAGAAATCTAAGAGAGTTTAATTAGGTTAATCAAGTCTAATGCCCTTTCAAGTTGAACTCATACCTTAAGCAACATTAGATACTAATCAAGCACCTAAGAAAAACATTCATTCCACAAACATACTAGGAGCTAATCGCACACAAATACATTCATGAAATTACAAACGTATAGCTTTAGGTTTTCATGAGCTAAACACAAAAGAGAGATTCCAAGCTACAATTAAGTAGAACACCTAAATCAAGGTCTTCTAACCTATACAAGCCTAAATCAAGGTCATTACATAGGCAAAAACTTATATCTAGCTTGGAACCTAAAAGAGTATATCACAAATACATGAGGCCAAATGTTGAATTTCTACAAGCACATTCCTTTGGAAAGAGAGGAGATGACGTCTAGCTGCTCATGGAGATGGAGGATGAAGGAAGGCGTGAGGTCATGGCGGCCATGGAGGTGGTTTGCGAAGTGGAGAAGGTGAAGAAGATGAAGATGGAGTTGAGAGAGTTTGTTAGAGGAGAGAGAAAGTGAAAGTGGAAGTAGTTAAGAGTTATGTCAAAATGAAGTTAGTTGGGATTAAGTAAGTGAGTTAGTTAGATGATGAGTTGGCAAAGGGGTCTAATGAGCTGTCAATATGGGATTATGAGCTGTCAAAAGATATTTTGATGGTAGTTTAAGGGGTAAAGGCCGAGAGGTACATTTGTGAAGGGGGAAAGCGTATTTTCGGAATTTAGGTGAAATGGTGGGTGAATGTGGACTAGATTTTGGCTCCATGCATTTGTAAAGGTCCCTCCTTTTTCTCCAAGTGATTGTGCTTCCCTTTTGCCCTTAATGAAGCTCTCCATCAATTCCAAATTTGAATTTGAACTTGGAGCCATTTTTTCCTCTTTTAGCAAGATGCTCAAAAAGTGTCTTTGTCCTTTTACCAAAAATGGTAATTGTTGCTTTATGTCACATGCCTTGTCATCTAGCCTTCCTCCTTGCCAACTAAGCTCCACCGAAGCTCCACCAAGGGTGTGTGGGGTCCACGTGGGACCCCCCTACAATAAAATATCATCAAATAGTCAAAATGACCAAAATACCCTTGGTTACTCAAAAATGCAAGAAATAAGGCTAATATTCACCAATAAATTTCAATAAGCATGCACAATAAAATATGCCAATAATGGTCAAATATATCAATTAAATCACACTAATTAAGCTCAATTGCACATGCTTAAAGGTATAAAATTTGGTCCAATCAATAACCTAACATGGTTAGAAAAGGAACTAACCAAACTACACAAAAGTTAACCATATTAGAGCGGGCCCATCTAATATGATTATACACACAGGAAAACATAAAACCACTCAATACTGAAAGTAATGGATGCACAAGAGGGGGGGGGTGAATTGTGCTACCAAATAAAATCGAACAATAACAACACCAGGGTTTATACTGGTTCGGTCTTCCTGGCCTACGTCCAGTTCTCAACCACCCAGGTTGAGTTCCACTATCCCCAGATTTTACAAACGGGTTCACCTGGAACCTTTACAACCGCAAGTTTTGGACGAGATCACTTGCAACCTTACAACCACAAGTTTTACTCAAGGCTCACTTGCAACCTTGCTAACTAACTCCCCCTTACAACCAGCAAGGGTTCAACCTTTACAAATAAAGGATTTTCTAAACTTAGTTCTCTTTAAGAACGGATAATGTTACACACTTAAGTACAATGAATGCTCTTAATAAAAGAAGAGACTTAACTACAAAGAGTACAAGATAAGTAGATGAAAAGAACTCTCAATGTGTTAAATGCTCTCTTGAATTTCTGGGTAGCTTTGAATGCTTGAAGGATATTCACAGTTTCTCACTCTAGCTTTCTTCAAGATGTCAAAGATATTAGTTGTCTTCATAAATGAAGGTGAGCTTGTTTATATAGTCTTCAAGTATTCTCACTCTTGGTAGGTGGGTTAGCCGTTTGAATATGGCCGTTTATCCCAAGTTACCGTTTGCCCATTTAATGCTCCATTAATGCTTAGCAGGGTTGACTTTGCTTTATCTCTGAAAAAGTAGTTCTGACAACTCTGCTCTGTCAAAAGTATTCTGACACTGCATTGCTCTGAACGTTCTGACATTCTGATTGCTTGCGGAAGCGAGTTCACATCCGGAAGCAACATTACTCAGTGTGCTGCACTTGAATGTTAGTCTAGCAATATAAACACATAGTCACATGCAGTGGGAGTTCATTTAGTCTAAGGGAGCTATCTTACATCCGGAAGCAATTTCACATCCGGAAGCACTTCCACTGGACGTTGGGTTATGTTTATATTTTACTCACTGACGCTCAGTGTTATCCAAACCAACAGCCAGCGCTAGCCTCAAGGCAATCGGAAGCGAATCCACATCCGGTTGCATCTTAACTTAGTCTCAAGGGTTTTGTACATCTAATGCTCCTAGACTGAGTTATTACTTAGTGAAGTACTTGCTGTCGCTGGGGAATGAGACGTTCATCCGCGAGCACTAGTCCTAGTCTATCCGGAAGTAAATCGACATCCGGTTGTACTCTCACTTGGGGTTCTATATTAACCTAATATTCTCTAAGTGTTTGGCTCGTTCTTTCATATTTTAGTCTTCATCAAAACTTAAGATTCTAACATTCTCCCCCTTTTTGATGATGACAAACTAAGTTTACTAATTAAGTTCATATGAAAGAATTAAAAGTAACAATTAAGTAAGGTACAAACAACTAAGATAATTATCATTGATGAACAAAAGATTACAAGTTAGGATTACAATAACAGATAAAATTCACAAGTAATTGAAAACTTTGCAAAATGAACTATGCATGAAAAATATGAGAAAAGAAAAATTTCTAAGGTAGGTTCATAGGGTAGAGTGGGGTTTAAGGTTGGTGTCTCTTTTTCCTCTCCCTCTCTTTTTGCCTTTCCTCATTCTCCTTTTGAAGTTGGGCTATGTGGGCATCCTTCACATTCTGGTCAATCTGAGCTATAATACTCTGAAGCTCTGCCTCTTCCCTCTCCCTTCTGAGTCTCTCAGATTCAACAGATTCCTCAAAGGCTCTCTTCAGATTTTCAACTTCCTCAAACCCAGGGAACCCAGTTGCATCAGAGAAGGGAGTGACCTCGCCATTGGGATAACGGACAGCCCTGATCTTCACATTCCATACTGGAAAGTTGGGGTCCTCCTCAACTTCCTTGGCTTTCCGTTTCCCTTTGCCTTTTCCTTTGCCCTTGCCTATCGCTTGGGTAGGCTTGGCTCTTGCTCTTTCAGCATCTAGGCAGGTCATCTGACCAAACGAGATCTTGTCCGTGAACCCATACCTCTCGAACTCTTCAGGAGTCATGTCCTCTATTTCTAGCTTAACTTCCTTTAGTGGCGGAGGGGCATGCATCTCTTGAGAGGTTGACTGAGTCTCAGGCACAATTTCAGCTTGAACAGATGGAACCTCTTGCTCACTCACAGCAGACGCAGTAGTAGTAGTACTTTTATTGGCATGCTTTCTAACAACTGCCTTCTTCCTTGATTCGCTGTACTTGACTACTGAAGGAGGAGGAGCAGAGGTTAGCTCAGAAGGAGGAGGAGCAGAGGTTGGCCCAGAGGGAGAAGGGATTGGCTTGGCTATTACCATAGGTGGATGGTTTATCTTCTCCAACCCGTACTTCATCATGATCTCCTCAATTATATTTCTGCCAGGCTCAGAGGGAGGAGGCTCAGAAGATGAAGACTCTGGCTGTGGGATCTCTTCAGGTTGCTCATACAGAACCATTGCCCACTTCGACCTTTGCTCATCTGATCGCTGCTGTTGCATAAATCGGATGGCTTCCCCTCGGATCAGACTTTCAGCACCAACCAATCTTTGAAGATCCATGACTCGGCGGAGGGCAGCAGCTATGTCCTCATATAGCCATAAGGAGGGTTGAGTTAGGATTTCTCTCCCCCTTTTGGCATCATCAATAAGGGCGAGGGCCAGGGAGGATGGATTGGGTGAAGAGGAGGGTGGAGGTTCAGGGCCAAATGCTCTAGGGGGTGAGGTTTCGGGTGAGGATGTGGGTGAGTTGTGTTCTGGTGAATTAGGAGGGTTTGGGAAGAGGGCTATGTTTCTTTCGAAGAAGGAGGGGTTGGTGAATAGCCCATCGAAGGGGTAGGTAGAGTAGTAGGCGGCGGGTTGTTTAACTCTCCACCGAATAGGAGATTGGTCTCTGAGGTAGAAGGTGTGAAGTGGGTGATCAGGAGAGTTAAATCCAAGAGATTGGGCTATGGTGGGTTGAGTGTTAGGAGAAGGATTGGAGGGCTCTATGGGGCTTGGGGGTGGTGAACGGTTTGGGGAGTTATGTGGAGATGGAGAGTTATCTGGGGAAGAAGAGTTAAGGGGTGATTGGCGAGGGGAGTTTTGGGGTGTGTTATGAGGGGTGTTGTGAGGGGATGGTTGCTGGTCAGTGCTAGGTGAAGGTCCAGTTGTTGGTCATTCTGAGGAGGTGGTTGTTGTGGCTGTTGAGCATTAGGAGGAGGGAGTAATAGTTGATTAGGTGGAGGAGGTGGAGGTGGGTTAGGAGGAGGAGGTGGTGGTAGGTTACCTTGTGGTGGAGGGATTTGAAGATGATTGAGGATGAGGTCTAACTTGGCATCTACCCTCGCTAGTTGAGCCTCGACCCGACCTACTCGGTCCTCGAGCCTCTGGATTCTCTCCCCCTGCTGCTGGAACCCAGTGTCACTCTCATCACGGAGGGGAGCTACCAAAGAATCAGTCAGCCTAAAGAGAATCTCCTCCTTGACTTCCTCAGCAAAGGCCCGTACTCCGGCTGTCACCTTAGGAACACGGCTTGGACCAGGATGAGAGTCGACCTCTTGATCCCCTGCACCAGATACAGACGGGGCTGTGGTATGAGAGGCACTGCCTGCCTGAGAGCCTGAGCGAGTGACCTTGGTCTGCTTGATGTATTTTATCCCCATCTTGCCTATGTTAACTGCGCTGACAGGTGCGCACTTAACATTCTCTTCCTCCTCAGTGGATGTTGACTTGATCAAATATTTCTCCAAGAGGAAGGCGATGACAGTGGGGTAGGGAAGACTTCCAGACTTCTGATTTTCAATCCACCTGTACAGCTCTAGACTAATCAACTGCCCAGGGTTGATTGGCTGCTGGGAGAGGAGTCTGGGAAACCAGGGGTTATCAAGGAGAGTGAACTCGTTGAAGTTCCCCCCTTTGTGTGTCATCATGCGGGAGTAGACATAGTATAGGAGCCTGTTGGTGTCATACATTCCAGACACCTTCTTCCCCTTGGTGTCATAAACCTTTACAAGCTCCTCCTGGCTAAGTTTTTCTGGGAACAACCATTCATTCATTTCTCCCTCAGTGACCCCCATCAGGCGGTTGATGTCTCTCCAAGTGAAGCTAAAGGTTCTCCCTCTTACTGTGGCAGTGAAGGTGACTCTTCGAATCTGATCCTTCCCATTCACCTTCTTATACTTGGCCTTGGCAGTGAGGGACTGGCAGAACACCCGCAGGACATTGACGTTGTATTCCTGGTTGATCCCCAGCCAGGACATGTATTTCTCCAGATATGCCCTCAAGTGTGGAAACCCTAGATCATCTATTTTCTCCAGGTCGATGAACATCCCAGAGTTGAAGTAGGGCTTGGCAGTTTCAAATTTGGAGGATACAGCCTCCAATGGCCCATCTCTGTACACAAGAGGATCATCCTCCTCTACTCGCTGTCTTTTTGATGGGGATTCCTCTCTGAATTGAACCCTCTTCTTACCCTTCTTCTGCAACCTTCTTCGTTGTTGCCCAGATTCCCCAGAGTGTTCTTGTTGTTCATGATGTTCATGTGATTTCCCAGATTTTCCAGAATGTGAATGCCCAGATTTTGACTTGGATTTCTTGGAAGTGGTTGGGATCTCAATGTTTTGGTTGGATTCGTGTGAGCCGGCCATTTTGGTAAATGAAGTGTATGGTATGTGATTAAATGCAGAGGAAATATGGATGAAGACGTAGAGAATAATGCGATGTAGATGATGAATGATCTCAGAGAGTTTGGGTGTTTGATTTGTGTGAGAAGTGAGAAATGAATGATAATGGCCTATATATATATATGCGAAGTGACAAGGGATGTAATGAATCATAATGACTCTTCATTGAAAATATGCACCTTGCCGTTAAATACAGCAGGGAACCTATCATTCCCCTGTACATGGGCAGGCTGACAGATTTACCCTTTGTATCAGCATCGAGTGCGGCAGTGGTACTCATGGGAGTGTCATACTCCTTGCACTCATCCATCCCAAACTTCTTGAGGAGCTCTCTGCAATACTTAGTTTGGGAGATGAATATGCCATTCCTCTTCTGTTTAATTTGTAGGCCTAGGAAGAACGTTAGTTCTCCCATCATTGACATTTCAAACTCTCCCTGCATAGTCTTAGAAAATTCTTCACAAAGTTTTTCATTAGTTGCCCCAAAAATAATATCATCGACATAGATCTGGACAATTAGCATGTTTCTATCTTTGTGTAGAATAAACAGTGTATTATCTAGTTTGCCTCTTGAGAAACCCTTGCCCAGCAAAAAGCTGCTGAGTCTCTCATACCAAGCTTGAGGAGCTTGTTTCAGGCCATACAAAGCTTTCTTTAGCCTATACACATATTTAGGTTGTTCTACATAAACCTCTTCTTTGATGTAACCATTAAGAAATTCACTCTTCACATCCATTTGATATAATCTAAAGCCTTTCATGGATGCAAAGGCTAGAAGAATCCTTATTGCTTCAAGTCTAGCGACTGGAGCAAAAGTTTCTTCATAGTCTATGCCTTCTTCTTGGTTATACCCTTTGGCTACCAATCTGGCTTTGTTCCTTGTTATTTGACCTGTCTCATCTAGTTTGTTTTTGAAGACCCATTTGGTCCCAACTATGGATTGATGAGACGGCCTTGGGACTAGTTCCCAAACTTGGCTTCTTTCGAACTGGTTTAGCTCTTCCTGCATGGCAATAATCCAGTCGCAGTCCTCAAGAGCTTGTTCAACTGAAGTTGGTTCGATCTGAGATAAGAAGGCTCCAAACTCAACTTCATTTTGAACCTGCCTTCTGGTTCTGACACCAGAAGAAACATCACCAAGCACTTGATCAAGAGGATGATCCCTGTGATGTCTCCTAGCTGTTGGCAACTGTGCCTCATCAGGCACCGTCTGCACTCTAGGCTCATCACTGGGTTCATCTTCTTCTTTGGGATTGCTTGCTGGTGTTTCTTTTGGTGGTGAAGAAGATGATGGTGGTTTTGGAAAGTTTAGTATCCCATCATCTTCTGTGGATTGTCCCCATGTAGGAGTTTCATCAAATACAACATGCATAGATTCTTCTACAGTTCTAGTCCTCATGTTGTATACTCTATAAGCCTTACTCCTAAGGGAATACCCTATGAATACACCTATATCAGCTTTTGGATCAAACTTACCCAGATTTACCTTTCCATTGTTATGCACATAGCATTTTGATCCAAAGATTCTGAGGTGGCTGATGTTGGGTTTTCTGCCTTTGTACAGCTCATAGGGAGTCTTGTCCAAGCCCTTGCGAACATAGGCTCTGTTAGAGATGTAGCAAGCAGTGCTCATAGCGTCCGCCCAGAACACTTGAGAAACCTCTTTCTCATTGAGCATGCTTCTGGCCATCTCAGTCAGAACCCTGTTCTTCCTCTCGACCACACCGTTTTGCTGAGGAGTTCTGGGAGCTGAGAAGTTGTGATTAATGCCATTCTGCTCACACAGCTCAGAGAAGCTATGGTTCTCAAATTCTCCTCCATGGTCTGTCCTTATGGCTGTGATTTTGAGATCTCTCTCATTCTGCACTTTCTTAGCCAGGACAACAAAAGCATCAAAAGCATCTTGCTTAGAGGCAAGAAATATTGTCCAGGTGAACCTAGAATAGTCATCCACCACCACTAGAGCATACAGGTTTCCACCCAAGCTCTTCACTCTTGCTGGCCCAACCAAATCCATGTGGATTAGTTCCAAGGGCCTGCTGGTGGAGACTCTCTTCTTGGTTTTAAACGAGGACTTTGTTTGCTTCCCTCGTTGGCAGGATTCACATATATAATCATGCTTTACCTTAAAAGATGGAATTCCTATAGCTAGCTCTTTCTTAATCAGCATGTCAAGTTGAGTAAAATTAACATGTGCTAGCCTTTTATGCCAAAGCCAACTATTCTCATCACTAGATATTAAGCATTTTTCCTCCAGTTGTTGACATAAATCTAGAGTGTATAGGTTTCCATTTCTATTTGCCTTAAGTTTGCATTTTAGGTTGGCCTTATCTAGATTCAGATCCTGCTTATCTACTATCATGCACTCATGTGAATCAAAGATTACCCAATTTCCTTTGTCAGTGCTCTGGCTCACGCTCAGCAGGTTGTGACAGAGACCATCCACCAGATAGACGTCTTTCACTGGCCCAACTTCTCCAACTCCGGTGATCTTTCCACTTTGATTTCCTCCAAAGGTAACTGTGGCTCCGTCTTTGATCACCAAGGATTTGAATTTGTCTCTGTCTCCAGTCATATGTCACGAGCATCTGCTGTCAATATACCATTTCCTATTCTTGGATGCTTTGAGACACACCTTAAAGAATCAAATAAGCTTAGGTACCCAACCTTTCTTGGGTCCTCTGTCATTAGTTCCCAGAGCCCTTGGCCCAGTGTTAGTTTTGACCTTGGGCTTATGATTAATCTGTGCATCTGGCCTAGTGTTGGCTCTAGGCTCTTGGGCTTTCCTTGTGGATTGTTTCCAGGCTCTGGATCCATGTCCTCCCTTAGTTTCTTTTCTTGGGGGAGGATCCTTTGTAGCCTTGGTTCCTTTTGGGACCCATTTATAAGAGCTGTTTGCTCCATGCTTCTTAACATTACAGGTGGACGTGGAGTGTCCCTTCCTGTTACAATAATTACAGAAGCTAAAAGGTGTGGAGCTGTGATCAGTGGCTTTATGGAAGAATTTTAAGTAGGGCTTCACTTTTGGTTCCACCCACTTTTTCCCTCTAGGTTTGTATCCTAAGCCAGTCTTGTCCCTATATGCCCTCTGATTCATCAAAATGATATTTAACATTTCAGATCCATTTGTGAACTTCTACAGGGCATTTTACAGTTTATCTCTTTCAGCTGAGATTTTGCTGCAACTAGGGCAGCTCTCAAGTGTTGAGGCATTGGGTTCTGCTTGGGGAGAACCCTTGCCATCCGCTACCGGAAGCTTTCTGGCTTCCGCTAGCTCTTCACTCAGTGAGTCCACCTTGGACTCAAGTGATTCCTTTTTAATTTTCAATACTTTATAGGCTTTACATAATCAGGAAAATTCTTTGTGAACCTCATTATAAGCCTTTTGTAGTTCAGAAAAAGTTACCTCACTGTCCTCCTGGATGAGATCAAAATCTGAGGATGCTTCCTCATCATCTTCTCTGGCAACCAGATAGAGGTTGGCAACTTCTTCCTCATCACTTGCTTCCTCGTCTGAGCTATTCACCCAGATAGAAGATACAAAGGCTTTTCTTTTGTCCTTCCCTTTTGATCTCTGCAAGCTTGGACACTCAGCCTTGTAGTGGCCAGGCTTTTTACACTCAAAGCACACTGGGGCCCTTTCCTTCTTATATCCCTTCCTCTGGCTGGAATCACCTTTCTGAAAGTCTCCTTTCTTCTTGAAGAACTTTCTGAACTTCCTCACCATCATAGCCATCTCATCATCATCGATGTCCTCTTCATCATCCTCATCATCATCATTATCATCAATCTTCTCCTTGCTGGGAGCAACAAGGGCAAGATTCTTGGTTTTGGATGAAGCTTGAGGAGCTCTCTGAGCCAACAGGGTTGGTTCATATTCAGCCAGAGAACCAAACAGCGCAGTGATGGAGCTGATTGACTCTCCTTGGACTTCCTGCAAGATGGTAACTTTGGTGATCCAATCACCTTTCAAGACTTTTAAGATCTTGCTGACTTGTTCTTCTTCAGGAATGTCTTTACCCAGGGAGGCCAGGTTATTGATAAGAGAGTGACCTGAGCTCTAGCTCTCTGATTGGCTCAGTTGGACTAATCATGGAAAATTTGTGAAACTCTTCTACCAACATCTCGACCCGTCTTGCCTTCACTCCCTTGGTTCCAGAGTGAGCAGCCTCAAGAGCCTCCCACATATCCTTAGCAGTTTTGTGGTGGCTGATCCTATGAAACTCCTTAGGACTAAGGGCACATTGAATGTAGTGCATGGCCCTGAAGTTTAGCTGGACTAGAGCATAGTCCTCATTGGTGTATCTGGATCGCTGCTTTGCAAAGCCATCATCATCTAGAGGAGTGTGATTCCCATGTTCAATCACATCCCAGAGTCGGATGTCGCTGGACTTGATGTAGGTCTCCATTCGGAATTTCCAGAATGGATAGTTATATCCATCAAAGACAGGAGGCTTGTTGGGTTGAATAGAAACATCTGGCAAGGAATAATCTGTATCCATTACTGGATCTTTACTTTCTAGATTCGTTGGAATCTCAGAAAGACCTGCTCTGATACCAAATGAAAGTAATGGATGCACAAGAGGGGGGGTGAATTGTGCTACCAAATAAAATCGAACAATAACAACACAAGAGTTTATACTGGATCGGTCTTTGATTGGACCGAAATTTATATGTTTAAGCATGTGCATTTGAGCTTAATTAGTAAGGTTTAATTGTTATATTTGATCATTATTGGTGATTTTATGTGTACATGCTTATAGGTGATTATATGGAAAATCCTAGCTTAATTACTTGCATTTTAAGTAACCAAGGGTATTTTGGTCATTTTGACTAGTTGTGCGTTTTCATGTGTAGGGGGGTCCCACGTGGGCCCCACAACCCTTTGGGATAGCTTGGAGTGCAAGGAATTGGCTTGGAGGGAAAGGCAAAGGCATAAGACAAAAGTTACCCCTTTTGTCAAAAACAAGGGATTTGCACATTTCCAAAAGGGGTAATATGGAGCCAAAAATTCAAATTCAAAGTTGGAGGCTTCATTAAGGTCAAAAAGGGTAGCACAATGGAGAGGAGAAAAAGGAGGAATTTTTAGAAATGCATGGAGACAATTTTTGGACCACATTCATCCTAACTTTTCACCTAATCCCTAAAATACCCTTCCTTCCCTCACCATAACCAAACCTCACACATAACCTCTTTCCACAACATAAAAATATCTTCTTTGACAACTAATTCCATCCTTGACAACTCATCAACTCCTAATCACTCTCATTAACCCAAACTAACTTCATTTAAAACCCTAACACCTTTCATTTGTGACAACATTCCCACTTTCACTTTCTCTCTCTTCTAACATTTTCTCTCAACTTCTTCTCCCTTCCATCTCCATTCTTCACGGCCAAAGCACCATCCTCCATGGATTTCCATGCAAAACTACCTCCATTCCACATCTCCATGTCTAGCTAAGCTTCTTCTACTCTCCTCTCCAAGGAAAAGTGCTTCAAGTACACAAATTTGGCTTCATGACTTTGTAATTTTCTCTTTTAGGTTTCAAGCTAGTTTTACATTTTTGCCTATGTATGTCTTAGATCTAGGCTTATATAGGTTAGATCATCTTCATTCTAGGTGTTCTACATAATTGTAGCTTGAAAACCTCTCTTTATTGTTAAGAACATGAAAACCTAAGCTAGATCTTGTAGTTCCATGTATGTACATGTGTGCGATTTGTAACCTTGTGTATGTGTGGAATGAATGTGTTTCCTAAGTGCTAGATTTAGTACTTAGAGTTGCTTTTGGTATGTTCTTGGCTTAAAAGAGCTTTTGGCTTGATTAGGTTAGTTAAATGCTTGTAGATTTCTTTGATTAAAGAAGTCTTAAGGATTTAACTAATTTAATTAAGTGTGACAAAGTTTATGAAGCCTAATTAACCTAAGGCACTAAGTACTTGGAGAGGGAGGTAGATTCTCAACTCATTCTTGACATTTTCATCACTTTTCAATTCGGTTATATTGCTATTTTAGTTGTTAATTTTTGTTTACTTAGTATAATCATCACTCTCAAAACCTTGCTTAATTTGTGTGACTTGTGAACCTTTAGCTTGCAAGATTAAAACCTAGATTGTGGATTTGACCCTTACTCACCACTACACTCTAGTGGAGTTGAGTATTGACTTTATTTTGATTAGCCAAGGCGACTTTAGGCTAAATCAAGTGGCGCCGTTGTCGATTTAGGTTGATTCTAGCTAGTTTTAGGTTTTCGTAGTCACAACTTTAATTTGTTGTCACTTGTGTGCTACGGCTACTTTGGTACTTTTGAGCATAATTGTGATTTTGTGCATTTTGCAATTGCTCATTGTATTCTGGATAATTGACACTGTTTTGGAGGTGTATAGGCTGCTCTAGTTGGCCTTTTATTGCTGAAAAGTACTGCTGGACATTGATAGAACTTGTTTGCACATTTGATGCAAATTCTGTCTGGAAATCCTGTTTGTTCAGCGTGTTTGTTTTGTAAACTGGGACTAATCTGTGCCGAATCTGGAAAATCGGTTTTAGGTGCTTAAACTACATGTTGTAAGATTTCTATTGATATATTGTGTGTCCCTAAACTCCTTCTGTGCTGTCTGAAACAATTCGGTGAAGTTAGACTGTTTGCTGGAAAGTCACTGTGTGACCAGTTTGCTTGCTGTTGCAACTGTAACTTGTGTAGCTGGAATTTGACGAAACGGTTTTTTGTGGTTAAAATACACATTTTAAGCTTTCCAGGGACATATTACTTGTTGCTAGACTCATTCTATCCTATCTGGAATTAATTTTTGAACTCTACCCTGTTTGCTGGACACTCGCTGGGAACACTGTAATTTTAGGTTTAGTGTTTTCCAAACTGGGAACAATCTGGACCGCCTTTTTTGAAACTGTTTGAACTGGTAAAACTAGAAGATTCAAGCTTTAATTTGATATAAAATTAGCCAGGAAAATCGTTTTCTACAGACCAGGGTGAATTTTTGAAATTACACTGTTTTTCTGGAATTTTCCTGCGGAACTGCTACATTTGGAACCAATCTGTTTGATCTTATCCTGCACTGTTTTGAATAATCTTTGTCTCATTTTGACCAGTTTTGAATAAGCTTTTGAATGATATATTGTGCTGAATTTTTAGTGCAGTATTCGTTTCTCTAGAGGTCAAAAACGTGCTGTAATTGTGCATTTTCCTGCTCAACATTGAACTCAAACTGTTTGCATTTTACTTATCTGTTTTGAGCAGTGTTTGATTTGTTTGAAAGCTGGTAATTTGCACTTTATATCTGCCTGGTTAGTCTGGACAGTTTGGTTGAAAATTATTGTGAAAAAGGTGCTCTAGTTACCTAGCATTTCTAACCGGATAATTGTGAATTTGCACTGTTTTGTGGTTTGCTTGCTGGACTGTTTTTTGCAGGGCTGTTTTCATTGGTTGCAGGGCTCCAGTAAGCTCCTTTGACACTATTTTTGGTGTCCTGTATTTGGCTGGTTTTGTGTCCATACCTTTGGACTTTTGCAAGCTTGTCTTGAGCTACATTGCTAAGCACATTGAAAGCACTTTCTTGTGCTCTTTTGCTGGATATTGCTGGATCTTTTGGACTTGATTTTTCTAACTATTTTCTGAACTGCGTGGATATATTTTCTGGCTGGACTGTATTGGTTTTCTTTGCAGGTCATGGCATATTATTCTTGCTTCATTGAAGCTTGTTTCAATCTTATAGGCCAATGAGGGAATTTTCAAGGCCATATGCCTCCCTTTCACCTCAAGGCATGGCCACCAATCCACAACAATTCTATGGGAGGGATCACTTGAGTATGCATGATAATTCTTATCTCTCTTATGATGAGAAGTTGGCCAACCTTGTTGACAAGATGCATTCTCTTTTGCCAACCATGGAGAAGAATATGAGGAATAATGTTTCGGCAATGCCTCCAAGACCTCCATTCCAAGAGCATACTCCTTACACCAACACATACACTCAAGGATGGATGGACCATCCATGCTTCAAGTGGGGGGGAGGAGGTTATGCTACTACATCACATGCTTTTGAAGTTCAACAAGAGTATGCTCCTCACTATCAATATCATGACCCTAACCAAATGAGACCTCATTCTTCTTGTGCTCAAAGGCCGGATGTGTATGCTTATCAAGAAGCTTCTCAATATGAACCTAATCCACCTCCTTATGGCTATGGGCCAAATTTTTATGATCATCAAGAGCCTCTACAAAGCTTTGTTCCTACACACATGGAGCAAAATGACTTCTTTCATGCTCAAGTGCCAACTGAGTATGCTCCTCCAAGTGAAGATTCTTCTCCTTCTTCTAGTACATATGATTTGATGATGCAAATGTGTGCATCCATTATGGATAGGATGGAGGGGTTAGACTCTAAATTGAAAAGGAGGCAAGAGGACATTTATTCATTTGCTTCTCAATGGATGAACAAAAGGGCCGAGGAAGAGGCAAGGCAAGGTGACCTACCTTCCAATATGGTTATAAATCATAATTCTTTGAATGACATGGATTTGGAAGGAGGAGTTCAAGTTGAATCAATTCCCTACCTTGATGAAGAAGAGCATGCACCTCAAGAATGCCAAGAGGTTGATCCTAGGATTGAGATGAATGTTGATATTGATGATTCTATGACTTGTTCATGTGATGAGTTGAGCATATGTGTTGATTGTTATGAGGGTAAATCTTCTCTTCTCATGGAATTCCATAGGAAAAAATTGAAAGAATTGCAAACATCCCATGGTGATGTTGTATTGGGTAATGACACAATGGATGAGGCCACTTCTAGGGATGATATACATGTTGAACATCACTCAAATACCCTAGAAAACCATGAGGAAGGTGACAATGGTGAAGAGGCCGAGAGCTCTCTTCTCATGGAGCAAGAGGCCAAGAAGGAGTTTATGCATAATATGGTGCCAGAGACCAATTCTAAGGATGTTGTGCAAGATGGAAAGCATCCTAATACTCAAGTAACACATGTTCATGAGGAAGTTCATGGTGAGGCCGAGAGCATACCTCCATTTGGAGAAGAACATGAAGAGGCCGAGAAGCATCCTTTGAATACTATGGTCCAAGAGGTCAAGTCTAAGGGTGTTGTGCTTGTTGGAGACCATCTTATCTCTTTTGAAATTAATAAGGACACTAAGAATGTGGGTAGAACCAAAAGTAAAGCCCTACTTAAAGTTCTTCCATAAAGCCACTAGTCATAGCTCCTCACCCTTTAGCTTCTGTAACTACTGCAACAGGAAAGGACACTCAGCGTGGAGCTAATAGCTCTTACAAATGGGTCCCTAAAGGAACCAAGGCTACAAAGGATCCTCCACCTGCAAAGGAAACCAAGAGAGGACAAGGATCCCGAGCCTGGAATCATTCCACAGGGAAAACCCAAGAGCCTAGAGCCAGCACTAGGCCAAAGGCTCCAAATGATCATAAGCCCAAGGTTAAGCCCAATACTAGACCAAGGGCACTAAATACTAATGACAAAGGACCCAAGAGAGGTTGGGTACCTAAGTTTGCTTGATTATTTCAGGTGTGTCTCAAGGCATCCAAGAACAGAAAATGGTACATCGATAGCGGATGCTCGAGACATATGACTGGAGACAGAGACAAGTTCAAATCTCTGGTGATCAAAGATGGAGCCACAGTGACCTTTGGAGGAAATCAAAGTGGTAAGATCACTGGAGTTGGAGAAGTTGGACCAGTCAAAGATGTCTATCTAGTGGACGGTCTCTGTCACAACCTGCTGAGCGTGAGCCAGAGCACGGACAAAGGAAATTGGGTAATATTTGATTCAAATGAGTGCATAATAGTTGATAAGCAGGATCTGAATATAGATAAGGCCAACTTAAAATGCAAGCTTAAGGCAAACAGAAATAGGAACCTATATACTTTAGACTTATGTCAACAGCTAGAAGAAAAATGTTTAATATCTAGTGACGAGAATAGTTGGCTTTGGCATAAGAGGTTAGCTCATGTCAATTTTACTCAACTGGATATGCTAATTAAAAATGAGCTAGCTATAGGTATTCCCTCTTTTAAAGTTAAGCATGATTTTATATGTGAATCCTGCCAACGAGGGAAGCAAACAAAGTCCTCGTTTAAAACCAAGAAGAGAGTCTCCACCAGCAGGCCCTTGGAACTAATCCAAATGGATTTGGTTGGGCCAGCGAGAGTAAAGAGCTTGGGTGGAAACCTGTATGCTCTAGTAGTGGTGGATGACTATTCAAGGTTCACTTGGACTATGTTTCTTGCCTCTAAGCAAGATGCTTTTGATGCTTTTGTTGTCCTGGCTAAGAAAGTGCAGAATGAGAGAGAGCTCAAAATCACAGCCATAAGGACAGACCATGGAGGAGAATTTGAGAACCATAGCTTCTCTGAGCTATGTGAACAAAATGGCATAGAACACAACTTCTCAGCTCCTAGGACTCCTCAACAGAACGGAGTTGTCGAGAGAAAGAACAGGGTTCTGACAGAGATGGCTAGAAGCATGCTCAATGAGAAAGAGGTTTCTCAAGTGTTCTGGGCGGACGCTATGAGCACTGCTTGCTATATCTCTAACAGAGCCTATGTTCGCAAGGGCTTGGACAAGACTCCTTACGAGCTATACAAAGGGAGAAAGCCCAACATCAGCCACCTCAGAATCTTTGGATCAAAGTGCTATGTGCATAACAATGGAAAGGTAAATTTGGGTAAGTTTGATCCAAAGGCTGATGTAGGTATATTCATAGGATATTCCCTTAGGAGTAAAGCATATAGAATATACAACATGAAAACTAAAACTGTAGAAGAATCCATGCATGTTGTATTTGATGAAACTCCTACATGGGGACAATCCACAGAGGATGATGGAATACTCAATCTTCCAAAACTACCATCATCTTCCTCACCACCAAAAGAAACACCAACAAGCAATCCCAAAGAAGAAGATGAACCCAGTGATGAACCTGGAGTGCAACCCGTGCCTGAGGAGGCACAGGTGCCAATAGCTAGGAGACATCACAGGGATCATCCTCTTGATCAAGTGCTTGGTGATGTTTCTTCTGGTGTCAGAACTAGAAGACAAGTTCAAAATGAAGTTGAGTTTGGAGCATTCCTATCTCAAATCGAACCAACTTCAGTTGAACAAGCTCTTGAGGACTGCGACTGGATTATTGCCATGCAGGAAGAGCTAAATCAATTTGAGAGAAGTCAAGTTTGGGAACTAGTCCCAAGGCCGTCTCATCAATCCATAGTAGGGACCAAGTGGGTCTTCAAAAACAAGCTAGATGAGACAGGTCAAATCACAAGAAACAAAGTCAGACTAGTAGCCAAAGGATATAACCAAGAAGAAGGCATTGACTATGAAGAAACTTTTGCTCCAGTTGCTAGACTCGAAGCAATAAGAATTCTTCTAGCCTTTGCATCCATGAAAGGCTTTAGGTTATATCAAATGGATGTAAAGAGTGCATTTCTTAATGGTTATATTAAAGAAGAGGTTTATGTAGAACAACCTCCTGGCTTTGAAGACCATAGGCACCCTAAACATGTGTATAGACTAAAGAAAGCTTTATATGGCCTGAAACAAGCTCCTCGAGCTTGGTATGAGAGACTCAGCAGCTTTTTGCTGGGCAAGGGTTTCTCAAGGGGCAAATTAGATAATACACTGTTTATCCTTCACAAAGATAGGGATATGTTAATTGTCCAAATTTATGTTGATGATATTATATTTGGGGCAACTAACGAAAAGCTTTGTGAAGATTTCTCTAAGACTATGCAGGGTGAATTCAAAATGTCAATGATGGGAGAACTAACGTTCTTCCTTGGCCTGCAAATCAAACAGAAGAGAAATGGAATCTTCATCTCCCAAGCTAAGTATTGCAGAGAACTACTCAAAAAGTTTGGGATGGATGAATGCAAGGAGTATGACACTCCTATGAGCACCACAGCCGCACTCGATGCTGACGCAAAGGGTAAATCTGTCAGCCTGCCCATGTATAGGGGAATGATAGGTTCCCTCTTATACTTAACAGCGAGCAGGCCTGACATTCAATTTAGTGTAGGCATGTGTGCTAGGTTTCAAGCCAACCCCAAGGAGTCACACTTAACATGTGTTAAACGTATTCTAAGATACCTTGAGGGAACACAAGAACTTGGTCTTTGGTATCCCAGAGGTAACCAAGAGTTCTTGTGGGCTTACTCTGACTCTGACCATGCAGGTTATAAAACAGATAGGAAGAGCACCAGTGGACAATGCGCCTTCCTTGGTGGTTGTCTGGTGTCTTGGGCTAGCAAAAAGCAAACCTGTGTGTCTTTGTCATCCACTGAGGCAGAATACATTGCTGCAGCAAGTTGTTGTGCTCAAGTGCTGTGGCTGAAGAACCAACTCAGAGATCTTGGCTTGGAGTTCCCTGAGGCACATATCCTCTGTGACAACACAAGCACTATCAGCCTCGCCAAGAATCCGGTTCAGCACACAAGGACAAAGCACATTGATGTCAGACATCACTTCATCAGAGATCATGTTCAAAAGAAGGATGTCAAGGTGCAGTTTGTCCCCACACAACAACAGCTTGCTGACATCTTCACCAAGCCTCTGGGGGTTGACCAGTTTACTTACATAAGAGGGGATTTGGGGATGGTAAACCCAAATGAGGTGTAACTTCTATTTATTATACTTGGTTATTTTAAAAAATTACAAGAATACTAACTTAGGCATCGGAGTGCCAATATATGTTTTTGCAGGTGCTCAATGTTAAATCTTAAGCAAGTGCAACCGGAAGCAAAACCACTTCCGGATGAACACTCACTGACACTGGATGATCAAGTCAAGAGAGCGCCAGTGCCAGCCCAAGGGACACGTCCTTCAGAAAACGTTTCAACTCCCTCAATGAGACGTTATGCCTTCTCTGATAAGATGAAGCGACACGTGTCATCAGGTGTGTCGTTCCAACTTAAATTGTTTACGTTACCCAATGTGTGAAAATCTGAAGAGACATGACCATTTTACCCTTAGTAACTTTACCTATAAATAGGGTGTCATTTTTCACTTTCACTTTTTACTTGCATCACTTTCACTTTCACCATTTTCTCTGAAATTCTCTTCATCTTCTTCATCGTGTTCTTCATTTTCTTTCGCACAACTCTTCGCATTTCATCCCTTTTACCACAAAATTCATACAAAAATGGCCGGATCTCATGAATCCAACCCAGTTACACAGAAAACCTCTTCATCAAAGAAACACAAGTCAAAATCTGGGAAATCTCGGCATGACTATTCTGGGAAATCTGGGCATCGTAAAGAACATCGCGATGAACATCAAGAACTTCATGAAGTTTCTGGGCAGAATACTCAAGGGCAAGATGAACAAGTCCAGGAACAGCCTGGCCACTCTGAGCGAGTACATGAACAGGCTGAGACTTCTGGGCAAGAGCAGGCAAGGGAAGCCAAGAGGAAAGGGAAAAAGAAGAAGGTTCAGTTCGCTGAAGAGCCTTCTTCCAAGAGACAAAGAGTTGAAGAAGACGACCCTACAGTGTACAGAGATGGGGCGTTGGAGCCAATTGCGACCAAATTTGATACGTCTGTCCCCTACTTCAACCATGGGCTGTTCATCGATCTGAACAAGATTGATGAGTTAGGGTTTCCCCATCTGCGCCCTTACTTGGAAAAGTATATGCCTTGGCTGGGCATCAACCAGGACTACAACGTGAACGTCCTGCGAGTCTTCTGTCAATCCCTCTCTGGCAAGGCTAAGTACAAGAAGGTGGATGGGAAAGAGCAAGTCCACAAACTCTCATTCACTGCCACTGTAAGGGGGAGGACCTTCAGGTTCACTTGGAGGACTTTGAATAAGATGATGGGAATCACAGAAGAGGGTATGAATGAATGGATCTACCCTGAGTCTCTCAAGTACAGCAAGGAGGAACTCGAGGAGTTGTATGGCACCGATAACAAGAAGGTATCCAAGATGTCTGACTCTAACAGGCTCTTGTACTACGTCTACTCCCGGATGATGACACATAAGGGAGGCAACTTCAACGAGTTCACACTGCTGGACAACCCTTGGTTCCCCAGACTCCTCTCCCGCAAGCCAATCAACCCCGGCCAGTTGATCTGCCTTGAGCTTCAGCGCTGGATAAATAATGACAAGTCTGGCTATCTTCCCTATCCCACTATCATTTCCCTCCTCCTTGAGAAGCATCTGATCAAGGCCACATCTGCTGTGGAGGAAGAAAATATCAAGTGTAGACATGTGGGAGCTACCAACATTGGGAAGATGGGAATCAAGTATGTCAAGCCTGCTAAGCCCACTCGCTCAGGATCACAGGCCGAGAGCGCCTCTCAGACTTCAGTCCCCTCTACATCTGGTGCAGGGGATCAAGAAGTGGACTCCCATGCTGGACCAAGCCGTGCTGCAAGAGTGCCAGCCTCTGTGAGAGCCTTTGCTGAGGAAGTTAAGGAAGAGCTTCTCTTCAGGCTGCCTGACTCCTTGGTAGGCCCTCTCCGTGCTGAGTGTGATACTGGCTTCCAGCAGCAAGGGGAGCGCATCCAGCGGCTCGAGGACAGAGTAGGACAGATCGAGAATCATCTTGCCAGGGTGAACGCAAAACTAGACCTCATCCTCCAGCACCTACAAATTCCCCAACCATCACAAGGTAATCTACCACCTCCTCCTCCTCCTCAAAACCCACCTCCTCCACCTCCTAATCACCCTCAACTTCCCCCTCCTCCTCCACCTAACACTCAACAACCTCAGCCACCACCACAAAATGACCAGCAACCCCCACCATCACCAACCAATGACCACCAATCCCAACCTTCACCTACCCATGACCAGCAAACCCAAGACTCACCCCAACACTCTCTCCACTCCAATCCCCACTAAACTCTCCATCTCCACCTCCTTCACCCATTCTCACACGACCTGGCGCTCCTACACGCTCTCCACTCCGCTTCTCCAACGAACCTTCCCCCCATTCTGAACCTATCAACCCCAACTCTAGACCAAGAACCAACCCCCTGGCCGAGCAACTTGGTTTTCACACTGCCATTCACCCCCTCAGCCAAATATATATAAGAGACTATCCTCGCCTTCAACCACTCTCAGATGACCATTTACCTTTTACCCCAGACTCCACCAACTACAAAGAATACTCCTCCACTCATCCCTACGAAGGTCTCTTTGTCACCCCCAACTGGTTCCCCGACACTACCTCATCCCCAGAAATTACCCAACCTACCTCCTCCCCAGAGACCTCACCCCAAAAACCTTCACCCTCCTCTTCCTCCGCTCCATCCCTGGCCCTCACCCTCTTTGATGATGCCAAAAGGGGGAGAGATGTGATGTCCACTCTGCGCCTGTCTATGAACACAAGGGATGTCCTCAGCCAGCCATCTCTCTGGATTGATGAAGACATAGCAGCAGCCCTTCGCCGTGCTATGGAATCCCAAAGGCTGGGTGGTGCTGAGAGCCTTATAAGAGGAGAAGCAATCCGGTTCATGCAGCAGCAGAGGTCGGCTGAGCAAGGACCACATTTGGAGATGGTTGTCTTTGGGCAGAATGAACAATCCTCACAACCTGAGTCATCATCCGAGCCTCCTCCAACTAAAACAAGTAGAAAGATTGTTGAGGAGATCATGATGAAGTGGGGACTGAAGAGACCCAACCATCCTCCCATTGTGATAGCCAAGCCTGTTCCTGCATCCTCTGGGCAAGCGTCTGAGAGTTCTTCATCTGAGCGATCATCTGCCCCTCCTCCCTCATCTGAGCCAGCAGTCAGAGTCAGTGAGCCCAGAAAGAAGGCCGTTGCTAGAAGACGTGCCAGGAAGATAATTGCCTCCACTGAATCTGATGAGACTGAGGAAGAGACTCTATCTGACCTACCTGAGCAAGGAACTTCATCTGCCCAGGTTGAGCAAGAAACTCCAGTGGTTCAAGCAGTTCCAATTCTGAAGGAAGTCAAGTTGGAAATTGAAGACATGACTCCTGAGGAATTTGAAAAGTTTGGATTCACAGACAAGCTATCTTTTGGTCAGATGGCCTGCCTCGATGCCGACAGAGCAAGTGCCATGCCCACTCCTCCAATTAGAAAGAGCAAAGGGAAGAGTAAAGGGAAAGGGAAAAGGAAAGCCCAGGATGTTGAGGAGGATCCCAACTTCCCTGTATGGAACGTGAAAATCCGGGCTGTTCACTATCCCAATGGAGAGGTCACCTACTTCGACGATGCTACAGGGTTCCCTGGGTATGAAGAAGTGGAGAACATGAAAAGGGCATTTGAGGAGTCTATTGAATCAGAGAGGCTCAGAAGGGAAAGAGATGAAGAAGAGCTCCAACAGATCATTGCCCAGATAGACCAGAATGTTCATGAGGCCGAGTTAGCCAAACTGCAAAGGGAGAATGAGGAGAGACAAAAGGAGAGGGAGAGGAAAAAGAAATACAAACCCTGAACCCCCAATCCAAACATTTTTTTTTAACTTAGAAATTTTTCTTTTGATTTGTTTTCATGCATACTTTCATACTTGCTTAGTGTAATTTATTTGTATACGTTCTTTACTTGTATATGTTATTTGATTGTATACTCTGATTTGTAACTTTTACTTATCAATAATATTTGTCCAAGTTACTTGTTCTTATCTATTGCTTTTATTCTCTTGCTAATCTTTCCTTATGAATCTAATCGATAAAACTAAGTTTGTCATCATCAAAAAGGGGGAGAATGTTAGAATCTTAAGTTTTGATGAAGACTAAAATATGAAAGAATAGGCCAAGTACTTAGAAAGCAATAGGTTAACATAGGATCCCAAGTAAGAGTGCAACCGGATGTGGATTTACTTCCGGATAGACTAGGACTTGCGCACGCGGATAAATGTTTCATCCCCCAGCGGCAGCGAGTAACTCACTAGGGATTTAACTTAGTCCATGAACGCTAGATATACAAAAGCTTAAGACTAAGCTATGATTCAACCGGAAGTGAAATGGCTTCCTGTTAGACTTAGACTGGCACAGACTGATAGAAAAGATATAACCCTAAGCGTCAGTGAGTTTACCTCGTCAAGTGAAATTGCTTCCTGTTAGACTTAGACTGGCACAGACTGATAGAAAAGATATAACTCTAAGCGTCAGTGAGTTTACCTCGTCAAGTGAAATTGCTTCCTGTTAGACTTAGACTGACGCAGACTGATAGAATAGATATAACCCTAAGCGTCAGTAAGTTTACCACGTCAAGTGAAAGTGCTTCCGATAGCTTAGTGACTAGCGCTGACTGTTGGAATGTAATACACTGAGCGAGAGTAAGTGATAGTGAGCTAAATCCTTCATCAAGTGGAATTACTTCCGGATGTAGAAGTGCTTCCGGATACACCTTAGACTTAGGGAACACCCACTGCATGTGATGACTATGTGCTTATATTGTTAAACTAACGTTCAAGTGCAGCACACTAAGTAAGGTTGCTTCCGGATGTGATTTTGCTTCCGCAAGCAATCAGAATGTCAAAACGTTCAGAGATGCAGTGTCAGAATGCTTTTGTCAGAGCAGAGGTGTCAGGACTACTTTTCAGAGATAAAGCAAGTCAACTCTGCTATGCATTGATGAAGCATTTATTGGGCAAACGGTAACTTGGGAAAAACGGCCATATTCAAACGGCTAGCCCACCTACCAAGAGTTCAAAATGTTTGAAGACTATATAAGGGAGCTCAACTTCATTTATGAGGCAATCAATTATCTTTGAATATTCTTGAGAGAAGTTAGAGCGAGAAACTAAGAACACCTTCAAGCATTCAAAGCTGCCCAGAAAAGAAAAGAGCATTTAACACATCGAGTGATCCTTTTCATCTACATATTCTGTACTCTTTGTTGTTAAGTCTCTTTCTGTTATAAGAGCATTGATTGTACTTAAGTGTGTAACACCATCCGTTCTTTGAGAGAACTTAGTCAGAAAAATCCTTTAAGTGTAAAGGTTAACCCCTTGCTTGGTGTGAGGGGGAGCTAGTTAGAAAGGTTACAAGTGAGCCTGTGTAAAACTTGTAGTTGTAAGGTTGCAAGTGATCCCGTGCAAAACTTGCGGTTGTAAGGTTTCAGGTGAACCCGATTTAAAACCTGAGATATAGTGGAACTCGGCCTGGGTGGTTGAGGACTGGACGTAGGTCAGGTAGACCGAACCAGTATAACTCTTGTGTTGTTTCATTCGAGCGTTTATTTTTGAAGCACAATTCACCCCCCCTCTTGTGCATCCATTACTTTCAAATTTGGACTTGATTAAGGCCGAGAGGAATCTCAAGAAGAGTTTGGCATGTGATGCATCAAAAGAGGAAGTTGACTATTTCAATGGCAAGCTCTCAAAGGAAGAATTAACAAGGCTTGTAGTTCGGTTGAGAATGCTTCAAAGGAACATTGAGTTGAAGGGCAAGGCTTTTGAAAGAGACATGTGTGAGCCTTCATTACTTGGTGTTCTTAAGAGGAGAATACAAAAGTTTCTTTTGAAACTACAAGCTTTTGGAAGGGCTAAAAGGCCAAAAGAGAAGAAGAAGGGAGCAAAACACAAGAATTCATCTAGGAAGCTTCCTTTACCTAAAATGGCCGAATTGTTCAAGATAGAATGCAAGGAGGAAGAGCTCAATGGTGTCCTTGACACAAGTGGCCGAAAGCAACTCATTCAAGGCCACAACAAGAAGTTCTTCAAAGAGAACTTCAAGCCTCCATAAGAGGTTGTTTCTTTCCTTTCCTCACTTGCATTAAAGTGTTCTAATTCTGAGTGTAGGGGAAGATATATGTTAGGAAAAAATAGGATTGTGTTTAGGTTTATTTTCTAGTTGTTGTTATAGGTTGTTAGAAAAAACCAAGAAAAGAAAATTATAAACTTGTGTTAGGTTGTGTTTAGTGTTTGATTTTGTGAATAATACATGATGGCCATTTGCATGCGTGGACTGCCCGGCCTTATTACTTGCTGCCTTGCCTTTGTTTATGCCTTCCTACTTGATTTGATTGGTCCCATTGAGGACAATGCATGCTTTAAGTGTGGGGGGATGTATTATGTGCTTAAAAGTGGTCTAATTCAAAGCTTTCACACTTGATTTGTGGACTTATTTGGCATGATTGTGTAGGAAGTTTAACTTGATCATGGCTCTTGAAAGTAAATGGAATTGTCCTCTAGTGTGTAAGTAGAATTTTTGGAATGATTACTTAGGGCATTACTTGGGGCACTTTTAAGGTATAAAGAGGGTGTAAGTTTCTCATTTAACTTTTCTTAGGGAGGAAGTGACTAATTACAGTAAGCCATTAAAGTGAGAAGCCTCCAACCGAATTGAGTGGGCCAATAGTCTACTTGATCTCCTAGAACTTGTCCTAGCTCTTGTTCAAGATCACAATGCATGACATGATTGAAAATGAAAGGGGCATTTCTTTCCAAACCCTTTTGACCCAAACACTAAGCCACCAAAAATATATCCTTTGATTAACCCCTTTGGGCCATTCACTATTCTTTTCTACCACCTTGACCAATGTTTGAATGAGTGATTATAGCATATGCTTGCATTTATATTAGTGTGGTATTGTTGTATCTTGTGAAAAGCATGCTATATGGTGAGAAATAAAAGATGGTCGAGAGCCACATTGGATAGAAAAGAAAGGAGAGATGGCCAAAGGCCAAGAAAGCAAAAAAAAAAAAAAAAAAAAAAATTAAGGCTGAAGGCCTAAAAAGAAGAAAAAAAATGAAAGAACAAAGTGCTTGAGTATGCCAAAGGCATAAGAGTGAAAAGAAAAATAAGGGAAGCACAAAGTGCTTGAAAAAAAAAGAAAGAAAGAGATAGAGAGATGTAGTATGCTTTATTAGAATTAAACTCATTGTATTGCATGCATATGTGGTGATTACTTGTTCATATCATTGGTCATTGACTACTATCTATCATTCACCATTCATGATTAGCCTTCCATCCAAACCCCAAAGTCCCCTAGATTTGATTGTGCCATGCATAATAATGGGTGGAGAACTTAGAGCTACTACAAGCTTATGGAGAGGTTAAGTGCATTGAGCCAAAAGAGTGATCACAAGTCCTTAGTTAGGCATTTTTCCTAACTTGAGTGAATGAGTGTAAACACTTTATCCGGTGAGGAAAAATCTCAATTGGCACTCCTCCTTAATTCTGGTTGCTTGCTAAACTTGCATTCACTTTGTATTCTTAGATTTGGCCCATGTGATGCTCTAGGGAAAGGTTCAAAAAGATCAACTTGTACACAATGACAATTCCAATTGCCTTCAATATGCTTAATGATTAAGTTACACTTTTTGGATGACTTTGACCGGAGTTCAAAGATTAAGTGTGGGGGATTTGATTGGACCGAAATTTATATGTTTAAGCATGTGCATTTGAGCTTAATTAGTAAGGTTTAATTGTTATATTTGATCATTATTGGTGATTTTATGTGCACATGCTTATAGGTGATTATATGGAAAATCCTAGCTTAATTACTTGCATTTTAAGTAACCAAGGGTATTTTGGTCATTTTGACTAGTTGTGCGTTTTCATGTGTAGGGGGTCCCACGTGGGCCCCACAACCCTTTGGGATAGCTTGGAGTGCAAGGAATTGGCTTGGAGGGAAAGGCAAAGGCATAAGACAAAAGTTACCCCTTTTGTCAAAAACAAGGGATTTGCACATTTCCAAAAGGGGTAATATGGAGCCAAAAATTCAAATTCAAAGTTGGAGGCTTCATTAAGGTCAAAAAGGGTAGCACAATGGAGAGGAGAAAAAGGAGGAATTTTTAGAAATGCATGGAGACAATTTTTGGACCACATTCATCCTAACTTTTCACCTAATCCCTAAAATACCCTTCCTTCCCTCACCATAACCAAACCTCACACATAACCTCTTTCCACAACATAAAAATATCTTCTTTGACAACTAATTCCATCCTTGACAACTCATCAACTCCTAATCACTCTCATTAACCCAAACTAACTTCATTTAAAACCCTAACACCTTTCATTTGTGACAACATTCCCACTTTCACTTTCTCTCTCTTCTAACATTTTCTCTCAACTTCTTCTCCCTTCCATCTCCATTCTTCACGGCCAAAGCACCATCCTCCATGGATATCCACGCAAAACTACCTCCATTCCACATCTCCATGTCTAGCTAAGCTTCTTCTACTCTCCTCTCCAAGGAAAAGTGCTTCAAGTACACAAATTTGGCTTCATGACTTTGTAATTTTCTCTTTTAGGTTTCAAGCTAGTTTTACATTTTTGCCTATGTATGTCTTAGATCTAGGCTTATATAGGTTAGATCATCTTCATTTTAGGTGTTCTACATAATTGTAGCTTGAAAACCTCTCTTTATTGTTAAGAACATGAAAACCTAAGCTAGATCTTGTAGTTCCATGTATGTACATGTGTGCGATTTGTAACCTTGTGTATGTGTGGAATGAATGTGTTTCCTAAGTGCTAGATTTAGTACTTAGAGTTGCTTTTGGTATGTTCTTGGCTTAAAAGAGTTTTTGGCTTGATTAGGTTAGTTAAATGCTTGTAGATTTCTTTGATTAAAGAAGTCTTAAGGATTTAACTAATTTAATTAAGTGTGACAAAGTTTATGAAGCCTAATTAACCTAAGGCACTAAGTACTTGGAGAGGGAGGTAGATTCTCAACTCATTCTTGACATTTTCATCACTTTTCAATTCGGTTATATTGCTATTTTAGTTGTTAATTTTTGTTTACTTAGTATAATCATCACTCTCAAAACCTTGCTTAATTTGTGTGACTTGTGAACCTTTAGCTTGCAAGATTAAAACCTAGATTGTGGATTTGACCCTTACTCACCACTACACTCTAGTGGAGTTGAGTATTGACTTTATTTTGATTAGCCAAGGCGACTTTAGGCTAAATCAGTCTTCCTGACCTACGTCCAGTTCTCAACCACCCAGGTTGAGTTCCATTATCCCCAGGTTTTACAAACGGGTTCACCTGGAACCTTTACAACCGCAAGTTTTGGACGGGATCACTTGCAACCTTACAACCACAAGTTTTACTCAAGGCTCACTTGCAACCTTGCTAACTAGCTCCCCCTTACAACCAGCAAGGGTTCAACCTTTACAAATAAAGGATTTTCTAAACTTAGTTCTCTTTAAGAACGGATAATGTTACACACTTAAGTACAATGAATGCTCTTAATAAAAGAAGTGACTTAACTACAAAGAGTACAAGATAAGTAGATGAAAAGAACTCTCAATGTGTTAAATGCTCTCTTGAATTTCTGGGTAGATTTGAATGCTTGAAGGATATTCACAGTTTCTCACTCTAGCTTTCTTCAAGATGTCAAAGATATTAGTTGTCTTCATAAATGAAGGTGAGCTTGTTTATATAGTCTTCAAGTATTCTCACTCTTGGTAGGTGGGTTAGCCGTTTGAATATGGCCGTTTATCCCAAGTTACCGTTTGCCCATTTAATGCTCCATTAATGCTTAGCAGGGTTGACTTTGCTTTATCTCTGAAAAAGTAGTTCTGACAACTCTGGTCTGTCAAAAGTATTCTGACACTGCATTGCTCTGAACGTTCTGACATTCTGATTGCTTGCGGAAGCGAGTTCACATCCGGAAGCAACATTACTCAGTGTGCTGCACTTGAACGTTAGTCTAGCAATATAAACACATAGTCACATGCAGTGGGAGTTCATTTAGTCTAAGGGAGCTATCTTACATCCGGAAGAAATTTCACATCCGGAAGCACTTCCACTGGACGTTGGGTTATGTTTATATTTTACTCACTGACGCTCAGTGTTATCCAAACCAACAGTCAGCCCTAGCCTCAAGGCAATCGGAAGCGAATCCACATCTGGTTGCATCTTAACTTAGTCTCAAGGGTTTTGTACATCTAATGCTCCTAGACTGAGTTATTACTTAGTGAAGTACTTGCTGTCGCTGGGGAATGAGACGTTCATCCGCGAGCACTAGTCCTAGTCTATCCGGAAGTAAATCCACATCCGGTTGTACTCTCACTTGGGGTTCTATATTAACCTAATATTCTCTAAGTGTTTGGCTCGTTCTTTCATATTTTAGTCTTCATCAAAACTTAAGATTCTAACAAATACATCCTCCATCTACCACATCAAAATATTAGGAAAATCGAGTTTCCTATTTACCATCCATTCAAGTTCTCATCACCTGGAAACAGAATATACACCAACCAAAATTGACATATTAGTTAAGGTAGTTCCTGAACTATCATAGTAGCAGGGACAATATCGCATAACATTCAAAACTTTACATTAAGTCACAGTACAAGTAATACAATTCACATATAATAAAGTTCACTCAAAATAACATCCATATGTGTAGAAGCTGGTGCAGCCTAGTGAAATGGCGATATATGTCCCTATAAAATCACCTCTGGCCTACTTACTATTTCAGTATGGGCCAGACGGCCCCTTCCCCTTCCTCTGCGCCTCCCCCTGGGCATGATCACCTGTAAAAATAAAGGGAAAGGGGTGAGACAAAACAATGTCTCAGTAATCACCTCTTAACTCACTGTGACACTCAGAAGTGGGGTAGTGGAGCGTCTACAGGGTACCACAGTTTTCAAAACCTTCATAACCACATAGTATATACACATATATACAGTACAGATACATCCATCTCTCAATAGACAAAAGTAAACGTGTGTGACACTGTGCCTGGTCTCTAGTCCGAAAAGCATATAAAAAGGGGACCGGTGTCTAGTCCAAAAATCCCTGGTCCCAATCTCAAGTGCGATGGACCTGTACAACTAACCTATCGATTGCGCAGATCGATGGTTACATCGGCCGATGGTACTAAAAAAAATCAGTGTCATGCAACATACAAAAGATTGATAAATATATAAATATATAAAGTACAATTTATTGGGAAAGGTACCCTATAGCCCATGTTTAGATATAAAATAATCATAACACATTTCATATATATATATATATATATATATATATATATATAAGTAGAAGAGGATTTTAGAAATCCTCAACTACCGTCACCCTCAGTATCACGGTCAGTTAAGCGTGATTACCTGCTAAACTTCACTGCAGAAGATATACACAGATAACAGTTGCCCTCAAACTCCGCCTGGAGGATCACCGTCTACAATAATGCCACCATTTAAAAATGGTTAAGACACCTTCATGTGACTTGGGCTATACTTTTCACCAATAACAAAAACAATATTGAAGTAATAATTTACTTCCATTACAAATACATCACTTTATAACTTTCTAGATCATTAACCCTCACCATTTCTTAGAAACCTTGAAGATTAATCCAATTTATTAAACACTCATTATAACGCCGCATTCACATTAAATAAGTCACTCACAATGACCTTCATAACACACAAACCCTCTTCCAAACTCAAACAACCTTTAATCTACCAAAATCACTTCATATCAACACTTTAACTATCCAACTTCCTCCCAAATACCATTCTAGCCAACACTCACATTCCAACAACAATAAACAACCTTAACTAGCATCACATAATCACCAATTTAGTCCAAAGCCTCCTCCTTTAGCTAACCCATACTTAAAGAGCCAAATAAATAGCCAATAAAATCTAAACTCAACTTCCAACTTTAATGGGCTTAAATACTTCCCAAATATCTTTAATTTATCACTTATTCTTGCACAAATCCTTGGTTAAAGCTTCAATAATTAACTCATGTCCAAACCCTAACTTAAAAGAGAAAACTTTGTGCGAAAATCAACGCCTCAAAGGATTGGAAAAGATTACAGAGTTCAAAGTTAAAAGGGAGAGTCCCCACCGCCGCCGGCCGCCACCATGGACGCCGGAAAACACCTCTTCTATGGTGGTAACCGAGCTAGAGCAAGAGGAAGGAAAGGAAAATGAGGAGATGAAGTTGGAACAAGAGGAGAATTCAAGAAAATGACTGAATAGGGACTCTTTACTGCTCGCCGCCGTCGACCGCCGGAACTGCACCCACCGTCGCCGGAAACGAGCCGCCGCCGCCGGAAAAAGAAAGCTAAGGCCGATGCATACTTTAAGGAGCAGATCGGGCTTACTCTGCACGGATCTTTGAAGGAGAAGAGGTGAAAAAATGGAAAGGAGGAAGCTTTATGAACTAAGAAGCCAAATGGATGCTTGTGGGTGTGGAGAAAATAAGCAAAATGGTAAGGGGAGGGGACGGACGCGCGCGCAGAGAAATGAGGAGGAGGGAGACCGTGTTTTTCTTAAGAGAAGGGAGGAGGGGCATGTTTGGATGAGGAGAAATAAGGGTGGTTTTTGATAATTACAGCCTAAGCTTGCCATAGTGTACTCTTTTTGATTTAAAACCACTTAAACCAGCCTCCAATCTTCTTAAACTTCATAATATTTTGAGTTTCCCCATTCTCCCAAACTTCAAATTCTTCATTTGCCTAATTAGTTATCTGCATACTTAATACTTAAAATTCCAAAAAAATATTCCAAAATCACCGAAAATACCTAATAATTCCAAAATTTCCAATTTCTCCATTAATTATTTCCCAAAACACTCTTTTAATCTTATATTAAATTTTCAGGATGTTACAATTCTCCCCACCTTTTAGGAATTTTGTCCCCAAAATTCACCACCATCACCCTTTACCAATTGAAAACAATGGAGAAATGAGATAAAACGTACCTACAAATAGTTGTGGATACTTCTCACGCATCTGATCCTCAGCCTCCTAAGTCGCATCCCCTGGGGACATACCTCTCCAAAATATTTTCACTAGACGAATGGTCTTATTTCGTAACTGCTTATCCTTGACATCTAAAATTCTTTCAGGCTCCACCTGATAAGTCAAATTATCCTCCAACTCTACTTCTTCAGGCTTAATAACATGAGAAGGATCAGAGTGATATTTCTTTAACTGTGACACATGAAACACATCGTGTAGTCTCGATAACCGTGGCGGAAGAGCTATCCGATAAGAAACCTCACCGATCTTCTCAATCACATCGAAAGGACCCATATATCGAGGGGACAACTTCTTAGCCCTAATTGATCTGCCAACACCTGTCATCGGCGACACTTTCAAAAACACATGATCACCCTCTTCAAACTCTAATGGTCGTCGTCGCTTGTCTGCATAACTTTTCTGTCTACTCTGGGCCGTCAACAATTTCTCCCGAATCATCTCAATCTTCTGGGTCGTCTCATCCACAATTTCCGGGCCAATAACAGCCCTTTCACTCACTTCCGTCCAACAGATTGGCGATCGACACTTTCTACCATACAAAGCCTCATAAGGAGCCATACCAATACTCGACTGGTAACTATTGTTATAAGCAAATTCTGCTAGTGGAAGATGCTTATCCCAACTACCAGGCAACTCAATAGCACATGCTCGCAACATATCCTCAAGGATTTGATTAACCCTCTCTGTCTGACCATCTGTCTGAGGGTGATACGCAGTACTGAACTTAAGCTTACTGCCTAAAGCAGCCTGTAATGATATCCAATAGCCCGATCTATAGCGCTGATCTCTATCTGAAATAATACTCTTTGGTACCCCATGCAAACGCACAATCTCATCAACATACAACTGAGCCAACCTTTCCATTGGACTAGAAATCTGAACAGGCAAAAAGTGTGCTGACTTAGTCAACCGATCCACAATCACCCAAATAGAATCATGACCTGACTGAGTACGCGGTAACCCCACAATGAAATCCATAGATATATCATCCCACTTCCACTAAAGCACCTCAACACTCTGCAACAATCCACCAGGCTTCTGATGTTGAATCTTGACTTTCTGGCAAGTCAAACATTTAAGCACAAACTGCGTCACATCATTCTTCATCCCTGGCCACCAAAACCCTCGCTTCAAATCATTATACATCTTGGTGATTCCCGGATGCATAGCATATTTACTCCTGTGAGCCTCTTCCAAAATAGTCTGCTTTAACTTAGCGCAATCGGGAACACAAATATGATGCTTAAACCGTAGAATCTCATGCCCATCAATCTCAAAATATAAGACTGAACCATCCTCCAATTCCTTTCGAATCTTACTCAACTTGTCATCTTTCTCCTGTGATACCCGCAAATCTTTATACAAGTCGAAATCAACTACTACCGCTCTCAAAATGGCCTGCTCCACCCCAGGAACAACTCGCATATCACGTAAAGTTTCTAACCAAGCCTGTTCTTCAAGACTCATTGCAAAGACATGAGCCGATTTCCTACTTAAAGCGTTAGCAACCACATTGGCTTTCCCAGGATGATACTTGATTTCAAACTTATAATCACTTAGCAACTCCATCCAACGACGTTGCCTACCGTTCAACTCTTTCTGATCCATCAAATACTTGAGACTTTTATGATCACTGAACACTTCAAACTGAGCCCCAAAAAGATAATGGCGCCAAATCTTTAAAGCAAACACCACTGCACACAACTCCAGATCATGAGTTGGGTAGTTCACTTCATGTGGTCTCAACTGTCTCGAGGCATAAGCTATCACTTTGCCATTCTGCATCAGCACACAACCCAAACCCATCAACGACGCATCAGTATACACCTCATATGAATCTGGCAAAACCAACACCGGAGCGGTAGTCAAAAGAGTCTTTAACTCCTGAAATGTTGTTTCACACTGCTTCGTCCATACAAAAGGGCGATCTTTCTTTGTCAAATTTGTCAAAGGACAATCTGCGAAAAACCACGAATAAATCTCCGATAATAACCAGCTAATCCTACAAAACTCCGTACTTCAGTTACTGATTTCGGAGATTCCCACTGCAATACCGCCTCAACTTTACTGGGATCCACCGCAACACCTTCAGAAGAAACCACATGCCCCAAAAACTTTACTTCGTTCAGCCACAATTCACACTTAGACAGCTTAGCATAAAGCTGATGATCCCTCGAACTCTCAAAGCAATGCTCAGATGCTCACGATGCTCTTCTTCGTTTTTAGAATAAATCAGAATATCATCAATGAACACTACAATGAATTTATCTAAATACAGCCTGAAAATTCTGTTCATATAATCCATGAACACAGTAGGAGCATTGGTCAAACCAAAAGGCATCACCAAGAACTCGTAGTGACCATAACGGGTTCTAAAGGCCGTCTTGGGAACATCCTCTACCCGAACTCTCAACTGGTGATATCCCGACCTCAAATCAATCTTAGAAAATACGGAAGCCCCAACTAACTGATCCAACAAGTCATCTATCCTGGGCAACGGGTACTTATTCTTTATTGTGACTTTATTCAGCTGACGGTAGTCTATGCACAACCTCATGCTACCATCCTTTTTCTTAACAAACAAGACTGGAGCTCCCCACGGTGACACACTAGGTCGAATAAAACCTTTTTCAAGCAATTCTTCAATCTGCTTCTTCAACTCAGCTAATTCTACCGGAGCCATCCTATATGGTGCCTTAGAAATCGGGCTAGCACCTGGTTCCAAATCAATGGTAAACTCCACTTCTCGCTCAGGCGGAAGACCCTGGATATCAGCAAAAACTTCAGTATAATCCTTAACCACATCTATAGCTTCAATGTTAATCTCCTCCTCAGATTTAATTGAGAAGAAAACAGCAAACACCTGACAACCCCTCCGCACACACCTCTCAGCTTGTGTGGCGGACAACAACAAGGAACCACTGGAACCCTCCACAGACAAAGAATTTATTGTATATCTCACAGCTCGCTCCTTGCAAAGCAAAATGACATTATTGGCTATCAACCAATCCATGCCAATAATCACCTCTATTCCTTTAAGGGTTAAGCACACAAGGTCAATCACAGAGTCTCGACCTTCATACTGAAGGTCCAAGCCTTTACATACTTGAGCAGTTATAAACACAGCTCCACTAGGGGTAGTTACTTTCAAATCATATGATAATGCAGATAGAGTAAGACCAAGTTTCTGAGCACAGTCATAGGAAATAAAAGAATGTGTTGCACCAGAATCAAATAACACTCCAACACTATGACCTCGGATGGAAACCATACCTTGAATCACATTAGGAGACGCTCCGGCCTCCTCTCTCGTGGTAACATACACACGTCCAGGAGCTACGGGGCGACTGCTCTGGCTCGCCTGAACACGCTGCTCTAACTTTGGGCAAAACTTGTAAGTATGGCCCAACTCATTACAATGATAACACCTCCAACAGTCCCCCCAATGATACTTCCCACAACTGGCACAAGGACCTGCTACGGTCGAAGTTGAAGCAGCTGACTCCTGATAAGACCCCTGACTAGCCCTCGCTCGACCTCTACTACCAAAAGATTGGGTCCTGCCACCCCTGAACTGACTCCTATGCCCAGATCTTCTCTGATGTTGACTACGAAAACTACCTCTCTGGTTATACCCTTGTGAAAAACCTCGCCCTTGAGATCTTCTCCCAGAACTACCGGAGGTACTCGTACCAGCACTGTGACTCTTCGAGATACCTCCTGAAGGCCCTAAGTAGTTAGTAGATTTACCCTGGTCGTCAACACGACCCAAAGTACCTGAACTTCTCAAGTTTCTGGCCACAAGACAAAGATACTCACAAGAATCCTCAAAACTAACAAACGGCCTAGCATACAGATATGGCCGCAACACAGGTCTAGCCTTCTGAATCAACTGAGTATGCTTCCATTCGGGATCATCTCTATATTGCAAGTACGTCACATAGCGTGATAACTCATTGAAAGTGGCAACAAATTAATCCTCGTGCATATTGCCTTGCATTAATTTATTAAATTCAAGTTCTTTCTCATGTCTGATTGTAATGGGAAAGTAATGCTCAAGGAATTTTTCTTTGAATTCTGACCACACAGTCATGGAATCATCCATACCTCCGGCTAACTTCCACCATCTTTTGGCATCACCGGTCAACAGCAAGATAGCAACCCTGGCTTTCTGGTACTCATTACAGGCAACTGCTTGGAAAATTGTTTCTAGTCTATCGATCCATTCTTCTGCTATTTCAGGTTGGCGACCCCCTTCAAAAGTACCAAGATTGTGCCTAGACACATCTTTCCAAACTTTATTAACAGCACGGTCCTCTTGGGTAACTTCTTGCTGGGTCCCGTGAGTTTCACTCTCATGGCCAAATTCAAACTCTCCTTCACTTTGATGCTGATGGCCCATATCCTGTTTAAATTTCTGTAACCTTTCTTCCATTGTCTCCAAAATCACATCTCTCAACTGATTCACAAACTCCGACCCAAAGTTTTGTGCCGGATTAGATTGTTGTGAATCTTGGAACTGATTATAACTATCTTCTTCTCCACCCACCTAGGGAATAATGATAATAATCATAAAAAGAGTTAGTGATCATAATAATGAGGAAGGGAAAGACGGGATTGATATATATCGCCATTCTATATGCAATGCAACAGGCAGGGTATCGTTTACCATAAAACTGATACCAAGTTGTAAGATACCTCCTACTAATATAATATTAACCTTAACCTAACTCAACTGCTAATCAAAACAATCCAAACAATGGAGTCTAACCAAGTTAGCAAAAGATTCACCTAACATGGTTAGCAAAAGAATTTCTCTACTAATAAGAGATTACATATCTAACTATGTTAGAAAAGAGAATCTTCTAACATAGTTAGCAAAAGAACCATCATCACCTAACAAATCACACATTCAATACAATAACCTAAATCTAACCATGTTAGAAAAGAATAACCTAACATGGTTAGAAAAGGAACTAACCAAACTACACAAAAGTTAACCATATTAGAGCGGGCCCATCTAATATGATTATACACACAGGAAAACATAAAACCACTCAATACATCCTCCATCTACCACATCAACATATTAGGAAAATCGAGTTTCCTATTTACCATCCATTCAAGTTCTCATCACCTGGAAACAGAATATACACCAACCAAAATTGACATATTAGTCAAGGTAGTTCCTGAACTATCATAGTAGCAGGGACAATATCGCATAACATCCAAAACTTTACATTAAGTCACAGTACAAGTAATACAATTCACATATAATAAAGTTCACTCAAAATAACATCCATATGTGCAGAAGCTGGTGCAGCCTAGTGAAATGGCGATATATGTTCCTATAGGATCACCTCTGGCCTACTTACTATTTCAGTATGGGCCAGACGGCCCCTTCCCCTTCCTCTGCGCCTCCCCCTGGGCATGATCACCTGTAAAAATAAAGGGAAAGGAGTGAGACAAAACAATGTCTCAGTAATCACCTCTTAACTCACTGTGACACTCAGAAGTGGGGTAGTGGAGCGTCTACAGGGTACCACAGTTTTCAAAACCTGCATAACTACATAATATATACACATATATACAGTACAGATACATCCATCTCTCAATAGACAAAAGTAAACGTGTGTGACACTGTGCCCGGTCTCTAGTCCAAAAAGCATATAAAAAGGGGATCGGTCTCTAGTCCGAAAATCCCTGGTCCCAATCTCAAGTGCGATGGACCTGTACAACTAACCTATCGATTGCGCAGATCGATGGTTACATCGGCCGATGGTACTAAACAAAATCAGTGTCATGCAACATACAAAAGATTGATAAATATATAAATATATAAAGTACAATTTATTGGGAAAGGTACCCTATAGCCCACGTTTAGATATAAAATAATCATAACACATTTCATATATATATATATATATAAGTAGAAGAGGATTTTAGAAATCCTCAACTACCGTCACCCTCAGTATCACGGTCAGTTAAGCGTGATTACCTGCTAAACTTCACTGCAGAAGATATACACAGATAACAGTTGCCCTCAAACTCCGCCTGGAGGATCACCGTCTACAATAATGCCACCATTTAAAAATGGTTAAGACACCTTCATGTGACTTGGGCTATACTTTTCACCAATAACAAAAACAATATTGAAGTAATAATTTACTTCCATTACAAATACATCACTTTATAACTTTCTAGATCATTAACCCTCACCATTTCTTAGAAACCTTGAAGATTAATCCAATTTATTAAACACTCATTTTAACGCCGCATTCACATTAAATAAGTCACTCACAATGACCTTCATAACACACAAACGCTCTTCCAAACTCAAACAACCTTTAATCTACCAAAATCACTTCATATCAACACTTTAACTATCCAACTTCCTCCCAAATACCATTCTAGCCAACACTCACATTCCAACAACAATAAACAACCTTAACTAGCATCACATAATCACCAATTTAGTCCAAAGCCTTCTCCTTTAGCTAACCCATACTTAAAGAGCCAAATAAATAGCCAATAAAATCTAAACCCAACTTCCAACTTTAATGGGCTTAAATACTTCCCAAATATCTTTAATTTATCACTTATTCTTGCACAAATCCTTGGTTAAAGCTTCAATAATTAACTCATGTCCAAACCCTAAATTAAAAGAGAAAACTTTGTGCGAAAATCAAAGCCTCAAAGGATAGGAAAAGCTTACAGAGTTCAAAGTTAAAAGGGAGAGTCCCCACCGCCGCCGGCCGCCACCATGGACGCCGAAAAACACCTCTTCTATGGTGGTAACCGAGCTAGAGCAAGAGGAATGAAAGGAAAATGAGGAGATGAAGTTGGAACAAGAGGAGAATTCAAGAAAATGACTGAATAGGGACTCTTTACTACTCGCCGTCGTCAACCGCTGGAACTGCACCCACCGTCGCTGGAAACGAGCCGCCGCCGCCGGAAAAAGAAAGCTAAGGCCGATGCATACTTTAAGGAGCAGATCGGGCTTACTCTGCACGGATCTTTGAAGGAGAAGAGGTGAAAAATGGAAAGGAGGAAGCTTTATGAACTAAGAAGCCAAATGGATGCTTGTGGGTGTGGAGAAAATAAGCAAAATGGTAAGGGGAGGGGACGGACGCGCGCGCAGAGAAATGAGGAGGAGGGAGACCGTGTTTTTCTTAAGAGAAGGGAGGAGGGGCATGTTTGGATGAGGAGAAATAAGGGTGTTTTTTGATAATTACAGCCTAAGCTTGCCATAGTGTACTCTTTTTGATTTAAAACCACTTAAACCAGCCTCCAATCTTCTTAAACTTCATAATATTTTGAGTTTCCCCATTCTCCCAAACTTCAAATTCTTCATTTGCCTAATTAGTTATCTGCATACTTAATACTTAAAATTCCAAAAAAATATTCCAAAATCACCGAAAATACCTAATAATTCCAAAATTCCCAATTTCTCCATTAATTATTTCCCAAAACACTCTTTTAATCTTGTATTAAATTTTCAGGATGTTACAACAATGATCATAGTGTAATCTTAATCAAAATTTTCCGCGTTTGTGCAACAATACGATGTTTGCATAAACACCAGAAAGTTGTGTTTCCACGGTGTACTTTTTTTGCGTTTGTCAAAAATGTCGCAGTTTCTTCGACGTTTACAAAACTCCGGAAAGTAGAGAAAATAACCATCATCTTGCAGTATGTTTTTTTGTAGTGGAAGGTGTTTTATGGCTACTTTGATCAAGAGTTTTGATTGGTCAATTAAGTTAGATTTTTTTTCCATTGCCCAGTTTAAAAGAACATCTTTCAAGTAAAGTAAAGAAAAGAACATTACCAATGAGTAGTTGGTTGAGTTGGTAAGTGGGCTACAGCCCTTATAAGGATGAGAACGCGTGTTAAAATCCCGGGAAACGCTCTCATTGGGAGAGAGGACAACCCTGACTATGTAAGTAACACTCTTATCCCTCGAGTTTGGATTAAACCGGGCGGTGATTAACAAAAAGAAATGAACATTGTCATATTATTATATTTTTAATAACGTCGTATTATATTAATATGTGGTTATACATACATTTTGAAGTCAGCAAACGACTAAAAAAACGGAAGTTAGCATATGCACATGTGGCGGGTCAAACTAGGGGTGGAAATGAGGCGGACCGAGTCAGACTTTACCTAAATAGGTCTGGACCTGTAATACAATAAGAAAACATAGGTCTGGGCCTAGGCCTGATGTAGGCTTTTTTCTAAAAAAAGTCTAGGCCTGCGAAAAATATTAAGGCCTAGTTACAATGTAGACCTTTTTAATAGCCTACTACGAATTTAGGCCTTTAAAAGGCCTACATATCAAACTTAAAAAGGCTATAAATATGACACATTAGTCACAAACTTTACCGTGGACAACCTCAAAATCATGTCGGTCAATTTCTCCGGTCTCATTCACATTGTAACATCATTAGAGGACGAATCATACATTATTGTTGTAACACCAAACTTTTTATTACTATACATATAACAATTTAATTAATGTATAACCACTATGATAATATTATAAGCCTAAAAATGCAAATAAGTTAAAAAACAATTTTAAATGCTCTAAAGTCCTTTTCTTTTTGTGAACTATTTGAAAATTTTTTGTTAAACTAGGATTCTAAAATAAATTATAAGGTCATAAACTATTACTTGAAAATTCAAGTGGTTTATAATTTATTGAATAGCTAACTTAACAACTAGTATCTAATTCAATTAAGTTACACTTGTATAGCTTTAAGAAACTATAATTCTATTACCATTATATAATTAAATATATTTATTAAGATTAAGATTATAATTAATAATCATTTGGATAGTTCATTGCTTCCTACTTATGTACAACATTAGCTATTTTCTTATACAAAATAATATAAATAAATTAAAAAAGCTATTAAAATTCAGTATACAAAGGGTAGTAGACATCACTTCTATCTTCAATTAAATTCTTACCCAAGAACCATTCTTGGATAAAAATAGTTTTAAAAACATTGATATTCAAAAAATCCAAAAGCAATTTATTTTATTCATTATTATTTCATTCGTTAAACCTGTTCAGAATGATTATAGCAACACACTTTTGGTGTTTCTACCTATTAGTGAACAGTCAAATAGGGTCTCTACGTTAACAATACATTTTTTATAGGTAGAATAATATTTTTGCATGTGTCTAATGCACCACCAAATTAATGATAATAATATATTCACCATTTGAAGTAGGCATATCTGACAAGATTTACTAATCAAATTAAATTCATAATTTAATAATGTGGCATAGGAGGAGTGACCCTCCTAATATCAAGAGTACTCCATATAAATTCAGATACTAAATAAAAAATATCATATATCTAAAGGAATAATGTCAAAATTTCTATTTATCATATCATGCTATTTTTTTACTGAAATAACCTGTTACGTGGGCTTCAAAGAAATCTAATACTTCTTTTTTCTTTTCCATCTTGATGTCTCAAAGTAACCGTGTTACAACATTCTCTTATCATTACACAATATAATAAAGGAAATAAATAATCATTTATATCTAAACACACACAAAAAATTAGCGTCTCCCTCTCCCACTCCCTCTATCCGCCCTCACCGTCTCTCTCACAGTCATATAATACTACCCAGCCCTTCCAATTTTATTTAGGGCGAAGGGGCAAAAATAGCCACCGTAATTTTCAAAATGGACAACTTTGACACCCGTAATTTCGATGGTGCACAACCGGACATTATAAACCAAAATGGGACAAATCTAGCACTTTTAAACATAGGTGTTAAGTTTGACCGTTAGTTGACTTGGAATGATGATATAGCATAATGACGTGGCACAATGAGGCATTATGTGTCACCCCCATGCTGATATGTATATGACATGGCAAAAATGAAAAAAAATTAATCTGATATGTATAAGGGAAAATGACAAATAAGTTTCTTCGAATGTTCAAAGGGACAAGTAAGGGACCTAAACTTGTAAAAGGACACACAAGGAACTAGGACCTGAATGGGATTATGAATTATTGGGAATGACTCAAATGCCCTTATCTTCATTAAACTCCCTCTTACTTCTCAACCCACCCTACCCACCCCCATCGCCACCACAACACCCACTTCCCCCACCGCCACAACCTGCCGCCCCACCACCCACAACCACCAAAAAATTCTTTTCTCTCTCCTCTGTAATTCTCCCACCCACCCCATCCAAAACTTCACCTCCGACCAAACCAGTAGGTGACATGCATTTTAACTTCTCAAATATAAGTGTTGGGAAGGAAGCTTTGACTAGTTATCACTCTCGAATTCAATCTCTTGGCAGACCCAATTTGCTTTCACTTGATGATTTCTACCGCAATCAACTCCCGCCTTTCATTCTCTAGCAAAACCCTAGCCCTCACATCACTACTTACACGTGGAAGCTCACACGTGGCAAATGGAGGTCCCTCCCTCTTTTTCTTCTCTTCAATTTTAATTTCCCTCATGATTTCCCTCACAATTAATTACAGAGGAGAGAGAAAAAGAATTTTGTGGTGGTTGTGGGTGGTGGGGCGGCGGTGGAAGTGGGTGTTGTGGTGGTGGTGGGGTGGGGTGAAGTGGCGGTGGGGGTGGGTGGGGTGGGTTGAGAAGGAAAAGGGAGTTTAATGAAGATATAAGGGCATTTAAGTCATTCCCAATAATTCATAATCTCATTCAGGTCCTAGTTCCTTGTGTGTCCTTTTACAAGTTTAGGTCCCTTACTTGTCCCTTTGAACATTCGAAGAGACTTAATTGTCATTTTCCCTTATACACTGGCTGTTGGCTTAGGTAACACTGAGCGTCAGTGAGTATAATACAAAGCCACACTCAACGTCCAGTAGGATTGCTTCCGGATGTGGAATTGCTTCCGGAAGCAAGTAAGCTCCCTTAGACTAAGTGAAATCCCACTGCATGTGACTATGTGTTTATATTGCTAGACTAACATTCAAGTGCAGCACACTGAGTAATGTTGCTTCCGAATGTGGATTTGCTTCCGCAAGCAATCAGAATGTCAGAACGTTCAGTAATGCAGAGCAGTGCAGTGTCAGAGTGCTTTTTGGCAGAGCAGAGTTGTCAGAACTACTTTTCAGAGATAAAGCAAAGTCAACCCTGCTGAGCATTAATGGAGCATTAAATGGACAAACGGTAACTTGGGATAAACGGCCATATTCAAACGGCTAACCCACCTACCAAGAGTGAGAATACTTGAAGACTATATAAACAAGCAAATCTTCATTTATGAAGATAATTTTGACATCTTGAAGAAAGCTAGAGTGAGAAACTGAGAATATCCTTCAAGCATTCAAAGCTGCCCAGAAAAGCGAAAGAGCATTTAACTCATTGAGAGTTCTTTTCATCTACCTATCTTGTACTCTTTGTAGTTAAGTCTCTTCATTTATTAAAGAGCATTCATTGTACTTAAGTGTGTAACATTATTCGTTCTTAGAGAGAACTAAGTTTTAGAAAATCCTTTATTTGTAAAGGTTGAACCCTTGCAGGTTGTAAGGGGGAGTGAGTCAGTAAGGTTGCAAGTGAACCTGTGTAAAACTTGTGGTTGTAAGGTTGCAAGTGATCCCGGTCTAAAACTTGCGGTTGTAAAGGTTCCAGGTGAACCCGTTTGTAAAACCTGGGGATAGTGGAACTCAACCTTGGTGGTTGAGAACTGGACGTAGGTCAGGTAGACCGAACCAGTATAAAATCTTGTGTTCCATTGTCTTAAGTTTTATTTGGTAGCACAATTCACCCCCCCCTCTTGTGCATCCACCTCTTTCACTTGGTATCAGAGCAGGTCTTTCTGACTTGATTCCAACGAATCTAGAAAGAAAAGATCTAATAATGGATGCAGATTATTCCTTGCCCGATGTTGCTATTCAGCCAAATAAGCCTCTTGGCTTTGATGGCCACAACTATCCATTCTGGAAGTTCAGAATGGAGACCTACATCAAATCCTTTGACATCCGCCTCTGGGATGTGATTGAACGTGGGAATATTGTCCCTCTAGATGATGAAGGTCTTGCAAAGCAGCGATCCAGATACACCAATGAGGACTATGCTCTAGTACAGCTAAACTATAGGGCCATGCACTACATTCAATGCGCCCTTAGTCCTAAGGAGTTCCACAGGATCAGCCACCACAAAACAGCGAAGGATATGTGGGAGGCTCTTGAGGCTGCTCATTCTGGCACCAAGGGAATGAAGGCAAGACGGGTCGAGATGCTGGTTGAGGAGTTCCACAAATTTGTCATGCTTAGTCCAACTGAGCCAATCAGAGAGCTGGAGCTCAGGTTCACTCATCTTATCAATAACCTGGCCTCCCTGGGTAAAGACATTCCTGAAGAAGAACAAGTCAGCAAGATCTTAAAAGTCTTGAAAGGTGATTGGATCACCAAAGTTACCATCTTGCAGGAAGTCCAAGGTGAGTCAACCAGCTCTATCACTGCCCTATTTGGTTCTCTGGCTGAATATGAACCAACCCTGCTGGCTCAGAGAGCTCCTCAAGCTTCATCCAAAACAAAGAATCTTGCCCTTGTTGCTCCCAGCAAGGAGATTGATGATAATGATGATGATGAGGATGATGAGGAGGAATTGGACGATGAGGAGATGACCATGATGGTAAGGAAGTTCAGAAAGTTCTTCAAGAAGAAAGGAGGCTTTCAGAAAGGTGATTCCAGTCAGAGGAAGGGATATAAGAAGGAAAGGGCCCCAGTGTGCTTTGAGTGTAAAAAGTCTGGCCACTTCAAGGCTGAGTGTCCAAGCTTGCAGAGATCAAAGGGGAAAGACAAAAGAAAAGCCTTCGTATCCTCTATCTGGGTGAATAGCTCAGACGATGAAGCAAGTGATGAGGAAGAGGTTGCCAACCTCTGTCTGGTTGCCAAAGAAGATGATGAGGAAGCATCCTCAGATTTTGATCCCATCCAGGAGGATAATGAGGTAACTTTTTCTGAACTACAAGAGGCTTATAATGAGGTTCACGAAGAATTCTCCCGATTATGTAAAGCCTATAAAGTGTTGAAAATTAAAAAGGAATCACTTGAGTCCAAGGTGGACTCACTGAGTGAAGAGCTAGCGGAAGCCAGAAAGCTTCCGGTAGCGGATGGCAAGGGTTCTCCCCAAGCAGAACCCAGAGCCTCAACATTAGAGAGCTGCTCTAGCTGCAGCAAGATCTCAGGTGAGAGAGATAGACTGCAAAATGCCCTGCAGAAATTTACTAATGGATCTGAAATGTTAAACATTATTTTAATGAATCAGAGGGCATATAGGGACAAGACTGGATTAGGCTACAAACCTAAAGGGAAAAAGTGGGTGGAACCAAAAGTGAAGCCTTACTTAAAATTCTTTCATAAAGCCACTGATCACAGCTCCACACCTTTTAGCTTCTGTAATTATTGTAACAGGAAGGGACATTCTACGTCCACCTGTAATGCTAAGAGGCACGGAGCCAACAGCTCTTATAAGTGGGTCCCAAAAGGAACCAAAGCGACAAAGGATCCTCCCCCAAGAAAAGAAATTAAGGGAGGACAGGGATCCAGAGCCTGGAAACAATCCTCAAGGAAAGCCCAAGAGCCTAGAGCCAACACTAGGCCAGAGGCACAAATTAATCATAAGCCCAAGGTCAAGACTAACACTGGACCAAGGGCTCTGGGAACTAATGACAGAGGACCCAATAAAGGTTGGGTTCCTAAGCTTGTCTGATTCTTGCAGGTGTGTCTCAAAGCATCCAAGAATAGAAAATGGTACATTGATAGCGGATGCTCGAGACATATGACTGGAGACCAAGACAAATTCAAATCCTTGGTGATCAAAGATGGAGCCACAGTAACCTTTGGAGGAAATCAGAGTGGAAAGATCACCGGAGTTGGAGAAGTTGGACCAGTTAAAGACGTCTATCTGGTGGATGGTCTCTGTCACAACCTGCTGAGCGTGAGCCAGAGCACTGACAAAGGAAATTGGGTAATCTTTGATTCACATGAGTGCATGATAATAGACAAGCATGAACTGAACCTAGATAAGGCCAACCTAAAATGCAAACTTAAGGCCAATAGAAATGGAAACCTATACACTCTAGATTTATGTCAACAACTAGATGAAAAATGTTTAATATCTAGTGAAGAGAATAGTTGGCTTTGGCATAAAAGGCTAGCACATGTTAATTTTACTCAACTTGACATGCTGATTAAGAAAGAACTAGCTATAGGGATTCCATCTTTTAAGGTTAAGCATGATTATATTTGTGAATCCTGCCAACGAGGGAAGCAAACAAAGTCCTCGTTTAAAACCAAGAAGAGAGTCTCCAGCAGCAGGCCCTTGGAACTAATCCACATGGATTTAGTTGGGCCAGCAAGAGTGAAGAGCTTGGGTGGAAACCTGTATGCTCTAGTTGTGGTGGATGACTATTCTAGGTTCACTTGGACAATGTTTCTTGCCTCTAAGCAAGATGCTTTTGATGCCTTTGTTGTCCTGGCTAAGAAAGTGCAGAATGAGAGAGATCTCAAGATCGCAGCCATAAGGACAGACCATGGAAGAGAATTTGAGAACCATAGTTTCTCTGAGCTGTGTGAGCAGAATGACATTGATCACAACTTCTCAGCTCCCAGAACTCCTCAGCAAAATGGTGTGGTCGAGAGGAAGAACAGGGTTCTGACAGAGATGACCAGGAGCATGCTCAATGAGAAAGAGGTTTCTCAAGTGTTCTGGGCGGACGCTATGAGCACTGCTTGCTACATCTCTAACAGAGCCTATGTTCGCAAGGGCTTGGACAAGACTCCCTATGAGCTGTACAAAGGCAGAAAGCCCAACATCAGCCACCTCAGAATCTTTGGATCAAAATGCTATGTGCATAACAATGGAAAGGTAAATCTAGGTAAGTTTGATCCAAAAGCTGATATAGGTGTATTCATAGGGTATTCCCTTAGGAGTAATGCTTATAGAGTATACAACATGAGGACTAGAACTGTAGAAGAATCAATGCATGTTGTATTCGATGAAAATCCTACATGGGAACAATCCACAGAAGATGATGGGATACTAAACTTTCAAAAACCACCATCATCTTCACCAAAAGAAACACCAGCAAGCAATCCCAAGGAAGAAGATGAACTCAGTGATGAACCTAGAGTGCAGACGGTGCCTGATGAGGTGCAGTTGCCAACAGCTAGGAGATATCACAGGGATCATCCTATAGATCAGGTGCTTGGTGATGTTTCTTCTGGTGTCAGAACCAGAAGGCAGGTTCAGAATGAAGTTGAGTTTGGAGCCTTCTTATCTCAGATCGAACCAACTTCAGTTGAACAAGCTCTTGAGGACTGTGATTGGATTATTGCCATGCAGGAAAAGCTTAATCAGTTTGAAAGAAGCCAAGTATGAGAACTAGTCCCAAGGCCGTCTCATCAATCCATAGTTGGGACCGAATGGGTCTTCAAGAACAAACTGGATGAGACTGGTCAGATAACAAGAAACAAAGCCAGATTGGTAGCCAAAGGGTATAACCAAGAAGAAGGCATAGACTATGAGGAAACCTTTGCTCCAGTCGCAAGACTTGAAGCAATAAGGATTCTTCTAGCCTTTACATCCATGAAAGGTTTTAAATTATATCAAATGGATGTAAAGAGTGCATTTCTTAATGGCTATATTAAAGAAGAGGTTTATGTTGAACAACCTCCTGGCTTTGAGGATCACAGGCATCCTAAACACGTGTATAGGCTAAAGAAAGCTTTGTATGGCCTGAAACAAGCTCCTCGAGCTTGGTATGAGAGACTCAGCAGCTTTTTACTGGGCAAGGGTTTCTCAAGAGGCAAACTAGATAATACACTTTTTATTCTGCACAAAGATAGAAACATGCTAATTGTCCATATTTATGTCGATGATATTATTTTTGGGGCAACTAATGAAAAACTTTGTGAAGAATTTTCTAAGACTATGCAGGGAGAATTTGAGATGTCAATGATGGGAGAACTAACGTTCTTCCTAGGCCTGCAAATTAAGCAAAAGAAGGATGACATTTTCATCTCCCAAACTAAGTATTGCAGAGAGCTCCTCAAGAAGTTTGGGATGGATGAGTGCAAGGAGTATGATACTCCCATGAGCACCACTGCCGCACTCGATGCTGATGTAAAGGGAAAATCAGTCAGCCTGCCCTTCCCTGCTGTATTTAACGGCAAGTAGGCCTGACATTCAATTTAGTGTAGGCATGTGTGCTAGATTTCAAGCCAACCCCAAGGAGTCACATCTAACCTGTGTTAAACGTATTTTAAGATACCTTGAGGGAACACAAGAACTTGGTCTTTGGTATCCCAGAGGTAACCAAGAGTTCTTGTGGGCTTATTCTGATGCTGACCATGCAGGTTATAAAACTGATAGGAAGAGCACCAGTGGACAATGCGCCTTCCTTGGTGGTTGTCTGGTCTCTTGGGCTAGCAAGAAGCAAACCTGCGTGTCTTTATCATCCACAGAGGCAGAGTACATTGCTGCCGCAAGCTGTTGTGCCCAAGTGCTGTGGCTGAAGAACCAACTGAGGGATCTTGGCCTGGAGTTTCCTGAGGCTCCCATTCTTTGTGACAACACAAGTACCATCAGCCTTGCCAAGAATCCTGTGCAGCACACAAGAACAAAGCACATTGACGTCAGACATCACTTCATCAGAGATCATGTTCAAAAGAAGGATGTCAAGGTGCAGTTTGTTCCCACTCAGCATCAACTTACGGATATCTTCACCAAGCCTCTGGGGGTTGATCAATTTACATTCATAAGAGGTGATTTGGGAATGGTAAACCCAAATGAAGTTTAATGCTTCAAAATAAACCTGTGCTTAATTGATTAAAACCTGCAACTATACTAACTTAGGCATCGGAGTGTCAATCTTTAGTTTTGCAGGTCCCCAATGTTAAATCTTAAGTCCAACCGGAAGCAAAACCCCTTCCGGATGCTCTTTTGCTGGCGCTGGGTGATAACTCTAAGCAACCGGAAGCGCCAGTGTCGGAGAAGAGAAAGGACATGTCACCTCAGAAAACGTTTCACCTTCTCCCACCAAAAACTATGCCTCTTCTGACATTGTGCAGAGACACGTGTCACAAAGGTGCGACGTTTCAATTTAAATGTTTACGTTTTCCCACAAAAGGTGCATATTTTCAATGAAGAGTCATTATGAACCATCACATATCACTTCGCATAAATAGGCCATTGTCATTCATTTTTCACTTCTCACACAAATCAAACACCCAAAACTCTCTGAAATCATTCTTCATCTTCATCGCATCTTCTTCTTCATCTTCTGCATTTCTGTGCATTTCATCATATACACACCCTACGTTCCACTCAAACCCTAAACCACTCACAAAATGGCTGGCTCTCATGGAACAAACCCCAACATTGAGATAACCACTACTTCCAAGAAATCGAAGTCAAAATCTGGGCATTCTGGGCATTCGCATTCTGGGAAATCTGGGAAATCTCAAGAACAGCAAGAACAATCTGGGCAACAGCGAGAACACTCCAAGAAAAAGGGGAAGAAGAGGGTACAGTTCAGAGAGGAATCACCATCCAAGAGACAGCGGGTAGAGGATGATCCATCAGTCTACAAGGATGGGCCGCTGGAGATTGTCACTGGGAAACTTGAAAATGCTAAGCCCTACTTCAATAATGGGATGTTCATCGACCTGGACAAAATTGAAGAACTAGGGTTTGGGCATTTGAGGGTATTTCTCTAGAAGTACATGTGCTGGCTGGGAATCAGCAATGAATACAACATCAACGTCCTGAGGGTGTTCTGCCAGTCTCTCACAGCCAAGGCTAAGTATAAGAAGGTGAATGAGAAGGAGCACATTCGCAGAGTCACCTTTACAGCCATAGTGAGGGGGAGGACTTTCAGCTTTACTTGGAGAGATATTAACCGCCTGATCGGGGTCACTGAGGCAGAGATGAACGAGTGGATATACCCTGAGAAACTCAGCCACGCAGAGCTTGAGAAAGTCTATGACACCAAGGGGAAGAAGGTGTCTGGCATGTCTGACTCGAACCGGGTCCTTCATTATATCTACTCCCGGATGATGACTCACAAGGGGGGAAACTTCAACGAGTTCACTCTTCTTGACAACCCCTGGCTCCCCAGATTCCTCACCCAGAAGCCGATTAACCCAGGGCAATTAATAAGTTTAGAGCTGCACAGGTGGATTGACAACAAGAAGTCTGGAAATCTTCCCTACCCAACGGTCATCGCCTTCCTCTTGGAGAAATTCCTGATCAAATCCACATCCACTGAGGAGGCTGAAAATGTTAAGTGCTTGCCCGTCAGCGCAATGAACATCAGCAAGATGGGGATTAAGTACAATAAGAAGGCGAAGGCGACTCGATCTGGCTCTCAGGCTGGGAGTGCCTCACATACAACGGCTCCCTCAGTCTCTGGAGCAGGGGATCAAGAGGTTGACTCTCATCCTGGCCCAAGCCGTGCTCTAAGGAAGGGTCTAGTGGCTGAGCTCAGAGAAGAGCTCCTGTTCAAGCTGCCCGATCCCTTGATGGCCCCTCTGCGAGAAGAGTTTGGAGAGCGACTTCAGCGGCTGGAGGATCGGATCGATGAGGTGGATACCAAGCTGGACCTCATCCTTGCCATACTTGTACCTGGCACCTCAAACCCTCTCTCATCTCATTCTCCACCAAATGACTCACCTCCACCACCTCCACAAAATGACCAACCTCCACCACCTCCACCAAATGACCAACCTCAACCTCCTCCTCAGAATAACCAACAATCCCAAACTTCACCCAGCAATGACCATCAACCATCACCTCACAACTCCCCTCAGAACTCACCCCAACACTCCCCTCGCCAATCACCCTTAACTTTACTTCACCAAATAACTCTTCATCTCCACATAACTCCCCAAACCATTCACCACCCCCAAACCCCATAAGGCCCTCCAATCCACTCCCCCACACTCGCCCCACCATAGCCCAATCTCTTGGATTTTCTTCTCCTGATCACCCACTTCACACCTTCTACCTCAGAGACCATCCCCCTATTCGGTGGATAGCTGAACAACCCACCTCTTACTCCTCTACCTACCCCTTCGATGGCCTATTCACCAACCCCACTTTCTTCCAAAGAAACCAAGCCCTCTTCCCTAACCCTCCTTCTTCACCCAGCCCCTCTACTTCACCAGTAAACACCACACCCATATCCTCACCTGAAACCTCACCACCCAGAACATATGGCCCTGAACCTCCACCCTCCTCTTCACCCAATCCATCCTCCCTGGCCCTCGCCCTTATTGATGATGCCAAAAGGGGGAGACAAATCCTAACTCAACCCTCTTTATGGCTAGATGAGGATATAGCTGCTGCCCTCCGCCGAGCCATGGATTATCAGAGATTGGGTAGTGCTGAACGTCTGATCTGTGGGGAAGCCATCCGATTTATTCAACAGCAGCGTTCAGACGAGCAAAGGTCAAAATGGGCAATGGTATTGGTTGAGCAACCTGATGAAATTCCATAGCCTGAGCCTGAACCTGAGCCAGAACCTTCATCTTCTGAGCCTCCTCCCTCTGTGTCTGGCCGAAACATAATTGAAGAGATCTTGATGAAGTATGGGTTGAAGAGGCAAAACCATCCACCTATTGTGATAGCCAAACCAATCCCTCCTTCTAAGTCAACCTATGCTCCTCCTCCTCAAGTAATCCCTCCTTCTGAGCCAACCTCTGTCCCTCCTCTTCCTCCTCCTCCTCCTTCTTCAGCAGTCAGATACAGCAGATTAAGGAAGAAGTCTTGTGTCAAAAAGGGTGCTGGTACTGCTGAATCTTCTGAGAGTGAAGAGGAACCTCGTGGTCACTCTGAGGATCATGAGTCAGATAGGGTATCTCAAGTAGTTGAAGCATCTGAGCCCCAGTCCTCCACCCAAGCGCATATAGTTCCTCCACTTGTGGAAGTTAAGCTAGAGGTGGAAGATATGACTCCCGAAGAATTTGAGCGCTTTAGTTACACTGATAGACTCACAGAAGAGCAATTCTTCGTTCTGGATGCTGAGAGGGCTAAGGCTCAAAGGAAAGGGAAAGGCCAGGTAAAGGGAAAAGGGAAAGCAAGCTCAAGTCAAGCTGATGACCCCAACTATCCAGTATGGAATGTCAAGGTCAAAGCCATCCATTATCCCTTTGGATCCATACCTATTTCTGACTCGCCTTATGGAGAATTTGCTGGGTTTATTGAAGTCAGTGACCTGAAGAGAGCTATTGATGCATCCATTGAGTCTGAGAGACTGAGAAGATAGAAAGCCGAGGCAGAGCTTCAAGAAATGATTGCTCAGATTGACCAGAGTGAGAAGGATGCTCAGATAGCTAAATTGCAAGAAGAGTGTAACCAGAGGCAGTTGGAGAGGGAGAGGAAAAGGAGACACCAACTATGAACCCCAACCAAACCCTTCATGCATTTTAACTTTGAAATCTTTCCTTTTTCATATTTTCTCTCATGCATAGTTATCTGGCATACTTGTATCTATCTTCATGTTTATAAATGTAACTGTTTTATTATTAATGAAGTTTGCCTTTGAGTTCATATGTGCGTTCTTATTTGATTAATTTCTTTTAATGAACTTAATTAGATAACTTAGTTTGTCATCATCAAAAAGGGGGAGAATGTTAGAATCTTAAGTTTTGATGAAGACAAAGATATGAAAGAACAAGCTAAACACTTAGAGAGAATTAGGTTAATATAGAACCCCAAGTAAGAGTACAACCGGATGTGGATTTACTTCCGGATGGACTAGGACTAGCGCTCGCGGATGAACGTCTCATCCCCCAGCGGAAGCAAGTAATACACTAAGTCATAACTCAGTCTAGGAGCATTAGGTGTATAAAACCCTTGAGACTAAGTTAAGATGCAACCGGATGTGGATTTGCTTCCGAATGCTTTGAGACTAGCGCTGGCTGTTGGCTTAGGTAACACTGAGCGTCAGTGAGTATAATACAAAGCCACACTCAACGTCCAGTAGGATTGCTTCCGGATGTGGAATTGCTTCTGGAAGCAAGTAAGCTCCCTTAGACTAAGTGAACTCCCACTGCATGTGACTATGTGTTTATATTGCTAGACTAACGTTCAAGTGCAGCACACTGAGTGATGTTGCTTCTGGATGTGGATTTGCTTCTGCAAGCAATCAGAATGTCAGAACGTTCAGTAATGCAGAGCAGTGCAGTGTCAGAGTGATTTTTGGCAGAGCAGAGTTGTCAGAACTACTTTTCAGAGATAAAGCAAAGTCAACCCTGCTGAGCATTAAATGGGCAAACGGTAACTTGGGATAAACGGCCATATTCAAACGGCTAACCCACCTACCAAGAGTGAGAATACTTGAAGACTATATAAACAAGCTCATCTTCATTTATGAAGATAATTTTGACATCTTGAAGAAAGCTAGAGTGAGAAACTGAGAATATCCTTCAAGCATTCAAAGCTGCCCAGAAAAGCGAAAGAGCAATTAACTCATTGAGATTTCTTTTCATCTACCTATCTTGTACTCTTTGTAGTTAAGTCTCTTCATTTATTAAAGAGCATTCATTGTACTTAAGTGTGTAACATTATTCGTTCTTAGAGAGAACTAAGTTTTAGAAAATCCTTTATTTGTAAAGGTTGAACCCTTGCAGGTTGTAAGGGGGAGTGAGTCAGTAAGGTTGCAAGTGGACCTGTGTAAAACTTGTGGTTGTAAGGTTGCAAGTGATCCCGGTCTAAAACTTGCGGTTGTAAAGGTTCCAGGTGAACCCGTTTGTAAAACCTGGGGATAGTGGAACTCAACCTTGGTGGTTGAGAACTGGACGTAGGTCAGGTAGACCGAACCAGTATAAAATCTTGTGTGCCATTTGTCTTAAGTTTTATTTGGTAGCACAATTCACCCCCCCCTCTTGTGCATCCACCTCTTTCAATATCATCATTCCCAGTCAACTAACGGTCAAACTTAACACCTATATTTAAGAGTGCTAGATTTTTCCCATTTTGGTTTATAATGTCCGGTTTTGCACCATCGAAATTACGGGCGCCAAAGTTGTCCATTTTGAAAATTACGGTGGCTATTTTTGCCCATTCGCCCTTTTATTTATTTATAAATTCATTTTGATCCTAGTCCAGACTTAAGGAATTCATCAAAAACCACAAGCACATAGTTTGGCAATCCCACCAGTGAATAACAGTTAATCATAAAAACATAAAAAAAAATTCTCATTATTAATAGTTCCCTTTATACCTTGAAACCAGCCAAAGTGAAAGAAATAAAGAAAAATTGTATCTTCTTATCCAACTCACATCTAATCAGCCCAAATCCACAATCAATAAGGAACTAGGCCAACCAACGAATTCAAGTTGTTTATTAATCAATGAACAAATTACACAAAACATACATAGTACATATTCACATAACAAACATATCAATTTTCAACATGAAAGAGCATTGACTACTTTATTAACTGTAGGCAAATCTTATTTAATTAGTTAAATCTCACAAGATTTTCACCCATATTTTAGTATACCTTAGTCAGCCAAATCAGAGGAAACAGAAGACAACTCATTTCTATATATTGCAAGCTTATTTTTAAAGCATACAAAGATTTAGAATTCTATGAAAATAAAGTAGAACTTATTGCAAACTTTCCCGCCTAAAAATCTCAAGGAGATCCAATTGTTTTTCATGCATATATTTCACATATCAACTTTAATACTTGATTACAAAAACAGAATTTAGATTGTCTAAAGCTTGCAAGAAGTGATATCAAAGATTTAGAACAAAGAGAGCATCACCTAATCAAAGAACAACAAACTTTCTCTTGACCAAAACACAATAAGAATCCATAAGTTAAAATGATTATGAAATCATTAACAATTTACTTTTTTATTTGAATCCTTTGAATGTTAGTATACTCATACATAATATACACATATATCATTAGTTGTATTTCCCCCTTTTCCTCTATTCAATTTACATTATGAGGTACTTCAATCACCAACCCTGTTCGGCCATTATTGCAAAGAAATAAAGAGATCTGGAATTTTCACATGTACAAATAACATTTCCACCAATCTCAACAAGCTTAAATACCATCACTACAAAAGAAGCGGCTATTAGCCGCGCACGCATCCCGGCGGAAAGCTCAAACCCGCCCCGGAGAAAATGCATTTCGGCGGTCACACCCATCCGAGGGCGAGAAGGAAAAAGGTATGAGATCCATTGAAATCTTGAAAGACTAGGAAATATTCAAGGTGTTGTCAAAACAGAGTTTTCACTGCACAATAATAAGCAATTACCAAATTAGAGATTCATAATTTCCATTTAATATCTAACGAGCAGTTTACTCCGCGCGTTGTGTGGAAGCATGATCACACAAAAAATCAAACCACGAAAGTAGTGAAGTCTTAAATTACATACAACATAACACAACTCTCAATTACTAAAGATGCCTACTACATTTGGACATGCTAATACCAGCAACATAATAGTGATACCTATAGTATCATAATCAATCAAAACAACATACCAACCACCAAACAACTATATTTGGATATGCTGAAACATAAGTTTACACAAAAATTGACATCAAATGTCAAACAACAAATGACGCACACATTGATGCATTTGCATCAATGATATTTCCAAAAATTTCTCTGTACACCACATTCATCGTTCTCCGACCATTAATTTGATGCCCATCACCAAGCACAATCTTTAGCCCATCCATAATCCCAACCCTTGACAAAGCAACATATAGTTGTCCATGAGTGAACACAGACTTTGATAAGTACAAACCAACATAGCGCAAGGATTGACCCTGACTTTTATTAATAGTCATAGCAAACAAAAAGGAAATAGGAAATGTTGTCTCTTCATTTTAAAAAGTATACTACTGTTTGACGGATTCATGTCCATATGATGAATCAACATCATCTGATTTGGATGAGAGCCCTTTAAAGACACGACTTCAAGAACCGCATTCCCAAGTTGTGTAGCAACCTTATTTTCATGCAAATTGGGTTGGAGATGGTTTGGGGATGTTAAGAAGCATATATAGGGCTTAGAAATCCTAATTTGTATGTTTGAAACTTTATCAGTGTTGGGCTCGCCAGTGGCTAGCTAGTCGGCAAGCCAAGTGGCGAGAAACCAGTATCAATTCTGGTGGCTCGCCAGTTGCCGAGTGATCAAATACTAAAACACAAAACTTTAGATATTCTTGGGTCTTTTTAGAAATTTTTAAAATTTGGCTAGAAAATTTATTTTGACAATTTTTCTTGAATTTTCACCTTCATTTTTCTAACCTACATATGAAAATGTCCCAAAGGTAGCATCAAATGTAATTGAAAACATGTAAACCTATAAACATGCTAAGAATGACCAAAAAGCTTTTGATTAGAACAAATCCCTACAAAATGTGCAAGTGAAGAGATTCACCCTAATTATGTACAATTAGCTAACATTCATGCATTAACCCATGAAATTGGCCATGAATTGTGTATAAAAGCATGACTTCCTTCTTTTCCCATACTCATTTTCTCACCATTATTCTTCAATGGATCTCACAAACCCATTCATGTTTGGTGTTCTCTCCTTCCATATGAGCAACTAAATTCCCTTGTTCTTGGTGATTGGGGATGAAAGGATGAGCTAGTGAGCCAGTTGAAGGACACCGAATTCATGGTCAGTATAGTGATGTCTTGGGGTTAGTCCTTCAAGAAAATTTACTGGGCTGGGACGATTTACTGTGCATTGTGTTTATAATTTTTAAAATGCTTTTTAATGAAATCATTTGGGAAGTACATGAATATAATCTGAACATATTTGTAGTTTTGATTCTACCTAATAAGATATTGATTTGGTGAAGGTGTGATTGTTTATGGTTGTATTTGGCGAATTTGTTGTATTGATTCTTATAGTGTTTTAAATGGAAATGTATGCTTGTTGTTCCTTGGCTTTTGGTTCATTAATTTGAATTTGGTTATTGGCTTTGACTTTGATTGATTGAAAATGTTTACCTTAGAATAAAATATATGAGAATAGAGCTTGGGTATAATTACGAACGAGAGAGACGTTAGCTAATCTATGACTTAGAATAATTATTAACCTACTATTATTACATGGTGTAATAATAGGAAAGGATATGCTTTGCATGGCTTCCTCGAGGCATGGTAAAGTAAAGGGAAAGACAACAAAGTGCAAAGGGCGACAGGTAATCACACTTAACCTTACTATAACATTGAGGGTGACGTTAGTTAGGGATTTTGTAAAATCCCTTCTCACCCTCTATATATATATATTATCTTTAAAAGAGTATTCTTATACAAAACAGGCTATCGGGTGCCTTTCAAACACGATTATTTTTTGTATAAAACATTTTTATACATTATATGTATTATCCTGTTCTGGTGGTGGCCATTGATCTGAAATGGCATGAAATGTGTATAACTTATCTTTTGGGTAGTGGTTTGAGAAATGGTGATGATAGAGAAGGGAGAGTTATGTTGTGGAAAATCTGAAATGTTGAAATGTTAAGATATTGTAGGGAATTGCAAAAGTACATGACGCTGATAGTGGTATTGTGATAATGAAATGAATTGTGGTTGAGAAGTTGAAATTGGTGAATGAGATAGATAGGGATATGGTGAGGTTTGCATGACACTGAGATACATACGTACCATCGCGCGATGATAACTGTCGATTGGCCGATCGACAGTTATTTGTACTGATCCTTTTTGGATTGATTGGATCGGGGATCATAGGTCGATTTATTGAGAGAAGTGACCTACGGTTGTTTTGGCATTTTAGAGCCCAACTGTTCCCCTACGGTTGTTAAGGCATTTGAGAGCCCAACCGTTCCCATTCTGCAATGGAAACAGAATTGGGGTTCCCTCTCTGGGGATTGCCAGAGAGGGAAATTTGCCCCCTCATCATAGAGAGGGGCACAGTGTCAAATCATATAGAGAAGATTATATGCTTGAATGCCCCGTGATGACACAATGCATCTATAGGTGAGTGTGAGAGTTGTGGTAGCATCATTTGATTGGAGACTGGGAGATGATATTTAGTTAATGTAGAATTGACTGAGGGATTTGAGTAATATGTGGAAAGTAGAGATGGTGAATTTGAGTTGACTTGGATGTGACAGAGGTACTAGAGTGATGAATGGAAGGAGACTCGACAGATATATGTATATATTACTGAATTTAAAATGTGGTACCCTTTAGATGCCCTCGCTACCGCACATCTCACTGTTATAGTGAGTTAAGCGGTGATTACTGGGACAAATTGTCTCATCCCACGATTACTGACATTTTTGCAGGTATTCATGCACAGGCGCAAGCATCAGGAAAGGGAATTAGGTAGTGGAGGTTGTATAGTTTATTTAGAATTGTATATTGCCAATTTATAGGTCTGCATTCGCTTCCGCATTTGTGTATATATATATATATATATATATATATATATATATATATATATATATTGTTTGATATCTATTAGTTTTGTTTATTAACCATGTTAGGCAAATCCTTTCTAACATGGTTAGCTTTTCTAACCATGGATAATGTATAAAATGATTAGAAAGTTCTTTTTCTAACTATGATAGAGATATTGTGGATATGAATATTTCTTTTTCTATCATAGTTAGTGAAGAGATTGTTGAATTAAAATAGACATCTTAGTTTAATTAGGGAATTAGTAACAGTATGTTACACAAGGGGTTAGTGGAAGTCAACACCCAAGTATCGTTCTTAGAGAAGTCTATTTATGTAATTAATTACCCTAGAAACTCGATGAAAACTTGTTTAAAACTAAGGAAAATCATTTTTTTAATTAATTTCTTTTTTTATTAAAGTTGGGAAATATTTTGTATGGTTAGAAATTAGAATAAAAAGAGAGTTTTGGATAAATGGATAATGAATATTCTAAGTGATTGAGAATTTCAAGAATCATGGCTTATAAAAAATATTTGGGGGTAAAGTGGTCAAGTCAATAAAATCCCTATAAGAACCCCTCTAGGCTAGGTTTAGATCAATATAATTAAGCACATGACCAAAGTAAATTTACTAAACACAAGTTGCTATTAATCCTACGACCAGGATTTCAAATCGCAACTTAATTAACTTACTAGCTTTAATTCATTTTGGGACCCTCTTCAAAAACAAAGGGATTTGTAGAAATAGTCTTCCCTTTATTTCATTGATTAGATTACATATTTATAATATAAAAGTTCCTAAAAGATAATAAACTTCTCCAACAAGTTTATCTAATAATAATCCTAATAACAACAAATATTCTTCTACTCTAAATATTTCATAATACTATAATTATTTCCTAATAATCTTCTATCACTCCCCCCTAAAGTTGGAGCATCCAACTTGTCAAAGACAATCCCAAAAACAAACAACTCAACACTCCCTATGAGCAACAAATTAGTGTACTTGATGCAAAACCAAAGCTGAAATCTAAAATCCAAAAATGCTCTAACAAGAGCAACCAAATCCATGTCATAGAGGCACTAAACTGGAGCTTGTCATATCCCAACACAAAACCCGAATGCAATCACCACTAGGATCCACCGGAACGGGATGACAACTCCAAAATACCGAATTCAAACCACTAAATGTCAGAACAAATCTGAAACCACCAAATCAATCACAAAGATTGAACAAACCAGATCTTGAACCAACTAATAACCAAACTAAATACCTGAAGTATAAACAAAACTCCAAATAACAGATTCCATACCACCAATGGAAATAGCATCAAATATCACAAGAAGGGCAACCAAAAATGGCAAGAACCAAACTGCAACAGCCAGAAAGAGGCATAAACCAACACCTAAAAATACGAAGCAGCTAGAATCTGGAACCACAAGATCCATGAACACCTTTTTTAGCCATTGAACACAAGCAACGATTCAAAAAATCCTAAACAAATTCCAACAAGCAAGAAAACAACAAAATAGCTTCACCAGGAGCTACAAAGAACCAAATGAAGGTTAGAATTGGACAGAGAAAGTTCACTGGCAAAAAGCTGAAGATTCCGGCGGCGCGTGCGGTGGCGGGTGGAAGAGCAGCATCGGCGCGTGGGGAACCGGCGGTGGCGCGTGGAAGCGCGTGCGACATCGGATGGTGGCCGGATTAACTGAGGTTTGCTTGCCGACAACGTACGACTCTGATAAACCGACGTGTGTCGCCAACAGAGGTTCGGAAGAACACAAAATAGGCTGGTCGACTTCGAACACTTCTCATGTGAACAGTAGCTTGAACTAGGGAAGACACAAACAAAAAACAAGAACCGAAAGAGTCTTTTGCTCTGATACCATGTTGAAAACAAAGGGATTCGCACAAATAATCTTCCCTTTATTTCATTGATATGATTACATATTTATAATATAAAAATTTCCTAAAAGATAATAAAAATCTCCTACAAGTTTACCTTATAATAATCATAATAACAACAAATATTCTTCTGCTCTAAATATTTCATAACACTATAATTATTTCCTAATAATCTTCTAACAGACCACAACTAATAAATTAAAGGGTTAAACTAACTTTTGGTCTCTATCCTTTGATATGATTTGAGTTTTGGTCCCTGAAGTTTAAAAATGGAGCTATTCACTACTACAAAAAGGGCTTTTCTTGTCGCTATTTCTTGTCGCTTTTTAGAGTACGCGACGAGAAAAGGTATATTAACGTCGCAATGTAGCAAAAATGCGACGTAAATACTTTTCATGTCGCCTTTTTAACACCGCGACATGAAAAGATTAACTATTCTCGTCGCCGTTCCTTAAACGAGCGACGTGAATACTTTTCATGTCACTTAGTTAAACAAGCGACAAGAAACGATTAACTATTCACGTCGCTGTTCCTTAAACGAGCGACGTGAATACGTTTCATGTCACTTTGTTAAAACAGCGACATGAAAAGATTATCTATTAACGTCGTCGTTCCTTAAACGAGCGACGTGAATACTTTTCATGTCACTTAGTTAAACAAGCGACAAGAAACGATTAACTATTCACGTCGCTGTTCCTTAAACGAGCGACGTGAATACGTTTCATGTCACTTTGTTAAAACAGCGACATGAAAAGATTATCTATTAACGTCGTCGTTCCTTAAACGAGCGACGTGAATACTGTTCATGTCGCTTATTTAAACGAGCGACATGAAAAGGTGAACTAATTAACATCGTTTTCCCGTGGATGGTGGTGACATTAATTATTATAATATAATTTTTTGCATTTTTCCTCTTTCATTCCCATTCATTTCGGTCTCATTCGGTATCATTACCCCTTAATCTCCCAAGTTTTAGGAAACTATCTAACAAACTACATGGCAAAAAAAAGAGACGTTAATTTTCGTAATTAATTTTTTTTATCAAAAATTTTCGTAATTAATTCTAGGCTAGGCTAAATTGAAAATATTACAAGTAGTATAAATTTATATTTTTTAAAACAATTCATTGGTAATAAATATTAGTAATTTAAATATTATATATATTTTAGATTATCATTTATCTTCTATACCATCTCAGTTGCTCAAATAATTTTATCAAAATACATTTCCTATTGATTCTGCCGTTGGGATTTGGTTCTTTTTTTTTGTTGCGGGCGAGGGGCACGAGACTTAAGGGGGGATTGGGATAATTTAATTATTCTATTTTTATTATCTCTTTTAATTATTAAAAACATGGACTATATCTTTTAATTTATCGAAAACAATAACTTAGTATCTAACATTTCAAATAAAATATTTTAAAATTTAAAGATAACTGTCAACTATTTCATTAAATATATTTCAATTTATCCTCATATATGACTAAACTTTCCACCTTTTACACAAATTATCCTCCTTATCAATGTCCCCAATAAGATACAAATAAGAGAGAGAAAAAGTGAGAGAGAGATGCACTAAATGTAGATAGTTAGGATAAGTCAATAGTATAAATTAATGAAACCAAGTTAACTAATTTCTTTTATATAATATAAATAGTTAAATATGTCTTATATTAAGGATTAGAGGAACATATTTAATTTTAATTTATATCTTTTTAAAACAAATAATTCATACTTATTATAAACATCACATCAAAATAGGGATTTACATAAATATTAAGTACTTATCTAATCATCATTATCTAATGACAAGTCAAGTTCAAAGTTATGGGACCAAAAACATATTTTAGCCTTAATTCTATTTTATTTTGCATCTAAATTCTATTTTGATTATTTTTTCAATTTATTTTTATTTCTTATTCCTATTAATATTAATAATATTAATAATATGAATAAGAAATTTTTCAATTTAATTAATTAATAGAAATAGTATAAATCATAAATGACGTAAATTATATTATTTTATTTTATATTAATATTAATATTCATAGATAGGGACGTTAATTAGTATTTATATATATTATTTTATTTCACTACACTCATTATTTCCCGCCTAGCAACACTCTGTACACAACCACTATCTCCTACATCTCAGTAACTAACTCCCCACGCCCCGATTTGATCAAAAGAAAAAAAACCTCCCCACACCGTCATACTTTCATCTTGCGTGAATCTCTCTCGCACTCTCTCGATCTGTTCACTCGCTCCCCACAGTCGTTTTGTAACATCCTGAAAATTTAATACAGGATTATAGAGTGTTTTGAGAAATAATAAATGGAGAAATTGGGAATTTTGGAATTTTTAGGAATTTTTAGGGATATTTTGGAAAACTTGAGTAATAAATGTGCAGCTAATAAATTAAGCAAAGGAAGAATTTGAAATATATGGGTAGGGTGGAATCCAAAATATTATGAAGGTTAAAAAGATTGGAGACTGATTTTAGTAATTTTAAATTAAAAGAGTGCACTATCGTAAAGTTATACTACAAATTAAAGAGGAACCACCCTTATTTACTCAACCAAACGCGCCCTTCATCCATTTCATTAACAAAAAGTGTCGGCCCCCTCTCTCTTTCCTGCGCGCGAGTCATCTCCTTCCCCACCACCATTGTTGACATTTGTTTTTCTCCCTTTCACTCCCAAACTCTCTCTTTTCGGCCTTCCCTCTCCAAGAACTCAATGTTTTCGTGTTTCTCATTTCTCTACTCCCCGGATCCGTGAAAACCGAACTCACTCTGTGGCTGGGTTGGGGCGTCGGCCTTTGGCTTCTTACGGCGGCGGCGGTTCGTTTTTCCGGCGAAGGCCGCGGTGAGAGGTAAAGGTTTGATTTTTCTTGGATTTCTTGAATGGGTCTTCTATTTTCCAATGTTTTGCGCCATTTTCCTTAGCTTTCTCTCTGTTTTTGCTCGGCCAGCCTCAAAAGAGTATTTTCCGGCGAGTTGTGCGGCGGCCAGCGGCGGTTGCACTCCTCCCCTTCCATTCTTGAACCTTGTAAGCCTTTAGCCTCTTGTGAAGTTGATTTTTCACATAAAGCTTCCTCTTTTAAGTTAGGGTTTGTCCATGAATAAACTTTTGGAGCTCAAAATGTGAATTTATGTTTTGTGTAAGTGGGAAATTGAGTATTCTTGAAAGTATTTAAGTTGTTTGAAGGTGAAAAATTAATTTGAGTATATGATTGGACATTGTTGGACTCTTTGAGTTTAGGATTTGTTAATGAGGAATATTATGAATGGACTAGTGGTTGGATAATGTTTGTTAAAAGGGTTTATTGATGTTGAAAGGTTGATTTGGTTTGGAGTGGTGTTTATGAGGGAAGTTGGTAGTTAAAGAATTGGTTAAAAAGGAGTTTTGGTTATGTAAAATGTGGTTGAATGGTGGTAAAGTATTTTGGATGTTAGGATGCCATTGGAAATGCTAAAGGAATATTAATAAAGTGGTTTTTGAATTGATGAATGTTTTTGGTGATTTTGTAAGAATTGAGAAAATGATAATGTTTGATAATTTAGGAGTTATCAATGAATGGGTAAGAGGATTATGGTGGTTTAAAGGTTGTAAAATTAGTGTTGATAGTGGAAGTAAATTTCTTCTTCAAGAAGTATTTTGATATCAATGAAAAGTGAGCTAAAGTCATTTACACAGTACATTGACCAATTGTGGTGCATTGTATGGTTGTAGACGGAGGTGGTTTGAACGGAGTTGACAAGACGGGTTAGCTTCGATGGTTTATCGTTATTGATCGTGAACAGGTAATCATACTTACTTCACTATAACATTGAACATGTTGTAGTTGATGGTTTTGTATGTATGTTATATATATTTACCCACATAAATGTTCCATTGGTAGTTTCATATAAAATAGGCTATTGGGTACCTTTCAACTACGACTAGTTTTATATAAACATATCTTTTATATTATATAAAATATGTTATCATGCTCTGCCCTGTGGTGATGGTGTGTGGATCTTATGGTGATGGCAAGATGTGAGAGGGTGAGTTGTTAGGAAAGTTAAAGACATAGGAATTTTGGTTCGTGGAAGATTAAAGTTGAGGAATGTATTGTGCTGTGAACGAGGTATTAACGAATCACTATGATTAGTATTGCATGACACTGATACAGGTACCATTGCGCAATGTTAACCGTTTGATAGGCCAATCAGCGGTTATTCGTACGGAGCTTTCTGATTGGAGACAGGGGCCATTGGTTAACAGATTGGAGACTGTGACCAGCAGTCTTATGATTGGAGACAGGGACTGCGCTCTTTCTGATTGGAGACAGATTGAGGTTTCCCTCTCATGGGGTTACCAGAGAGGGAATTTGCCCCTCGTCATTCAGAGGGGCACAGTGTCAATTCATGTAGAATATTTAGAGCTCGAACGTAGTGCCTCCAGAATGGCATGAGTAGAGCATTAGAATGGTATGTGTACATAAACTGAGGATTGGATTGGAAGAAGCTTGAATGATAAAAACTTATATATATATATATATATATATATATATATATATATATACTCGTACAGATCACTGATTTTAGAACCGTGGTATCCTTTAGCCGCTCAACTATTACATATTTTGCTGTTATAATGAATTAAGTAATGATTATTGAGACAAATTGTCTCACACCATGTTTGGTGATATTTTTGCAGGTGATCATGCCGAGACACAGAGGACGGGGAAGGGGAAGGGGCCGTCCGGCCCTCACTGAGGATGTGAGTTAGTCGGGGGTATATTTTGGAGAGATATATTGTCACCATTATAATGCATACGCTTCCGCATCTATTGTGTGTAATGTAATTATAATAGTGATAATGTCATAACTTGAATTCTGTATTGTTTTGTGATTATGCATAGCAGGTATACTGTTACTACCCCTGTTATGTATGGATACATGTGAATGGAGTATTTACTCTAGGCAAGTAGAAGTTGTTATGTTAGAAGTTCCTACCATCTGGATATATCAGATGTGATTTTTGGGTGTATAGTTAAGTGATTATGGACGATGTTGTAGGTGCATAGTGATAATCATGTTATGGAAAGTCCTTTTTCCTAACATGGTTATACTATGTTGTGATATCTTTTGTGTATGAATATTACTTTATATAACCATGTTAGATGGGCCCCTCTCTGGCATGGTTTTTCTTCTTTTGTGCTAGGTGAAGTTCCTTTTCTAACTATGTTTGATGATCTCATACTAACATGGTTAGACAATTGTTATGTTGATAGGTGTATGATTGGTGAAATATGATATTGGTTCCTATACTAACTATGTTAGGAATTTCTTTTCTAACATAGTTAGATGCTTGTCAAGTAGGTTAAATATTATTCAGGTTAATTCTTTTTCTAACCATGTTAGGTAAATCTTTTACTAACATGGTTAGGGCATTTAGTTTTAAATGATTCTAGTATATTTAATATAAAAGGTGATTTAGTAGGTTAATGTGTTGTAGTTAAAGAGGTATGTTACAATTTGGTATCAGTTTTATGGTAAACGATACTCTGGCTGCTGCATTGCATATAGAATGACAATATATCTCCCTTATTATTCTTCCTCAATGGCATGATCACTCACCTTTTATGTTTATTATCATTTCTCCTTAGGTGGGTGGAGGTAGTAGCTCCAGTCAAGTGCAACAATCTAGTTCTGTGCCAAATCTGGGAACAGGGCCGTTCTTTAATCAATTTAGAGACATGATGATAGAAGCAATGGATGAAAGGCTACAAAAATTTAAGGAAGATTGGATGCAGGAAAACCAAGGAGGAAGAGAAGTGGGAAATGAGAGTGATGATGTAAACCATGATGAAAGAGAGGTAGAGGGTGAAGAGAATGATGAATTTCTGGGAACGAGAGTAGTTCGGCCTGAGGATCTTGCGGTTGATCAGATTTGGAAAAGTGTGGCTAGGCACAATCTGGGTACATTTTGCGGAGGACGTCAGCCAGAGGTGGCTGAAGAATGGATTGACAGGTTGGAAACCATTTTTCAGGCGGTAACATGTAATGAGTATCAAAAAGCTAGGGTGGCTATTTTGTCGTTGACTGAGGAAGCTAAGAGGTGGTGGAGATCTGCAGGGGGTGTTAATGATAGGTGGACTACCTGGTCGGAATTCAAAGAGAAATTCTTTGAACACTATTTTCCCCCTGCGATCAGACATGAGAAGGAAGTGGCATTTCATGAATTAGTTCAGGGAAACATGCACGAAGATGAATTCATTGCTACTTTCACGGAGTTGTCACGATATGTGACGTATTTACAGTATAGGGATGACCCATATTGGAAGCATTTACAGTTGATTGAAAAGGCGAGGCCTGACTTGCGGTCATACCTGTTAGCTAGAAATTTTGTGAGCTTTGAAGATACTTGTAATTATTTGTGTGTTCTGGCCCGATCCCAGAGAAGTGCTACAACTGGAGGTCATGAGCGTGGGCTAAATAGACCTTCTAGCCATTTGGGGCCTTCTGGAGGAGTAAGTAAGAATTTCAGTGCAGGCTCGAGTAGTTCTGGTAGTCATGGGAGGAAGTGTAACATTGTGTTACTAATTTCCTAATTAGCCAATATAATCTATTTCAATTTATTAATCTCTTTACTAACTATGATAGAAAAAGGAATATTCATATCAACATCTCTATCATAGCTAGAAAAAGAGTTTCCTAATCATTTATTATATTATCCATGATAGAAAAGAATAAACTAATACAACACAACTGCTATCATGGATAATTTATTGATAACCATGTTAGAAAGGATTTGTCTAACATGGTTAATAAACAAAACTAATTGATATTAAAAATAAATAGATTTATATACATGCGGAAGCAGATGCAGGCTTATACAAATTGGCAATATACAATTCAAATACTCTATATAGCTTCTAATACCTAATTCCCTTTCCTGATGCTTGCACCTATGCATGAATACCTGCAAAAATGTCAGTAATCGTGGGATGAGACAATTTGTCCCAGTAATCAACGCTTAACTCACTATAACAGTGAGATGTGCGGTAGTAAGGGCGTCTAAAGGGTACCACAGTTCTAAAATCAATAATACATATATATATTTCTCTTTTCCTTTCATCCATCACTTAAATCCTTCTGTCACATCTCAATCAATTCAAATTCATCATCACTACTTCCCATGTATCACTCAACATCCCTCACACTCACCTAAAGATGCATTGTGCCACCACGGTGCATTCAAGCATCTATTCTTCACTATATGATTTGACACTGTGTCCCTCTCCATAATGAGGGGACAATTTCCCTCTCTGGCAATCTCCAGAGAAGGAACCCCAATTCTGTTTTCCATTACAGAACGGGAACGGTTGGGCTCTCCACTGCCAAACAACCGTAGGGGCGGTTGGGCTCTTCAATGCCAAACAACCGTAGGTCACTTCTCTCAATAAGTCGACCTATGAACCCCGATCCAATCAATTCTAAAAAGGATCCTCAGTACAAATAACTGTCGATTGGCCTATCGACAGTTATCATCGCGCGATGGTACATAAATTCCAGTGTCATGCAATGCTCACCATATCCCTATCAATATCTCTTCCACAATAAATCAACATCAACATCATACACTCTCATATCACCTTTCAATCTATTATCCACAATATCTTTCCTCAACATTACTCTCCAAAAATCTCAACTTACATCTAATTCCTTTTTCTATACTCAACCTCTCAAATAACTATTATAACACTACACCTGCAACCATGTCACATCATTCCAGAATATTCAATACCACCAGACAGGATACTACATATATAATGTTTCGAAATCTTTTATATGAAAATAATCGTGTTTGAAAGGCACCCGATAGCCTATTTTGTATAAAAATACCTTTTAAAGATAATATATATATAGAGGGTAAAAAGGGATTTTACAAAATCCCTAACTAACGTCACCCTCAATATTATAGCAAGGTTAAGTGTGATTACCTGTCGCCCGTAGCATTTCTCTGTCATTTCTTATAGTTTCCTTGTAGATTATCTTCCAAGTACCATCACCACTATTCAAATCTATATGAATATAATACAAATTGCTAAATTAATATCATTTCCACTTTATAATATTTTACCGTCTCTCTCGTCTCCGCATTACTACCCAATCCCTTTCTTCTTTATTCAAAAACATTAACCAATTTAAGTCATAAATCACATGTATCAAACATAACCACAATCACACATTTCATTTATAAATTCACGTAGTTAAAGCTACTTCAATAATTTCCCCATGAATTCTATTACACACAGAGAGAGGAAGAACCTCATGTTGCAGCAATCACATCAATATCCAATAATACAACACCAAACCAAGGTATACACTCTCTTTTGCACACGCATACAAACACTAATTTCTCTTGATCAAAACAAACACCCATATTCAAAAGCAAACATTTTCCTCTTATTTCAATTCTTAAAACCAACATCTACTTGTATGAAATCATTACCAAGTTAACTAGCTATATATATAAGTTGTTTACTCTTTGCACTCAAAAATACACTCCAATTTCATTATTCAAAGTAATAAATCTGTTACCTTTTGTATAAAACCAGGAAAATAATACTATATAAACATAACCAATGTAGCACCAAAGGAAACCATCTTCCAAAGTCACATGAAGACACTTAAGTCTCCTCACAAACACTTCTCATTTTCACAAACTTTCCTATCAAATAGTTCAGTTTTGGTAGTAAAATGATGCAGACATCCTAGCTGCACATATAATCATTTATTCATTCTTATGATTTCACAATTAAATAGAAAGGCTAATAAAACTTAGTATAATAATAATGGTCCAGCAGCAAAATACAAGGCCAATTAAGTTTCATACATACATATAAACTTGGTTACTTGTTCACTTAATTTCCAATAAAGTCAAACATTAAATAGGCAGAAAAGAAAAACGAAGAAAACTCAAAATCCTAGCAAACAAGCCTCCAAAAGACTAGAGCTTAGAAAAAGAAAACAACTTCGCATAAATACCAGCAAAAATCAGAGAAACAAGCAAGGACAATTTCTGCAGCGATGTAACCGAAAATCCCCCATGCAAAAACATGCAATGTCACCACTACATCTACTTTACTACATTACTCAAACATGCATAGACATCCACCTAAATAATAAACAAATATGCACAATCATCTTATAACATAACACATATATTCATATAGCATAAATATGAAACATTGAAATCAATGTGCAGTAAGATCTTCCCTTGTAACATTTAAATTACAAAAATCAATTTCCTTAAACCAGCAAATTTCAGTTCAGACAACAAAGAAAGGAAATAAGATCACATTTCACCAACTAGCCAAAGAAAACTCACATAGTTAAACATGCTAGACCACTTGGTAACTTCATTGAACTCATAAAATCAGTAATTTGAAGCTTAAAATCTTAGAAAAGCCTAGGACCAACTCTAACAGATTTTTCTACCAACATATCAAACTCCTGAAGTCCACCAAAGATCCTTCCAAGAACGACTTAACAAACATTAATGATATAAGTTTAATCCATGGCTTCCTAAATTAATTACTCTCATACCTTAACCTTATCAAAGTCAACATAGAGCAATCCATCTCCTTGTCAAACCAACGCCACAATCAACAACCACTCCATCCTTTCTTCATCACTAAAAGTCACTTACTAACTCCATCTTCAATTTAACTAAATCATCATTAATTAAAATAAACATAGCACTAACAATAAAAAGGGGAGGAAAAGAACTCAATAAAATCACAAATCAATAAAACTCAAACAAAACATACATACAAAGTGTGGCAAACAACTCCAATGGTTTCCTAAGCAATTTAAATAGATTCGAGCCCTAAATTCCCATGAAACTCGTCGGCCATAAAATTCCAAAGGTTAGGGTTTTCACAAAATCAACAAATCCTAAATCAATCATTCAAATCATCACTTGAATATCCAAATTAGAAGCTTAAAAAATGTTCTTTAGATGGTTTATAACTTCAAAACTCAAACCCCACTCACGGCCTCTCTTCCTCCCTTGCGCAGATCGAAGGAAAAACGGGTATGAAAATAGAAATAAAGCTTACCTAAGTATAAACATGAAGTTGCTTGTTTCATTCGAACTCACCCTCGCCGGAATCGGCCTTCTTCCCGCCGGAAATCACCCTCCAATGTGTGGGCCGAATAAAACCAAAAGGAGAAAGGAAAACATAAGGAAACCAACACAAAAATGTAAGTATAGCTCGAGAAATATAGTAAAGGCCGAAGCTTTACCCATTCTCGTCGTCGATCCCGCCGTGGCTCGTCGGAGAACGAAGAAACAGGTGGAGAAAACTCGAAAACAGTGAGAGAGAGAAATGAAAAATCGAGAGGCAGAGATGGGAGGAGAGGAACGGAGGAAGAGAAGAGGAAGATGACTTCGAGGCTGGCCGGCGCAGCCGCGCCTTGGGCGCCGGCGATTGCAAGCAGGAGGGCGGAGGGAAGGCGTCGGGTGAGAGGGTCGGAGGGAGTGAGTGAGAGAGAGAGAAATAAAAAATGAAAAAGGAAGGAAGGAAATGAATATATATATATATATATATATATATATATATATATATATATATATATATATATATATATATATATATATATACTTTAGGGAAAATTACACTTAACTACCCTAATGTTTATTCTTAATTATATTTTTAGCCCAAAAGTTTGTATATATTACTATATCTCCTTCTTTCCATCATAATATTATCTACTATCCCAAATACTTATTCATGAAAGTTTCTAACTCCAAATAATTATTTTAACTATATTTCCTTAAATTCCAAAAATTAAGATTTAATAACAATAAATCTCCATAAATTTCTCCCTAAAACTCAAATTTCCTAAATAACACTTCAATAATTTCTAATTAACCTTAATCAAAATTTGGGATGTTACAGGAAGCCTCAGGGCCAAAGTCACAGTCAGGGGTTTATGCAGAGAGGTGGATGGCGCCAACAACACCAGCGTGGTAGGATGGGTCAGAGAGGCCCATTTGTGGGTGGTAGAGGCCAGTCTACGAGTGGTAGAGGGCGTTATGGTGTTAGTCAAAAAGCTTATCAGGAGTCAACTGCATCAGTTCCTAGTGTTGGAGGTCTTTGTGCTCGATGTGGGAAACGTCATCAGGGAGAGTGCTGGAGGTGTTATAATTGTAATGAGATTGGTCATACGGTTAGGTTTTGTCCTCAGTTACAACCTCGACATCAGCCTAGCCAAAGTAGTCGCCCATCAGCTCCTGGGAGAGTGTATGTGACAACCAGGGAAGAGGCTGTGGCATCTCCTAATGTGATCAGAGGTATGGTTTCCATCCGAGGACATGATATAGATGTATTGTTTGATTCTGGTGCAACCCATTCTTTCATTTCTTATGATTGTGCTCAGAAATTTGGCTTTGATTTATCTGTTTTGCCTTATGACTTGAAAGTATCAACCCCTAGTGGGGTCATTTTTGTGTCTGCCCACGTGTGTAAGGACTTGAATCTTCTGTTTGAAGGCCGAGAATCTGTGATTGATCTGGTATGTTTGCCTCTTAAAGGGATAGAAGTTATTATTGGGATGGATTGGCTGATAGCCAATAATGTCGTTTTGGTCTGTAAGGAACGGACTGTGAAATACGCAGTGAGTTCTTTGTCCGTTCAGATTCCCAATGGCTCCTTGTTATTGTCTGCCACACAAGCTGAGAGGTGTGTGCGGAGGGGTTGTCAAGCATTTGCTGTCTTTTTCTCAATTAAATCTGAGGAAGAGATTTGTATCAATGCAATAGATGTGGTTAGGGATTTTCCCAAAGTGTTTGCGGATATTCAGGGTCTTCCACCAGAGAGAGAGGTGTAGTTTACCATTGAGTTGGAACCGGGTGCAAGCCCGATTTCTAAGGCACCATATAGAATGGCCCCAGTGGAGTTAGCTGAGTTGAAGAAACAGATCGAAGAATTGCTTGAAAAAGGCTTTATTCGACCTAGTGTTTCGCCGTGGGGAGCTCCAGTTTTATTTGTTAAGAAAAAGGACGGTAGCTTGAGGTTGTGTATTGACTATCGCCAGTTGAATAAAGTCACTATAAAAAATAAATATCCGTTGCCCAGGATTGATGATTTATTAGACCAGTTGGTCGGGGCTTCAGTCTTTTCTAAGATTGATCTGAGATCAGGATATCATCAGTTGAGAGTTCGGGTAGAGGACGTCCCCAAGACAGCCTTTAGAACACGTTATGGTCATTATGAGTTCTTGGTGATGTCATTTGGTTTGACCAATGCTCCTGCTGTGTTCATGGATTATATGAATAGAATTTTTATACCATATCTGGATAAATTCATTGTAGTGTTCATTGACGATATCTTGATATACTCAAAAAATGAAGAGGAACACCGTGAGCACCTGGGCATTGCTTTGAGAGTGTTGAGGGATCATCAGCTTTATGCTAAGTTGTCTAAGTGTGAATTTTGGCTGAAAGAAGTAAAGTTTCTGGGGCATGTGGTTTCTTCTGAGGGTGTTGCGGTGGATCCTAGTAAAGTTGAGGCAGTGTTACAGTGGGAATCTCCGAAATCAGTAACTGAAGTCCGAAGTTTTGTGGGTTTAGCTGGTTATTATCGAAGGTTTATACGGGGATTTTCACAGATTGCCCGTCCTTTAACTAATCTGACCAAGAAAGACCATCCTTTTGTTTGGACAGAGCAGTGTGAACAAGCATTTCAAGAGTTGAAGACTCTTTTGACCACAGCTCCAGTATTGGTTTTGCCGGACTCATCCCAGCCATTTGAAGTATATACTGATGCCTCCTTAATGGGTCTAGGGTGTGTGCTAATGCAAAATGGCAAGGTGATAGCCTATGCATCGAGACAATTGAGGCCACATGAGGTGAACTACCCGACGCATGATTTGGAGTTGGGTGCAGTAGTGTTTGCTTTGAAGATTTGGCGACATTATCTTTTTGGGGCACAATTTGAGGTGTTTAGTGATCATAAAAGCCTCAAATACCTGATGGATCAGAAAGAGTTGAATGGTAGACAACGTCGCTGGATGGAGCTTCTTAGTGATTATAAGTTTGAGATCAAGTATCATCCTGGAAAGGCCAATGTGGTAGCTGATGCTTTGAGTAGGAAATCGGCTCACGTCTTCGCAATGAGCCTTGAAGAGCAGTCTTGGTTGGAAGCTTTGTGTGATATGAAAGTTGTTCCTAGAGTTGAGCAGGCCAGTTTGAGAGCGGTAGTTGTTGATTTTGAATTGTATAAGGATAAAGTCGGCGCAGGAAAAGGATGCCAAGTTAAGTAAGATCCGGAAAAAATTGGAGAGTGGAATGGTCCTAGATTTTGAGGTGGATGGCTATGGGATTCTTCGGTATAAGCATCGTATTTGTATTCTCGATGGTGATGAGGTAAAGCAGACTATTCTGGAGGAGGCCCATAGGAGCAAATATGCTATGCATCCGGGAATCACCAAGATGTATAATGATTTGAAGCGAGAATATTGGTGGCCAGGGATGAAGAATGATGTCACACAGTTTGTACTTAAGTGTTTGACTTGCCAGAAAGTCAAGATTCAGCATCAAAAGCCTGGTGGGTTGTTGCAAAGTATCGAAGTACCTCAGTGGAAGTGGGATGATATATCTATGGATTTCATTGTGGGGTTACCGCGTACTCGGTCGGGTCATGATTCCATTTGGGTGATTGTGGATCGGTTGACTAAGTCAGCACACTTTTTGCCTGTGCAGATTTCAAGTCCAATGGAAAGATTGGCTCAGTTGTATGTTGATGAGATTGTCCGACTGCATGGAGTACCAAAGAGTATTATTTCTGATAGGGATCAACGGTACAGATCAGGCTATTGGACGTCATTACAAGCCGCTTTAGGTAGCAAACTTAAGTTTAGCACAGCGTATCACCCGCAGACGGATGGTCAGACAGAGAGAGTTAATCAGATCCTCGAGGATATGTTGCGGGCATGTGCTATTGAGTTGCCTGGTAGTTGGGATAAACACCTTCCTCTAGCAGAATTTGCTTATAACAATAGTTATCAATCGAGTATTGGTATGGCTCCATATGAGGCTTTGTATGGTAGGAGATGTCGGTCGCCCATCTGTTGGACAGAAGTGAGTGAAAGGGCTGTTATTGGTCCGGATATTGTTGACCAGACGACCCAGAAGATTGAGATGATACGGGAGAAATTGTTGACGGCGCAAAGTAGACAAAAGAGTTATGCGGATAAGCGGCGACAACCATTAGAGTTTGAAGAAGGAAATCATGTATTTTTGAAAGTTTCGCCGATGACAGGCGTTGGCAGATCAGTTAAGGCTAAGAAACTTACCCCTCGATATATGGGTCCATTTGATGTAATTGAGAAAATCGGTGAGGTTTCTTATCGCATAGCCCTTCCGCCACAGTTATCAAGACTACACGATGTATTTCATGTGTCACAGTTGAAAAAATATCACCCTGATCCTTGCCATGTATTGAGCCTGAAGAAGTAGAATTGGAGGATAATTTGACTTATCAGGTGGAGCCTAAAAGAATTTTGGATGTCAAGGATAAACAGTTGAGAAATAAGACCATTCGTTTAGTGAAAGTATTTTGGAGAGGTATGTCCCCAGGAGATGCGACTTGGGAGACGGAGGAGCGGATGCGTGAGAAGTATCCACAGCTATTCATAGGTACATTTACCTCATTTCTCCATTGTTTTCTCTTAGTAAAGATGTGATAGTAGTGAATTTTGAGGGCAAAATTCTTAAAAGGTGGGGAGAATTGTAACATCCTGAAAATTTAATACAGGATTATAGAGTGTTTTGAGAAATAATAAATGGAGAAATTGGGAATTTTGGAATTTTTAGGAATTTTTAGGGATATTTTGGAAAACTTGAGTAATAAATGTGCAGCTAATAAATTAAGCAAAGGAAGAATTTGAAATATATGGGTAGGGTGGAATCCAAAATATTATGAAGGTTAAGAAGATTGGAGACTGATTTTAGTAATTTTGAATTAAAAGAGTGCACTATGGTAAAGTTATACTACAAATTAAAGAGGAACCACCCTTATTTACTCAACCAAACGCGCCCTTCATCCATTTCATTAACAAAAAGTGTCGGCCCCCTCTCTCTTTTCTGCGCGCGAGTCATCTCCTTCTCCACCACCATTGTTGACATTTTTTTTTCTCCCTTTCACTCCCAAACTCTCTCTTTTCGGCCTTCCCTCTCCAAGAACTCAATGTTTTCGTGTTTCTCATTTCTCTACTCCCCGGATCCGTGAAAACCGAACTCACTCTGTGGCTGGGTTGGGGCGTCGGCCTTTGGCTTCTTACGGCGGCGGTTCGTTTTTCCGGCGAAGGCCGCGGTGAGAGGTAAAGGTTTGATTTTTCTTGGATTTCTTGAATGGGTCTTCTATTTTCCAATGTTTTGCGCCATTTTCCTTAGCTTTCTCTCTGTTTTTGCTCGGCCAGCCTCAAAAGAGTATTTTCCGGCGAGTTGTGCGGCGGCCAGCGGCGGTTGCACTCCTCCCCTTCCATTCTTGAACCTTGTAAGCCTTTAGCCTCTTGTGAAGTTGATTTTTCACATAAAGCTTCCTCTTTTAAGTTAGGGTTTGTCCATGAATAAACTTTTGGAGCTCAAAATGTGAATTTATGTTTTGTGTAAGTGGGAAATTGAGTATTCTTGAAAGTATTTAAGTTGTTTGAAGGTGAAAAATTAATTTGAGTATATGATTGGGCATTGTTGGACTCTTTGAGTTTAGGATTTGTTAATGAGGAATATTTTGAATGGACTGATGGTTGGATAATGTTTGTTAAAAGGGTTTATTGATGTTGAAAGGTTGATTTGGTTTGGAGTGGTGTTTATGAGGGAAGTTGGTAGTTATAGAATTGGTTAAAAAGGAGTTTTGGTTATGTAAAATGTGGTTGAATGGTGGTAAAGTATTTTGGATGTTAGGATGCCATTGGAAATGCTAAAGGAATATTAATAAAGTGGTTTTTGAATTGATGAATGTTTTTGGTGATTTTGTAAGAATTGAGAAAATGATAATGTTTGATAATTTAGGAGTTATCAATGAATGGGTAAGAGGATTATGGTGGTTTAAAGGTTGTAAAATTAGTGTTGATAGTGGAAGTAAATTTCTTCTTCAAGAAGTATTTTGATATCAATGAAAAGTGAGCTAAAGTCATTTACACAGTACATTGACCAATTGTGGTGCATTGTATGGTTGTAGACGGAGGTGGTTTGAACGGAGTTGACAAGACGGGTTAGCTTCGATGGTTTATCGTTATTGATCGTGAACAGGTAATCATACTTACTTCACTATAACATTGAACATGTTGTAGTTGATGGTTTTGTATGTATGTTATATATATTTACCCACATAAATGTTCCATTGGTAGTTTCATATAAAATAGGCTATTGGGTACCTTTCAACTACGACTAGTTTTATATAAACATATCTTTTATATTATATAAAATATGTTATCATGCTCTGCCCTGTGGTGATGGTGTGTGGATCTTATGGTGATGGCAAGATGTGAGAGGGTGAGTTGTTAGGAAAGTTAAAGACATAGGAATTTTGGTTCGTGGAAGATTAAAGTTGAGGAATGTATTGTGCTGTGAACGAGGTATTGACGAATCACTATGATTAGTATTGCATGACACTGATACAGGTACCATTGCGCAATGTTAACCGTTTGATAGGCCAATCAGCGGTTATTCGTACGGAGCTTTCTGATTGGAGACAGGGGCCATTGGTTAACAGATTAGAGACTGTGACCAGCAGTCTTATGATTGGAGACAGGGACTGCGCTCTTTCTGATTGGAGACAGATTGAGGTTTCCCTCTCATGGGGTTACCAGAGAAGGAATTTGCCCCTCGTCATTCAGAGGGGCACAGTGTCAATTCATGTAGAATATTTAGAGCTCGAACGTAGTGCCTCCAGAATGGCATGAGTAGAGATTAGAATGGTATGTGTACATAAACTGAGGATTGGATTGGAAGAAGCTTGAATGATAAAAACGTATATATATATATACTCGTACAGATCACTGATTTTAGAACCGTGGTATCTTTTAGCCGCTCAACTATTACATATTTTGCTGTTATAATGAATTAAGTAATGATTATTGAGACAAATTGTCTCACACCATGTTTGGTGATATTTTTGCAGGTGATCATGCCGAGACACAGAGGACGGGGAAGGGGAAGGGGCCGTCCAGCCCTCACTGAGGATGTGAGTTAGCCGGGGGTATATTTTGGAGAGATATATTGTCACCATTAGAATGCATACGCTTCCGCATCTATTGTGTGTAATGTAATTATAATAGTGATAATGTCATAACTTGAATTCTGTATTGTTTTGTGATTATGCATAGCAGGTATACTGTTACTACCCCTGTTATGTATGGATACATGTGAATGGAGTATTTACTCTAGGCAAGTAGAAGTTGTTATGTTAGAAGTTCCTACCATCTGAATATATTAGATGTGATTTTTGGGTGTATAGTTAAGTGATTATGGACGATGTTGTAGGTGCATAGTGATAATCATGTTATGGAAAGTCCTTTTTCCTAACATGGTTATACTATGTTGTGATATCTTTTGTGTATGAATATTACTTTATATAACCATGTTAGATGGGCCCCTCTCTGGCATGGTTTTTCTTCTTTTGTGCTAGGTGAAGTTCCTTTTCTAACTATGTTAGATGATCTCATACTAACATGGTTAGACAATTGTTATGTTGATAGGTGTATGATTGGTGAAATATGATATTGGTTCCTATACTAACTATGTTAGGAATTTCTTTTCTAACATAGTTAGATGCTTGTCAAGTAGGTTAAATATTATTCAGGTTAATTCTTTTTCTAACCATGTTAGGTAAATCTTTTACTAACATGGTTAGGGCATTTAATTTTAAATGATTCTAGTATATTTAATATAAAAGGTGATTTAGTAGGTTAATGTGTTGTAGTTAAAGAGGTATGTTACACGTTTCTCGCCTCACTTCGCCACTGAGGTAATGTTCTCTTATGATATTGAATTAGCCCTAACTCTCCTTTTTGAATTAGCATCTTGTCTCTTATGATTTGATTCAAGATCGAGGTCAAATGAACGAGAACGTTGGTTTGTGACTTCTTTTTTTAAATGAAAGACGTTGGTTTGTGGCTTCTCTCATATCAGATTAAGAATATTGAAAGGTGTTTCTTTGTTTTTTTTAAAGAAATGGGTTTGGTTTCTCCCTTTAATTCGTATACTACCTGATGTGTTGCTATGGTGTACCTGTTTATATAAAATAAGAACAAACTCGTGGTCAAACTTGTAATGTTTCATGGAAGTCATAATTTACTGGAAATTTAAAGTGTTCTTAAGAGGTTATTCTGTAAAAACTCAAGAATCCTCTGTACTTGGAAGTTTATACCATCAAATTCTTGAATGAATGACATAAATTAGAAGGGCATTCTCTCATTATGACTTGGATCTCCCATTGATGCTTTTTGTGAAATTGCTGACACTATTTGGTGCGCCCTAATACAATTTTCTGCTGCTGGTCCCTTCTAAGGTTTGCAAGTCCATGAAGGACCACTTGGAAATAAAACATGTTTCTTTGTTTTTTTTTCAATTTCGGATTTTGTATGTTTTTGCTAGATCTCCAGATATTTGTTTTGTTAATAAATTGATTTGGGTGTGCAGAAAGGATTGCCATTATTGCCATTCTTAGTTTGAGTTGTTAATGAAATTGTTTATTCATGGGTTATATAAAGCAAAGTTTAAGGCATATTCAGAGGGCCATATTTTTGTAGGAAGTTTTTTGAAATTTATGCTTTCCAGATTTTTGCTGTTTAGTCCTATGGAATTCATGCTTAACGTCCTTGTAGAAGTATCATCCAAATACATTGAGAAAGATTTTGGGCATGCATAAGATTTTTTTATTCTTATTTTGTACTTTCATATAAATAAGATGCACTCTCTGGATGCTGGTGCTATTTAGATGATAGTTGGATATTCAAAAGTTTTGGGGATTGGATATATATGTTACCCCACTCTGAATATTATTTTGTATGATCAGATGTTTTAACACACTTGCATGCCCATCTGAATGAATTAAATTTCAATGCACATGTGGATTGAGGCATATAGTTTGAGTCCATTTTTTGCATAAAGGTAACAGAAAAATGTTATTATATTTGTTTACCTACAATGTACTATTTATGGTAAATAAGAGAAAAAATTAGATTAATTATGTAGCTGATCTAAGAATCTCTGAGCAACAAATGGACTAATATTCTGATTTACCTATGTATTTCCATGCTGATGTGCTTTTATACCAGTAGTTATGAATGTCATTGACACTTTCCGTCTTTGACATGATAGCAAATGCACGAATAAATTTCAGTGATATGTTAGAAACTGAAGTAGTTGGAACAATTTCTAGCAGAGCAGCAGAATTGAAACCCTTAACAAATATACTATAGGACCCCTCAAGCAATTATGGTCAATAGGTCACTGCTGCAAGAAATGATATTTTTATTAAAATATGATTTCAGAAATTTGGTCATTTAAATAATGGTTGTGTCAAATTTATCTTTGCTTGGCATGACCTGACTTTATTACCATGCATTTTTCAGGATTTGGAGCTCTTGCCCTTCTGTTTATCCTAGCTTCACTTATTTCTAGCAAGCTATACAACTCAAAGGTTAGTTAGTGAAGTTTGTCTTTTTCTTTGCATTATACTACAAAATAAAAAGCAGAATTATCTTGCACATTTGTTAACTATCCTCATTGCATCACTATGATGTTTGCTATTGTTAGAGTTGAACCATGCAACATAAATATCAACAATCTCCTATTTATTGTTTTGACTCGTCGTACTCTTCTATGAATAACTGCCATAAACAATACTTCACACAGTAAGTATTGTTAGTAACTTATTATTATTATTATTATTTTTGTTGTTGTTAGTAGCTGACTTTTGTTATAAATCAGGGGTATTCAACAGTGGCATTTAAAGCAAGGTACTCCTGTAGATAGGTTAGAAAAAGTCAAGGTAATATCGCCTAAGTGTCCAAAGCAGCGACAGAGTTCTACGGATTGTGGATATTATGTGATTAAGTACATGGATGACATTATTCATTCTGATCGTATCACGAGACTTGCAAATGTATGAATTCAATTCCTTATCATACAATACCTAATGCACACATATATGTATGTTAATTTTTGTAACTTAAATCATTGATTTTTGTGTTGCAGTTCTATGGTTCAAAGCGGAGGTTTGATCAAGATAGTGAGATTGATACAATTCGTCAACATATTGCCGGCTACTACCTTAATCATGAACCTGATGATGATGAGTCAAATTAGATTGTATTAGTGTATTTTTGAATATTGTATGTGGTTCTTCATTGCTTGTGTTTTATGATTTTATCTTTATGTTTAGGATAAATGATTGTATTGAAATTGATTATTACTATTGCATTATTATTTTCATGTGAATTGGCAATTGTGTTTATATGTAGGACTGATTATAATCAATTATATATATAGGCAACCAAATTCAAAACTAAAAAAAAAAACCTTTTATGTCGCCTTTCTAGGAATTGCGACGTAAAAGAGGGTATTCATGTCGCTAGTTTGACATTTAGCGACGTGAATACAACCTTTTACGTCGCTTTTCTATGCAAGGCGACATAAAAAGGGGTATTCACGTCACTAGTGTCTCATTTAGCGACGTGAATACTAACATTTATGTCGCTTGTTTATAGATAAGCGACATAAAAGGTAGTATTCACGTCGCTAGTGTCTCATTTAGCGACGCGAATAGTGCCTTTTATGTCGCCTTTGGGCTCCAAAGCGACATAAAGGGTAGGATTCGCGTCGCTAAATGAGACAATAGCGACGTGAATACTACCTTTTATGTCACTTGTTTGCACAAAAGCGACATAAAAGGTAGTATTCACGTCGCTAATTGTTAACACTGGCGACGCGAATACCAACTGTTATAATGCCTGTTTAAAAACGCGACATGGTAAGTGTAGTTTTTATGTCGCCTGTTTGTAATAAGCGACGCGAAAAGGCAACTTTTCACTTCGCAAATTTATGCGACGTGAAAAGTCGACTTTTCACGTCGCTGGAATTAACGTCGCTTAAAAAAGCGACGTTAAAAGCCCTAAAAAAGCGACATGAAAAGTGTTTTTTGTAGTAGTGATTGGTCCTTTTAGTTTACATCAATTTTATATTTTACATCAATTTTAGTTTTAATTTATACTTTCAAATGAAAAGTTTTGGTCCTTCAAGTTTCACCTGATTCAAACAAATGACCCGTGTAATTTGGTAAGGACTTGATGATGTTAAATAAGTTAACATGTCAGTCTTAGTTGTGATGATGTGGCAAGCTTTTATGGAAAATAAATTATAAATATGTAATTAAAAACTGTTAATTTTTTTTAAAAGAAAATCTTTCCAAAGAAAAAAATTACAAATTTTCTCCACTAAGTCCCTTTTCTCTTCTCTCTTCTGCATCTGCATTACATCATTTCCCTTCCCTACCAAACAATCTTAAGTTCACAGAGTTATTGTTCAAGATAAATAATGTCATCATTAGGTGATGACACCAGATCCACCGCGTCGCCGACCTCTTTGTCCTCGTCACCACCCACTTCTCCCTTGCCCTCAAGAGAATTTGAGACATCCTTAATCATAAGAGAAAAGGTTGAATCGTAAGTGAATCTGAGACCTCCTTAGTTGAATCATAAACAACTATATAGCAAATCAGAGAAAAGGTTTGGTTCCATCCTTAATCGATACAAAAAAATCTGGAGGCAATTATTTAACCCACGTCTCCTTCGTCGGCAATTATTCTAAATTCTAACAACTAACATAGCAAATCTGAAACAAATCTGGAGAGGATTTTTTTTACCAATATCTAGAGGGGATTGTTGAATCCACTTTTTAATCAATTGTTTTTTAAAATAATTAATAGTTTTTAATTATATATTTATTATTTCTTTTCCATGTAAGCTTGCCACATCATCACAACTACGGCTAACATGTCAGCTTATTTGACACCATCAAGTCCTTACCAAATTACAAGGACCATTTGTTTGAATTTCTTAAAAACCACTTGTCACAATATGATTGGACCACATGGTTAACTAATATTTAAAATTTAAAAAACAATTCAAATAAATCAGTTTTCATTTTACAAATTTTTGAATTATTAATTTTTATTTTATTTGTATTCACTTTTAAAATTCTGAAATTCTTGTAACAATATTTTTAAAATTTGGGATTCTGATTTGAATATAGAAAAAATTATTGTAGCAATATTTTTTAATTCAATTTTAAAATAACTACTTGATGATTATATCTTAATATAGGATGCATTCTGTTTTTGTTTACTAATTAACTCAATTAGTGAATTAATTAATATGTTTTTTTATCAAAATTTTAATATGTTTATCTATGATATAAAATGGATAGATATTGTTTAAAAAAAGGTTATGGGTCAATGTTTCTCCTATCGTCTGGCAAAGTTTGAAAATGAGTACAAATACAATGGCTAATTTCGGAGAAGAATATTTTTGTGGAATGAGGACAAGAGTTTGAAACTAAATTACACACCAGATTCTATATGTTAAGCATCCCATAATTAAGACTCTTTTATAAGAGTAGTAAGTCTTATTTGATTATTCAAAAATTGATATAACCTACAATCATATTTTTTAACACACCGCAGGGTTATATGCTAATTACCCAATAAAATATAAGAAACTACCACTGAATTTTCATTAAAATAGTTATTTACAAAGTCAAAGTTGACATGAGCAGAAAACTTCTATATATGATGTGGCATGTTTGAAGACAATTAAAAGAAAGTAATTGAAGCTGATATCATTAGTCAAAGTATGGATATCAGCTTCTTCCCAAAGACGAAGATGGAGGGACGAGACAAAAATAAAAAAAAAAAGTATGGACAAGAAAGTTGTTATCTTTGATTTTCTCAAATAATCTTTCACTTGATGTGTTTCTCTCATATAGTTGTTCGCTCTATGCATGGGATGAGTTTCTTTGTTTTTATACAAATGGGATGAGTTTCTATGTAATGGATGGACGATTTATATAGCCATGTTAATATACGTTATAACTATAATAGTCATTCAGAGTTATTTATATAAAAACTATAATAGTCACTATTAATTACCAACACGGTTCCACTGATCTCACCGTAAATACAATAGATTATCAGCATTATTACCTACAAGGTTCCACTTCCAACCCCAAGCCCTGCAGATTATCAGCATTATTACTTGCACAGTTTGTAACATCCTGATTTTTTTTTAATTATAAAATTATGAAGCAAATTAATAAATACCTGAAACATTACAATTAATTTAGAAAGTTTAATTTACTTTTAGAAAATTTGCCAAAATTTTATTTCCATTATAAGTTATTAAAAATAATTGAGTATTTAATTTGAATTCAGGAATACATATGAACCTTCTATTATGAAAACATTATTTTAGGAATTCTTATTTAGAATTTTGTAATATACTAGAACTTAAATTAAAAATATGTTATGATAATGATAAATTTATTGGATATACATAATGGAAGATCATTATATTTTCTTTTTGTTAAAAATATATATATAATAAATAAAAGATGGGGCATAAAAAGAAAAAAATGAATGGAAATGGGCCAAGCCCACAAAACACAAAAACCCTAAATAAGCTAAATCCCCTTTCCATCATGGAAGATTTTGGAAGATAATGATAATGTTTCCTATCATATGTAGTATAAGCTAAATCCCCTTCCCCATCATGGAAGATTTTGGCAGCCACATACACTCATCATCCTCAACCTCCACATACACTTCATTCTTTGCCTCTCCTCACCAACCTCACTCTTTGCTTCTCTTCACTCTCGGTGATGCAAGCTCATTCACAGCCATTTCATTCTTCCTCATCGATTTCTCCTTCCTCTTCACTGCTTCGTTTTCTCCTTCGTTCTCCTTCATTTTTCCGGCGAGCAGCGGCGGCAACGGCGAGAAATGGGTAAGTTTCGGCCATTCTTTGGTTTCCTCAAGCTGTGCTTCTTTCAATAATATTGATTCTCACTTTTCCCTCCTCTCTTGGTTACTATTCTTGGCCGACCACTGCGGTGGCCGTTTCCGGCGAGGAGACCGGCGGGTTCGACCCAAACACAACCTGCAACAACAAATTCGAAATTAGGTGAGCTTCTTCTTTGCGATTCATACTTTGTCCTAAACGTTTTGAGCGAAATTTGATAGAGATTGCGTTGGGGTTTGGGTCCTAGGTTAGATAATGAACTAAACTGAAATTAAAGCTTGAATTCTTGATGTTTGTAAAGGGGTTATGGTGTTAATTTTAGAGCCTTTAAAATCTGTTGTGCTCTTGGGTTCTAAGGCTTTCAAATCTGTAGTTTTCTTCCCTTCTCGATGCTACTGGGTTGTGTGTGTGTTGAGTAGATGTGTGTTTGTGATTTTTGTATGTGCACATGTTTGTAAAGTCTTATGAATCTTCGGTTGTGAAGGGCCAAATGGATTTGGGAATATACAAGGCTTTATAAATATTACTAATAGCAATAGGCATTGGAATTGAACCATAGGAAATTGTTGCTTTGTCTTGACATAAGAGTGAGAATTTATTCTAATATGATTTCCGGTTTTGTGGGTCTGAGAATGGAAGTAAGTGGTTTAATATACAATTGTTTTCATGTCCAAGTTTTTCTTAACACGTGAGAATCTGATTTTTCTTCCTTCTAGTCCATTTTGGTCATTAGGTGATGATGATTTTTATTACTATTTATGAATTTATGAATATTGGAAAGGAGAAGTTAAAAAGTTTTAATCATTTGATGTTGAGATAAAAATGGTCCAAAAGGTGTTATATGTAGGTACCGGTTTCAGTTTTAAGTAAAAGAAATAGTAATGACCTACGCTTGTAATCATTTATATTTTGTCTGATTGGGATAGTTAGAAGTAATTGTTTTAAACTGAATGTTATGAATTGTGGTTTGAGTTTTTCTAGCAACAGGGCATATTCTGTTTTTCCTTCTTTCTTTCGTATTGGCTATTTAAATTCGGGCTTGCTGATTTTATGTGAATTTCCTATAAATGTGCTGCAATCATATTGAGAAAATGACTTGACACTTATTTTAAGCCCAAAATACTATTATATAGGAACAAATAAAGGTTATGCTCTTAAATTGAAAGAATTGAGTAGTATTCTATGTTCACTTTGAGATTGATTGAGATAAGATCTCTATTCATTTATGAAAACTGAAAATATGTGCCTGCATGTGTGTATGCGCCGCTTTCTAAAAGTGAAATAGCATTATACCTTGGAATGATTGATTGTGAATCATTAGTCTACTAATGGTTTAATTTAGTTCTGTGGATTGATTGGAATTATATTGGCTTTGATTGATGATTTGGAAATGGCTTCTGAGAATCAAAATGGTTTCTTATGGTAGCAAAATTAAGAAAGGTATTGGGTAGTAATTCTAGGAACGAGAGCGACGTTAATTAGTATACATGAGTTATTCTTCATTAAATTATGTCAAATTGATTAATGTGATCATTTGTATGTGTCGTATCATCGCTTGTAGAACTTGGTTATTGATGCTTGAGCACGTGGGAGCTTACGTTTATTTGTGATTTAAATGCAAGGAGGTAACTACTTAAACTTGTTTGCGTGTGTGTATGTTGGTAAGCATATAGGCTAGTTTATGAATTTACAATGTTTATTATATGCTTTATGAGAGTTGATGATTTGTTTGGTGCACACCGGTTAATATGATTATAATTATGCCATTCCGGAATGAGGTTCCCTGTAAAACCCCCAGGGACTAAAATGAAATTGTTACATGTTCAGTAGGGTTGTTAGTCCCTTTGTACCAGTTCAAGCGAGGGTATATCGATCATCGAGTCGTGAGTCCCTATTGAACTGAGATATTACGGTGTGTTGTGTTTGATTTGATTTTTGTTAGTGATGTTTTGATTACTTTTGTTATGGATGTATTGAGTTGTGATGTGTTTATAAATAAATATTTGTGCTGCTATAGATTGTAATACCTGATATCTGATAGTTATTTGAAATTAGCATATATATATAACATGTTCATGCAACACAGTATGTAGCACACACCACTATACACAATATTAGCACACACCACCTTACGGCATGCACATGCACGTAGTGCAAAAATGTGCGTAAGCGAGTGGTAGTAGTTGCGATTTCTGGGTCTACCCTAATCGTTGATATTACAGGTACTAGATCGGGGCAGAAGTGATGAGAATGATCTGGAGACTTAGGACCAAGCGTCATGTTTGCATACTATTTTTCATATTTCATTTATTAATTTGTAAACCCTGTGATTCATTTTCTTTGGGTTACTGTATGTCTGTGTATAATTTTAGGCTGGATAACTGTAATTATTTCTTAAACATGTTGTGTGCTTATTTGTAAATAATTGTGAAAAAAATTTAATCAGATATTATTAGATTTGTTTAAATATCCATGTTAGTCAATGTTTATCTAACATGGATATATCAGATTTGATAATTTTAAATAAACGATTTTCAATTGTTAATTTTATATTTCATTATAAAATGATTTATTTTAATTTATTTATTTCCAAATTACATGAAATCTTTTTTTCTAACCATGATAGTTTATTTGTTACTAAAATTCTTTTTCTATCATGGTTAGCACATTAGTTTATATTTTATGGAAAATAAGAAAAATTGTTTTTCTAATTATGTTAGTCATTATTATAATATAAATTCTTTTTCTAACATAGTTAGACTTTAAACTATTTTTAATTAAGGCTACTAACTTGTTTCTTTTGAAAAGTAAGAAAAGTCTTTTTCTAACTATGTTAGCTACTATTTTGTTAACTGGATTCTTTTCTAACATAGTTAGTAATTATGAAAAAAAAAATATAAAAATGGTTATAAAAGTGTGGTTGTTACACGGTTCCCCTATAGTAGTCGATCATTATTAGCTACTACGTTAATATATGTTATTACCTATAGTAGTCTTTATTACCAACAATTTTAGTTATGTGCGAGGATGTAACACTCTGTTACTAATTACCTAATTAACCAATAATATTTATTTCAATTCATTAATCTCTTTACTAACTATGGTAGAAAAAGGAATTTCCATAATATTAATATCTCTATCATAGTTAGAAAAGATTATTCTAATCCTTTTATAATTTATCTATGATAGGAAAGAATAAACTAATACAACCTGAATACTATCATGGATAATTAATAGCTAACCATGTTAGAAAAGAATCACCTAACATGGTTAGAAAAATAAACAACCTAATGTTCAATAATATCAAATACATATAAATATATGCTTACTAACCATGTTAGAAAAGATTTGCCTAACATGGTTATTAAACAGAACTAATTGATATTAAATAGTAAATAAATATGTACATGCGGAAGCAGATGCAGACCTATACAAATTGGCAATATACAAATCAAATTAGCCTATATAACTACTACTACCTAATTCCCTTTCCTGATGTTTGCGCCTGTGCATGAATACCTGCAAAAATGTCAGTTCCAAGTCAACTCAACAGACGAAAATAAACGTGATTGACACTGTGCTCAGTCTCAAATCTGAAAGCATGAAAAAGGAAGCACTTTAAATAGTGAAAACGTCCCTGAAAAAGGGAGCACTATAAAAAGTGTACACATCCCTGGTTCCTTTACAATCCGAGGAACCTGTACAATTAACCTATCGATTTGCGCAAATCGATAGGTTACATTGGCCGACGGTACTAATAATCAGTGTCATGCAATACTCACAATCCCTATTCTATATTCCATCAACATAGCTCTCAACAATCTCAACTCAACATGTAACTCTCTTTTCTATCCTCATCACCTCTTAAACCACTACCCAACACTATCCCTATATACATTTCACGCCATTCCAGATCAATGGCCACCACCAGGCAGGATAATAGGTATATAGAGTTTCAAATTTCTTTATATGAAAATAATCGTGTTTGAAAGGCACCCGATAGCCTATTTTGTATAAAAATACCTTTTAAAGATAATATATATATATAGAGGGTGAAAAGAGATTTTACAAAATCCCTAACTAACGTCACCCTCAATGTTATAGCAAGGTTAAGTGTGATTACCTGTCGCCCTTTAGCACTTTACTACTCTTCCTTTGGCTTCTTTACTCGATTCACCTATTATTACATAAGAGTAATAATAAAGGTAAATAACTATACTCAAATCTGTATAATAAATAACACGTCTCTCTCTTCGTATTACTACCCAATTTATTTTCTTATATGTTTTATTCAGAGGTAAGCATCTTCAACCAATTAAAGCCAAAGCCAATAACCAAATTCACATTCATGAACAAAAAGCCAAGGAACAACAAGCATACATTTCCATTTAACACTATACAAATCAACACAATTAAATTCACCTAAATACAACCATAACCAATCCTTGAATTCAGAATTCAAAACCACTATCATTTCTAACAGTCAATTTCTTCTACTCATATTCTAATGATCATATCTTCAATTTCAATTTGGCCAAGTAAAACACACACATAATCATAAGCAAGGTTTCTGTTCTATTACAAACCTCCATACACAAATTAGGTATCTTCACAAGTCCTTATTCAAACTGAATTTTTATCATTACCAATAATGAACACTAATCAAGCCAAAACAAAGAAAATAAACTCTCCTATCCCATTTACTTTAGACCTGAACCCTTAGCAACATATCAACCAAAATCAGGATCATCACAAAAACATACTCTAGTACATAACAAAGACAACCCACCATCAAACTAATTCCTTCATACGATAAGTATTCAAACACAAATTGTACATATAACAAAACATATATATGTCCTCTCCTTTTCTTATTTCCATAGCAAGCATACAAGGAATCGAATAAAAAAACCAGGGGAGTATATAGAATCTTCCGAAAGAATATATAAACCAGAATTTACCATCTATTAAATGCACATACATTCAGAAATTCATTCTCTATCTCAACACAAAGTGACAACACGCAATAAAACATAGAAATCACAATAAAACAATCCAAACTCAAACTACCACCACTTACAAAGCCAAACTTCAGATTTTAATATATTACTAAAATCATAATTTCGAAAACATAAGCTTCAACCCTCCAAGAACATGTCAAATTTAAACTCCATAGTTAGTGTTTTTCCCCAAACCCACCAAATCTTCCAATTAATACTCCGTTCTCTAAAACTGAGCACACACGCCAGAAAAGAAACTAGATTTTCACTTATCATAATAAATTTCTCAAATACTGCATATACATGTAAAGAGGTAATCAAAGCTTCTCACCTTCATGGACTACATCTAATTTACACCTAAAATCAATTAACCGTCATAGTTCCAACAAACAAACAATAATAATCAACTTCACCTTCAAGATGCAAATTAGACATAATAACTTGAAGAATTATCGTCCTTCATCCAAAGCTATGACCCACAATTTATTAAACACTAGAAGCAGAAAACCAAAGAGACAATATGCCTTAGGAAACTGAAAGTTGCAATAAGCAAGACTCAAACATGTTTCATTTAATTATAGATAGAAAGCCAATTTGCAACATCCAAAATCCAATTCAGTCAATGGAGAAAGGAAAGTGCAGAATCTAAAATCAAACAAAACTCACATATAGAACATGCGATACAACTCATCCATTTCATTATACTTTTTGCTTTAATTTACTTAAACATTTAACCCAAAATCTTTGCGCACAATTATTAAAAACAGTATCTAAAATGGCAGATTCAATTGCCCAATGAAAACATCATACTGTCATCACTTTCAGCCACTCAAGCATAGAAATTTATCAAAGAAGCACAATGGATTATATTCAATATCATCAAAACATCACAAACAGAAAACCCAGGCACACATCAACAAATTTGAAGTTTTAAACATCCTATTTGTTAATGATTCAATCCAAATCATAAACCCTAACTTGATCACTCTCCCAAACTCGCAGACAAAAGAAGAAAATGGGTATAGGAATTACTTGCGGAGTTCCAAAATGAGAGAAACAATGACCACCGCAGCCGGCCGTCATGTAGCTCGCCGGAAATTGGTCGGCTGAGCTGAACAGAGAAAGGAGAGTTGAGAAAATGACAAGACGACGTTGGAAATGGAAGGACAACTCAAGATAATCAAGAAAAATCAAAGCTTTTTACCTCTCACCGCCCTCCAAGCAGGAAACAAAGTCGCCGGCGCCGGAAAAACTCGCCGGAAATCGGCCATCACCTTAGGTAGGGTGAAAAGAACTTGGAAAAAGAATGGAAACTATGAGAAATAACTCTAAAATGGAAGTTTAGTCTGATACATACTAGAAAGGTCGGAGCTTTACCTTGTTCCCGCCGTCGACCGCCGTGGCTCGTCGGAGAACGAAGAAGAAATGGAGGAGAGAAGACGCGAGGGAGTGAGGTTTCGGTGAGGAAGAAGAAGGAAAGAAGATGAAGAAGATGATGGGCTTGTGGGAGGGGTCGGCGCCGCCGCGCCTTGGCCGCCGGAAATCTCAGCAGAAGAAGGACGAAGACGAAAAAGGCGGAGGGAGGAGGGAGTCCGGTATTTAAAGTAAAGGGGAGGGGCGTGTTTGGATCACTGAAATAAGGGGGTTCTCTGATGATTTGTAGCCCAAACTTGCCATAGTGTACTCTTTTAATTTTAAAACCATTTAAACCAGCCTCCAATCTCCTTAAACTTCAAAATATTTTTTAGCTTTACCACTCCCTCATATTTCAAACTCTTCATTTCTTAATTAATTATATGCACATTAATTACTCAAAATTTCCAAAAATATCCCAAAAATTCCTAAAAATTCCAAAATTTCCCAAAACACTCTCTAATCCTGAATTAAATTTTTCAGGATGTTACAGAGGATGTGCCATACACGTGCGATGCAAGGGTGGTTTTTTTTACAAATAGTATATATGGTCTGCCTTTAGATGATGATATTTCGACGTTTAAAGTGTCTTTTGTAAGTAATTTCGTTATTTATATCACATATAATATTTAACTTGACTGAAAATCAAACTCTCCGTAAATAGAAACAATCAAACCATCAACCCTTTTAAGTTCAACCCCACCCCACAACAAAAGACGACCAAATTTTCTTTGCAAAACATAATAGATATTATTGTCTAAAAACTTATTAGTTGTGGGTATTACCTATTCGGGGTGTTTGAGGGAAATATCTATTTTAATTAGTTCACAAATATGCTTAGATTGAGAATATGGAAGGATTTCATTACCATAAAAATATATCATTAGCCATAATAATGATATGTTGAATTCAATTTTTTTAAATTCATTCCTACCATCTTTGAAAATAAGATTCGAATTTTAAATTTCATCCCACAATCTATGTTGATTTACTTGGGCAGCAATGATAATTGATAGACTATTATTTTTTACCCCAAATTATATTTAAAAAGTTAGGAGGACTGATTTCTAATTTAACAACATAGGAAACTCAATGTATATTATCATTTGTCAAACAAAAAGTTTATAACATTAATTCATTAGTGCTTTAAATGATACTTTAAAAAATCATTAATTTTTCTCACATATAATATTCAATTGGCCGAGAAACAAACTTCTTGTAAATAAAAACAAAATAATCAAACTATCTTCAACTCCACTTCAGTTCAACCACTCTCTATTAAATAAGAAGAGGAAAACTCATCACAACTACCCCATCAAACTCACCATCCCCAACAAAAACATAAACCAAAGTTCACCAAGCACCTCCACCCATCTGAAATTTTATTTGATGTAATTTTTTTTGTACATTTGTTATTTCCAAATAATTTCAATTAATATTACATGTGATATTTTTAACTTGACAAAGAAGCAAACTTACTTGTCCGTATATAAAAGTTAGTTAAAGAGTCAAACTTTATCCCAACATCCCACATCCAAAATCCCCCTCCCCCAAACAAAAAACAAAATTCCCCTAGCCACCTCCCCATCTGAAAGTTCACTTAGAAACTTTGTTTTGTAAAATTTCAATTTCTAAGATCCTTATGCATTACAAATATCCAATTAACATTTATTAAAATTATTTTTCAACTTTGGAGTTATCTAAATTCTTAATGAGAAGTCAAAACGATGATACAAATTAGATTTATTAGTTTACTCTGTACATTTAGAGGGAAATTTGCAAGTTTGCTCTAACTTGATGAATACATTTGATAAGTTTCTATTAGGAAGAATATAAGAACTAACTAATTCTTATATATTCTTATATACATCAAGGAATTACCTTTCTTTGGATTTATGGACATTTCCTCAACACTCGAACCGTAGTTGCCCATGTCTCTTTGCTAGAATCCAAATCATTGAGCCTAGACATCTTCATTTTTGCCAAACTCTAAAAAATGAAAGCATTAAGTAATTTCTAGAACAACATAACAATTTAATAATGGTGAATAGGATTTTTCAGTTAGAAGTAACATGAGGAAATAAGAATACTACACGCCAATGAATCTCCCTAGTATTTATAGGCAAAATGAATCACAAAACGAAAATATTGTCTGGGTGCATATTAGGTGTGAAGCGCGTAACTTTCTTTTTCAAATTGAAGCTTGTAACTTTGGAAATGTAGAAAATTGGAAATAATTTATTTTTAAAATTATGAACAATGAATTATGAACATAGCATTGATTGATTGATTGAGTCAATGAGGGGTAAATTTTAATTGGGTAAGTGAAATCTAATTATGGATAATTGATATTATCAGTGATTTGAGTTATCACTTGCTGTAATTTTTTCCAGATTATGGAAACGTTGACTGAGGGAAGAAATGTCCCAAAAATTACTTAGGTGTGAATTCTGATTGGCCAAGTGATTGTTCTTGTTTATGAACCTTCGATTCTGATTGGCCAGGTTTTTTTGTTCTGAACAATATTATTTTTTTTAGTGTAGCAAAATGAATCACACTAAGAATTTTACAATTTGGGAGAAGGTCTGCATAAAAACTAAAGCTTGGAACTTGGAAATGTAGAAGTTTGAAAATTGTTTTATCTATATGTTCAACACAATCATTCATGAACGGGCAATAGTTGAGTAATTGAGACAATGAGACCTAAATTTTAATTGGGTAGTTAAAAACTAAGTATTTATGATTTATCAAGGATTTTATTAATTGGTTACGGTATTTTTTTTAGTTTATGGAATTTTAGATGAGCATCCAATTGGGTGAGAATTTTTGAGACTTAAATTTAATTGGCAAGGTGATACATAGTTAAGTTTACAAATTAGAGAAAACAATTGTGAATTAACTTGTAAACAATTGTAAAAACAATTTTGTAATACTAAAAACTTCATTACCTTCTTTCATTAGTTCTCAGTTACACTCTAGGTAACTAAACTTGTAAATTCCCTTTTCTCTTCCTTCTCTCTCATTTGGAGAAATTTTATTCACATTATTTTTTGAAGTTTGTACTTGTTCTGAACACAACATTTTTTGAGTTCTACAAAATGTATCACACAAATAAAATAATTTCTGTTGGAAGCTTTAAACAAACACTGAAGATTGGAACTTTGGAATTTTTTATGCTCAGAATGTAACTTTCGATTGACATTATAAGTGATAATGGTAATTGTTTATTGTAATATTTTTCAGATAATGTAAACTCTGAATGTGCACCGAATTGTGCTCAGAATTTAAGAGAATTCATGCGGTCCATTTATGTCATTAATGTAAATGTTTTAGGTAATTTTCATACATTTAGTATAGTTTTATTTGAGAGATACTTTGGTAAAACCTCATTTGGAACTGGTTTAGGTGTGAAAGCTCAAGGGTATAAACTCACATTTTAAGAACTATATGTAAACTACAAGGACTAAACCTCCACTTTTAAATTTTGAGGACTAAAACCAAGTCTCACCAAATTATAGGGACCAAAAGTTGGTTTAACCCTAAATTAAATTTAAGTCCAATGTTACTCAAATGTTAAATAAATTTATTTTGCTAATTTATAAGCATGGATAAACAACATCATTTTTCACTAAATAAAAACTCTTACTTGGCACAAGATTTTAACTAAAAGCATGTATTAAAATCATGAACCCATAATATTAAAACATGTTCAAGTCAACAAGCTCAATGTTGAGAATTCATACAAAAGAAAATTAACAAATAAAAAATTTTTCTCACACATACATAAGAGATAAAGATAAATCACACAACCAAATATACATAGATCTAATCCGTAGAACATAGAAATTTGAACTATATAAAAGGAAGAGAATATGTACGACAATTACCCAGTGAAGCTTACTTAACTCATACTTCCATTCCAATCACCAAGAACAGAGAATTTAAGTTACTCATGCGGAAGGAGAGAGCACAAAAAATGAATGGGTTTGTGAGATCCATTGAAGAATAGAGGTGAGGGAATGAGTACGGGAGAAGAATGAAGTGCACAGTTCATCACCCTCCTTTCATCTTCAGTTTCGGCGCCTCATCCCTGCAGCTTCCTCCCTTTCAATTCTTCGCGTTTTTTCACTTCCAGATCTCTATCAGCCTCCTCCCTCTTTTTGTCTTTTTCTTGTTTTCTAATTCATTCTCCCTTAGCCCCCCAACACTGCACACAATTCGCAGGTCCCTGGGCCCAAAATTAATTTCAGTTAGGCCCTTCTCTCTTTTACTCACATATCTTCTTGTAACATCCCAATTTTCAAATTAAAGATAATAAGAAATTAGGGAGATGTTATTTAGAGAATTTAAAGACTTAAGGAGGAATTTAAGGATATTTTTGACGAATTATGAATATTAAATCTTATTTACCTTAAAATTTAAGGAAATATAGTTAAACGAGTCATTTAGAGTTAGAAACTACTATAGAAATTATTCTGAAATCTAGAAAAATGTTATGAAGGAAAGAAATGGAAACAATAATATATATAAACTTTTGGGCTAAAAATATAATTAAGAATAAACATTAGGGTAGTTAAGTGTAATTTTCCCTAAAGTATATATAAATTCACCTCCTTCCTTCTTCCTCTTCACTTCTCTACCCTAGCCGCCGATCCCTTCCCCTCTGCCTTCGATTTCGCTCCTCCCTTCCTCCCACGCGTGCTCGTCGCTCAGGCGAGCTTCCGGCGGCCACACAGCGGCATCGACCGCCGCAGGCTCACCATAGTTTCTCTTCTTCTTCGTGTTCTCCTTCCCTCACCGTCTGCCTCTATTCTTCTTCCTCCCATGTCGCCATTTCCCTTCGTTTTCTGCGTTTCTCCGGCAAGGTTCATGGCGGACGGCGGCGAGGGAAGGTAAACCTTCACCATTTCTTGTATCTTTCAACTTATTTCTTCCATTCAAGGGCGACTCCTCACTCTCTTTTTTCTCCTTCTCGGGTTTTGGTTCTTTATCACTTCTTGAGCATTGTTTTTCGGCGAGAAAACCGATGGAGAGGACCACCGTCAAATCTGCAACTCCCCACTCAAGCTTAGGTAAATTTCTTTTTCCCATTTCATGCCCTTTTCCCTTTGATGTCGTGTGAGGCTGTGAGGGTCCAAATGTGTTTTAGGATTTTGGGTTTAGAAAACTAAGAGAGTGATTGATCTTTAGTTTGTGGTGTTTGATGTTGACGAACCGATTAAACTAAATTATATATTTTATCTTTGCTTAAAGTTTCTGGTTCTTGCTTAATTTGTATATTAGGTTTTGAAGTTGATCTAGTATACCTCTGCTTTGTTCTTGTTTTGTGTGTTTGGTGTGTGAGTATTAAGAAAGTTGAGACTCAAGCATGTTGATTCTCTCGCTTCTCAATTTATTTTGACCGAATTGATTATTGTGGTGGGGAGTGTTCATATTTGCAATTTAAATCATTATCCAAGTATAAGATGAATTTATTGGAAGATTAATTAATTGGGTTACGGATTTGAAGCTTTAGGACTTACTAAATTGGTTTTAGTGAAACTCATACATTGATTTGAAGTTTTGTGAAACTGGAAAAAACCTTAAGTCTTGGAAATTTGTTGAAGTAATGGAGTCCTCAATTGTGCCTCTTTGATTCTGCCATCTCCACGAGTTTCTCATGTTGTTTTCTACGTTGATTGTGATTTACATGTAAGTGTAGTGGTGTATAAACTATGGTTAGAGGTTGTTAAGTTGGTAATGAAGTTTGAATGTTGATTCAAACTGATCTTGACGGATGAATGTATTAAGTTATTAATTTGTGTCTATATTCTATTTTGCACCATAGTATGGCTGAATGGTGTTGTACCCTTTTTGATGGGATTTATGCTCTAATTGTTATGGTTTTTCTATAGGGCAAAGGTGCAAAAATATGACTAAACTTTACCCTAAGTTGCATTTCTATGACTAAAGTTTCGCAAGGAGCAAAAATACCACTAAACTTGGGATCGAGGTGCAAAACTATGATTTCCGTCAACTATGACGGTGTTGACCGTTAGTTTTTGACTTGTAGGATGCTGAGTGTGCAATAATGACCATGTGGCATGCTGAATAGACTCTTTATTGGTGTTATGTGGAATAAGGGGTAAATGTATTTAAAATAATGCCAAAAATATGATTATTTTATTCTAACAACAGACCCATATTTGCACTCAAAGTACATTTACTTTAAATACATTTACCCTTTATTCCACATAACACCAATAAAGAGTCTATTCAGCATGCCACATGGTCATTATTGTACACTTAGCATCCTACAAGTCGAAGACTAACGGTCAACACCATCATAGTTGACGGAAATTATAGTTTTACACCTCGATCCCTAGTTTGATGGTATTTTTGCTCCTTGCGAAACTTTAGTCATAGAAATGCAAGTTAGGGTAAAATTTAGTCATATTTTTGCACCTTTACCCTTTTCTATAACTTGAACCTTGTTTTATCACTTAAATTGTAAATCTGATTTGAGGGAGTTTAATCTAGAAATTTTAGTTGTTTGGAGAGTGTGGCTGCTATATGTTTGCATGTATGTTCCTTGTTTCATAAATAACCAAATGGCAAAAGGAGTTAATGAGTGGAATTGATGTTCAGGAATTGAAATAAGAGTGCTTCAAATTGTAATTAATATGTTATTTGAATGGCTGATTAAATGAGAGTAATTTGAATTGTGAATTAAAGTGTGGTATGCAAGTAAGCATGAATGACTTTAACTATATAGGTGAGTTCCTAGATTTCTTGTTTCTCTTTCACATAGGGGCTGCCATTGTTAAGGCTGAATGCCATGACCAACAATTGATTTTATAATTGTGTGTTATCTACTAAAGCAATTCAAATTAAAATGATGGCTTACATTCAATACAATATGGAAATAATGAGGTGTTTGCTTTGTTTGAGCATTTTTCAGCTTGGTTTATCTTTGATGGGTGTGCATGATCATAGTAATATTAAGTATTCATATTCTTGATCTGTTATTCATGTGTTTGGTTAATGTGTATGTGGCTGATTTTAAATTGGAGTAATTAATTACTTAACTTGGTCTCTTGTGTTTAAATAGGATGAATAATGTTGAAGAGGAAGTGGTTGAAATAATCTTACTTTTGTGATCACATGCAAGTGTTTATGTGTGATTTGGTTCATTAAGATAGAATACATAAATGGGGAAATTGGGTAATAACTTCATAAGACGGAGAGCGACGTAAATTATTATAAGGTGGAGATGGTATTAATATAATCTTTTGTGTATATTATTTTAGGAGTAAATAATTGTGATGGCGCTTGAGGGAAATCCATAAGAAATGGTAAGGAAGAACATCAGAGTGCTAAGGGCGGCAGGTAATCACACTTAACCTTGCTATAACAATGAGGGTGACGTTAGCTGGGATTTTCTTAAAATCCTTTCTCACCCTCTGTATATATATTATTTTTGAAAAGTTATTTTCATACAAAACAGGCTATCGGGTGCCTTTCAAACACGATTATTTTTGTATAAAAGGAATTTGAAACATTATATATATTATCCTGGCTGGTGTTGGTTCTAGTTATGAAGTGAGAGGTTTAGATAGTATTTAGCTAGGGATGTTGATAGCAAGGTTGAGGAAAGAAGTTGCATAGTTGAAATTTAGATATTGAAGGGAATGATAAGAGCGCATGTTATTGATGTTGAAATTGAGATACTGAATGTGATTAAGATTGATGGATATTGTGAGCGTTGCATGACACTGATATATATATATATGTACCATCGCGCGATGATAATTGTTGATTGGCCGATCGACAGTTATTTGTACGGATCCTTTTCGGATTGATTGGATCGGGGATCATAGGTCAACTTATTGAGAGAAGTGACCTACGGTTGTTAAGTCATTTTAGAGCCCAACCGCCCCTACGGTTGTTAAGGCATTTGAGAGCCCAACCGTTCCCATTCTGTAATGGAAAACAGAATTGGGGTTCCCTCTTTGGGTATTGCCAGAGAGGGAAATTTGCCCCCTCATCATAGAGAGGGGCACATACAGTGTCAAATCATATAGAGAAGATTAGATGCTTGAATGCCCCGTGATGGCACAATACATCTATAGGTGAGTGTGAGAGTTCTGGTAGTATCATTAGATTGGAGACTGGGAGATGAAATTTAGTTAATGTGGAATTGACTGAGGGATGTTGAGTGATACATGGGAAGTAGAGATGATGAATTTGAGTTGATTGAGACGTGACAGAAGGATTTAAGTGATGGATGAAGGAAAATGTGAAATATATGTATATATTGCTAATTTTAAAATGTGGTACCCTTTAGACGCTCTTGCTACCGCACATCTCATTGTTATAGTGAGTTAAGCGGGGGTTACTGGGACAAATTGTCTCATCCCACGATTACTGACATTTTTGCAGGTATTCATGCACAGGCACGAGCATCAGGAAAGGAAATTAGGTAGTGGAGGTTGTATAGTTTATTTAGAATTGTATATTCCCAATTTATAGGTTTGCATTCGCTTCCGCATGTATATATATTTATTTATTGTTCAAAACCAATTAGTTTTTTTATTAACCATGTTAGGCAAATCATTTCTGAAAGTGAGGATGCACAAGAGTGGGGGTGAATTGTGCTACCAAATAAAACTAGGAAACAAACTCTTCTGGTGTCATGTCTTCCACCTCAAGCTTGACCACAACTTCTGGTGGGACTTCACAATCTACAGTCTGAGCTTGCTCTTGGGTGGATGACTGAGGCTTAGAAGCTCCCTGTAACATCCCATTTTCATAAAGCCTATAAAATAAATTAAGTGACGATAAAAAAAATAGTAGAGATTACCATTAGGTTTTGGGTGTTTGGATGAAAACAATTCGAAATAGTACTTTTTAATATTTCATTATGTATAAAAAAAAAGAAAACTTGTGATTAGTTTTGTATATTAAGATTATAAATATTTTATCTATAATGATGACTCAGTATTTAGTGTATAGATAACTTATAAATAGAAGTAAATAATACATTTCTTTTTGATAACAATAGTAAAAATGTTTATAAGATTTGGATATTTAGAAGGTCCAATCATAAAAAGCCCATATGTGTAAACCCTAGATTCATTCCAATATAAATTTCATTTTTCCCCTATCTTACTCACACTCATCCAACAATCTAAGTGCCGTACAAGTACAAGGTGATTTTCATCTTCATCTTCCTCTTACTTTACATGTCCTTTCAAGTTTCAACATTATGTTTCTCCCATCATTTGAATATACCCTTCTCAACTCAAATTCTATTTTTCTTTTCTTTCTCCATTTTATTTAATTATTTGATTGATTACCATGCCTTTATCATTTATTTTTATAAAGAAAAACTATATCTTTCAATTTTCTCGAGCCAATTTGAGATGACTGCGTTTCCAGGATTATTTCAGTGCTTGTTATATATATATTTTATTATTTTTAAGTTATTTTATTTAAATATATAAACATAAATTTATTGTTATTTGGTTTTACAACTAACTTTGATTTTCACATAGCATGTGTAGTACGTTTATCTTTTTATTAACCATTGCCTCGTATGCTCTCATGTCTGTACATTGTCTTTTATTTAAAAATTAACCATATATAAATATATATTTATTATTTTGTACTGTTAAATATATAATATTTTATTTTAATAAGGTTTCTCCTTTATTTAACATTGTAATGGAAAAAAAAATATTCTTATCTATTATTGTATTTGCTAAACGTGGATGCAGACCTCGATTTCTTTTTAAATTGATTTATAATTAAATGTGTGTGCTGCCTAAAATGTAAATTGAATTCAATAAAATTGATTATTTAATGATACGTTATCAAATAATAAAAATAATTATGTGTATACATACGGGGTTTAGCTATATTAGAATACCTTTTTAGTATTGTTGAGTCTTATATTAATATATACTTATATTGGTGATGCTATAGACTCTCATTAGGGGCTTAGGTGTGATCTTAATTGTGTGCTTACCTGTGAGTTAAGGATCAACAGGTAACTCTGAATGATTCTTTCGTATGCTTGTAAGTTATGGATAATTATAATCTGACTGATTACTGATTACCTCTTAATTTAAAAATATGAATGATTGATTAGTTTGTTCCTTTTCAAGCACGCTTGTTGTCAATTCTTGTTATCAATGTTTTATATAATATGTGAATGATAAGTGGTTTAATTCTTTTCAAGCATGCTTGTTGTCAATGTTTGATGTAATATGTGAATGATAAGTGGTTTAATTCTTTTCAAGCATGCTTGCTTATATGATGATATTATATTGTGTTAGATAGTGTATTATGGTAATTTAAATTCAAGGATATTTTAATTGTTGGTGAACGTATATATATCTGTCATTGCATGAGCATCTGTTATGGGATTGGGATTAGAGGAGGATTATGTGATGATGGAATTTTATACCACCACTCGGTGCACAGTGGTAGTGGTACTTGTCAGGGCCCTTTCTTCTATGTCTTCCCTTGCCAGGATTGCATGGAAGTTATGGGACATGTGACACCTCCTTATATTTGTTCTTTAAGGAGGGGAGCCATAGTCCATACTTGAGCTCTATACCTCGGCAGGGTATATCTCATGTACTGGTGAGCTTGGGATAATCTATTTGATTAGATTTATTTCTGTTCGTACTATATGTTAGCCTATGGCTCCCGTCAGCGGTATAAGGTTGGAGGTGATATAAGGGAGGCATACTGCATTTATGCATGAGTTAAATCTTAATGTAAAGGAATCGTTTTTGAATTAAGAGGTCAATCGATATGGATAAAGAGTCAATTTGTACAAACAAATATGTGAATGAACTTTGTATTGTAATTATATGTAACTTGCTTGTGTATGTTAGGAGATTTCGGTAGTTACTGAGATGTCGATCTCACTCCTTTATTAACAAATTTAGATGAAGGGATCTAATAGCAAGCCTGGGAAGGCACTTGAGGTGCAAGCACACTTTTATTTTATATTTATTTTGTCATTGACCTCAGCTTTTAATGTTTTACTTTTTGTTTATTTTTAAAAAAAAGGTGTATCATCAATTTTTAAATTTGTCACTGACTTGAGATTTTTGGAGTGTAAACGTAATTTTATACAAATTGTATATGATTTTGAAAGGGTGTTACACTCCCCCTTGCTGTGGCACCCTTTCAATCTCAGAATCCTCAGGAGCAACAATGGATTCCTCTTCACTTTCTGAGGATGCTCTTGGGGAGGAAGCAACCTTCTTCTTAGCCAGAGACTTAACCCTTGACTTGGTAAAGCTGATTGGTGCAGGCTCAGGGGCTGGCTCAGAGGGAGGAATTGGCTTGGCGATGACCCTCACTAGTGGCTCTGGCTTCTGTAAACCATACTTCATTCGAAGCTTATCAAGCAGGTTTGCATTTACAGTAGGCACAGAGGGAGAAGGCTCAGCAGTTGATGAAGGCTCAGAGGGTGGTGCCTCAACAGGCTGATCAACCAGCACCATTTCCAGATTTGACTTTGATTTTGTGCTGGCGGACTGCTGTTGACTAATGAATCTGATGGCTTCCCCACGAATTAAACTTTCTGCACTTCCCATTCTTTTCAGATCCATGGCACGGCGGAGGGCAGCAGCAATGTCTTCGTCTAGCCAGAGGGAGGGTTGATTGAGCATTTCTCTCCCCCTTTTGGCATCATCAACAAGGGCGAGGACCAGGGAGGAGGCAGTGGAAGGAGTAGATGGTGGAGGCTCGGGGCCATATCTGGGTGGTGAGGGAGGAGGTGAGGAGGTGTGGGTGTCAAAGTGTAAGGGAGGGGAGTGAGTGGGGGAAGGTGAGGGGCTAGGGTCTGTGAGTGGCTAGGGGATTGAGAGTGACTAGGGGATGGAGAATGGGTATGTGATGGAGAATTGTGAGGGGAGGGTGAGTGGTGATGGGAATCTTGTAGAAGAGGAGGGTCCCGTCGTGGGGGAGGAGGAGGTGGAGGTGAAGGAAGAGGTGGAGGTGGTGGAGGTGGAGGAGGAGGTGGAGGTGGTGGAGGTGGGGGAAGAGGAGGTGGAGAAGGAGGAGGATGTGGGGGTGGTATAAGGAAATGGTGAAGGAGAAGGTCTAGTTTGGCTTCCACTCTTGCAAGCCGAGTCTCCAAACCCTGGATCCTCGCGTTCTGAGCATGAAAGGCTGCTCCACATTCTTCTCTGATGGGAGTCATCAATCGTTCCGGCAGGCGAAAAAGGATCTCATCCTTCAACTCCTCAGCAAGTGCCTTTTGAGCAGCAGACACTCTTGGAGCACGAGTGCTGCTGGGACCAGCCTGGTGGGAGTCTACTTCTTGATCCCCTGCTCCAGATGTAGAGGGAACTGTGTTGTGAGAAGCACTCCCAGCCTGAGAGCCAGACTGAGTGGGCTTAGCTGGCTTGATGTATCTGACTCCCATCTTGCCCAAGTTCATCGACCCCATGGGCATGCACTTCTTGTTATCGGCTTCAACCCATCTATTTAACTCCATACTTATCAGTTGCCCAGGGTTGATAGGCTTCTGGGTAAGGAACTTGGCGAGCCATGGATTGTCCAGCTGGGTGAACTCATTGAAGTTTCCCCTTTTGTTCGCCATGATCCGAGAGTAGATGTACTGGAGCACCCGCTGTGTGTCGGGCATACCAGACACCTTCTTTCCCTCAGTGCCATAAGCCTGTGCCAGCTCTGTTTGATCCAGCTTCTCAGGGAAGATCCACTTGTTCATATCCTCATCAGTGACCCCCAGGAAGCGATTAATATCTCTCCAGTTAAACTTGATCTTCCTTCCTCTTACAGTGGCCTTGAAATCAACCCGGCCAATGGCAGATGTACTCTCGCTGATGTTCTTGTACTTGGCCTTGGCGGAGAGAGACTCATAGAACACCCTGAGGACTTGGACGTTGTACTCATTCTGTATCCCCAGCCATGTCATGTATTTCTGGAGATAAGCAGACAAGTCATAACCCAGATCTTCAATTTTTTCCAGATCCACGAAGATCCCATTAAGAAGATAGGGATTTCTGTTCTCAAACGCTGGCGAAACAGTCTCCAGAGGCCCAGAAATGTACACCGAGTAGTCATCTTCAACCCTCTGGCGTTTGGAAGAAGGTTCTTCGGCAAACTGAACCTTCTTCTTCCTTTTTCCAGAATCCCCAGATTTCCCAGATTTTCCAGAACCCTTTGACTTCTTGGAGGAGGAGGCTTTCTGGAGGTTAGGGTTAGACTCATGTGAATCGGCCATTGTTTGTGAAGTGGGTATGGAATGAATGCACAGTGAATGTTATGCACAGAAGAAGAAGAAGAAGAAGAAGATGAAGAAGATGAAGATGAAGAAGATGAAGATGACGATGCGGTGAAGATGAGAGAATTTTTCAGAGAGATTGTGGTTGGTGATTTGTGTGAGGATGGATGAATGAATAGTTGTGCCCTATTTATGCAATGTGACATTCGATGTGATGGTTCATAATGACTCTTCATTGAAAATATGCACCTTTTATGGGAAAACGTAAGCATTTAAATTGAAACGGCGCACCTTTATGCCACGTGTCTCTTCAGTCTGTCAGAAAAGGCACAGTTTTTGGTGGGAGAAGATGAAACGTTTTCTGAGGTGACGTGTCCTTTTTCCCAAACACTGGCGCTTCCGGTTGCTTAGGGTCATGCCCAAGCGGCAGCAACTATGCTGAATAGAATGGTGAGCTTCCGGAAGGAGATTTGCTTCCGGAAGTGACACACTTAAGATTTAACATTGGGGGACCTGCAAAACTAAAGATTGGCACTCCGATGCCTAAGTTAGTACAGTTTACAGGTTTTAACATTTAAGCACAGGTTTATTCTGAAGATTAAACTTCATTTGGGTTTACCATTCCCAAATTTCCTCTAATAAAAGTAAATTGATCTACCCCCAGAGGCTTGGTGAAGATATCTGCAAGCTGATGCTGAGTGGGAACAAATTGCACCTTGACATCCTTCTTCTGAACATGATCTCTGATGAAGTGATGTCTGACGTCAATGTGCTTTGTTCTTGTGTGCTGGACTGGATTCTTGGCAAGGCTGATGGTGCTTGTGTTGTCACATAGGATGGGAGCCTCAGGAAACTCTAAGCCAAGATCCCTCAGTTGATTTTTCAGCCACAGCACTTGTGCACAACACCTTGCAGCTGCAATATACTCTGCCTCTGTGGATGACAGCGACACACAGGTTTGCTTCTTGCTTGCCCAAGACACCAGACACCCTCCTAGGAAGGCACATTGTCCGCTGGTGCTCTTTCTATCTGTCTTATAACCTGCATGGTCAGCGTCAGAATAAACCCATAAGAACTCTTGGTTACCTCTGGGATACCAGAGACCAAGTTCTTGAGTTCCCTCAAGGTATCTTAAAATACGTTTAACACAAGTTAAGTGAGATTCCTTGGGGTTGGCTTGAAACCTAGAACACATCCCTACACTAAATTGAATATCAGGTCTGCTAGCCGTTAAGTATAGCAGGGAACCTATCATTCCCCTATACATTGGCAGGCTGACCGAACTTCCCTTTACATCAGCATCGAGAGCGGTTGTGGTGCTCATAGGAGTATCATACTCCTTGCATTCATCCATCCCAAACTTCTTGAGAAGTTCTCTGCAGTACTTAGTTTGGGAGATGAAAATGCCTTCTTTCTTTTGCTTGATCTGCAGGCCTAGGAAGAAGGTTAGTTCTCCCATCATTGACATCTCAAATTCCCCCTGCATTGTCTTAGAAAACTCCTCACAGAGTTTCTCGTTAGTTGCTCCAAAAATAATATCATCAACATATATCTGGATAACTAACATATTTCTATCCTTATGCAAGATAAACAGTGTATTGTCTAATTTGCCTCTTGAGAAACCTTTTCCTAGCAGGAAGCTACTAAGTCTCTCATACCAAGCTCGTGGAGCTTGTTTCAAGCCATACAAAGCTTTCTTTAGTCTATACACTCAAAGCTTTCTTTAGTCTCATGTTTGTTTTTGTGTTAGAGGGGGAGGGGGAGTTGTTAGAAAGAGATCCTTTATTACTACCAAATTTATTACGTTGAGTAAATCTTATATTTCGTATTAAACAAAGTTCTTATGATTTTCCCTATATAGTACTACATCCAGTCCTAAATGTAAGATTTAGTTGACTTTTTAGAGAGATTAAGGTTGCGAAATAAGTTATTAAATCATGACATATTTGATATGTTTTTATATTATCCATTAGTTTATAGGTAAAATAATAACTAGTTTATTGGGGAAATTAGGTAAATCAATTTATAATTAACTTATTTTTTTTAATTAAGATTTTCCAAAAAAGTCAATTAGGTCTTATTTTTAGGACCGGAGGGAGTATTTTAATTTCTATGGATTTTTTTTCATTAATAGGCCATTATTGTGCTTAAGTTTCCTTGTCAGTCGGCAAACGATTAAGTATCTATTACTATAGATATAATTTTTGGTTTTCTTATTAGGTTTTTGTGGCTGCAATAACAAAGAGAAAGCAAATATGCCCTTCAAGTATTGACAAGAAGCTTTATGGAAACAGAAACAGCAAGCGAAATAATGACTCAGAATCATCATCAACAAAAAACAACAATTTTCTTCATGCTGAAAAGTTCAGGTGGGATTCATAATTTTATTTTTATATAATTTTTTGTCTCTCACGTTTAGAATGAAATTGGATAATTCCTATTAAGGCATATACCCTTCAACAAAAGCAAGAAAACATGTCTTGCCATATGAAGGATGTTTGTCATTGAATCAAAACAGTGTAGGCACGCACTTTTAATTAAAAACAACAATAATTGGGTGATATAAAATATGATAGCAGTCATTGGGACACAAAAACCATCATTTAAAGCCAATGGATTATAAAATCAAGTACCAAATAGGAGGGTCATAAGAAAGTAAAAGCTAGAGTATATATTTTTGTTCGCCCACCGAAAGAAAGAATCGGAGTCTAGAAGAGTGAAAAGGACACAACGTGTGCAAATCACTTGCAATTTGCAAATCTCACCTACCCTGTTTTTCCTTATATATCTTGCAAGTATCATATTCGCTCATCACATGCATGATGAATTGATACAACAATTGAACAGATTGAAGCACTAATTCAATATGTAATATTGAATTATTTATAATTATTAAATTTATATATTTTTAAATTGTAAATATAGAAAGGTCTTACTTAAAAGATAAAAAATTATTTGATCTTTGTTCCAAATGTTTTTTTTTTCATTATTGATTGGCTTTTAATAGGTTCTATTGTTGAGATGATTTAAACTAGCTAGATTTTAACGTCTGGTTGTTCGTCTCACTACTCAATTATAATCAACCGATTCAATCTGCTCCCATATATGTAGTATTGGTATTTAAGAAATACTCAATATAAGATCAAATTCTCTTTATTTAGGGAATTAAAGACACTAAATAATATTATGATAATGTCACATGTTATTTAGTTATATGCCTATTTAATATGTATAAGTTAAATATATAAAATTAATTTCGATAAATAAATTATATATAACTACATTGAAGTAATTGATTTTTATTTTTTAATCTATGCAAATAATAGGTTAACTTTATCTTATACTCCCTCCGTTCCTAAATATAATATCACTTTCACATTTGAATTTGTTCCTAAATATAAAATCTTTTTCTAATTTTTCTCAACTCTTCCCAAATCAACCTTAATAATAATTCTTATGTATCATAACAAGTAAGAGAAGTAGAGTAGAGATATAAATTGGTAATATCATGTATTAATAATTAATTTAACTAACATCCTTAATCTAATCAAATTGGGGAAAATAATCTTATATTTAAGAATGGAAGGAGTATTAAATAACAAAGAGAGTAGCTTTTACTCCTAATTTTAGTTAGTTCAATAATATAATAAATTAAAATTAGTGCAGATTCCTTGACAAGGCATGCATAAAAATCCAACAAGGGACTACCGAAGCAAAGGAGAGTCCATGGAAGTTGTGCACAGTATCACAAGTGAAGCAAGTGAAGATAATTATATCAGTGATTCCAATTTTCGCCTGCACCATAATATTCAACACAATCTTAGCACAACTGCAAACCATTTCAGTACAACAAGGAAGCATCATGGACATACACATCACAAAAGGCTTCAAAATGCCACCAGCTTCACTACAATCCATCCCTTACATTATGCTCATAGTTTTTGTCCCTCTCTATGAAACCGGTTTTGTTCCGCTTGCGCGAAAATTCACCAGTAAGGATTCTGGGATCACCCCTCTACAAAGAATTGGCATTGGACTCTTCATTGCAACATTTTCAATGGTAGCCGCTGCCATGGTAGAACACAAAAGAAGAAATTTATCTTCTAATCAAACACTTTCTATCTTCTGGATTGCACCTCAATTTGTAATCTTTGGTCTTTCAGAAATGTTCACGGCGGTAGGGCTTGTTGAATTCTTCTATAAACAATCATTGGAAGGAATGCAAGCATTTTTGACCGCCATGACCTATTGCTCCTACTCATTTGGGTTCTACTTGAGCTCACTTCTAGTGTCTCTAGTGAACAAAATAACTTCAAGTTCGGGAGGTGGATGGCTCAGTGACAATGATCTTAACAAAGATAGGCTTGATCTTTTTTATTGGCTTCTTGCTTCACTAAGTTTTATCAATTTTTTCAACTATCTATTTTGGTCAAGATGGTATTTATCAAATTCTTCAGCTATGTATTCACCACAGGAGACTTTAAGAGAAGATAAATAGAGTTTTAGGATCAGATGTTCTCTTGTCAAATGTTAGGGTTACAAATACCAGAGCTTGAAGTATTAGTCATATATATACATATATATGGTATTGATGACTTGGTTCCGATATATTATACTGTACTAAACTACAATAAAAAATATAGATTGATTTTAATTGATAAATAATTTGAATTCCAGATTGATTAAAGCACTATTTGAGGAAAATAGTAAGGGTTTTCTTCAAATTAAAATATCACAATTATCGGATTCAATGCCATATAGTCTGTATTCCATGTCGTTAATGCGAGAGTTAGATTGTTAATTTGAGGATATTACAAAATTAGTAAAGTCAGTTATTTATAACAAATGCTTGTTGGACACTATTACAATGAAAGCCTTTCCCCGGCATTCTAAATTAAGAAGAGGAAAGCGTAGGAACAATCCCAATATTGTTCACCATACAAGAACGCCAGGGTTGGTTTTCCCTACCTTACGTTCTTTAAGTGAGAACGCCAAGAATGATTTTAAAGAAAATATAAGGGTTAAAGTGCAATTTTAGCACTAAACTATTTGCAAAAGTTCATCCAATATAGAAAACAATTTCGGTTCCCAAATCTAACACTGATTAATTATAAAAATGGTTCAAGTGTAGAAATTCCTTTAATTTTGGTAGGTTTGATCATTAATTTTGACCTGATTAGGCAATGTCACTTGTCAATCACCCTATTAGGTCATGTCACCTGATACATCATCAACATTTCCACCAAATCATCACCATAGGTTAAGATTCATATCTAGCACTGAACTATTAGCAAAAGTTAATCCAACATATAAAAAACAATTTCGGGTCTCAAATCTAACACTCATCAGTTACAAAATGGTTCAAATGTAGCAAGATTTGAGCCTTAATCCTTATATTTTCTTGAAAAAAATTATGTTCTCGTTTAAAGAGCGTTGGGTAGGAAAACCTAGCACATTGTTCTTGTATGGTGAACACTGGGATTGTTCTTGGTCGTTCCTACACTGGCTTTCTCACTTTTGAACACCGACGTTCCATCATTAATTTTTTAAAAGAAATGCAGCAGCTTATGTCGTGTCACCTTGTGTGATATAAGATGTTGGATTTTTTAAAAAATTATTGTTGTTGGTTATAATGGAGAAAGAGTAGAGAGCTTTTGAATGAGAAAATGTAGATAGATACAATAATGAAAAAACAAATATTAGATAATGAAATACTCCCTCCGGTCCTAAATATAGAACCTAGTTGACTTTTTTGAAAAATTCTTAAAAAAAGCAAAATAAGTTAATTATAAATTGATTTACCTAATTTTTTTTTCTTACACTAGTTTATTTTACCTATAAGCTAATGGATAATCTAAAAAGATATCAAATATGTCATGATTTAATAACCTATTTTGCAACTTTAAACTCTCCAAAATAAAGTCAATTAAGTCTTATATTTAGGACCGGAGGTAGTAATATATTTGGTCGAAACAAATATTTGATCAAAAGGTATGATAAATTACATACCTAGTAAAAAAAATAAATAGTTGGGGATAGAAATTATAGTGATGAAATCTTTAACATGCAAAAATAGGAAAATGCATTACTTAAGTATAAGAATAATGAGGAAATTAAACAATTTAATGTTGGAGAAAATGAATATAAAAAAGGAGATATTGGAAGGGTTATGGGGTTTATATTGATGTGTTTTACTAAGTCGGGTATCATGCTGTGACATGCATTTTTAATATAATAAAATACATGTCACACAACCATGTGCTACATTCTTCCTCATTTAAGTAAATGGAATATTAAAAATGCAAAAGTCATTATTTAGTCCCTTAACTTTGAAAAATGTCTTTTTGGTTCTTGTTAGAAATCATGAAAATAATGTTAATATTTCATATTGAATAATGTTAATATTTGACTATTTGTATATTTTAGTCATTATTGTAAATTTTAGTGTTAGGAAATTATATGATTTGATTAGAAAAATAAATGTTTGATAGAATTAGGTTAAATCAGACTTTTACTCATCCTTTGTTTCCACATGGTACCAGAGCTTAAAATCATATTTTTGTTGTTTAACTTTAAAATGTGTGATTTTAGTCATTAACTTTTTACAAAGTCATCTTTTAGTTATTCAAACTTTGAAAAATGTGCTTTTAGTCATTTCAAATTGGGTCAAAGTATGTTTTTGATCCCTTAACTTTGCACAAAGTCATGTTTTAGTCCCTTGACTTTGAAAAGGGAGGGACCAAAAACATAGTTAAGCCTTTTAAAAGGACTAGAAACATCAATTTTTCCAAAATTAAGGGACCAAAACATACTTTAGCCTAATTTTTCAAAAGCTTATGTATTTTCCTTTGGGAGCAGTTCCTTTCCACCACGTTGGAACACCAAAAAAGACACATCTCGTGTGACGGTGTGAGGATCCGATCCTTGATATTTGATGCTATGATACACTAGCTCCTTATAAGAGTCCAACTAAAATTATTAGGGAATTTATCTTTTTGGTTAAACCAACTTTTGGTCCCTATAGTTTGATGTGATTTGGGTTTTAGTCCCTAGAGTTTAAAAGTGGGGGTTTTAGTCCTTATAGTTTACAACAAATTTGGTTTTAATCCTTATACTTACAAAGAAGAGGTTTTAGTCCTTAAAGTTTCATTTTGTTTAAAGAAATGGTCCCTCTAGTTTAATAAGGACTTAATGTATGGAAAACAAAATTATAAATTTATGCAAAATTACCAAAAGCCCTTCCTCAAACACATCCTTCCGAAACATACCATCACCACAATAGAGACCCCACCCCCACCGTCTTCCAAAACCCAAACACATCCCCATCACCATCTTCTCTACAAGTCCACCACCTCCTCAACCATTACTAGTTTAACCAGCTTTCCTCACATCACAAACTCACTCTCACCATAGCACGCACCATCACCCCCCCAACACAGCCGAGTTTGCCACCACCACCCAGCCCCTCGCCGGAAACTCCTCCGCCCCCCTTCTCACAACGAAATCTAATGCTCAGCCAATTTTATTTCAAAAAGGTTGACGGTGGTGGCCTAAAGAAAGGACACAGTCACGGACACAATGAATAGTAGTCAAGGAAGAGTAATGGAAGGTTGATATTTCAATGGTTGTGGAGGATGGGGGAGAAGAAGAAATCAAATCTGGAGGTTGGGTTTCAACTACAATGGAGGTGTAAGCGGTTGCAATTAGGTGGAGGTTCGGTGAAGAAGAGAAACCGATGGTGATAATGGTAATGTAGGTTGACGGTAATGGACCAAAACCCCCCACTTTTAAACTCTAGGGACTAAAACCCAAATCACATCAAACTATAGGGACCAAAAGTTGGTTTAACCCTTATCTTTTAGTTTCCTTTAGTATTGATTTATTTATAACTCTGTTTTATACTCCCTCCGGTCCCAATATAAGATGTAGTTAACTTTTTTTTGAGATATTAAAGTTACAAAATATGTTATTAAATTATGATATATTTGATATATTTTTATATTAGACATTACTTTATAGATTAAATAAATTAGTTTAAGAAAAAAAATTAGGTGAATCAATTTATAATTGACTCATTTTGCTTTTTTAGAATTCTCCAAAAAAGTCAACTAGGTTTTATGGTTTATATTTAGGACCGGAGACTTTGATTAGGAGCAATTCAATCATCCAAACAGTTCTATGCAAATTTAGTATTATTAAACTCTGCATTTAGCACTAGAGTGTATATTATATTAATTACTAAAATGAAGGGTGAGTTTAAATAATACATCTTGTGAATCCGCGTGTATAGTAGTATCTTGAGAAATTAACACCAATGCGCCAAATCCATGTGCGCTTACTGGACATATAATATTTATAACAGTATTCGGTGAATTCTGCTGCTAAGGATTGGTGATCTATATAGGGCCCACCGACACTAAAGCATACATAAACATGAAAAAGTTCAATCAAAAGTCATACCATCGTCTAATGATATTTAGTTTGAGGATGGCACTACAGATAATGAGCACTACGCTGAAAGCTTCAACTTCAAGAACATGTCTCAAACATGTTTCTTATCCCTCAAAAGATAAAGCCAATTTTGACTATAACCTGTCATGCGTTTCTTGGTAAAAATTTCATTCACATGTTATTTTTTCCGAAAAAAGCGTGTAGGCGAAAGCAAGATTTTACACTTTGAGGAAATCTCCATCATTATAAAATATAGACCTGCTTTGAAACTGCTTCATTGAGATAAAGCATAAAGCATGCCGACCATGCACTTCATTCTCCCTTTTCCATATCCAAAAAACAATAGCGATTCTTTACACATGATTGTAATGGAGAATATGCAACAACCCCTTCGAAATCTACAAATTTAAAAATGACTGGAGAATATTATTGTGAGACATCTAAATCAAAATTTCTTATAATTTGTAGGGACACTTAATTTATTTGTTGGTCTTATAATATTGACTTTTGTATCTTGACTTAGTCCAACTTAGTCCTTATAGTTTTGACTTGATTTTTTTACTTGATTTTTATCTCCTCAGTCCTTAAATTAACACCAGGTACAATTTTATCCTTGACATAAAATCAAAGTGGTCCAATTTTCCCCTCTTAGTTAGGATATAAACAAATAGGCTATATTTCTCTCATAATTATTTTTCACATAATCTCTTTTTACTAATATTTTTCATTATCATCTCATAATTTTAGATCAATTGATTAAATAATTTGAATATAGTGTATATGAAATATATTATACTTAACTATTTTGAAAATATTTTGTTTGACCATAAAATTGTTAAAACATTTTATACATTAAATTTTTTTATAATAAAAATTCAAATTATTTATTTATATGTTAAAACCATTGTAATAACATTTTTTAAGATATTATATTATCAGCATTCATTTTTAAATCAAAATGTCAAAAAGCGATCATGAAGTAATACGATATAAAATTAGATATGGAAATGGGATCCACAAATTCAGTTTTATTTTTTAAAAGGAAATGACGGGTTCGCGTGAGTGGTAAGTACTCTCGTCCTTTAAACAAGTGGTTGAAGGTTCGATTCACAGACTAGCTATCTACCCCCTATATGAGACTTCAAAACATTGAAGAAATAGTCTCACTTGACACGCGGGTGGGATACCCTTGGATAACAAAAAAAAAAAAACAAATTGTTCCTTCAAATCAGGTGATGTTTTTTACGCCTTCTGGGAATTTTGATATGATGGAATGTCACAAAAAGGGAAATGGAATTGGAAAGCTTAAATCGCCATGATTTGTTGGTATGATTTCATTTCCTTAATCAATGTCAAATTACATCATATATTAAGCGGATACACATTTTCCTCTATGCAGGTAAACGATCATAAAATACTAAAACTTTTATAGAAGCCAAATTGTCCGGCGCCATTAATAAGACAAAAATTTATAATGGACATTATTATGAATATTTCTTTCTTTCTTGATAGCCTGACATAGCTTGTTAGTTGTCCAGGATTCACCCCATATTTGAGAAGTTTAGTTGAAGGTCTCATTACCACAAAATTATGCTGTGCGTCTGTCAAGTAGTGCCCACACGTTTTCACTCTATATATGATAGAATCACCTCATTACTCTACCCACTTTTAACTTCATTATGCGTGCCAGTTTTAAGGATTTCGAGGGCCAAATGCCCAGATCACTTGATTGACCGCTGCATGGTCGTTTGAATTTCCCCCGTTAATGCTAAGTTAAGTTCATCTAGCAGCCCAAACTAATAATTTTGAGGTGAATCCCATACTCTAACTTACCATAATTGTAAAATTTAAAGTACACAAAAAGTGTTTTACAGTGATGGATGCACTTAAATAATATTTCTAAATGCTAAATGTAACTTGAAGTACTTTAATATTGGTGATAAACAAATGACCATATGTAAACAAAGCTTGAAGTACTTGAATATCGGTGATAAATATTTCTAAATGCTAGAAGCTAAATTTAACTTGAGTGAAGGGACTAGTCCTCATCTTAATCATCCACATCACTACTCAAAGAGGGAACCATAGCGAGAAAGTGATAAACAAATGACCATTTGTAAACATAGCTTCTAGCTAGCATTCAATTTTTTTTATCTGATCTAACAATCAAATTGAATATCTTAATAGAAATATAATTTATGTAGACCTAAACATGTAATTGAAGTATGTGTTATTAAAATCCATAACAATAATTCTGTGTCTTTCTCTATCCTTAGTCTCTCGACCCCTGTCTTTTCTCATCTCCCACCCAGCAATCTTCATTCAACCAAGAGGCGGCAATATGCTCCTGAAGGATTATTATTTACCAGGCTTTCTCTCTTTTTATCTCTACTCAAAACAACACACTTACGTTTTGATATGCGAAAACGGTGAAGGTAAAAACTTCCCCTTCATACTTTCCCTACATAATTATAACAATGCATCCATCTCATAAAACCTTTTCAGGTAATCTTGCCTTTTCCTCTTCCTTCCTTACATTTTTATGTGCTTTCTGTTAGTCTTCCAAGTCTAACAACATTTCTTGCCCTTTCTCATTCTTGGATATGTGGTGGAGAAGGTAATCCTTATTTTCATATTTCTCTCTATAACATCAGCTTTTGCCTATGTTTTATTATTTTGATTCTATTTTCATATTGCCTAATTTGTGACTAAATAATCCTTCATTAAAATTATGGGATGACAATCCTAAATTTTGTTAGAATCCCATCATATTAGAAGTGCAAAAAATCTGGAATTTTAGGATTAAATAGGTTGCATTTTAAAAAACAAAATTTGAATATGATTTCATTTCTAATTCTGATTCTACTTTTAATATTTCCTAATTTTGTATGTTAATACCCTTGACTGTTGGGATAAATTTATGACCAATTAATGCATGGATAGAGATGTTCTTAACATGTACTCCCTCTGTTACTAAATACTACCTCCGGTCCTAAATATAAGACATAGTTGACTTTTTTTGGAGAGGTTAAGGTTGCGAAATAGGCTATTAAATCTTGACACAATTGATATATTTTTAGATTATCCATTAGTTTATATGTAAAATAAACTAGTTTAAGGGAAAAAATTAGGTAAATCAATTTATAATTAACTTATTTTGCTTTTTTAGGATTTTCCAAAAAAGTCAAATAGGTCTTATATTATATTTAGGGCCGGAGGAAGTATAAGAGTAAGTTGATTTTTTTTTAGAATTCTAAGAAAACTAAATAAGGTAATTGAAAATTAATTTCCCCAATTTTTTTCTCTAGACTAGTTTATTAGACTTATAAACTAACATATGATCTAATAATACACAAAATATGTCATGACTAAGCAGTTCATTTTGCTTTCTTAGGATTCTCCTAAAAAAGTCAACTTGCTCTCACACACTATACGACAGAGATGGACTGATTACTAATATATATTGAAAAACAATGTATGTATATATGTATGTATGTAGTTTGAATTGAGGCAGAAAATAGAAAAAAGTGAGAATGGTTAAGAAAGAAATTGGAAATGCATTTATGCATAGATAGATGAATTACTTGTGGGAAACATGTGTGTGTTATAAGTGAAAGTAATGGATGCACAAGAGGGGGGGGTGAATTGTGCTACAAAAATAAATGCTCAAATAAAATCAACACAAGTTATACTGGATCACTTGCAACCTTACAACTACAAGTTTTACACAAGGCTCACTTGTAACCTTTCTAACTAGCTCCCCCTCACACCTAGCAAGGGGTTAACCTTTACAATTAAAGGATTTTTCTAACTAAGTTCTCTCAAAGAACAGATAGTGTTACACACTTAAGTACAATCAATGCTCTTATAACAGAAAGAGACTTAACTACAATGAGTACAGAATAAGTAGATGAAAAGATCACTCAAAGTGTTAAATGCTCTTCACTTTTCTGGGCAGCTTTGAATGCTTGAGGATGTTCTTAGTTTCTCGCTCTAACTTCTCTCAAGAATATCAAAGATAATTGTTTTCCTCATAAATGAGGTTTGAGCTTCTTTATATAGTCTTCAAACAATCTGACTCTTGGTAGGTGGGATAGCCGTTTGAATATGGCCGTTTTTCCCAAGTTACCGTTTGCCCAATAAATGCTTCATTAATGCATAGCAGGGTTGACTTGCTTTATCTCTGAAAAGTAGTCCTGACACCTCTGCTCTGACATAAGCATTCTGACACTGCACTTCTGAACGTTCTGACATTCTGATTGCTTGCGGAAGCAGATTCTCATCCGGAAGCAACTCTACTTAGTGTGCTGCACTTGAACGTTAGTCTAACAATATAAACATATAGTCACATGCAGTGGGAGTGTTCTTAGTCTAAGTGGTGTTCCTTGTATCCGGAAGCACTTCTACATCCGGAAGTAAATCTACTGGATGAAGGATTTTGTTCACTATTACTCACTCTCGCTCAGTGTCCTTCAATCCAACAGTCAGCGCCAGTCATAGTTTATCCGGAAGTGATTCTACTGGACGTGGCTTAGGTTCACTGACGCTTAGTGTTATTCATTCTATCAGTCAGCGCCAGTATAAATCTAACAGGAAGCAAATTCACTTCCGGTTGAATCTTAGCTTAGTCTTAAGGTTTTGTATATCTAGTGCTCAAGGACTAGGTTATTTCCTTAGTAAATTATTTGCTCTCGCTGGGGGATGAGTTATGCATCCGCGAGCGCTAGTCCTAGTCTATCCGGAAGTAAATCCACATCCGGTTGCACTCTTACTTGGGATTCTATGTTCACCTATTGCTTTCTAAGAACTTGACCTATTCTTTCATATTTTAGTCTTCATCAAAACTTAAGATTCTAACATTCTCCCCCTTTTTGATGATGACAAACTTAGTTTTATCGATTAAATTCATATGAAAGGATTTAGCAGAGAAATAAAAGCAATAGATAAGAACAAGTAACTTAGACAAATATTATTGATAAACAGAGATTACATGTTAGAGTATACAAACAAAACATATACAGGTAATCTACACTAAGCAAGAAAGAAATATGCATGAAAACAAAGAAAAAATTTCTAAGTTAAAAAGGGTTGGAATCGGGGTTTCAATGGTTGTTTTTCTTTTTCCTCTCCCTCTCCTTCTGTCTCTCTTCACTCTCTTTCTGGAGCTTGGCTAACTCGGCCTCATGAACATTCCGGTCTATCTGGGCAATTATCCGCTGAAGCTCTTCTTCATCCCTCTCTCTTCTGAGTCTCTCAGACTCAATAGATTCCTCAAATGCCCTCTTCATGTTCTCCACCTCTTCATACCCAGGAAACCCTGTTGCGTCATCGAAGGGAATGACCATTCCATTGGGATAGTGAACCGCCCGGATTTTCACATTCCAAACAGGGTAGTTGGGATCATCCTCCTCAACTTCCTGGGCTTTCCTCTTTCCCTTGCCCTTACTCTTTCCTTTGCCTGTGGCTACTGGCTGAGAAGGTTTGGCTTTTGCTCTGTCAGCATCCAGGCAACCCAGCTGACCAAAAGTAATCTTGTCCGTGTACCCATATTTTTCGAATTCCTCAGGAGTCATATCTTCTATTTCCAATTTGATCTCCTTCAGAATAGGAACTGCTTGAACAGCAGGGATCTCTTGTTCAACACGAACAGACGAAGATTCTTGCTCAGGCTGGCCAGTTGGAGTCTCTTCCTCACTCTCAGATTCAGTGGAGGCAATAACCTTCCTGGCACGTTTCCTAGCAACGACCTTCTTTCTAGACTCACTGAACGTGACTGCTGGCTCAGATGAGGGAGGAGGGGCAGATGATTGCTCAGATGAGGGGATCTCAGACTCTTGCCCAGAGGATGCAGGAATAGGCTTGGCTATCATAATGGGAGGATGGTTGGTCTTCTTCAGTCCCCACTTCATCATAATCTCCTCAAGAATATTTTCACTTGTATTAGTTGGAGGAGGCTCTGATGAAGATGACTCAGGCTGTGAAGGATGTTCATTTGGCTCAAAGACAACCATATCCAATTGTGGTCCTTGCTCAGCCGCTCTCTGCTGCTGCATGAACCGGATGGCTTCTCCCCTTATTAGGCTCTCAGCACCACCCAGCCTTTGGGATTCCATGGCACGGCGAAGGGCAGCCGCTATGTCTTCATCAATCCAGAGTGATGGCTGGCTGAGGATGTCCCTTGTGTCCATGGCCAGGCGAAGAGCAGACAGAGTATTTCTCCCCCTTTTGTCATCATCAACAATGGTGAGTGCCAGGGATGGAGTAGAGGAAGAGGAGGGTGGAGGTTCAGGGCCAAATGGCTTTTGGGGTGAGGATTCTGGGGAGGAAGTGGAGAGGGTAGTTTCTGGGGATGAGGTGGTGTCGGGGAACCAAGTGAGATTCACAAAGAGATCCTCATAGGGATGAGTGGAGGAGTATTCTTTGTAGGGAGTGGTAGAGTGTGGGGTAAATGGCAGATGGTCATCAGAAAGTGGCTGAAGGCGGGGATAATCTCTTATGTAAAGCGCACTGAGGGGGTGAATGGCAGTGTTGAATCCTAGGTGTTCGGCTAAGGGGTTGGATCTGGGTCTAGCGCTTGGATGTGTAGGGTTGGAATGGGGGGAAGGTTCGGCGGAGAAGTGAAGTGGAGAGCGAGTAGGAGCGCTAGGTCGAGTGAGAATGGGTGAGGGAGGTGTAGATGGAGAGTTTCGAGGGAATTGGCGAGGAGAATGTTGGGGTGAGTCTTGTGTTTGCTGGTCATGTGAAGGTGAAGGTTGGGATTGGTGATCATTGTTTGGTGATGGTGTGGATTGATGGTCATTTTGTGGAGGTGGCTGAGGTTGTTGAGTGTTAGGTGGAGGGGGAGGTGGAAGTTGAGGGTGACCAGAGGGAGGAGGAGGAGGAGGTGGATTTGGAGGAGGAGGTGGAGGTGGTAGGTTACCTTGTGATGGTTGGGGAATTTGTAGGTGCTGGAGGATGAGATCTAGTTTTGCATTTGAAATGCGTGGCTGTCACCCAAGAGGGGGGGGGTGAATTGGGTGAGGGAATAAAACTTTAACACTTTTCGAAAGACTGCTTGTGCTTGGTGATGATGTTACTGAGTAATGGTATGCACAAGTCAGTATGTTATGTGATGCAAAATAGAATGTTTAAATGTAAGTTTATGCACACATAAATTTATCCTGGTTCGGTCACCCAGACCTACATCCAGTCCCCAGGCTCCACCTGAGATTTTCAATCCACTATTCTTGTTTAAACCAGGCACAAGAGAAGCCTTTACACTTTAGGTTTTACGAACACGGGTTCACCTAACAACCCACAGGTTTTACAACGGGTTCACCTGCAAACCTTACAAACGCAAGTTTTACGGGCTAACTTGCAACCTATGGAGATTTAGAAAACTTCTAAATGCTCCCCCTTACAAATGTAAGATTACAATTATGTTCACTCTATGAACTGATTGTGCTAAACACTTAAGCTCAAAACTAACTCTCTCGAAGAGTGGATGATGTTACTCACTTAAGTACAAATGAATCACTCTCTAAGAATATTACATATCAAAGTCCGAGAGTAGAAGATGAGAGGAATGTAGAATAGTGTTTCAGATAATAAGCTCTGTTCTCTCTCTCTCTTCGTTATTCTGAATGTAGATCTTCCTTTTATACCAGCCTCTGAATATCCAACCGTTGGAGAGGCAATAAGGCCGTTTGAATATAGCCGTTGGGGCCTTGTTTACGTTGTCCTCATTAATGCACAGCAGGGTTGACTTTGCTTTATCTGAAAAGGTGCTTTGTCCAGCTGTTCTGTCAACACTGTTCTGACAACACTGTTCTGGCAAAAGTCGTTCTGACATCTATACACTGTACGGTCTGACTCTTGCTTGTTGTCAGATGAGGACTTCGTTCCTCAAGCATAAGTCCAGGATGTTAAGAGACTCACTATCGGAAGCTCTCTTGCTATCTAAAGTGAAGCTCGTGGATTCTAACATTTTGCTTGCTATCACATAGAGGAACTTTGTCTTCCAAGCACTTGTCCATGAATGATAAGAGTGCTTTGCTATTGGATGCTCTCTTGCTATCAGAAGCTCTCTTATGGACTCTGACTCTTGTGGGTAGTATGAGCTTTGACACCTTGAGTGAATCTTCAGATTATGTTCTCATACTCCTCATGCTTGGTAGGTAACAATGTTGTTTGAATATCTGTTATCCTTTTGTTACCGTTGGAAGGAACATCTTCTTAAATGCTCAGCAGGGTTGACTTGCTTTATCTCTGAAAAGTAGTCCTGACACCCTTGCTCTGACAAAAGCATTCTGACTTCTGAGTATGTGACATTTACTCTTGTACTCTTGCTGACGGATGATCATCGTTCATCCGGAAGTGGCAATCTTGCTCTGCAAGTGTTAATCTCTGAAATCCAATGCCAAGAGTCTTTGCATCCGGAAGCTCAGTTGCATCCGGAAGTGTGATTAAGTTCTGCACATACTGGTTAGTCCAACATAGCAATATATATAATCAGATATAGTAAAACTATACATGTTGTGGGAAGTTTGCTATGGGAAGTAGTCTTACTTAGACTATGTTCTGACTTAGTGTAATGTCTACTGACTCTAAGGGATCTCTATTCCAATAGTCAGCTTAAGTCTCGTTAGTTTACTCTAAGTCTTCCTAAGTGACTCAGTGTGTCATTTGTTCATGCTATGTATATTAAGTCAACACACAATCACATGAAGTGGGAGTTTACTTAGTCTAGGATGTATCCGGAAGCACTTCTACATCTGGAAGTACTTTCACTTGATGAAGGATCTAGCTCACCATCACTTACTCTCGCTCAGTGTATTTCATTCCAACAGTCAGCGCTAGTCACTGAGCTATCGGAAGCACTTTTACTTGTCGTGGTGAACTTACTGTCACTTAGGGTTATACTTCTTTTATCAGCCTGTGCAAGTCTAAATCTAATAGGAAGCAATTTCGCTTGACGAGGCTGATTCACTGACGCTTGGGGATATATCTATTCTGTCAGCCTGCGCCAGTCTAAATCTTATCAGGAACGAATTTCACTTGACGAGGCTGATTCACTGACGCTTGGGGATATATCTATTCTGTCAGCCTGCGTCAGTCTAAATCCAACAGGAAGTGTTTTCACTTGGCGAAGTAGACTCACTGACGCTTGGGGTAATATCTATTCTATCGCTCTGCGCCAGTCTAAGTCTAACAGGAAGCAACTTCACTTGACGTTGCATTTTCACTGACGCTCGGGGTTATATCTAGTTTATCAACCTGCGCCAGTCTAAATCTAACAGGAAGCAATTTCACTTCCGATTGAAACATAGCTTAGTCTTAAGGTTGTGTACTAATTCTCATGGACTAAGTTATTTCCCCAGTGATTTACTTGCTGACGCTGGGGGATGAAAGCATTCATCCGCGTGCGCAAGTCCTAATCTATCCGGAAGTGATCTTGCATTCTCAAGTGATCTAACTCAGGATTCTAACCATGTCATCTAATCCTTCCTAAGTGTTGATTATGTTCTCTTAAGTACTAGACCATATCATACCTTAGTCACCATCAAAACTTAAGATTCTAACATTCTCCCCCTTTTTGATGATGACAAACCCATAGATGACTAGAGAACATAATTAAACTTAGATCACTTCCAGAGCTATATTTCATTCCCAGTTCTCTCCCCAGATATCTTATCTTTCAGCTCTAGACATCTCATGTCTCATCTCTAGACATCTCGTGTCTCATTTCTTCTCATTTCTCTCCCCCTTTTGGCTTCATCAAAATTCAACAAGTGCAAGCTAGCCTTAGGGATGGGGATACTTCTATCGCTCTCCTAGGAATGGGCTTTCTACCTAATATTTCTCCCTATTCTCCCTAAATATTATGTAGGATAACTAAACAGTGTGAGACAGAAGGAAGAAAATATTGATTCAGTATTCTAAGTGTGTTTACTCTTCCTAACCATAATGCAAGATATCAGAACATGTTTTGCAAGGATTAAGTCTAGATCAAAACATACAAAAACAGTTCTTTTTTTGAAGGTGAAAATTCTTTTTAAATATAAAAGACATCAAAAGTAATTTTGACACTCTTGAAATGATTAACATGATATCAAAATAATTTTGGTGCGTTTAAAATGATGATTATGATATCAATTGAAAATTTGTGATTTTAAATTCGTGATACCAAATGAAATCAAATGAAATATGTGAGTTTGAACTTGTGATATCAAATGAAATGATTGAATGCCAAGTGAAATTTGTGATACCATATGAAAATGAAATCAAGTCAAATGAAATTTGTGAGATTAAAATACCAAAAGTAATTTCCAAATAAATTGCATCACAGCATCTCAAGAGTTTATTATCGATGACAGCATGTAACTCTCTATTTTTCAAGGGATCATTATCGAGTAATGTCCATTTACTTCTCTTCTATATTTAAGATTAATCATTACAGAATCAAGAAAGGAAGCATATAAGAGAGGTATGTTATCAATTACTTTCCAGCGTGTCATATAAAGGATACAGATGTGTGAGCTAGGATGATTTTCTAAAACAGTGAATGATTTTGAAGTCAATGCAGATTGAGAAAAGAAATCCTAAATTGACACCCTTACCAATGCCATGTATGCATCATATATAAGAGATGGTAAGGTGTAGATGTTACCACAGATGAGGAATCTCCAGACTCTATTAGACTCATGAGTCTGAATTATGCGCAGATGAGCATGCTTCCTGACATCTTCAAGAGGTGTGCTGTCTCAAGTGGAAACCTCTAGCGCAAGTGCTTTGATGATTCGCTTCGGCAAGCTGAGCTACAACCACAAGCAGACATGACTGAGCAGTCACTCTACTCTTCCCATGGTTCAATAGTTGGCCTGCTATCGAAGACGCTGATTGTTGCGAAAGCAACCTTGCTCAAACTTGATGATTGATCCTGCATGTGCTTGAGGAAACAAGTGCTTCCTGATTGTCAGTGGAAGAACTTAAGATTTAACATTGGAGACCATCCTCAGGACATTCAAGTCAATCTGTGTTAATCAGCACAAGTTAATAATTTTAAGAAATCATGCTTGCTAATTGGGTTAAGAAAATATGAGCAATGATTATGTGAAAACTAATTTTGAAATTGTCTATACGTTCACATAGTTTCACTATCAAGACATGAACTCTATTTACTCTCATAGATAAATATCAATGTGATAGTACAAAGAGTATCAAACAGGTGGCATATTTTCAGAGTTTCATAAGCAAGTATAGTTCAATAAATATGCCGCAAGGATGTTCATGTTAGATCATGAAGACATGTGAATTATTAACACAATGAAATTTTGAAAAATCTTCATCTTCACAAAAATGAAATACTGGAAATCTTCATGCTCACAGAATAGTTTGATTTTAAAACTAAATCCGGTTTACAAAAACAACCAAATTTCAACATATGATTACGAGAATAATTTCCAAATTTTAGCTCAAGTTCTTCTAGATGTGCTCAGTGTGATCTCATTGTTCTTAGGATATCAACAAGCTTGAAATTAATACAGATTATAGCATGCTTGTGATACTATGCCATGTTTTACAGATCCAGCAGAGTTTAATTCAAGGCATTTCCTAAGATTTCTAATGCATGTCAGACAAGAGAGAGACTATCCATTAAATTTCACAACAGAATGTGTAAGGGATAGAAATGCTCATGTGTATTGGCGAGAGTTTCTCCGGTTTAGTATAGCCATTCCACACATCTTGATAAGGGACATTTTCGTTGCCATTCTCTCTTGGTTATTCTCATTGTTCAAGCTTCAATAATCTGTGTCAACATTCTTAAACTACAAACTTGAACCGAGATCATTAGTAGATTGAGAACTTAAAGATCTAATTAAGAGGGATGTATTGTTCTCGAAGCCATAGCTGCTTTTGCATTGAAAAAAAAAAAACTTGATGCAAGAGATACCACATGAAATGGAAAATCAGAAATAACTTTTGAATGCTATCATGAGGTATGGTTGTTATGTAAATTTAAAAAGGATCGGAATCTGTTTTGAAAGTTTGCATTTCAAAAATGATCTTTCAAAAATCAAGGTGAATGCATAAACTATTTTCTTTCATGAAAGGCGCCCTTAAAAGGATTCGCTAAGCATATATGAGTAAAACTGTTAAGCCCATCATGCATTTACTACCCAAGTGATTATTCAAGTAAAGAGGAAGGTAGAAATGATATCACCATAGCTTCATTCGCATCAAGTAGTAGCTCGCTTGATTTTGGTTGGCAATGCAAGGATTCTATTTTCAGAGCAGCACCAAAATCTATGCGTGACGAATGCTTATCAAGACTTGACTGATTGTTCAGATGAGATACAGTCCTGAGTCTTGCTGAACCTCGGAATTGCCTTTCCCAAGAAGATCTTCTATACTTATCCTTGGTTCGAAGCACTTTCTTCTGAGAGTTAGGATTCAAGTGCCTTTTCAATGTTGATCGAGGAATCCACTCTCTCTTGTTCTTCTCAGGATAGTTGAATGGAACTTTGTGATAGCTCATCCTTGAGACAGAACCATTGTTCCTGGTGGTTGCACATTGCTTCTTATGATTGTACCAGGGGTTTTCAGCAGTTGCATCGCCACGAGTTCTCTCCTTTGGGGTAAGAGAAACTCTTGATCTCTCCTGCACAAGTAAGGCACTAGGAGGATGTTTTGGTACCCATTTGTACTTGGGTCCTACTTGGTTAGCACTGGACCTTACTTGTCATTTAGGAATCCATACAAATTTATTTCTCACATTTAAATTTCTTCTAAGACTGCATGTGTGAGAAATATGTCCTAATCTACCACAATAATGACAGATAATGGAATGATAATCAAAATGGGGTTTTCTATCATTATCATGATTAGTTTTCTTTAGAAAAGCTTTTTGTTCCTTTGAAATCTCAGTTTCTTTTGAAAGCTCTTCTTTTTCCTTCAACAAGTGTTTACAATCAAAACATTTTTCAAGACATGTTGAAGTTTTCCCTGCCGATCGTGGGCTAACTATCGGAACCACTAATTCTTTAAAAGAAACCTTGGAAACTTTGGACGTAGAAGAAGAAATTAGTTTTTCAAGTTTCCTATCTTTTTCTTTTAAGCCTAGAAGTTCTTTTGCAAGTTTACAATATTCGGTATATAACTCATTGTATGCATCTTGCAATTTAGAAAGTTCAAGTTCAGATCCAGATACCTTACTTTCTGAATCTTCTAGGCAGAAATGGATACTCTCCTCACTGAAGCCTGCTTCCTCAATATCAGCTTCCAGAAGCTCATCAGTAGATGATCCACAACGAGCACGAGTTGAGCTTTGGACAGCTGCGCTTTCAAGAGATGGGTTAGAAGCATATATCACATCAAGAGTATTCCAAATGTCTTTAGCACTAGAGCAATGTTTGATTTTCTGGAAATCATTTTCAGTTAAGCCTTTGTATAAAATTTGCATTGCTCTAATATTTAAGGAAAACAAATTTTTCTCCTTTTCAGTCCAGTTTCCTCTTGGTTTGAAATCAAAATCATTTTCAAAAATATCCCACATTTTGAAATCCGTGGATAGTATAAAACTTTTCATCCTTCCCTTCCATAAGTAAAAATCAACATTTTCTAACACGGGTGGGATAGTATGGTCAAAACCTTCAAAACACATTTTGTAACCCAAGTCAGCCTAGGTCTTTGCACTTGAGATCGTTGGATCCTTTAAACAAGTGACCTTGCTCTGATACCAAATGAAATGCGTGGCTGTCACCCAAGAGGGGGGGGTGAATTGGGTGAGGGAATAAAACTTTAACACTTTTCGAAAGACTGCTTGTGCTTGGTGATGATGTTACTGAGTAATGGTATGCACAAGTCAGTATGTTATGTGATGCAAAATAGAATGTTTAAATGTAAGTTTATGCACACATAAATTTATCCTGGTTCGGTCACCCAGACCTACATCCAGTCCCCAGGCTCCACCTGAGATTTTCAATCCACTATTCTTGTTTAAACCAGGCACAAGAGAAGCCTTTACACTTTAGGTTTTACGAACACGGGTTCACCTAACAACCCACAGGTTTTACAACGGGTTCACCTGCAAACCTTACAAACGCAAGTTTTACGGGCTAACTTGCAACCTATGGAGATTTAGAAAACTTCTAAATGCTCCCCCTTACAAATGTAAGATTACAATTATGTTCACTCTATGAACTGATTGTGCTAAACACTTAAGCTCAAAACTAACTCTCTCGAAGAGTGGATGATGTTACTCACTTAAGTACAAATGAATCACTCTCTAAGAATATTACATATCAAAGTCCGAGAGTAGAAGATGAGAGGAATGTAGAATAGTGTTTCAGATAATAAGCTCTGTTCTCTCTCTCTCTTCGTTATTCTGAATGTAGATGTTCCTTTTATACCAGCCTCTGAATATCCAACCGTTGGAGAGGCAATAAGGCCGTTTGAATATAGCCGTTGGGGCCTTGTTTACGTTGTCCTCATTAATGCACAGCAGGGTTGACTTTGCTTTATCTGAAAAGGTGCTTTGTCCAGCTGTTCTGTCAACACTGTTCTGACAACACTGTTCTGGCAAAAGTCGTTCTGACATCTATACACTGTACGGTCTGACTCTTGCTTGTTGTCAGATGAGGACTTCGTTCCTCAAGCATAAGTCCAGGATGTTAAGAGACTCACTATCGGAAGCTCTCTTGCTATCTAAAGTGAAGCTCGTGGATTCTAACATTTTGCTTGCTATCACATAGAGGAACTTTGTCTTCCAAGCACTTGTCCATGAATGATAAGAGTGCTTTGCTATTGGATGCTCTCTTGCTATCAGAAGCTCTCTTATGGACTCTGACTCTTGTGGGTAGTATGAGCTTTGACACCTTGAGTGAATCTTCAGATTATGTTCTCATACTCCTCATGCTTGGTAGGTAACAATGTTGTTTGAATATCTGTTATCCTTTTGTTACCGTTGGAAGGAACATCTTCTTAAATGCTCAGCAGGGTTGACTTGCTTTATCTCTGAAAAGTAGTCCTGACACCCTTGCTCTGACAAAAGCATTCTGACTTCTGAGTATGTGACATTTACTCTTGTACTCTTGCTGACGGATGATCATCGTTCATCCGGAAGTGGCAATCTTGCTCTGCAAGTGTTAATCTCTGAAATCCAATGCCAAGAGTCTTTGCATCCGGAAGCTCAGTTGCATCCGGAAGTGTGATTAAGTTCTGCACATACTGGTTAGTCCAACATAGCAATAAATATAATCAGATATAGTAAAACTATACATGTTGTGGGAAGTTTGCTATGGGAAGTAGTCTTACTTAGACTATGTTCTGACTTAGTGTAATGTCTACTGACTCTAAGAGATCTCTATTCCAATAGTCAGCTTAAGTCTCGTTAGTTTACTCTAAGTCTTCCTAAGTGACTCAGTGTGTCATTTGTTCATGCTATGTATATTAAGTCAACACACAATCACATGAAGTGGGAGTTTACTTAGTCTAGGATGTATCCGGAAGCACTTCTACATCCGGAAGTACTTTCACTTGATGAAGGATCTAGCTCACCATCACTTACTCTCGCTCAGTGTATTTCATTCCAACAGTCAGCGCTAGTCACTGAGCTATCGGAAGCACTTTTACTTGTCGTGGTGAACTTACTGTCACTTAGGGTTATACTTCTTTTATCAGCCTGTGCAAGTCTAAATCTAACAGGAAGCAATTTCGCTTGACGAGGCTGATTCACTGACGCTTGGGGATATATCTATTCTGTCAGCCTGCGCCAGTCTAAATCTTATCAGGAACGAATTTCACTTGACGAGGCTGATTCACTGACGCTTGGGGATATATCTATTCTGTCAGCCTGCGTCAGTCTAAATCCAACAGGAAGTGTTTTCACTTGGCGAAGTAGACTCACTGACGCTTGGGGTAATATCTATTCTATCGCTCTGCGCCAGTCTAAGTCTAACAGGAAGCAACTTCACTTGACGTTGCATTTTCACTGAAGCTCGGGGTTATATCTAGTTTATCAACCTGCGCCAGTCTAAATCTAACAGGAAGCAATTTCACTTCCGATTGAAACATAGCTTAGTCTTAAGGTTGTGTACTAATTCTCATGGACTAAGTTATTTCCCCAGTGATTTACTTGCTGACGCTGGGGGATGAAAGCATTCATCCGCTTGCGCAAGTCCTAATCTATCCGGAAGTGATCTTGCATTCTCAAGTGATCTAACTCAGGATTCTAACCATGTCATCTAATCCTTCCTAAGTGTTGATTATGTTCTCTTAAGTACTAGACCATATCATACCTTAGTCACCATCAAAACTTAAGATTCTAACAGCATTCACCCTGGCAAGATAATTTTCAACCTGGCCAACTCTATCCTCAAGCCGCTGGATTCTTTCCCCTTGCTGCTGGAAGCCAGTGTCACACTCAGCACGGAGAGGGCCTACCAAGGAGTCAGGTAGCCTAAAGAGAAGTTCCTGTTTTACTTCCTCTGCAAAGGCTCTGACAGTAGCTGGCACCTTTGTAGCTCGGCTTGGCCCAGCATGGGAGTCTACTTCCTGATCCCCTGCACCAGATGTAGAGGGGGCTGAAGTACCAGAAGCACTACCCGCTTGTGATCCTGAGCGAGTGGGCTTAGGGGCCCTCACATACTTGATGCCCATCTTCCCAATGTTGGTTGCTCCCACAGGCTTACACTTCACATTCTCTTCCTCCACAGCAGATGTGGCCTTGATCAGATGCTTCTCAAGGAGGAAGGCAATGATGGTGGGATAGGGAAGATGGCCAGACTTGTCATTATTCAACCATCGCTGAAGCTCTAGGCAGATCAACTGGCCGAGGTTGATAGGTTGCAGAGAGAGAAGTCTGGGGAACCACGGGTTGTCCACATTGGCGAACTCATTGAAATTACCCCCTTTATGAGTCATCATCCGGGAGTAAACATAGTACAGCAACCTGTAGGAGTCAGACATTTTGGACAACTTCTTCCCATCGGTGCCATACAACTTCACAAGATCCTCCTTGCTGTACTTGAGTGCCTCTGGATATAGCCACTCATTCATGCTCTCGTCTGTTATCCCCATTATCTCATTCAATGTCCTCCAGGTGAACCTGAAGGTTCTCCCCCTTACAGTGGCAGTGAAGGAGAGTTTGTGGATTTGCTCTTTCCCATCAACCTTCTTGAACTTAGCCTTGCCAGTGAGGGATTGACAGAATACTCGCAGGACGTTGACGTTGTAGTCCTGGTTGATCCCCAGCCAGGGCATGTACCTCTCGAGGTAAGGGCGCAGATGAGGGAACCCTAGTTCATCAATCTTGTTCAGATCGATGAACAGGCCATGGTTGAAGATTGGAATGGATGTCTCAAACTTGGCGGCCACAGTTTCCAATGCCCCATCTCTGTAAACTGACGGGTCATCCTCTTCAACCCTTTGTCTCTTGGAAGAAGGCTCTTCAGCGAACTGAACCCTCTTCTCTTTTCCTTTCCTCTTGGCTTCCCTTGCTTGTTCAAGCCCAGAAGCCACTGGCTGTTCTGCCACTCTTCCAGAGGTTCCAGGCTGTTCCTGGACATTTTCATCCTGCCCCTGTGTTCGCCCAGAACCTTCATGCTGTTCTTTACGCTGTTCATCACGTTTCCCAGATTTCCCAGAATGTTCATGTCGAGATTTCCCAGATTTCGACTTGTGTTTCTTGGATGAAGAATGTTTCTTATGTTTCTTGGTAACTGGGTTGGTTTCATGTGATCCGGCCATTTTTTTGTGGATTTAAGGTTGGTTTGTGGTAAAGAAGCGAAAGAAAATATGAAGGAAATGAAGAACGGATGAAGAACACAGATGAAGATGAAGAAAATTTCAGAGAGAATGGTGAAAGTGAATTTGATGCAAGTAAAAAGTGAAAGTGAAAAATGACACCCTATTTATAGGCAAAGTTACTGAGGGTAAAATGGTCATGTCTTTTCAGATTTTCACACATTGGGTAACGTAAAAATTTTAAGTTGGAACGACACACCTGATGACACGTGTCGCTTCATCTTATCTGAAAGGGCACACCTTCTCATAAAGGGAGTTGAAACGTTTTCTGAAGTGACGTGTCCCTTGGTCTGGCACTGGCGCTCACTTGGTTTTATCATCCAGTGTCAGCGAGTGATCATCCGGAAGTGGTTTTGCTTCCGGTAGCGATTACTTAAGATTTAACATTGAGGACCTGCAAAAAGAACATTTTGGCACTCCGATGCCTAAGTTAGTATTGTTGTGAGTTTTAAAACAACCAAGTATAATAAATAGAGTTTACACTTCATTTGGGTTTACCATTCCCAAATCACCTCTTATGAAAGTAAATTGCTCAACCCCCAGAGGCTTGGTGAAGATGTCTGCAAGCTGTTGTTGTGTGGGGACAAACTGCACCTTGACATCCTTCTTTTGAACATGGTCTCTGATGAAGTGATGTCTGACATCAATGTGCTTTGTCCTTGTGTGCTGAACCGGATTCTTGGCGAGGCTGATTGTGCTTGTGTTGTCACAGAGGATGGGTGCCTCAGGGAACTCCAAGCCAAGGTCTCTCAGTTGGTTCTCCAGCCACAGCACTTGGGCACAACAGCTTGCAGCAGCAATGTATTCTGCCTCAGTGGATGACAGAGACACGCAGGTTTGCTTCTTGCTAGCCCAAGACACCAGACAACTACCAAGGAAGGCGCATTGTCCACTAGTGCTCTTTCTGTCCGTCTTATAACCTGCATGGTCAGAGTCAGAATAAGACCACAAGAATTCTTGGTTACCTCTGGGATACCAAAGACCAAGCTCTTGTGTTCCCTCAAGGTATCTCAAAATACGTTTAACACTTGTTAGATGTGACTCCTTGGGGTTGGCTTGAAATCTAGCACACATGCCTACACTAAATTGAATGTCAGGCCTGCTGGCTGTTAAGTATAAGAGGGAACCTATCATTCCCCTGTACATGGGCAGGCTGACAGATTTACCCTTTGCGTCAGCATCAAGTGCGGCAGTGGTGCTCATAGGAGTGTCATACTCCTTGCATTCATCCATCCCAAACTTTTTGAGTAGCTCTCTGCAGTACTTTGCTTGGGAGATGAAGATTCCATTCTTCTTCTGTTTGATTTGCAGGCCTAGGAAGAACGTGAGTTCTCCCATCATTGACATTTCAAACTCACCCTGCATAGTCTTAGAAAAATCTTCACAAAGTTTTTCATTAGTTGCCCCAAATATAATATCATCAACATAAATTTGGACAATTAACATATCTCTATCTTTGTGAAGGATAAACAGTGTATTATCAAGTTTACCTCTTGAGAAACCCTTGCCTAGCAGAAAACTGCTAAGTCTCTCATACCAAGCTCTAGGAGCTTGTTTCAGGCCATATAAAGCTTTCTTTAATCTATACACATGTTTGGGATGCTTGTGATCCTCAAAGCCAGGAGGTTGTTCTACATATACCTCTTCCTTAATATAACCATTAAGAAATGCACTCTTTACATCCATTTGATATAGCCTAAAGCCTTTCATGGATGCAAAGGCTAGAAGAATCCTTATTGCTTCAAGTCTAGCGACTGGAGCAAAGGTTTCTTCATAGTCAATGCCTTCTTCTTGGTTATATCCTTTGGCTACTAATCTGGCTTTGTTTCTTGTAATTTGACCTGTCTCATCCAGTTTGTTTTTAAAGACCCACTTGGTCCCTACTATAGATTGATGAGACGGCCTAGGGACTAGTTCCCAGACTTGACTTCTCTCACATTGATTTAGCTCTTCCTGCATGGCAATAATCCAGTCGCAGTCCTCAAGAGCTTGTACAACTGAAGTTGGTTCGATTTGAGATATAAATGCTCCAAACTCAACTTCATTTTGAACTTGCCTTCTGGTTCTGACACCAGAAGAAACATCACCAAGCACTTGATCAAGAGGATGATCCCTGTGATGTCTCCTAGCTGTTGGCAACTGTGCCTCATCAGGCACGGTCTGCATTCTAGGTTCATCACTGAGTTCATCTTCTTCCTTAGGATTGCTTGCTGGTGTTTCTTTTGGTGGTGAAGAAGATGATGGTAATTTTAGAAGATTAAGTGTTTCATCATCTTCTGTGGATTGTCCCCATGTAGGAGTTTCATCGAATACAACATGCATTGATTCTTCTACAACTCTAGTTCTCATGTTGTATACTCTATATGCTTTACTCCTAAGGGAATATCCTATAAACATACCTACATCTGCTTTTGGATCAAACTTACCCAGATTTACCTTTCCATTGTTGTGCACATAGCACTTTGACCCAAAGATTCTGAGGTGGCTGATGTTGGGCTTCCTCCCTTTGTACAGCTCGTAGGGAGTCTTGTCCAAGCCCTTGCGAACATAGGCTCTGTTAGAGATATAGCAAGCAGTGCTCATAGCGTCCGCCCAGAACACTTGAGAAACCTCTTTCTCATTGAGCATGCTTCTAGCCATCTCTGTCAGAACCCTGTTCTTTCTTTCGACAACTTCATTCTGTTGAGGAGTCCTAGGAGCTGAGAAGTTGTGTTCTATGCCATTTTGTTCACATAGCTCAGAGAAGCTATGGTTCTCAAATTCTCCTCCATGGTCTGTCCTTATGGCTGTGATTTTGAGCTCTCTCATTCTGCACTTTCTTAGCCAGGACAACAAAAGCATCAAAGGTATCTTGCTTAGAGGCAAGAAACATAGTCCAGGTGAACCTTGAATAGTCATCCACCACCACCAGAGCATATAGGTTTCCACCCAAGCTCTTCACTCTTGCTGGCCCAACCAAATCCATGTGGATTAGTTCCAAGGGCCTGCTGGTGGAGACTTTCTTCTTGGTTTTGAACGAGGACTTTGTTTGCTTCCCTCGTTGGCAGGATTCACAGATAAAATCATGCTTTACTTTAAAAGATGGAATGCCTATAGCTAGCTCCTTTTTAATTAGCATATCAAGTTGAGCAAAGTTAACATGAGCTAGTCTCTTATGCCAAAGCCAACTGTTCTCTGTTAGAATCTTAAGTTTTGATGAAGACTAAAATATGAAAGAATAGGCCAAGTACTTAGAAAGCAATAGGTAAATATAGAATCCCAAGTAAGAGTGCAACCGGATGTGGATTTACTTCCGAATAGACTAGGACTAGCGCTCGCGGATGAATGTTTCATCCCCCAGCGGCAGCGAGTAACTCACTAGGGAATTAACTTAGTCCATGAGCATTAGGTACACAAAACCTTAAGACTAAGCTATGATTCAACCGGAAGTGAAATTGCTTCCTGTTAGATTTTGACTGGCATAGGCTAATAGAATAGAATAACCCCAAGCGTCAGTGAACATAAGCCACGTCAAGTGAAAGTGCTTCCGATAGCTTAGTGACTAGCGCTGACTGTTGGAATGAAATACACTAAGCGAGAGTGAGTGATAGTGAACTAAATCCTTCATCCAGTGGATTTACTTCCGGATGTAGAAGTGCTTCCGGATACACCTTAGACTAAGGGAACACCCACTGCATGTGACTATGTGCTTATATTGCTAAACTAACGTTCAAGTGCAGCACACTAAGTAAAGTTGCTTCCGGATGAGAGTTTGCTTCCGCGAGCAATCAGAATGTCAGAACGTTCAGAGATGCAGTGTCAGAATGCTTATGTCAGAGCAGAGATGTCAGGACTACTTTTCAGAGATAAAGCAAGTCAACCCTGCTATGCATTGATGAAGCATTTATTGGGCAAACGGTAACATGGGAAAAACGGCCATATTCAAACGGCTAGCCCACCTACCAAGAGTTCAAAATGTTTGAAGACTATATAAGGGAGCTCAACTTCATTTATGAAGAAATCAATTGTCTTTGAATACTCTTGAGAGAAGTTAGAGCGAGAAACTAAGAACACCTTCAATCATTTAAAGCTGCCCAGAAAAGTAAAGAGCATTTAACACATCGAGTGATCCTTTTCATCTACATATTCTGTACTCTTTGTTGTTAAGTCTCTTCTTGTTATAAGAGCATTGATTGTACTTAAGTGTGTAACACCATCTGTTCTTTGAGAGAACTTAGTCAGAAAAAAAATCCTTTAAGTGTAAAGGTTAACCCCTTGCTTGGTGTGAGGGGGAGCTAGTTAGAAAGGTTACAAGTGAGCCTGTGTAAAACTTGTAGTAAGGTTGCAATTGATCCCGTGCAAAACTTGCGGTTGTAAGGTTTCAGGTGAACCCGATTTAAAACCTGAGATATAGTGGAACTCGGCCTGGGTGGTTGAGGACTGGACGTATGTCAGGTAGACCGAACCAGTATAACTTTTGTGTTGTTTTATTTGAGCATTTATTTTTGAAGCACAATTCACCCCCCTCTTGTGCATCCATTACTTTCATTCTCATCACCAGATATTAGACATTTTTCTTCTAGTTGTTGGCACAGGTCTAGAGTATATAGGTTTCCATTTCTATTTGCCTTAAGTTTACATTTTAAGTTGGCCTTATCTAAACTTAGATCCTGCTTATCAACTATTATGCACTCATGTGAATCAAATATTACCCAATTTCCTTTGTCTGTGCTCTGGCTGACGCTTAGCAGGTTGTGACAGAGACCGTCCACAAGATAGACGTCTTTTACTGGTCCAACTTCTCCAACTCCAGTGATCTTACCACTTTGATTTCCTCCAAAGGTTACTGTGGCTCCATCCTTGATCACCAGAGATTTGAACTTGTCTCTGTCTCCAGTCATATGTCTCGAGCATCCGCTGTCAATATACCATTTCTTGTTCTTGGATGCTTTGAGACACACCTGGACAATTCAAGTAAGCTTAGGTACCCAATCTTTCTTGGGTCCTCGGTCATTAGTTTTCAGTGCCCTTGGTCTAGTGTCAGCCTTGACCTTGGGCTTATGATCATTTGGAGCCTCTGGCCTAGTGCGGGCTCTAGGCTCTTGGGTTTTCCCTTTGGAATGATTCCAGGTTTGGGATCCTTGTCCTCTCTTGGTTTCCTTTGCAGGTGGAGGATCCTTTGTTGCCTTGGTTCCTTTAGGGACCCATTTGTAAGAGCTACTTGCTCCATGCTTCTTCGCATTACAGGTGGACGTGGAGTGTCCCTTCCTGTTCCAATAGTTATAGAAGCTGAAGGGTGAGGAGCTATGACTAGTGGCTTTATGAAAGAACTTTAAGTAGGGCTTTACTTTTGGTTCCACCCACTTCTTTCCTCTAGGAGTATACCCTAAGTCAGTCCTATCCCTATATGCCCTTTGATTCATTAAGATTATATTTAACATTTCTGAACCATTTGTGAACTTCTGCAGGGCATTTTGCAGCTTGTCTTTCTCAGCTGAGACTTTGCTGCAATTAGGGCAGCTCTCAAGTGTTGGGTCTTTGGGTTCTGTTTGGGAAGAACCCTGTTCTTCCACTAACGGAAGTTTTCTAGCTTTCGCTAGCTCATCACTTAGTGAGCCCACCTTGGACTCAAGTGATTCCTTTTTAGCTTTCAACACTTTATATGCTCTACATAAACGGAAAAATTCTACATGGATCTCATTATATGCTTCTTGAAGTTCAGGGAAGGTTACCTCACTATCCTCATGGATGGGGTCAAATTCTGGGGATACTTCCTCATCTTCTTCTCTGGCAACAAGGCAGAGGTTGGCTACCTCTTCCTCATCACTTGCTTCATCATCCGAGCTATTCACCCAGATAGAAGATACAAAGGCCTTCCTTTTGTCTTTGCCTTTCGACTTCTGCAGGCTGGGACACTCAGCCTTGAAGTGACCAGACTTCTTACATTCAAAGCACACAGGAGCTTTTTCCTTCTTGTAACCCCTCCTTTGGCTGGAGTCACCCTTTTGAAAGCCTCCTTTCTTTCTGAAGAACTTTCTGAACTTTTTCACCATCATAGCCATCTCCTCATCATTCATTTCCTCCTCATCATCCTCATCATCGTCTTCAGTCTCCTTGTTGGGAGCAACAAGGGCAAGATTTTTGGCCTTGGATGAGGCTTGAGGAGCTCTCTGAGCCAGCAGGGTAGGCTCATATTCAGCCAGGGAGCCAAACAGTGCGGTGATGGAACTAGTTGATTCACCTTGGACTTCCTGTAAGATAGTTACCTTGGTGATCCAGTCACCTTTCAAGATCTTTAGAATCTTGCTCACTTGCTCTCTTTCAGGAATGTCCTTACCCAGCGAGCCCAAATTGTTGATGAGGTGAGTGAACCTGAGCTCCAGTTCTCTGATGGGCTCAATTGGGCTAAGCATGGCGAACTTGTGGAATTCTTCCACCAGCATCTCAACACGTCTTGCTTTCACTCCCCTGGTTCCAGAGTGAGCAGCCTCAAGAGCCTCCCACATATCTTTAGCATTTTTGTGGTGACTGATCTTGTGGAACTCCTTGGGACTGAGAGCACACTGGATATAGTGCATGGCCCTATAGTTCAGTTGGACTAGGGCATAGTCCTGAGGAGTGTAACTGCTTCTTGCCTTTGCAAAGCCATCATCATCTAAGGGAGTGTGATCCCCACGTTCGATTACATCCCAGAGTCTAATGTCACTTGACTTGATATAAGTCTCAATTCTAAACTTCCAGAATGGATAGTTATACCCATCAAAGCCTGGGGGCTTATTGGGAGAGACATCTGGTAGAGAGTAATCTGTATCCATTACTAGATATTTGCTTTCTGGATTCGTTGGAATCGAGTGAGAAAGACCTGCTCTGATACCAAATGAAAGTAATGGATGCACAAGAGGGGGGGGTGAATTGTGCTACAAAAATAAATGCTCAAATAAAATCAACACAAGTTATACTGGTTCGGTCTACCTGACCTACATCCAGTTCTCAACCACCCAGGCCGAGTTCCACTATATCTCAGGTTTTAAATCGGGTTCACCTGAAACCTTACAACCGCAAGTTTTGGACGGGATCACTTGCAACCTTACAACTACAAGTTTTACACAAGGCTCACTTGTAACCTTTCTAACTAGCTCCCCCTCACACCTAGCAAGGGGTTAACCTTTACAATTAAAGGATTTTTCTAACTAAGTTCTCTCAAAGAACAGATAGTGTTACACACTTAAGTACAATCAATGCTCTTATAACAGGAAGAGACTTAACTACAATGAGTACAGAATAAGTAGATGAAAAGATCACTCAAAGTGTTAAATGCTCTTCACTTTTCTGGGCAGCTTTGAATGCTTGAGGATGTTCTTAGTTTCTCGCTCTAACTTCTCTCAAGAATATCAAAGATAATTGTTTTCCTCATAAATGAGGTTTGAGCTTCTTTATATAGTCTTCAAACAATCTGACTCTTGGTAGGTGGGATAGCCGATTGAATATGGCCGTTTTTCCCAAGTTACCGTTTGCCCAATAAATGCTTCATTAATGCATAGCAGGGTTGACTTGCTTTATCTCTGAAAAGTAGTCCTGACAACTCTGCTCTGACATAAGCATTCTGACACTGCACTTCTGAACGTTCTAACATTCTGATTGCTTGCGGAAGCAGATTCTCATCCGGAAGCAACTCTACTTAGTGTGCTGCACTTGAACGTTAGTCTAACAATATAAACATATAGTCACATGCAGTGGGAGTGTTCTTAGTCTAAGTGGTGTTTCTTGTATCCGGAAGCACTTCTACATCCAGAAGTAAATCTACTGGATGAAGGATTTTGTTCACTATTACTCACTCTCGCTCAGTGTCCTTCAATCCAACAGTCAGCGCCAGTCATAGTTTATCCGGAAGTGATTCTACTGGACGTGGCTTAGGTTCACTGACGCTTAGTGTTATTCATTCTATCAGTCAGCGCCAGTATAAATCTAACAGGAAGCAAATTCACTTCTGGTTGAATCTTAGCTTAGTCTTAAGGTTTTGTATATCTAGTGCTCAAGGACTAGGTTGTTTCCTTAGTAAATTATTTGCTCTCGCTGGGGGATGAGTTATGCATCCGCGAGCGCTAGTCCTAGTCTATCCGGAAGTAAATCCACATCCGGTTGCACTCTTACTTGGGATTCTATGTTCACCTATTGCTTTCTAAGAACTTGACCTATTCTTTCATATTTTAGTCTTCATCAAAACTTAAGATTCTAACAATAAGGTGTATATATATTTTTGTTTTAGATCGAAATGTAAGGTGTGTATTTGGTTTGATAGATGAAAGCATGGAAATGTCGGTCCAAACACATAGGAACGTTTTCTCAAAATAGCCCTAATGGAAGATAGAGAGATTGTGTAAAATAAAGTAGAGGAGGCTCACATACATACATACATACATACATAGAAAGAGAGGGTAGAATGAAGTGTTGTGTGAAAAAGCGTGACGGGCGACGAACCTCAGGGAAAGAGCGAAGATGCAGAGAAAGCGAAGAGAGAGAGAGAGAGAGAGAGTAGAGAAGAAGTGTCGGAGAAGGAGATGGAATATAGGAAGAAATTAGGACAAATATTTTAAAAGTGTTCAATGACTAATTTACCCTTTTCTTTTTTTTTCCAGGGAAAAACAAGTATATATTAAAATCAAAGTGCGAAAGTACAAAATATAGAGTCTGTAGAAACAAAAACTAACAACAAAGGAAAACTAAAAAAAACAGTAAAGTAGAATCCAAGTGAGAACAAAACAAAGCTAGCCACCATCATCAGAGATTTCAGCCGGAGCATCCAGTGTGAGGAGCTTTAACAGAGGTTGAGGAGGTATGAGAATCCAGTTGGCAAGACAAGACCTTGTAAGAGAAGCTTTGGCAATCCAGTTGGCAACTGAATTAGCTTCGCGAGGAATCCAAGAGAAAGAATGGTTCCTAATATAAGATCCTGCAGAAAGAATGTTATCAATGATAACATCACACGTCCAGTCAGGAGTACTATCTGGGGAGGAGAGATAGTTCACAAGGATTTTAGAATCAGATTCAAAAGCAATGTTATGCAAATCATTATCCTTGGCAAAAAGGACAACAACCTCAAAGGCAAGGCATTCCGCATGGAGGCAAGAAGAGGCAGAAATAATTTGAGAATGACCATCCAGCATCCATCCTGAGGAATCACGAATGATGAAAGAAATAGTAGCTTCCTGAATTCTTCATTAAAAGCAGCATCAAAGTTGACTTTAAGGTAGTCCGGGTCTGGAGGCTTCCATTTCTTCAGATTTGTGGAGAAGCTAGAGGGAATTCTTGGAGGAGAAGAAGACTTTGAAAATGAGTTCGCATCCCCGAACTCCAAGAGATACTTACCTGAGTGAGATAAGACAAACAGAGGGTCAGTGGGCACATGGTTATAGACAAAGGCATTTCTCTGTTTCCAGATCTGCCATAGAAGGGTGCATATGAGACTCCTTTCCCAATCACTGAAATTTAACTTAGTTAGGCAATCAATAAGCCATTACTGAAAGTTGAAGTCAGTGGTAGTAGGGATTTGAAAGGAGAAAGAGCTAGCAAACCAGACCCTATGAGCCCAAGGGCATAAACAGAAGAGGTGGCCTAAGGATTCAGGATTGGACTGACATTGTAAGCTGAGGTTATTATTGGTGCATTTCCGTTTGAAAAGTGTGTCAAAAGTGGGCAAAGCATTGTGGAAAATCTTCCAAATAAACAATTTAATTTTCATAGGGACTTTGAGCTTCCAAATTGTTTTCCATATTGATTTCATTGGATTATGCGAAGAAGAGCAAGGTTTATTAGATTCGCGGAGAATCATATCCTGCGCAGCTCTATATCCTTCTTTTACAGAGTAAGTATTTGACTTCCCCAAACACCATACCCATTTATCAGTCCTAGTGTGCGGTCTATATTTGGAGGATAGGATTGCCTCAATCTCTACCTCAGAGAGCCAATCAGCTATAGGAGAGAGATCCCAGGAGGTAGAATCTCTGATAGTTGCTACTTTTAGGTGTTTGAGGCAATCAAGGGGACAGGGGTTGAAGAGGGTTTTTCCTGGGAGATTTTTAATCCAAGGATCATTCCAAATGTTGGTATTTTCTCCATTTCCCACGCTAGAAAGAATATTACCTGAAAGAACTTTCCTGCCTTCAAGAATGCTACTCCATAGCCAGGAAGCACGCCCCCGCCTTTGGAGGCTTCCAAGAATGAGCACTTGGGGAAGTATTTGGCTTTTAAAATTTGAACCCATATCTAGTTTGGTTCCTGCAAAATACGCCAGCCGAGTTTAGCAAGTAGAGCAAGATTAAAAGCCTCAAAGTCTCTGAAACCGAGGCCACCATCCAACTTGTGATATTTGAGCTTTTCACCAGAGACCCAATGAATTTTCTTATGGGAATCAGTACTTTTCCACCAAAAATTATTAATAATGGAGTCAAGTTCTTTGAGAATAAATGTGGGGAAAAGAAAGCAAGGCATAGGGTAAACTGGGATGGCATTGCAAACAGCTTTAATAAGTACCTCTCTACCAGCATCTGACAGGAAATTTTGCTTCCAGCCTTAGATCTTGTTTTTAACTCTATCCACCACAAAGTTGAGAGAGTTCTTTTTAGACCTCCCCCAGATGATAGGGAGACCAAGGTAGTTACCAGGAATATCACATGCAAATACCTGAAAGATATGACCAATTTCTTCTTTAAGCAAGGGGCAGCAATTTTTGGAGAAGTAAAGACAAGACTTATTAAAATTGATTAGCTGGCCAGATGCATCACAATATTGGTCTAAAAGTAACTTCAGTCTCCTGCAATAGTTAACATCGACTTCCAAGAAAAAGACTGAGTCGTCTGCAAAAAGACTATGAGTGATTTTTGGACAATGTCGTGCTATGTGAATGCCAGAAATCTGACCTGCCTGCTCATCACGTTTAATTAGACATGATAGGACATTACAAACAATGATAAACAAGTAAGGTGAGAGAGGATCTCCTTGTCGGAGGCCTCGCTTTGGTATGACTGAGGAAACTCGTTTACCAGAGAGCATGATAGAGAAAGAGATTGAGTTGATGCACCACATAATTCGTTCAATCCAATCCTCGTAGAAGCCAAGTTTCTTTAGAACAACACAAAGAAAATCCCACTTAATGCGATCAAAAGCTTTATTCATATCTACTTTTAATGCTAGTTCACTAATGCCCTGTCTTTTGTTCTTCATATGATGAAAGATTTCATGCACTATGATAAGATTATCATGAATGAGCCTACCAGGAACAAAGGCTCGCTGATTCTTAGTAATAATTTTTCCCATAAGAGGTTTGAGTCTGTTAGCAAGCACTTTTGAAAAAATTTTGTAAGAAAAGTTACAAAGACTTATAGGTCTATAGTCACTAACTGACTCAGGGCAATCCTTTTTCGGGATAAGAACCATGTCTGTACTATTGAGTTCAGCAAGAGGGAAACCATTATGAAAGAATTCCTTGATGAGAGAACAAACCTGATTTCCCACAGTTGGCCAAGCATTTTGGTAGAAAGCTCCAGTAAAGCCATCAGGTCCAGGTGCTTTATTGCTTCCAAGTTCAAAAACAGATACTTTGATTTCCTCAGGGGTGACCTCTTGCATGAGTGAAGAGTTATCTTGTTGAGATATGAGAGGTTCAACACAACTCAATACAGAATCAAAGCTCCCGATCAGAGGAGGAAGAGAAGAGGTCTGAGTAAAATTGGCCAAAACAGTCACTAATTTGGTCTTCATCTTCAATCCAAGAGTCATTTGGCAATTTGAGTCGAGTGATTCGGTTGCGACAATGTCGTTGCATTGTGGACATGTGGAAAAATTTGGAATTTTGATCACCATGCTGGAGCCATTGGATTCTAGATTTTTGAGCCCAGAATAATTCCTCCTGATCCCAAAGTTCAGTAAGCTTTTTGCGCAAGCTAGCAATTTTGTCAGCTTTGTGTTCATTCCAGGATCCACAAAGGATTGATTGAATCTGATCTAGAATTTTGTTAGTGGCAATTGAGATATTCTTGTATTCCTTCTTTGACCAGATGCACAACTCTTTACCAAGCTCGTTTAGGCTTTGTGCGAAGTTGGACAAGGAAAAATCATTGGTACCGCCAATCCACTTGCTTTTGATGAATGCTTCATATTCAGTATGTGACAGCCAGCGTAGATCAAACCTGAATAGAAAAGGAGTGATTTTGTCATTTGAGTCTTTACAAACCAAGAGAGGGCAGTGATCCGAGCCAATAGCTTCTAGAACTTTGCAATGACCATTCGGGAAGGCTTGTCTCCAAGAGCAATTGGAGAGAACTCTGTCAAGTCTTTCTCTAATGAAACCATTACCATCTCTATTATTAAGCCACGTAAAGAAGTTGTCTTTTGTATTCATTTCCAAAAGGTGGTTATCAGAAATGAATTTATGAAAGGGCTCAAGGTCCCGTAGAGTTTTTGATCTTCCACCTTCTTTTTCCGAGCTGTACAAAACATCATTGAAGTCACCAAGAAGAAGCCAACTACTATTATCTGTAGGTTGCAGCTTAGAGATGTTCCTCCACCATCTAGCTTTGGCATTAGCATCATTTGGGCCATAAAGCCAAGTTACAGCACCCCAATTTACACCATCAATGACAACATTATTCAAGTGTATAAAAAATCTCCCTATTTTGCCAACTTGAATATTAGAATTAGATTTCCACCAAACTGCTAGGCCACCAGAGCGACCATAAGGTTCCAAGTATGCTCCACAATCAAAATTAAGTTTTTTGCGAACGCGTTCGATTTTATCAAACAACATTTTTGTTTCAGAGAGACACACAATATCAACTTTGTAGCGCCTACATTGGGTCCTTTGATTCCGAACCGTCGAGGTGGAGCCTAAACCCCGACAGTTCCAGCCAATAATCATTGAGGATCCGTGGCTGGAGGGGACCAGCCACTGCCCTGAGAGAGATCAGAGGAATTACTTGGCATAATGAACATTGCCGAGGACTCAGAGGAAGGGAATAGGTTTCGGCGAGTGTGATGTGCTGTAGTGCTGCGGCGGTGATGCTTCTTGTCCGAAGTGCCCACATTGAATATAAGATCATAGCCATTATAAGGTTTTTTGAGATCAGTAGGGGATCTATTTGAATGTGAGTAGGAGTACTGTCTTGGAGAGTCACTACCTTTGAGCATGGGTGAAATTTCATGGTCCAGAAAAAGCTTCGCTCGCTGATTCCTCTCAGCATGACGGGGAGAAATTGATTCATGTGCTTTATTCGGCTTAGGAAGAGGAGAATATCTAGAATCATCAGCTTTTCGTTTGAGGTTCCCCTGAGTTACCTGTCTGACTAGGGAGTGTTCATCATCAGAATTTAGAGAAACAAGGGGCGGCTTTGTAATGAAGAAGCCACCTTCAATGATGTTATTATCCGTGGAGGGGGGTGCTGGGCCCATTGAGGAAGTGGAGGGTGATAGTTTGGCTGGGCTGTCATCATTGTGGATCTCATGGATGCGGACATTAGTGGGCCTGGGAGGGGATGGTCTTAAGTTGACCCAATAGTCAGTAAAACCGAAGTTGGTGGCATGGGGCAAATGGGCACGTGGGGAATGCAAAACATCACTAATATTCTGAGAATAAGTGTTTATGTGGGGCCCCCAGGGAAAGAGAGAATGTTGACTGGAGCATTGATTGTGATTGGCAGATTCCCCATGCAGAACATTATGGCGTTCACGTTCCCTATGTGGTACGTGACTCTTAGAGTTCCCTAGACTATGACTGTTCTCCGGCGAATAAGGGCGGCGACGGAGAGGGGGAATGCACATTTTGGAGTTGAAGCGGCTTCTATGCTCCAAATTGCACATTTCATCTTCATCTAAATCACAATCCTTTGATTCATGACCCAATTTTCCACAAAGAAAGCAGAATCGTTGCAATTTTTCATACTTGGCTTGAACCCAAATAGGCTCAGAGGCAGAGTTGCCGATGGGGGGACGCTTGATGAGAAAGCGAGGGACCAGAGGTTTGCTTGCATCCACTTCAACTCGGATTCTACCAAATTTCCGATAGTTGAAAATGCCCTCACCAGGGAGTTCAATGGAGAGAACTTTGCCAATTTGATTACCAAAATGAAGAAGATTGTTCCGTAGGAGGGCTTCAGGGGGAATATTATGGAGTTGGATCCAAAAGGGACAGGAGGTGATTTTGACTTCATAATCCGGAACGTAAATACCACAATGTTGTATGCTTAACATGTGATTGCGGACGACCCAAGGACCTTCGGAGACAACCTTGTTAGCATCCCCAGCAATATCAAAGGTGAAGGAGAACATATTGGTTTCCAGATTACTAATGATGAAGTCTCCTTTGAGAGGTTTCCATGCAGCTTTAAGTTGCTCTTTGATTCCAACAATGTTGATTTTCTTCTTTGAGATGATACGGCCAACTAGCCATCTTTCATGGTCTTGGTTGCTTGAGGCATCTTTCCATTGGAGACCATCAATGTTGAAAGTAGCCATTATAGTAGAGAGTGAGAGAGATGGGCGCAGGAAGTGTTGAAGGAAGGGGAGGGCGAGTGGATGATGGAGGTGGAAACTCGATAGACTCAGAGTGGGGTGAGAGGGACGTGGAGAAGGAGATTAAAATAGAGAGGTGGTTGGGCGAGAATGAGAATATAGGAAAGCAGCCATGGAGGCAGAGCACTAAGAGGGAGAAGGGAGAAAAATCCCTAGTTTTTATGCAGTGCTCTTTCTGACTAATTTACCCTTTTCATGTTGCTCATTCACCCAAATTCCACGTGGATAACGGCAACATGCCAACATGTTTTTTTGTTTTTTGGCTAACGATTCTTGCTACTTCCTCCGGTCCTAAATATAAGACCTAATTCACTTTCTCTGGAAAATCCTTAAAAAAGCAAAATAGGTTAATTATAAATTAATTTATCAATTTTTTTCCCTTAAACTAGTTTATTTTATCTATAAACTAATGGATAATCTAAAAATATATCAAATATGTCATCATTTAATAACTTATTTCGCAACCTTAATCTCTCCAAAAAAAAGTCAATTAGATCCTATATTTAGGACAGGATGTAGTATTAATTAATCAAATCATTACATAAGTTAATTTCTCATAAAAAGTATAAATTAAAAGTACAATAACGGTTCTTCTAATTATTCTAAGTTGTTATGAATAGCTGTCGAATCCTTCTCCAATAGCACTTGCAAATGATTTGGAGGTCTCAATAGTCAATACCCAATTCCACAGGCAAGAACTATTTAAGGCGCCTTAGCAAGTAGTAACCCAGTCAACAGTACTGTTGGCCTCCCTTGGAACCCAATTAAGTTAGACTTAGGTAAAAGTAACTTATTTTTAAGTAAATTTAAAAATAAGTTAGATTGTGTAATGGAATTTATGTTTAGATCAGCTATAAAAAATGATATATTTTCCATAAGTTAAATTGTGTTTTAATTAGATATGACTGGATGTGTAAAATGAGTAAGAGTTTGTGGGGTCCACATCATAAACTACTTAAAAGATGGAATGATAAAATTGGTGCTACATGTTAATTTGTAGTTATATGGAAGCTTACTGATATTATTTTTAAAGTGAAAAGACCTTTTTTGCCCCTCTCAATAAAAACCCAACACAAATTACCATTGGTGAGGCAGAAGAAGAAATGAAAAGACCTTTTTTGCCCCTCCTCAATAAATGACATGTCAATTCCAAAATCTAATGTAAAAGCTAAAATGCATTCATTTGAACCCTAAATCACTGAACACGAACTCTAAACCCCCAAATCATTTCGATAAGAAACCAAATAAAACCCCAAATCATGTGAAATTCACCTTACTTCTACGTAAACATCTGAAAAAATAAAGTCTCATCAAAAAATTAAAGTCTCATCGACATATTGCACCCTTAAATGTGTTAGAATCTTAAGTTTTGATGGTGACTAAGGTATGATATGGTCTAGTACTTAAAAGAACATAATCAACACTTAGGAGGGATTAGATGACATGGTTAGAATCCTGAGTTAGATCACTTGAGAATGCAAGATCACTTCCGGTTAGATTAGGACTTGCGCATGCGGATGAATGCTTTCATCCCCCAGCGTCAGCAAGTAAATCACTAGGGATTTAACTTAGTCCATGAGAATTAGGTACACAAAACCTTAAGACTAAGCTATGTTTCAATCGGAAGTGAGTTTGCTTCCTGTTAGACTTAGACTGGCGCAGAGCGACAGAATAGATATTACCCCAAGCGTCAGTGAGTCTACTTCCCCAAGTGAAAGCGCTTCCTGTTAGACTTAGACTGGCGCAGAGCAATAGAATAGTTATTACCCCAAGCGTCAGTAAGTCTACTTCGCCGAGTGAAAGCACTTCCTATTAGATTTAGATTGGCGCAGGTTGATAGACTAGATATAACCCCGAGCGTCAGCGGAAATGCAACATCAAGTGAAGTTGCTTCCTGTTAGATCTTGACTGGCGCAGACTGATAGAATAGATTTCACCCTAAGCGTCAGTGAATTCACCACGTCAAGTAAAAGTGCTTCCGATAGCTCAGTGACTAGCGCTGAGTGGTGGAATGAAATAGACTAAGCGAGAGCAAGTCATGGTGAACTAAATCCCTCGTCAAGTGAATTTACTTCCGGATGTAGAAGTGCTTCCGGATACACCTTAGACTTAGGATCACCCACTGCATGAGACTATATGATTATATTGCTAAACTAACGTTCAAGTGCAGCACACTCAGTAAGGTTGCTTCCGGATGAGAAGTTGCTTCCGCAAGCAATCAGAATGTCTGAACGTTCAAAGAGATGCAGTGTCAGAATGCTTTTAACAGAGCAGAGGTGTCAGGACTACTTTTCAGAGATAAAGCAAGTCAACCCTGCTGAAGCATTTAAGAAGATGTTCCTTCCAACGGTAACAAGAGGATAACAGACACATTCAAACAACATTGTTACCTACCAAGCATGAGGAGTATGAGAACATAATCTGAAGATTCACTCAAGGTGTCAAAGCTCATACTGCCCACAAAAGTCAGAGTCCATAAGAGAGCTTCTGATAGCAAGAGAGGATCCAATAGCAAAGCACTCTTATCATTCATGGACAAGTGCCTGGAAGACAAAGTTCCTCTATGTGATAGCAAGCAAAATGTTAGAGTCCACGAGCTTCAGATAGCAAGAGAGCTTCCGATAGTGAGTCTCTTAACATCCTGGACTTATGCTTGAGGAACGAAGTCCTCTCTGACAGCAAGCAAGAGTCGGACCGTACAACGTGTTCAGATGCCAGAACGACTTTTGTCAGAATAGTATTGTCAGAACAGTGTTGACAGAACAGCATGGTCAGAGCACCTTTTTCAGATAAAGCAAAGTCAACCCTGCTGTGCATTAATGAGGACAACGTAAACAAGGCCCCAACGTCTATAATCAAACGATCTTATTGCCTCTCCAACGGCTAGATATTCAGAGACTGATATAAAAGGGATGTTCTTCATTTCTGAAGATGGGGCTTGAAAGAAAGAGAGAGAACAGAGCTTATTATCTGAAACACTATTCTACATTCCTCTCATCTTCTACTCTCGGACTTTGATATGTAATATTCTTAGAGAGTGATTCATTTGTACTTAAGTGAGTAACATCATCCACTCTTTGAGAGAGTTAGTTTTGAGCTTAAGTGTTTAACAAAATCAGTTCATAGAGTGAACTTAATTGTAATCTTACATTTTGTAAGGGGGAGCATTTAGAAGTTTTCTAAATCTCCATAGGTTGCAAGTTAGCCCGTAAAACTTGCATTTGTAAGGTTTGCAGGTGAACCCGTTGTAAAACCTGTGGGTTGTTAGGTGAACCCGTGCTCGTAAAACCTAAAGTGTAAAGGCTTCTCTTGTGCCCGGTTTAAACAAGAATAGTGAATTGGAAATCTCAGGTGTAGCCTGGGGACTGGATGTAGGTCTGGGTGACCGAACCAGGATAAATTTATGTGTGCATAAACTTACATTTAAACATTCTATTTTGCATCACATAGCATACTGACTTGTGCATAGCATTATTTATTATCATCATCACCGAGCACAAGCAGTCTTTCGAAAAGAGTTTAAGTTTTTATTCCCTCACCCAATTCACCCCCCCCCCTCTTGGGTGACAGCCACGAATTTCATTTGGTATCAGAGCAGGTCACTTGTTTAAAGGATCAAACGATCTCAAGTGCAAAGACCTTGGCTGATTTGGGTTAAAATGTTTTCCAAAGGCTTTGATCATACCATTCCACCTGTGTTAGAAAATATTGATTTTTGTTGGTGGAAAGCAAGAATGGAAAGTTTTATAAAATCCACTAGTTTGAAAGTGTGGGATATTTTTGAAAATGATTTTGATTTCAAACCAAGAGGAAACTGGACTGAAAGGGAGAAAAATTTGTTTTCCTTAAACATTAGAGCAATGCAAATTTTATACAAAGGCTTAACTGAAAATGATTTCCAGAAAATCAAACATTGCTCTAGTGCTAGAGATATTTGGAATACTCTTGATGTGATATATGCTTCTAACCCATCTCTTGAAAGCACAGCTGTCCAAAGCTCAACTCGTGCTCTTTGTGGATCATCTACTGATGAGCTTCTGGAAGCTGATATTGAGGAAGCAGACTTCAGTGAAGAGAGTATCCATCTCTGCCTAGAAGATTCAGAAAGTGAGGTATCTGGATCTGAAATTGAACTCTCTGATTTGCAAGATGCATACAATGAGTTATATACTGAATATTGTAAACTTGCAAAAGAACTTCTAGGCTTAAAAGAAAAAGATAGGAAACTTGAAAAACTAATTTCTTCTTCTACATCTAAAGTTTCCGAGGGTTCTTTTAAAGAACTAGTGGTTCCGATAGCTAGCCCACTATCGGTAGGGAAAACTTCAACATGTCTTGAAAAATGTTTTGATTGTAAACACGTGTTGAAGGAAAAAGAAAAGCTTTCAAAAGAAACTGAAATTTCAAAGGAACAAAAAGCTTTTCTAAAGAAAACTAATCATGATAATGATAGGAAGCCTCATTTTGATTATCATTCCATTATCTGTCATTATTGTGGTAGATTAGGACATATTTCTCACACATGCAGTCTTAGAAGAAATTCAAATGTGAGAAATAAGTTTGTATGGATTCCTAAAGGACAAGTAAGGTCCAGTGCTAACCATGTAGGACCCAAGTACAAATGGGTACCAAAACATCCTCCTAGTGCCTTACTTGTGCAGGAAAAATCAAGAGTTCCTCTTATCCCAAAGAGGAGAACTCGTGGTGATGCAACTGCTGAAACCCACTGGTACAATCATAAGAAGCTGTCGGCCACCACAAGGGACAATGGTTCTGTCTCAAGGATGAGCTATCACAAAGTTCCATTCAATTATCCTGAGAAGAACAAGAGAGAGTGGATTCCTCGATCATCATTGAAAAGGCTCTTGAATCCTACCTCTCAGAAGAATGTGCTTCGAACCAAGGATAAGTATAGAAGATCTCCTTGGGTAAGCAAGGGATCACTTAGCAACGAAGCATTTGATAGTAAAATCTCCTATGCTAATGTTAGATGGACTTATTGAGATTTTACATTAAGCATCCTAAGGTGTGAACATTATATTCATCATAGAAGAAAGCTTGAAGAAATAAGTAATGTTCATAATCTACATACTGTCCATGACTATCTTGATCAAAAACCTTGTATATCCTTGTGCATATAGTCATGAAAGATTCACCATGCCATACACATAGGACGTAATCTAAATGCATGTGAACTATATATAGCCTACAAACTGACCTTCAGATCCAGACTTGGATACAAAAGGAAGGAACTATCTGGTATTTTGTAGGAAGGGCAATCCGAAGGTCCAGAAAGACAAGGGTGAAGAAGACCCTTGCTAAAAGGAAGATCTCCTCCCCCCACAGTGAGCCATCTGATTCATGTGCCCCCAACAATCTGCTAGCTCAGAGGCAAACTTGAGATAGCGCTGAGTGATCAACCTGCGGAGATACCTTCTGCTGAACCTGTGTCTCCCTCTGCGCCAGCACCCAATCTGAGTGAAGAGCTGTGTATGAAGTATGGGTTCAAGAGGCCAGAGATGCCAGTGGTAGTGATCACAAAGTAAATTCATCCCTCTGCACCAGCTCCAATCCATCCTATTAGCCTCAGCAAGACTCAGGACTGTACCTCATCTGAACAATTAGTCAAGTCTTGATAAGCATTCGTCACGCATAGATTTTGGTACTGCTCTAAATATAGATTCCATACATTGCCAACCAAAATCAAGCGAGCTACTGCTAGATGCGAATGGAGCTATGGTGATATCATTCTTACCTTCCTCCTTACTTGAATAATCACTTGGCTAGTAAATGCATGATGGGCTCAACAGCTCTTATTTCTCTGAAACTGATATGATTTCCCTTATCTGTGATGAACACTTATTTTCTGTAAAAACGACCCTATCATATCAAATTCATTTTCTGATATAATGCATACAGATTTTACAAATTCAAGAAGTCCGACACCTTGAAACTGAACCTTCTTCAAAACCTTCTGAATTTGTGCATGTTGAATCATTGTGTTCTAAGATTTCTGACATTGTTAAGATGATTCGGAACTAGTTTCAGAATTTTGACACTAAAACTAAAAATCTTCCTCAGAGTTTTTCATATGGTGTCTAAATCATTTTACTCATATATGCTTAGTGAATTCTTTTAAGGGCACCTCTCATGGAAGAAAATGGTTTATGCATTCACCTTGATTTTTGAAAGATCCTTTTGAAATACAAACTTTCAAAACAGATTCTGATCCTCTTTAAACCTACATGACAACCGTACCTCATGATAGCACTCAAAAGCTATTTCTGATTTTCCATTTCATGTGGTATCTCTTGCATCAACTTTTTCAATGCATAAGCAGCTATGGTTTCGAGAACAATACATCCCTCTTAATTACATCTTTAAGTTCTCAATCTACTAATGATCTCAGTTCAAGTTTGTGGTTTAAGAATGTTGACACAGATTATTGAAGCTTGAACAATGAATATAACCAAGAGAGAATGACAACGAAAATGTCTCTTATCAAGATGTGTGGAATGGCTATACCAAACCTGAGAAACTTTCGCCAATACACATGAGCATTTCTATCCCTTACATATTCTGTTGTGAAATTAAATGGATAGTCTCTCTCTTGTCTGACATGCATTAGAAATCTTAGGAAATGCCTTGAATTAAACTCTGCTAGATCTGTAAAACATGGCATAGTATCACAAGCATGCTATAATCTGTATTAATTTCAAGCTTGTTGATATCCTAAGAACAATGAGATCACATTGAGCATATCTAGAAGAACTCGAGCTAATATTTGGAAATTATTCTCGTAATCATATGCTGAAATTTGGTTGTTTTTGTAAAACGAATTCAATCCTAATCAAATTATTTTGTGAGGATGAAGATTCTCTTTTTCAAAATCTCATTATATTATTAATTCACATGTCTTCATGATCTAACATGAACATCCTTGAGGCATATGTATTGAACTATACTTGCTTATGAAACTCTGAAAATATGCCACCTGTTTAATATTCTCTGTACTATCACATTGATATTTATCCATGAGAGTATAAATAGAGTTCATGTCTTGATAGTGAAACTATGTGAATGTATAGATAATTTCAAAATTAGTTTTCACATAATCATTGCTCATATTTTCTTAAACCAATTAGCAAGCATGATTTCTTAAAATTATTAGCTTGTGCTGATTAACACAGATTGACTTGAATGTCCTGAGGATGGTCTTCAATGTTAAATCTTAAGTTCTTTCACTGACCATCAGAAAGCATTTGTTTCCTCAAGCATATGCAGGACCAATCATCAAGTTTGAGCAAGGTTGCTTTCACAACAATCAGCGCCTTCGATAGCAGGCCAACTATTGAACCATGGGAAGAGTAGAGTGACTGCCCAGTCATGTCTGCTTGTGGTTGTAGCTCAGCTTGCCGAAGCGAGTCATCAAAGCACTTGCGCTAGGGGTTTCCACTTGAGATAGCACACCTCTTGAAGATGTCAGGAAGCATGCTTATCTGCGTATGATTCAGATTCCTGAGTCTAATAGAGTATGAGTACCCCTCATCTGTGGTAACATCTACACCTTACCATCTCTTACATATGATGCATACATGGCATTGGTAAGGGTGTCAACTTAGGATGTTTCTCTCAATCTGCATTGACTTCAAAATCATTCACTGTCTTAGAAAATCATCCTAGCTCACACATCTGTATCCTCTAAATGACATGCTGGAAAGTAATTGATAACATACCTCTCTTATATGCTTCCTTTCTTGATTTAATGATGATTAATCTTAATATAGAAAGAGAAGTAAGTGGACATTACCTGTTAATGATCCCTTGAAAATAGAGAGTCACATGCTGTCATCGATAATAAACTCTTAAGATGCTGTGATGCAATTTGTTTGGAAATTATTTTTGGCACTTTTAAAAACACAAATTTCATTTGATTTGATTTCATTTCATATGGTATCACAAATTTCATTTGGCATTCAATCATTTCCTTTGATACCACAAGTTCAAACTCACAGATCTCATTTGATTTCATTAGGTATCAGATTTCATCTCATTTGAATTTAAAATCACATATTTCATTTGATATCATAATCATCATTTTTAAACACATCAAAATTACTTTTGATATCATGTTAATCAATTCGAGAGGATCAAAATTACATTTGGAAAGAATTTTCACCTTCAAAAAGAAAACTGTTTTGTATGTTTTGATCTTAATTTAATTATGATTAGATTTGATGTATCAATTTCTCCTTTGAAAAACATGTTTAACTATCCTACATAGTGTATAGGGAAAATACAATCATTTAGGATCATGAGCCATTATTGCTGTTCCTTGTTAATTCTCGTACATTGTATTGAATAGTCTAGAACAAATCTTTATTAGCGATACATAGGGAGAAATATTAGGTAGAAAGCCCATTCCTAGGAGAACGATAAAAGTATCCCCATCCCTAAGGCTAGCTTGCACCTGTTGGATTTTGATGAAGCCAAAAGGGGGAGAGAGATGAGATGTCTAGAGATGAGATGAGATGTCTAGAGATGAGATATAAGATGTCTAGCTAGAGATGAGATATAAGATGTCTAGCGAGAGATGAGACATGAGATGTCTAGAGCTGAGAGATAGATAAGATGCCTAGATTTTTGGGGAGAGAAATGGGGAAAGGAATATAGCTCTAGGATGAGTGATCTAAGTTTAATTATGTTCTCTAGTCATCTATGGGTTTGTCATCATCAAAAAGGGGGAGAATGTTAGAATCTTAAGTTTTGATGGTGACTAAGGTATGATATGGTCTAGTACTTAAAAGAACATAATCAACACTTAGGAGGGATTAGATGACATGGTTAGAATCCTGAGTTAGATCACTTGAGAATGCAAGATCACTTCCGGTTAGATTAGGACTTGCGCATGCGGATGAATGCTTTCATCCCCCAGCGTCAGCAAGTAAATCACTAGGGATTTAACTTAGTCCATGAGAATTAGGTACACAAAACCTTAAGACTAAGCTATGTTTCAATCGGAAGTGAGTTTGCTTCCTGTTAGACTTAGACTGGCGCAGAGCGACAGAATAGATATTACCCCAAGCGTCAGTGAGTCTACTTCCCCAAGTGAAAGCGCTTCCTGTTAGACTTAGACTGGCGCAGAGCAATAGAATAGTTATTACCCCAAGCGTCAGTAAGTCTACTTCGCCGAGTGAAAGCACTTCCTATTAGATTTAGATTGGCGCAGGTTGATAGACTAGATATAACCCCGAGCGTCAGCGGAAATGCAACATCAAGTGAAGTTGCTTCCTGTTAGATCTTGACTGGCGCAGACTGATAGAATAGATTTCACCCTAAGCGTCAGTGAATTCACCACGTCAAGTAAAAGTGCTTCCGATAGCTCAGTGACTAGCGCTGAGTGGTGGAATGAAATAGACTAAGCGAGAGCAAGTCATGGTGAACTAAATCCCTCGTCAAGTGAATTTACTTCCGGATGTAGAAGTGCTTCCGGATACACCTTAGACTTAGGATCACCCACTGCATGAGACTATATGATTATATTGCTAAACTAACGTTCAAGTGCAGCACACTCAGTAAGGTTGCTTCCGGATGAGAAGTTGCTTCCGCAAGCAATCAGAATGTCTGAACGTTCAAAGAGATGCAGTGTCAGAATGCTTTTAACAGAGCAGAGGTGTCAGGACTACTTTTCAGAGATAAAGCAAGTCAACCCTGCTGAAGCATTTAAGAAGATGTTCCTTCCAACGGTAACAAGAGGATAACAGACACATTCAAACAACATTGTTACCTACCAAGCATGAGGAGTATGAGAACATAATCTGAAGATTCACTCAAGGTGTCAAAGCTCATACTGCCCACAAAAGTCAGAGTCCATAAGAGAGCTTCTGATAGCAAGAGAGGATCCAATAGCAAAGCACTCTTATCATTCATGGACAAGTGCCTGGAAGACAAAGTTCCTCTATGTGATAGCAAGCAAAATGTTAGAGTCCACGAGCTTCAGATAGCAAGAGAGCTTCCGATAGTGAGTCTCTTAACATCCTGGACTTATGCTTGAGGAACGAAGTCCTCTCTGACAGCAAGCAAGAGTCGGACCGTACAACGTGTTCAGATGCCAGAACGACTTTTGTCAGAATAGTATTGTCAGAACAGTGTTGACAGAACAGCATGGTCAGAGCACCTTTTTCAGATAAAGCAAAGTCAACCCTGCTGTGCATTAATGAGGACAACGTAAACAAGGCCCCAACGTCTATAATCAAACGATCTTATTGCCTCTCCAACGGCTAGATATTCAGAGACTGGTATAAAAGGGATGTTCTTCATTTCTGAAGATGGGGCTTGAAAGAAAGAGAGAGAACAGAGCTTATTATCTGAAACACTATTCTACATTCCTCTCATCTTCTACTCTCGGACTTTGATATGTAATATTCTTAGAGAGTGATTCATTTGTACTTAAGTGAGTAACATCATCCACTCTTTGAGAGAGTTAGTTTTGAGCTTAAGTGTTTAACAAAATCAGTTCATAGAGTGAACTTAATTGTAATCTTACATTTTGTAAGGGGGAGCATTTAGAAGTTTTCTAAATCTCCATAGGTTGCAAGTTAGCCCGTAAAACTTGCATTTGTAAGGTTTGCAGGTGAACCCGTTGTAAAACCTGTGGGTTGTTAGGTGAACCCGTGCTCGTAAAACCTAAAGTGTAAAGGCTTCTCTTGTGCCCGGTTTAAACAAGAATAGTGAATTGGAAATCTCAGGTGTAGCCTGGGGACTGGATGTAGGTCTGGGTGACCGAACCAGGATAAATTTATGTGTGCATAAACTTACATTTAAACATTCTATTTTGCATCACATAGCATACTGACTTGTGCATAGCATTATTTATTATCATCATCACCGAGCACAAGCAGTCTTTCGAAAAGAGTTTAAGTTTTTATTCCCTCACCCAATTCACCCCCCCCCTCTTGGGTGACAGCCACGAATTTCAAAATGTATGACACGTCATTTACTGATGGCGGGGCCACGTCTGGAAAACGTACGTTTAAATTTACGATGGCTATTTTTGCACATTTGCCCAATTTTGCCCCATTTTGATTTACAGTGTACAGTTTTGCCCCCTTCAATTTACCAGAGTTATAGTTGCACATTTTTAAATTTACGATGGCTATTTTTGCACATTTGCCCATAAAATTATTTGAATACAAAATGCTAGTAACTTTAGTATCACAACACCAATGTCTGATGATGATAAAAAAACACCAATGTCTAAAAGAAATTATAAATTCAAAGCTAAAATTGGAGTTTGACATTGATCAGACATATATTTACATAGCCTAGCATGTGCATTTGTGCTTAATTTGTGGTATTTAATTGGTATTTTTTATTCATTATTGAGGTTTATAAATGTGCATGCTAGCTTTGGGGTATTTTGGTCATTTCACTGGTTTTTCTCAATTTTATGTGTAGGGACCTTGGGAAGATATTTTTGAATTTGAATAAACACTTGCTAACGGTCAAAGAGAGAAAGAAGGAAGCAACTAACGACTATATTTACTCAGTCAAAATGGGAGAGAGATCCACGCACATATTTTGGAGAAAAAGAGGGAAGAGAGTAACAAAATTATTATTATATATATACATCATTATGGAAGGACTTGAGGGGCTGGTTTTAATTCTTTCAATCACTAAAGCCCTAACACACACAGGAATTCACATGTGAAAGAAGAAAAAGAAAGGAGGCACGCAAATCTCATCCACGCAGCACAAGGAGTTCAATATTCATCATTCACAAACATACGCACGCAAGCCGAGGAAGGAGGAAATTCAATTTTCAATTTTCTCCTTTGCGGATTCAATAGAAACTATTGGTTAAGCATCCTTTATATCTTTAAAACTTTATTTGTCACTATGTTTTCAGATTCAGTTTTAATACTTCATGGGATGGAATTGAACCCTATGTCTGGCTAAATTTCTTTATTCAACTAAGAGTACTATGAACTCATTTGATTCTTAGATATTTTATTTCCCACTATTAGTTATGTTTAATTTAATCTAGTTTATTTAATCTTGCTATTATTGATTAACTTGTTTAGTGCTTGATCACCATTAGACATGTTTAGGGAATTTAGAATTGGACTTGAAAGAGGGAATTTTAGATAGACCATGAGATTAGATAGTGTAGGATTAGATTTTTAATCTGATTTGCAACTAGGATAGGCATATACCTAGAAGCCCTACATAGTCACATTAGAGCGGTGCCAGTATTAGTTAGACCTAGTAAATTAGTGCAAGACATTGCATAATTAATCTAGGTAATTAAGAATATAAATGGAAATCGAAAGGCATTTATAGACATTAGTACTCTAGATTAGCTAGTTTAATTAATTCATAATTAATTTAGTGGGAATAAAAATCTAAGAAGCAAATAAGGGATTAGGTACTCTAAGTTAATCTCTTGACTCGTGAATTTCACTCGTGTTAACATAGTTTTCTTAGATTATAATTAATATTTTTCACTAACTTATAAAATCAATTATCTTGTTTTACTCAACTTAAATGAAAGTAGGAAATCTAGTGTCTAATTAGAAAATTGTCTAAGTCTCTATGGGATCGATCTTGATTTTACTATTTTACGAGCCGTATACTTGCGGAGTTTTAAACTAAAAAATTTTAGTAGTATCAAGTTTCAAGCACCCTTATTGGCAAATGAGATGAAGAACATTGAAATGTAGTAGCCAAAATTTTTTAACAATAGAACAAAGTAAAATTCATATCAGCACAATTCATAGATTAACTAAAATTTTAATGCACATTATTGTTGAGAGTGACAGAGATATCATGACAATAAATATATAAGTTGCAACAAATTGAAGCAACTAATTCATATTTTTTAAATGTTTATTAAGTCAAGTCAAATGATTTATTTTTTAAGAAGAAGATTCTATCCCTTAGTTGATATGTCTAGTTTTTTTTATAAAAGGCAAAATTACATTAAATAATATCTAGTTATTACAACAAGTTACTAATATCCAAAGCATATTTAAACAAACTGAAAATTAAAACAAATAGTAGAGAGACAACATCAAACTCTTCTCGTGCACCAGCATGTAGATCGCCATATAGAACCAGTGAAGTAGTTTAGATAAAATATGTCCATCCCACTTGATGTTGTTTTGGCTCGCTTATATTTGATAGGTAGAAGACTGACAAATAGAGTAGAAACGAAAAACCAGAAAACATTATCTGACGTGTTCAGGATTGCTAAACATATTGATAAGTAGTATTGGAAGCATATTACAATTTGTTTATGTCTGACTATGCAACAAACAAAAATATTCCTTCCTTTTATTATATTATTTTGAAATGCAACTATGTCTCGTGGTTCATAAATTTAATTTTAGTTAATTCCACTACTTCAATCAACAATAAAGAGAAGAGCTGAATGAAATCGAGTTCTCAAGTTTACTTCTTCGGTCAGTGCACATAGATTTCTTATTAGCATAGAAAAAGAATAAATTATAACCAAGGAAAAACGTTTTTACTAAGAAAGAAGACAGAAAAAATTCTCACCCCCAATACTTAACCGTTGTCAAACATCACCTTTTCCACTATCTCCAAGAATAGCATTGACGCATTATACTTTTCATTTTATTTATAAGATTATTTTTGACTTTTCATGTTTAATCTTCTTATTCTATTAAGAAAAATCTCATTGTTGATTCGTGGTATAAGTTGAGTATCATTATTAAATCTTGAAATAGTTATATACTATTGTTGATTCTACAATAATAGTTATGTATCATAAATGAAACTTCGCCTTAATTTTTAATATGTGATTGATTGAGAGGAGCACATGAAGAAAAATTATACTCCCTCCTCCGTTCTGAAATGTAAGATCATTTTTCCTGATTTAATTAGATTCAATATACTACTTAAGTTTTATTAGCACATGATATTGCTACTATACCCCAACCATATACCTTTACTCTCACTCTCCCTTTTTGGCTTGTTTATTATAGTTAAACATTATGAGGATTTATTTGAAAAAATTGGGAAAATTTTAAAAGTTTCCTATATTTAAAAACAAATTGAAGTTTGAGAGTGATATTACATTTAGCTAGGATGGAGTGGACGGAGTATTAGTTAAACATACCTACCCATTAAATCACTGTTTGGCCTTGCAATTTCTGGAATGGACGTTCTAGTGTGAACATTGTGAACCATATATGGGATACACTCCACTTTCTCTGATGGGTTCACGCCATGCTGTTTGGAACTCAAAGGACAAATTTGGGTTATAAGTGGTGGCTCCATGATTTCTTCTTTTGCCTTCCATATTTTCCAAGATCAATTTCGATAATACTGGTCTAGTCATTAGGTAAACATATCCAGAAAAGAAACCTATTTCAGGTGGTGGAATATGGAATCCATATTTACCCCCTTCATCTATGACGAACAGATCAAGTCCATGCACGTAATCTTCAAATATGACGCAGAAAACAAAGCCCAATAAATTGTGAGAAGAAGAGAGAGAAAGTTGGACTGTGTGTGAACCATGTTGTGGTCTATTATCCCCAAACCACTTCGGAACCTTCTTTGCTGGATAAACAATTGTAACGTATTCTTTCTCCTGAACTGCAATGTGTAACATCCTCATGGCTTCTTCTTCAATGCTCCCCACATCTAACTTATCACAGCCTATGAATATAAATAGCTTATCACCACAATTCTCTGGTGTGCTTGCAATGGACGCCCTCTCCAATGATTCGCATTCATTGGCATACAATGTTTTAAGGGACTGGGGAAGTTCTGGCAAACTCTGAAGCTTGTTGCAATATCTTAGAGAGAGAAGTTGTAGGTTTGAAAGATGCCTCATATTACCTGGCAGTTTAGTTAGACTTTTACAACCATCCAAATGAAGTTTTTCTAGACCTGAGAGTTGGGTGATGTTATGAGGGAGTTCCTTTAAGCCAAACAAATCAGTGAGACGTAGTGATTGGAGACTATGCAAGTGATCAAATAGCTCACCCAGTCCCTCAATGTCATTTGTCTTCAAAATAAAGCCGGAAATCTCGAGATTCTCCAAAGATGTTAAACAGCTTAGTACCTTTTTGGGAAGATTATTCAATTTTAAAACAAGAGGCAGTTTAAGTGTTCTAAGCTTTGGACAAAACCATGTTGATGGTTTGAGCTCTTCTATATTAGTACCATCCAAATATAAAGATGTGAGTTCTTCTGATAACAAAAAGAATTCCCTTAACTTCTTGCACCTAGATGCATTGACATGTTTGAGAGATTTTAGATGAACCCCACTTTGGAGAGTCTCGAGGCTAGAGCAGCAGCTTACATCCAAAGAAATGATACTATTGTGGCATAGAAGAGATTCTGGTACTTCACGTAAACTCGTACAATAACTCAGATTTATGCTTTCAAGCCTACATGCCTTAGAAAAATCAGGTAACTCACTCAACTTCTCACACAGTTGAAGTTTCAATCTTCTTAAATTCGGCAAATCCTATAAACCATTAGAAAATAAGTTAACCATACTAAAAAAATAAATGAAAACTTCATGTAAGCGAGATCTCATATAATAAACTTGAAATTTATAAATAATACCTGCACCCCTTTCCAAAGCGTTTCAACATGACAACTACATTTCAAGTTAAGTTCAAGAAGAAGCTTGGCACAAAAATTTGTTGGCAACGACTTTCCTGGGTATCCTTCCCAATGGAAATATGATAATTTGCTTGAAATTGACTCCATGCCTGTTGTTGGAACAATAATTTTTCCTTCTCTCTCCCAAGCATACAACGCATAAATTTTGAGAAATCTTAGTTTCTTCATATTATTAAATGTCTCAGGAGGGAGTTCTAAATTTTCAATCCCAGTCAAATCCAAGGTTATGCCTTCAACCTTTTTTCCCTGTAAATTACATAATTAACATAAATGGTAAGAAAATATATAGCATTATTATTTTGTTTGACATTATTGACAAATTAAGTTTTGCCAAGAGAGAGGGAATAACATCTTTTAATTTTTTACCTCACAATTTTTTAAGACATTACATATTTCCTTCTGGTCCCATAATCTAGTCCTTTTTCCAGGTTCATCAATATTCTCGTCACGAACAATACGATAGCCCATTTCTTGTATCAAGTCATGCATCTCGACTTTCCCTTTGGTTGTCACAAAAATAAGAGTTTTGTCTTTTAATGATTCTATACCAGCAATTGAATGGAATCCATAGCTCTCCAACAACTCTTCTACAAATTCTTTACTTTCACCCTTCAAGAAACATGCAATGTCTAGAAAAATTTTCTTCTCTTCATCATCTAATCCTTCATAACTCACTCTTAACACCTCTTGAATTTCGCCATTTGGACTCCCATCCCGTAGCTTTTTCAATAAACTATCCCAGAATTTTTTATCTTTAGAGCGAACACATGATCCAAGGACTTTTAAGGCTAGGGGATTACATTGGGTATAATTTACAAACTCTTTAATGAGTTGTTCATATCCATGTGTTGAATAACCTTGTCCAAAGGCATTGCGGATGAAAAGTTGACTTGAATTGTCATAACTCAACATTTTTGCTTCATGTATTCCATAATTGTTTGCCTTAAGCAATTGCTGCTCTCTCGTTGTTATAATAATTTTACTACCTTCTGCCAAGGAGTTACAAATCCTATCTTGCAGCTCCGTTAATTGCCTAAAAGTATTAACATCATCAAGCACAACTAAGGCTTTCTTAAAACGGAGCCTTCTAGCAACATATGCTTTATCTCTTAAAGCATATACTGAGCTACTTTGCATATCATCCCCCAATAGTTCCGACACAAGAAAGTTACAAACATGCTGTAATCCATTCCTTTCTGTTTTTTCCCTTACATTTTCTAGGAAGCATCGATTATCATATTGAGAAGATAATTTGGCAAATAAAACATTTGCCATTGTGGTCTTACCCAAACCGCCCATCCCCCAAATTCCAACTTTGTGATATGTTTTCAGTAACTCTTCAATAGGCTTAATCATTTCATGAATTCCAATCAAACCTTCTGGTGTATACTGAAACTTACCAATATGAAGCAATTTTGTGTTGACATCAGCGACAATTTGCTGGATCAAACCGAATTCATCCCTAAAGAACAAGTAAAAAAGAAAAATAAACATATTAAACCATGCAAAAAGATAAAACATTTTTAATGGCATAGTAAAATAAAAAATGAACTCACAAACATATACTGGATTTCTCTCACCTAAAAGTTCTGAAAATGGAGCACTGTATTCTTTAAATAAATACTGGCACTTTCAAATAAAAATTCATTTCTTCAACAACCATTTCAAATGGTCATTGAAATATAAATTCAGACATGTAGTTTGGGGAAAATTTAAACATATGCTGACAACAAAATAATCCTAAAATAAAAAAGACGAGCACAAATGAAAAATGATGAGGTTTCAAAATAACATGGAAGCCATTCAGAAAATATAAAATTCTTAGTCAATTGAATGATATAGTGAAGTGAAAAGTCAGTTCGAGAAAGAAATACTTACATAGAGTTTTGGCAATGGCTGCCGCATAAACTAGCAGCTTCAAAAAGAGCAGATCTCCATCCTTTTACCCTTTCTGTATCATCCTTGAAATCTATCTCATGTTTCTCAAAAGTCTTCCCATAATCTCCTTTCTGGCCTCGAACATCTCGGGGCTCAACTTTATAAAATATTGGTATAACAAACTGACCCTCCTCCTTTCTGTACTTCATGATGTAGGCCAACTCATCAAGGCACCATTTTGAGGAAGCATAATCTTGCGAGAAAACAATTAGAGATATAGTTGAATCCTTGATTGCTTGGATAAGTGATGTTGCGATCTCTTCACCTTTCTCAAGATTCTTATCATCACGAAAGGCTATAAGGAAATCTTTCTTGAGAGCAGCATGAAGATGGCCCGTGAAGTTGTGGCGCGTGTCTTCACCCCTAAAACTAATGAACACATCATACTTTCTTAGAGATTTTGGCTTAAAATCAGAGCTCGAAGAAGAAGATGCAGATGACATCTTAGTTTGATTCAAACTGCACAGACAACAGCTTAATTGTGCCAACTCTCTCTCTCTCTATTTCAATAGTGATGAAAGGAAGAATGCATTGATCCTTAGGCAATGACAGACTTTATATGGCCTTCAAAGATAAACCGAATTGCTTCCACATATGAAGCTTCCTGGAAATTGTGCAAATATGAAGATTAATTGTCCACTCACGTTACCTTTTTAAATTACTTCAAAATTTCAATGGTTCATATTTTAAATATTCTAAATATATTATTACTTCTTTTTAAAAAAACATATAAATAAATTTAAAATTGATCTGAACACGTCACAGCTATAGTAGGTAAAGGAAAGAAAGTAGACTCTATAATAATAAATCCACACCTCTTCATGTTGACTTTAACAAGATTACGTATTTTTTGAAACAACTAATTTTGAATTTCTGAAATTTTCAATTAAATATTAGTAAAGGGAAAATAAGGATGGTCGATGGATGATCAGTAAAAGAGTAAAAGAGGGTGAGTATAACGAGAGAAATAAATTCTATAACTTAACATATGTTGAACGAATTGACCCTCTTGAATCTTGATGGTTATTACAGCTTTTTATATATTATTATATTATGCACAAGAAAGTTTTTCTTAAAATAAATCAAGTCCTAATGTTTAATTTTGAGAAATGATTTTCGGCAGCTTTTTCATGTACCTAATGCTACTACTTCTTCAATAACATTAATTATGTAACTGTATGCCCCAAATTCTTACTCTTTGACTTTTCAAACAAGGCATACTAATTGGGTCAGTTAATTGCTCGGCCCCATATCCATCAGATTTAAAATGAAAGAATGAAGCCACGCGCCAATTCAAGAGAAGTTACTTCTTCTATTCAAAATTCAAACTGCATGGGACACGTGTCTAAAGGAAAAATGAGCAGTTGACAACAAGGAGAACGTGAAAGGCATCATGGGGAAGGCACAATGGATCAATAAAAAGGAGAAGAGACCGATAGAAAAATGATCCTGAATAACCAACCACAAATGCATATTGAGCATTCTCTCATCATCTCAATATTCAGATCAACACTCATGAACAGATTTCTGACTCTCAATTCATCATTCTTATATTATCCAACGAAATTCATCCCTTATTTCCTTAGTATTTCATTATTTTGTATATATCTTTGTAATTTTCATTCTCTTGTAATCATCTATATTGGTGACTCCTCTTTGTAATTCTCATAAATACTTAATAAAATATCATCTTTCACTTTAATTGTTCTTTTATCAATGTGCACCATTTTTGGGCGATACATTTTGGCGCCGACCGTGGGGAAGAAATCAATTTCTTCTCGGCAATACTTAAGAAATCATGAGAGATAATCTACCTTCACTATACATTCATGAAATTCCCTTTTACCAGAGAGAAATCTTCCGCCTCATGTTATCAACAAATCTGAAGTCAACAATCAAATTTCTCAAAGAAAAAGTCAAATTTCTGGGTTGATCCAATCAAACATGATTGATCTCATCATACAGGACAGATCCTGTCAAACAGAACTGATCCTGTTAAAACAGATTGATCCTGTCAAAACAGACTCATCCTGTCAGACTAATAGTCAAACAAGACTGGTCCAGCGAGAAGACTCACAAAAAATCAAGAATGAACGACAAACTACTTATTAGTAATTGGAAATAAGGTACAAATCACTCAAATCTTTGTTTTCAAATTCATTTTCTTTTTATTATTCTGCCATACTTATTATCATCACAATAAATTTCTGTTACACATTTCAAATATAATTTATGAACATCAAATACTAATTTATATGCATGTCAGAATCTTCTTACTGAAAATATGTCTCATTTCTTTATGCAAATGTCAAACTTGTTGATTCATGTTTCACAATTCAAACTCTTATAATTTAAATGTCACACAACTTATATTTATCCAAGTATTTTTCACATTTATATCATGATATATATGGTTAATTCATTATATTTGAACTCAAATTTTTTTGATGTTACACTAGAAAAATTTCAAATCAAAAAGTTGTAATTTAATCTCATGTCACATATCATCTCGTCAACAAGTCCTGCATCCTAAATTCATCTTGTTAATAAATATGACATCCTAAATTCATCTTGGTAATAAATTTGACATCCTGAATTCATCTTGTTAATAAATCCGACATCTAAGAGTCATCTCGTTAATAATCTTGCATCTCAGATTCATCCCGATCATATTTCCTGAATCCCAAAATCATCTTGTTAATTGATCTTGTATATTAGAAACATCCCAATCACGGATGTTGCATCTCATATACATCTTGTTTACGGATCCTCCATCTCGAGAATCGAGATCATCTCGATCACATATCAAGTATCTTGTAATCATCCTGAACTCGAATCTTGTAATTTAAATTTGTCATATTCACATATCCTAAACCTCAAGAAAGATTCCATATCCTAAAATGATCTCATATCACTGAATATTCTCGTTAAACAAAAACCACACATGTCAAGAAATCACACTCTTGCTGGAACAAGAACTTCCCAAGGCCAAGATAGGATGTTGTACAACCCAAAAGATTTCCCAGGTATGTAATTCCCCTTTTGAGTTAGTGTAACATTATGTTACTTAATCACTAATTAAACTAAGATATCCATTTTAATTCAATAATCTCTTTACTAACTATGATAGAAAAAGGATTTCCATAATATCAATGTCCTATCATAGTTAGAAACGGAATTTCCTAATGATTACATAATATCCATGATAGAAAAGAATCTCCTGATACAATATGAATGCTATCATGGATATTTAAAAGCTAACCATGTTAGAAAGGATTTACCTAACATGGTTAATTAACAAAACCAACTATTATTTAACAATACATAAATATAACTACATGCGGAAGCAGATGCAGGCCTATACAAATTGGCAATATACAATACCAAATAAATTATATAAAACTCCTACTACCTAATTCCCTTTTCCTGAAGCTTGCACCTATGCATGAATACCTGCAAAAATGTCAGTAATCGTGGGATGAGACAAATTGTCCCAGTAATCACCGCTTAACTCACTATAACAGTGAGATGTGCGGTAGCGAGGGCGTCTAACGGGTACCTCAGTTATAAAATCAATAATACACATATATATATATATCAAACCTTCTTCCCATGTATTACACCAGTCTCTCTGTCATTTTCCAAATCAATGTACTTCAACACCTCTACCTCCGTTACAACTACACCACCCCATAACTCTCACACTCACCTGTAGATGCATTGTGCCATACCGGGGCATTCAAGCATCTAATCTTCTCTATATGATTTGACACTGTGCCCCTCTCTGATGAGGGAGCAAATTTCCCTCTCTGGCAATCTCCAGAGAGAGAACCCCAATTCTGTTTTCCACTACAGAATAGGAACGGTTGGACTCTAATCAATGCCCATAACCGTAGGGGCGGTTGGACTCTAATCAATGCCCATAACCGTAGGTCACTTTTCTCAATAAGTTGACCTATCAACCCCGATCCAATCAAACCGAAAAGGATCATCTGTACAAATAACTGTCGATTGGCCTATCGAACAGTTATCATCGCGCGATGGTACATTTATATCAGTGTCATGCAAACCTCACATTAACCATCAATATCCCATCCACAATGACATCATTCATATCCATCAACCTCAACCTCATTCAATATTTCAATATCACAACCTCAATAATCAACAACAACATCAACATCAACATCAACATCACCTTTCAATCTATTATCCACAATATCTTTCCAAAATCTAAACTCACAACTAATTCCTTTTCTATACTCAAAACCTCTCAATATCCAACACCTGCAAATATATCACACAATTCCATAATATCCAGCAATACCACCAGCCAGGATACTACATATAATAAGTCAAATTCTTTATATGAAAGTAATTGTGTTTGAAAGGCACCCGATAGCCTGTTTTATATAAAAATACCTTTTCAAAAATAATATTTATATGGAGGGTGAAAAGGGATTTTGAAAATCCCAGCTAACGTCACCCTCAATGTTATAGCAAGGGTAAGTGTGATTACCTGTCGCCCTTTAGCACTTTACTGCCTTTCCTCACCGTTTCCTTCCCTCCAAGTATAATCACCATTATATGCTCCTATAATGATATGATACATAATGATATATTAATATCATTTTCACTTTATAATACTTTAACGTCTCTCTCGTATCACATATTACTACCCATTCCCCTTACATTCATTTTTCTAATAAATCATTTCAACTCAAGAAAATATAACTAATCCACAACAAACAACATTCACAATAGTCACCATATCAACAAGACGATCCATACCATGTTCATTGCAAGGTTTCACAAAGGAGAGCACCCAAACATTAGCAATCTTATACCCTTAACTTTATTCGATTAACCAATTATAGCCATCAAGCAGAAATCTCAAACAAAACATGTCAGGGCTATTTGAGTTCCAAGATTCAAAACTAAGGTCATGAAACTAACATGCAATTAGATACATAAAACACACAATCGAAACAAACAGCCCAAAATTCCAACATTCACACAAGCACAATGACCAAGTCTGGAACCTAAAAATCACCAAGCTTAATCAGATTAACATACAAGTATAAAGGCATCATCAATAGTTCATTTATTACCTTCATTTCAAATGAAGAATTGCTGAAAAGAAAATCAAAACAGTTTCAAATAAAAACAAGAGAGCAGTACGCAATAACACTTGCAGCCCACTTCAGAATTTTAACAATGCAAGCACAAAACAATAAGTTCCACTTAATTTTCTTTATTTTCTCTATTCACAAACAAACTTCTACTCATCAATCTCCTTTCAATTAATAATTAACCCATACTTTACAACAGTTAGGCAATAACAATAATTTAACAGTTAATAGGCCAAGTATTCAAATCACAAGAAGTCAAACCAATTATAACAACTCTTGACAACACACCTAGTTCACATTAATTACAACAAACAGTCCAACAATCACAAAGAATAAGAGGGAAGACCAAAGCTCCCAAATGCCCCTAAAACCTGATAATCTGATATTTATCATATCATATTTCCTTTGAACATTCTAAAACCAAATTACAAGTAACCATAAGGCTAAGATTTAAGAAAGTAAAAATCAAAGCAACATAACTCACTTTCAATCCACTAATTTAACTCAAATTTTCTTCAATACAAATATATATTCAAAGTAGTTTCATTCTCTTTTTAAACCTGACTTTTACAACACATTTAACAACTTATACCCAAGAAACCTACATATGAGGCCAAAATTCAGATTCTTAATAGATTACTAGCATCATGAATTCGAAAGTATAGGCTTCAAACCATAATCAAATCCATCATACTTCAAGTTCACCCAAAAACTGAACATACATGCTTAGAACAACATAAATCTTCAAGAGGTATTAACCCACAACAACATATGTATGTCTATTCTCATTTTCATCATTCATCATTCATTTTTTTTTTATCAAACCAGTAGGAGAACTGATCAAGACAGAAAACAGAGGCAATAGGCAAAAATCAATAACCATTCCCAGTCACTAGAACATTCACAATTTTTCTGAAACTTAAAGGTATCAAGCATGCACCTGAAATCATATAAATCTCATTAATTACCTTCATGTGACTTAGTGTACATGCAACAATCACATTTATATGCTCCATCAAAAGTCAATCCAAACATAAACCATAAATCATAATAATTTGGCCACTGCAGAACATAAAGCAAATGAAATCATATTTATTTGAAATCATCCATCATCCAATAGACTAACATGCAGACCACAGAATATCACATATCTTCACTATGTGAACCTTAAATTACCAAATGAAACACCAATTTTCAAGGGCCCAATCAGCCAAAACGTGAGAATCACCTACTTCAACAAAATAATTGCCGCTTCCTAAATATTTAACAAGTAAGCTAAGTAATATTAACAATCTTCCCTTCAATATCCTAAATCACAATTTATAACGTCATAATCCAAAACTCAAACTGAACAGGAAAAGAAAGAGAAATTGAAAAATAACAAGCAAAATCACAAGATATACTTCACACACACTCCAGCCACACAGTCAGAGTAGGAAAAGAACAACAATTTTTCTCAAGACCTTTCACTTTAAACATTTACAGCAACTATTCTAATAACAAAATTATCCAGCCATGAAAGCTTAAAACTTGACAACAACTATCATATTTATAAGACACTAAAACACAATTTTGAACACCAATCGACAGCCAATCAACCAAAGAACACTGACTTCAACCATAAATCAGAAAAGAAAAGGACCTATACAAGCTAAAATTAACAAACAATCAAGCTTATCTTTCATTTAGAACTCTCAAATCCCCAAACTCATTCGGCATCTCACATAACTTCGCCTAACATTGCAGAAAAAATAAAGCTTGGACAAGAAAGCTTACCTAGATTATATTCAGAGATTGTAGGTAATTCATGGGCCAAAGGCCGCCGGAAATTTCGCCGGAAAAACAAGAAGAAACGCACGAGGAACGAAGAGGAGAAGGAGGGAAACGAAGGAGAAGAGTTTGAATGGGGAGGGGAGGCCGCGCCGCCGTGCCGCCGCTTCAGCTTGCCGTCACCGGAGGAGCTCGCCAATTTCAAAGGGGGTGGCCGAAGGTTATGGTTTTGGGAAGGGAAGTAGCAAATTCTGAAAGTGAGGGGGGTGGTGGGCGTCGGCCCTTTCTTGAAGAAGGAAGGAGGAAGAAGACGGAAGAAGAAGAAGACGAAGGTGAAGAAAATATATGGGGGCCGACTTTTTAAAGGAAAAATGAGGAAGGGGTGTGTTTGGTTAAGGAGAAATAAGGGTGATTTTTGATAATTAAAGCCTAAACTCGTCATAGTGTACTCATTTTGATTTAAAACCACTTAAACCAGCCTCCAATCTCCTTAAACTTCAAAGTATTTTTAGCTTTACCACTCCCTCATATTTCAAACTCTTCATTTCTTAATTAATTATATGCATATTAATTACTCAAAATTTCCAAAAATATCCTAAAAATTCTTAAAAATTCCAAAATTCCCACTTTCTCCATTTATTATTTCCCAAAATACTCCTTGATCCTGTATTAAATTTTTAGGATGTTACAGTTAGTATCTTTTGCTGAATTACATTCTATGTTTATGGTTTATTTCTAGTACGAGGATAACATGTTACTATTACTAGTTAACAAATAAATAGTCTATGATAACTTAATTTTTTGCTTTCTTGTTAGTTATAATTCCACAAATAATCATTCTAAAACGATTGCTACCACTATGTATAGACTCGTATCAAACCAAATAACCTTGAATAAGACATTATTCATCCTGATAAGGTATTACGCCACTAATCCTATTATCCAATATAATCTTGCTATCTAATCTAATCCCGTTGTCTCATCTAATCCTATTATAAAGTTTAATCATGCGATCTAATTTATCATGTTATCGAAATTCTCATGTTGTTTAATTTAATTATCATATTATCAAATTTATCCTGTTATCTAAATTATCCTGTTATATAATTTATCATGCTATCTAATATATCTTACAATCTAATTTAATCATGATATCTAATCAATCCTTTTATCTAATATGTTCCTGTTATCTATTCTAATCCTGCTATCTAATCTAATCCAGCTATCTGATATAATATTACTATTTAATCTAACATTGTTCTCAAGTCTAATTGTCCTATCTAATTTATCATGCTACTGAATTTATCTTGCTACCTAATTTATATTATTTTCAAATCTGTGTTGTTATATGATTTATCATGTTATTTAATTTATCCTGTTATCTAATTCATCCTGTTATCTAATTCATCATGTTATCTAATTAATCATGTAATCTAAATTATCCTGTCATTTGATTTACCATGTTATTTAATGTATTTTGTTACCAAATTTATCATGTTATATGATTTATCCTATTATTTAGTTTATCCTGCTATCTAAATGTATCCTATTTTCTAATTTATTCTGAAATCTAATTCATCATGATATCTAATTTATCTTGTTATCTAACTTATCATGTTATCTAATCCAATCCAGCTATTTGATATGATCTTACTATCTAATCTAATCCTGTTATCTAGTCTAATCCTACTATCTAATTTATCCTGTCATACAATTTATCTTGTTATCTAACTGATCATGTTATCTTATTTATCCTGTAATCTAAATAATCCTGTTATAAAATTTATTCTGTTGTCTAAATAATCATATTATATGATTTATCATTATCTAAATTATCATGTTATTTAATCTAATCCTATTATCTAATCTGATCATGTTATCTGATCTAATACTGCTATCCAATCTAATCATGTTATTTGATATGATCCTGTCATCCTATCTGATCCTGTTATCTAATCTGATTCTGCTATTTGATCTGATCCTGTTATTTGATCTAATCATGTTATCTACTCTAATCATGTTATCTTATCTAATCATGTTATCTAATTTATCCTGCTATCCAATTTAATCGAGCTATTTGATATAATCTTACTATCTAATCTAATCTAATTTCGTTATCTGATATAATCCTGTTATCCAATCTAATCCTGTTATCTGACCTGATCCTGTCATCTTATCTGATCCTGTTATCTGATCTGATCTTGTTATCTGATCTAATCCTGCTATCCAATCTAATCCTGTTATCTGATCTGATCCTGTCATCCTATCTGATCCTGTTATCTGATCTGATCATGTTATTTGATCTACTCCTGTTGTCTGATCAAATCACGTTATCTGATCTAATCATGTTATATGATCTAATCATGTTATCTAATTTATCCTGCTACCTAATCTAATCCACCTATCTGATATAATCTTACTATCTAATATAATTCAGTTATCTAATCTAATCTTAATATCTAATTTATCTCGTTAAGTAATTTATCCTGTAAATTAATTTATCCCGTCTTCTATTAATTTATTCTGTTATCTAATTTATCGTGTTATCTAATTTATCATGTTATTTAATTTATCTTGCTATCTAAATGTTATTTAATTGATCATGCTATGTAATTTATCTTGCTGTTTAATTTATTCTGCTATTTAATTTTTCCTGTTCCTGATTGATTATAACATCTAATTTATCCTGTTATCTAATTCATCTTGATATCTAATTTATCCGGCTATGAAATTTATCTCGTTATCTATATTATTTTGCTATCTGACCCATCATGTTATTCAATTCATCATGTAATCTTATTTGTCTCACTCTCAAATATATCATATCGTTTGGTATATCTTGTTCTTCTTATTGTCAAAGTAATGTCTCACCCATATGAGGTATCATCGAACTCACAGGCAAATATCCCAATCTAATCTCAAAGACATAAAGTCTCAATCTCATACGAACATGTAAGCCCAAAATATTGAAGGATACACCACAGTGTTCAAAACAGTCTCTAACTACATGCAAAACTACTGGATAAGTATGAAGTATTACAATTGATTCTCACACTCAGAACCATTCATGTACCACCAATACATAGTTCCTGAACGCATCAATATTTTTCCCGAAACCAAAACCTCATTGCAACACAGGGGGAGTACACAACTTCTCTAAGCATGATTTCCTCTATTGGGAAAACTTTTAGCTCCCATCTTCATGTTCCTCATTCTAAGACTAATCTCCTGTAACCTGGAAATTAAGAACCTATTCACAAAAGAACTTCTCAAATCTCATAAATAAGAATCTCACCTAGACCAGAGATTTTCAAATCTCAGAGACACAAATCCCTATTATTACCAAGTTAGCTTCATCCCCTATCTTAAGGCAAAACATCAAAATTCCTTATAAACAAAGCCACTACTTCATCTATATCTTAGGAGTGACATTCCCAAACTTAATACTTCTAAATCACATTAGTTTAGATTTAGAGCACATGTCATTTAGAAAATAAAAACACCATATAGAGCACAAATGTCAAAATGTTGTATACACAATTCCTAGTCCAGAGACCCGAATCCCGATTTCCTTTCTACTATGAAACTTTTTATGTAAAGGTGTGCAGATTTGATTGGACGTCTAGAACCAGGACAAGACATAGCGCCAATCTGAGAGGGACATAACTCTACATGTCCAACTAGAGTTAGTCACGTAGAGTGGGGGAGTAAATGTATGCCCCAAATTCTTACTCTTTGACTTTTCAAACAAGGCATACTAATTGGGTCAGTTAATTGCTCGGCCCCATATCCATCAGATTTAAAATGAAAGAATGAAGCCACGCGCCAATTCAAGAGAAGTTACTTCTTCTATTCAAAATTCAAACTGCATGGGACACGTGTCTAAAGGAAAAATGAGCAGTTGACAACAAGGAGAACGTGGAAGGCATCATGGGGAAGGCACAATGGATCAATAAAAAGGAGAAGAGACCGATAGAAAAATGATCCTGAATAACCAACCACAAATGCATATTGAACATTCTCTCATCATCTCAATATTCAGATCAACACTCATGAACAGATTTCTGACTCTCAATTCATCATTCTTATATTATCCAACGAAATTCATCCCTTATTTCCTTAGTATTTCATTATTTTGTATATATCTTTGTAATTTTCATTCTCTTGTAATCATCTATATTGGTGACTCCTCTTTGTAATTCTCATAAATACTTAATAAAATATCATCTTTCACTTTAATTGTTCTTTTATCAATGTGCACCATTTTTGGGCGATACAGTAACTATGGTTCTTGTGGAGCCAAATTAATTTTGAAAAATATTGGGAAAATTAATTTGAAGTCCCCCATAAGGGACTTAATATTAGAAAAGTCTCATAAACTCTCCAAATTAAAGTAGGGCCCTAAGAGACCTCACTTTAATATATTCTAAATGTGAAAAGACTGTTTTGCTCCTTAGCCTATTAAAGTAGGGTCCCAAGGGGTTGTTACGTGTGCCCATGCACTTGTCATTTTGTGCCCAGGGGGCTGTTACACGTGCCCAAGGGGTTGTCAATCCCTGCCCATTAAGAGTATTATTGTCATGAACTTGTTACATCTGCTCAAGGGGTTGTTAAGTGTGCCCATGAACTTGTCATCTTTTGCCCTGGGGGTTGTTACACCTACCCAAGGGGTTGTCAATCCCTGCCAATTAACTTTAAGTATTATTGGCCTTGAACTTGTTACACCTGCCCAAGGGGTTGTTACGTGTGCCCATGAACTTGTCATTTTTTGCCCATGAGGTTGTTACGCGTGTTGTTTCTTTTTTTTTGATACATGATCAAGGTATCCCCTCACTCGACAAGTGAGAGACTAATCCCCCGCTGATTTGTAGGCACCTCAAAGGGTGAGACAGCTGGCCTGGGAGATTTAATGCTTCTCCATACCCAACGCCAGGGATCGAACCCCAGACAATTGATTAAGGGTGAATGAGTCCTTGCCACTCAACCACACACCCCAGGTTCGTGTCGTTTCTTAATAGTAGAGTAATACACAATAATCGGTGGAGGGGCAAAACAGTCTTTTCATATTTAGAATATATTAAAGTGAGGTTCCTTGGGACCCTACTTTAATTTGGAGAGTTTATGAGACTTTTCTACTATTAAGTCCCTTACGGGGGACTTCAAATCAATTTTCCCAAAAATGTTTCACTGTAGGGAATGAAAATGTTTCATTGTAAGGAATGAAAACATTTTCCTATTAAATAGTAGATGAGCATTATTTGATAAAACATGGTTATTTAGTATCTCATATTTTGTCATAATGTCTCAAATAAAAAATAGAGAGGACCGAGTTGGAATGGACAAAACAGATTAGCTTAAACGTCTCCTAGAAATTTTTTATGGAGATTAACTAAGAGCGGTTCACAAAAGGTCTCCTTAGTTAGTTTAAGTTTTTCTAGGAGATGATAGGATTAGTTTTATTTTGAAACTTTAATTTATGTTCATGGAAAAATATGATTCACCTTTTGCACTTGATTATCCAGAATAAATATCAATATAATATTTTATTTAGAATATGTTTTAAAGGAAGTAAGCTTTTAGGGGTTACATGAAGAGTGTCCCCTTTCTCTCTTTCTCTCAATTAAAATAATTATGTAGAATATTCAATGGAAGAGCGACAGAAAATTTTATTATTTTCACATTGGAATGCATTTCATTCATTTCCATTTAAACAACCACCGCCTTTTATTATTATTATTATTTTTATTATTATTATTATTATTATTATTATTATTATTATTATTTTGTATTGGAAAAATTTGGACATATTTAACCTTTGATTGCAACTACTCTACATATTTTATGAACAATCATTGAAGAGTTTTCTTCTCTACAATTAAAATATCATTGGTTCTTACCCCATTACTCTGTCATTTCATTGCAATTTTCTCTGATTGAATGTGGCTACAGGGAAATCATAATACTCTTTCAAAATTTTTAAAGGTATCTTCACTTATAAACAAAATAATTGTGCTCCCTCCCAACAATAAATGATATACTATCCTAAGATTAGAAACCACAATTATTATAATATGGCAAGTCTCTACCATCATTCAATTACGAACATCAATTTGTGAAGTAGTATTTGTTTAGCTGTGTTCAATAGCCTTGTGGAATTATTCCAGTACCTCTTAATGGGTTTGATCATTTCAACAGTTTTTATTTAATCTCTTAATGTATCTTGAAAGTTGTCTATCTTGCGCTGATGATGGCCTCAATTTCTTGAATTATATAGATCTCTTCAATGAGGACGTCTGAAGCTTCCAGTGAACCAAAAAATTGTTTTGGAGCTAACCTAACAATGGATTATGGAAAGTAAGTGTTTTAATTTGGTTAACCACAACAGTAATTTTTATCTTGCCCAATATATATATTTATGAACCATAACAACATTTGGTCTTTCAGACACTTTTTTCTAACCAAAAATAAAAACAAATTCAAAGGCATTTTTCGATGAAAGATCAATCTATTGAAGCATTAAAAAATTATTTATCTTCATGGCTATTTCTTAAAAAGCTTTGTCATATCTACTAAAATAATTAATTTAGTATTTTTTTATGGGAGCTTTGTCTTGTGCAAGTTATAAAGTTCATTCATACTCTATTTTCGAAGTCCATACTTTGCTCACATCTAAAAAATCAACACGGGATTCATAGTAAGCCTTCCTGTTAGAATCTCAAGTTTTGATGAAGACTAAAATATGAAAGAACGAGCCAAACACTTAGAGAATATTAGGTTAATATAGAACCCAAAGTAAGAGTACAACCGGATGTGGATTTACTTCCGGATAGACTAGGACTAGCGCTCACGGATGAACGTCTCATCCCCAGCGACAGCAAGTACTTCACTAAGTAATAACTCAGTCTAGGAGCATTAGATGTACAAAACCCTTTAGACTAAGTTAAGATGCAACCGGATGTGGATTTGCTTCCGATTGCCTTAAGACTAGCGCTGGGTGTTGGTATAGATAACACTGAGCGCCAGTGAACATAACCCAACGTCCAGTGGATTTGCTTCCGATTGCTTAGTGACTAGCGCTGGCTGTTGGTTAGGATAACACCGAGCGTCAGTGAGTAAAATGTGAACATAACCCATCGTCCAGTGGAAGTGCTTCCGGATGTGGAATTGCTTCCGGATGCAAGAAAGTTTCCTTAGACTAAATGAACTCCCACTGCATGTGACTATGTGTTTATATTGCTAGACTAACGTTCAAAGTGCAGCACACTTAGTAATGTTGCTTCCGGATGTGAATCCGCTTCCGCAAGCAATCAGAATGTCAGAACATTCAGAGCAGTGCAGTGTCAGAATGCTTTTGGCAGAGCAGAGTTGTCAGAGCTACTTTTCAGAGATAAAGCAAGTCAACCCTGCTAAGCATTAATGAAGCATTAAATGGGCAAACGGTAACATGGGAAAAATGGCCATATTCAAACGGCTAACCCACCTACCAAGAGTGAGAATACTTGAAGACTATATAAAGAAGCTCAACTTCATTTATGAGGACAACTAATATCTTTGACATCTTGAAGAAAGCTAGAGTGAGAAACCGAGAAATCCTTCAAGCATTCAAAGCTGCCCAGAAAAGAGAAAGAGCATTTAACGCATTGTGAGTTCTGTTCATCCACTTATCTTGTACTCTTTGTAGTTAAGTCTCTTCTTGTATTAAGAGCATTCATTGTACTTAAGTGTGTATCATTATCTGTTCTTAAAGAGAACTAAGTTAGAAAATCCTTTATTTGTAAAGGTTGAACCCTTGCTGGTAGTAAGGGGGAGCTAGTTAGCAAGGTTGCAAGTTAGCCTTGAGTAAAACTTGTGGTTGTAAGGTTGCAAGTGATCCCGTCCAAAACTTGCGGTTGTAAAGGTTCCAGGTGAACTCGTTGTAAAACCTGGGGATAGTGGAACTCAACTTGGGTGGTTGAGAACTGGACGTAGGTCAGGAAAACCGAACCAGTATAAACCCTTGTGTTGTTATTATTTGATTTTTATTTTGTAGCACAATTCACCCCCCCTTGTGCATCCATTACTTTCATTTGGTATCAGAGCGGGTTTTTCTGACTTGATTCCAACGAATCCAGAAAGTAAAGATCCAGTAATGGATACAGATTATTCCCTGCCAGATGTCTCTATTCAACCCAACAAGCCTCCAGGCTTTGATGGGTATAACTATCCATTCTGGAAATTCCGAATGGAGACTTACATCAAGTCCAGCGACATCCGACTCTGGGATGTGATTGAACATGGGAATCACACCCCTCTAAATGATGATGGCTTTGCAAAGCAGCGATCCAGATACACCAATGAGGACTATGCTCTAGTCCAGCTAAACTTCAGTGCCATGCACTACATTCAGTGCGCTCTTAGCCCTAAGGAGTTTCATAGGATCAGCCACCACAAAACCGCTAAGGATATGTGGGAGGCTCTTGAGGCTGCTCACTCTGGAACCAGGGGAGTGAAGGCAAGACGGGTCGAGATGTTGGTAGAAGAGTTTCACAAATTCGCCATGATTAGTCCAACTGAGCCAATCAGAGAGCTGGAGCTCAGGTTCACTCATCTTATCAATAACCTGGCCTCCCTGGGCAAAGACATTCCTGAAAGAGAACAAGTCAGCAAGATCTTAAAAGTCTTGAAAGGTGATTGGATCACCAAAGTTACCATCTTGCAGGAAGTCCAAGGAGTCAACCAGCTCCATCACTGCGCTGTTTGGTTCTCTGGCTGAATACGAACCAACCCTGCTGGCTCAGAGAGCTCCTCAAGCTTCATCCAAAACAAAGAATCTTGCCCTTGTTGCTCCCAGCAAGGAGATTGATGATAATGATGATGATGAGGATGATGAGGAGGAATTGGACGATGAGGAGATGACCATGATGGTAAGGAAGTTCAGAAAGTTCTTCAAGAAGAAAGGAGGCTTTCAGAAAGGTGATTCCAGTCAGAGGAAGGGATATAAGAAGGAAAGGGCCCCAGTGTGCTTTGAGTGTAAAAAGTCTGGCCACTTCAAGGCTGAGTGTCCAAGCTTGCAGAGATCAAAGGGGAAAGACAAAAGAAAAGCCTTTGTATCCTCTATCTGGGTGAATAGCTCAGACGATGAAGCAAGTGATGAGGAAGAGGTTGCCAACCTCTGTCTGGTTGCCAAAGAAGATGATGAGGAAGCATCCTCAGATTTTGATCCCATCCAGGAGGATAATGAGGTAACTTTTTCTGAACTACAAGAGGCTTATAATGAGGTTCACGAAGAATTCTCCCGATTATGTAAAGCCTATAAAGTGTTGAAAATTAAAAAGGAATCACTTGAGTCCAAGGTGGACTCACTGAGTGAAGAGCTAGCGGAAGCCAGAAAGCTTCCGGTAGCGGATGGCAAGGGTTCTCCCCAAGCAGAACCCGATGCCTCAACACTTGAGAGCTGCCCTAGTTGCAGCAAAATCTCAGCTGAAAGAGATAAACTGCAAACTGCCCTGCAGAAGTTCACAAATGGATCTGAAATGCTAAATATCATTTTAATGAATCAGAGGGCATATAGGGACAAGACTGGCTTATGATACACACCTAGAGGGAAAAAGTGGGTGGAACCAAAAGTGAAGCCCTACTTAAAATTCTTCCATAAAGCCACTGATCACAGCTCCACACCTTTTAGCTTCTGTAATTATTGTAACAGGAAGGGACACTCCACGTCCACCTGTAATGCTAAGAAGCATGGAGCAAACAGCTCTTATAAATGGGTCCCAAAAGGAACCAAGGCTACAAAGGATCCTCCCCCAAGAAAAGAAACTAAGGGAGGACAGGGATCCAGAGCCTGGAAACAATCCACAAGGAAAGCCCAAGAGCCTAGAGCCAACACTAGGCCAGAGGCACAGATTAATCATAAGCCCAAGGTCAAAACTAACACTGGACCAAGGGCTTTGGGAACTAATCACAGAGGACCCAAGAAAAGTTGGGTACCTAAGCTTGTTTGATTCTTTCAGGTGTGTCTCAAAGCATCCAAAAATAGGAAATGGTATATTGACAGCGGATGCTTGAGACATATGAGTGGAGACAGAGACAAATTCAAATCCTTGGTGATCAAAGACGGAGCCACAGTTACCTTTGGGGGAAATCAAAGTGGAAGGATCACCGGAGTTGGAGAAGTTGGACCAGTAAAAGACGTCTATCTGGTGGATGGTCTCTGTCACAACCTGCTGAGCGTGAGCCAGAGCACTGACAAAGGAAATTAGGTAATCTTTGATTCACATGAGTGCATGATAGTAGATAAGCAGGATCTGAATCTAGATAAGGCCAACCTAAAATGCAAACTTAAGGTAAATAGAAATGGAAATCTATACACTCTAGATTTATGTCAACAACTTGAAGAAAAATGCTTAATATCTAGTGATGAGAATAGTTGGCTTTGGCATAAAAGGCTAGCACATTTTAATTTTACTCAATTTGACATGCTGATTAAAAAAAAGCTAGCTATAGGCATTCCATCTTTTAAGGTTAAGCATGATTATATTTGTGAATCCTGTCAACGAGGGAAGCAAACAAAGTCCTCGTTTAAAACCAAGAAGAGAGTCTCCACCAGCAGGCCCTTGGAACTAATCCATATGGATTTGGTTGGGCCAGCGAGAGTGAAGAGCTTGGGTGGAAACCAGTATGCTCTAGTGGTGGTGGATGACTATTCTAGGTTCACTTGGACTATGTTTCTTGCCTCTAAGCAAGATGCTTTTGATGCCTTTGTTGTCCTGGCTAAGAAAGTGCAGAATGAGAGAGACCTCAAAATCACAGCCATAAGGACAGACCATGGAGGAGAGTTTGAGAACCATAGCTTCTCTGAGCTGTGTGAGCAGAATGGTATTGAACATAACTTCTCAGCTCCCAGAACTCCTCAGCAAAACGGTGTAGTCGAGAGGAAGAACAGGGTTTTGACTGAGATGGCCAGGAGCATGCTCAACGAGAAAGAGGTTTCTCAAGTGTTCTGGGCGGACGCTATGAGCACTGCTTGCTACATCTCTAACAGAGCCTATGTTCGCAAGGGCTTGGACAAGACTCCCTATGAGCTATACAAAGGCAGAAAGCCCAACATCAGCCACCTCAGAATCTTTGGATCAAAATGCTATGTGCATAACAATGGAAAGGTAAATCTGGGTAAGTTTGATCCAAAAGCTGATATAGGTGTATTCATAGGGTATTCCCTTAGGAGTAAGGCATATAGAGTATACAACATGAGGACTAGAATTGTAGAAGAATCTATGCATGTTGTATTTGATGAAACTCCTACATGGGGACAATCCACAGAAGATGATGAGATACTAAACCTTCCAAAACCACCATCATCTTCTTCACCACCAAAAGAAACACCAGCAAGCAATCCCAAAGAAGAAGATGAACCCAGTGATGAGCCTAGAGTGCAGACAGTGCCTGATGAGGCACAGTTGCCAACAGCTAGGAGACATCACAGGGATCATCCTCTTGATCAAGTGTTTGGTGATGTTTCTTCTGGTGTCAGAACCAGAAGGCAGGTTCAAAATGAAGTTGAGTTTGGAGCCTTTTTATCTCAGATCGAACCAACTTCAGTTGAACAAGCTCTTGAGGACTGCGACTGGATTATTGCCATGCAGGAAGAGCTAAATCAATTTGAAAGAAGCCAAGTTTGGGAACTAGTCCCAAGGCCGTCTCATCAATCCATAGTTGGGACCAAATGGGTCTTCAAAAACAAACTGGATGAGACAGGTCAAATAACAAGGAACAAAGCCAGATTGGTAGCCAAAGGGTATAACCAAGAAGAAGGCATAGACTATGAAGAAACTTTTGCTCCAGTCGCTAGACTCGAAGCAATAAGGATTCTTCTAGCCTTTGCATCCATGAAAGGCTTTAGATTATATCAAATGGATGTAAAGAGTGCATTTCTTAATGGTTACATCAAAGAAGAGGTTTATGTAGAACAACCTCCTGGCTTTGAGGATCACAAGCATCCTAAACATGTGTATAGGCTAAAGAAAGCTTTGTATGACCTGAAACAAGCTCCTCGAGCTTGGTATGAGAAACTCAGCACCTTTTTGCTGGGCAAGGGTTTCTCAAGAGGCAAACTAGATAATACACTGTTTATTCTACACAAAGATAGAAACATGTTAATTGTCCAGATTTATGTTGATGATATTATTTTTGGGGCAACTAATGAAAAGCTTTGTGAAGAATTCTCTAAGACTATGCAGGGAGAGTTTGAAATGTCAATGATGGGAGAACTAACATTCTTCCTAGGCCTGCAAATCAAGCAAAAGAAGAATGAGATATTCATCTCCCAAACTAAGTACTGCAGAGAGTTACTCAATAAGTTTGGGATGGATGAGTGCAAGGAGTATGACACTCCCATGAGTACCACTGTCGCACTCGATGCTGATGCAAAGGGTAAATCTGTCAGCCTGCCCATGTACAGGGGAATGATAGGTTCCCTGCTATACTTAACGGCAAGCAAGCCTGACATTCATTTTAGTGTAGGCATGTGTGCTAGGTTTCAAGCCAACCCCAAGGAGTCACATCTAACATGTGTTAAACGTATCCTAAGATACCTTGAGGGAACACAAGAGCTTGGTCTTTGGTATCCCAGAGGTAACCAAGAGTTCTTGTGGGCTTACTCTGACTCTGACCATGCAGGTTATAAAACTGATAGGAAGAGCACCAGCGGACAATGCGCCTTCCTTGGTGGTTGCCTGGTCTCTTGGGCTAGTAAGAAGCAAACCTGCGTGTCCTTATCATCCACAGAGGCAGAATACATTGCTGCCGCAAGCTATTGTGCCCAAGTGTTGTGGCTGAAGAACCAACTGAGAGATCTTGGCTTGGAGTTCCCTGAGGCACCCATCCTCTGTGACAACACAAGCACTATCAGCCTCGCCAAGAATCCGGTTCAGCACACAAGGACAAAGCACATTGATGTCAGACATCACTTCATCAGAGATCACGTTCAAAAGAAGGATGTCAAAGTGCAATTTGTCCCCACTCAGCATCAGCTTGCTGATATTTTCACCAAGCCTTTGGGGGTTGATCAATTCACGTTTATAAGAGGTGATTTGGGAATGGTAAACCCAAATGAAGTTTAATTCTTCAAAATAACCTTGTGCTTAATTGATTAAAACCAGCAACTATACTAACTTAGGCATCGGAGTGCCAATCCTTGTTTTTGCAGGTACCCAATGTTAAATCTTAAGCAATTGCAACCGGAAGCAAAACCACTTCCGGATGATCATTCGCTGGCGCTGAGTGATGAACCAAAGTGAGCAAGAGCGCCAGTGCCTGAACAAAAGGGACACGTCACTTCAGAAAATGTTTCATCTTCTCACACCAAAAATTGTGCCTCCTCTGACAAAGTGAAGCGACACATGTCAAAAGGTGCGCCGTTCCAATTAAATGTTTACGTTACCCAATGAACAAACGCATGCTTTCATGAAGAGTCATTATGTGCATTCATCCGTTGCAACTCTATATAAATAGGACCAACAGTCATTTCTATTTTTTTACTTTTCACTTACACAAATTACTCACCCACAAATTCTCTAAAGTCATTCATCACATCTTCATCTGTTCTTCATCTTGTTCTTCATCTTCTTCATCTTCCTCTTCGCATTTCATCTCATATAAACACTAAACCTACACAAAATGGCCGGTTCACAAGAATCTAACCAAAACATTGAGATTCCAACCACATCCAAGAAATCCAAATCCAAAACTGGGAAATCGGGGCACTCGAAATCTGGGAAATCCAGAAAACATCATGAACAATCTGGGCAAGTTCATACAAGTTCTGGGAAATCTGGGCAAAGCCAAGACCAAAGTGAGCGAGTCCAAGAACAGCCTGAACAGCTTGAGCATGTTGAGCAACCCCAGCAAGAACACTCTGGGGAATCTGGGCAACAGCGAAGAAGGTTGCAGAAGAAGGGTAAGAAGAGGGATCAATTCAGAGAGGAATCCCCTTCGAAAAGACAAAGAGTAGAGGAGGATGATCCTCTTGTATACAGAGATGGGCCATTGGAGGCTGTTTCCTCCAAGTTTGAGACTGTCAAGCCCTACTTCAACACCGGGATGTTCTTAGATCTGAACAAGATAGATGAACTAGGGTTTCCACACTTGAGGCCATTTCTGGAAAAATACATGCCCTGGCTGGGGATCAACCAGGAGTACAATATCAACGTCCTGCGGGTGTTCTGCGAGTCTCTCACTGGCAAGGTCAAACATAAGAAGGTGGATGGGAAGAATCAGATTCAGAGAGTCACCTTCACTGCCACAGTAAGGGGGAGAACCTTCAGCTTCACTTGGAGGGACATCAATAGCCTGATGGGGATCAGTGAGGGAGAAATGAATGAGTGGCTATACCCTGAGACACTCAAACTCAGCAAGGAGGAACTTGAAAAGGTTTATGACACCAAAGGGAAGAAGGTGTCCGGGATGTCTGACACCAACAGGCTCTTATACTACGTCTACTCCCGCATGATGACACACAAAGGGGGGAACTTCAACGAGTTCACTCTCCTGGATAACCCTTGGTTCCCCAGACTCCTCTCCCAGCAGCCAATCAACCCAGGGCAGTTGATTAGTCTTGAGCTGCACAGATGGATGGTAAACAATAAGGCTGGAAGTCTTCCCTACCCCACTATCATCGCCTTCCTCCTGGAGAAGAATTTGATCAAGTCTACATCCACTGAGGAGGAAGAAAATGTTAAGTGCTTACCTGTGAGCGCAGTTAACATTAGCAAGATGGGGATAAAGTATATCAAGAAGTCCAAGGCCACTCGCTCAGGCTCTCAGGCAGGCAGTGCCTCTCATACCTCAGCCCCCTCTGTATCTGGCGCAGGGGATCAAGAGGTTGACTCTCATCCCGGTCCAAGCAGAGTTGCGAAGGTGCCAGCTACTGTCAAAGCCTTTGCTCAGGAAGTAAAGGAGGAGATTCTCCTTAGGCTGACTGACTCCTTGGTGGCTCCTCTCCGTGATGAATGTGACACTGGATTCCTGCAGCAGGGAGAGAGAATCCAGAGGCTTGAGGACCGAGTAGGTCGAGTCGAGGATCAACTAGCAAGGTTAGACACCAAGTTAGACCTCATCCTCAACCATCTTCAAAACCCTCAACCACAAGGTAACTTACCTCCACCTCCTCCTCCTAACCCACCTCCACCTCCTCCACCTAATCAACCATTACTTCCTCCTCCTCCTCCTAACACTCAACAGCCACAGCAACCTCCTCCTCAGAATGACCAACAACCCCAAACATCACCCAACAACAACCAACAACCCCAGACATCACCCAACAACGACCAACAACCCCAAACCTCACCCAACAATGACCATCAACCATCCCCTCAAGGCTCCACTCAAGACTCACCTCGCCAATCACCACATAACTCCCCATCTCCACATAATTCCCCTAACCGTTCACCATCCCCCACTTCCGCCGGGCCCTCCAATCCTAACCCTACCACTCAACCCACCATAGCCCAAACCTTAGGTTTTACCTCTCCTGATCACCCACTTCACACCTACTACCTCCGAGACCAACCCCCTATCCCATGGAAAACTAAACAACCCGTCGCCTACTCCTCCACCTACCCCTTCGATGGGCTATTCACCCACCCCGACTTCTTCCAAAGGAACTCCATTCTCTTCCCAAACCCTCCTAATTCACCAGAACAGACCTCACCCACATCTTCTTCACCCACATCCTCACCCAACACTTCACCACCTAGACCCTTTGGCCCTGACCCTCTACCCTCCTCTTCCATGGTCCTCGCCCTCATTGATGATGACAAAAGGGGGAGAGATGCTGCTATCGCCCTTCGCCATACCTTGGATACAAGGGATGTCCTGACTCAGCCATCCCTCTGGCTAGATGAAGACATCACTGCTGTCCTACGCCAAGCCATGGATCTTCAAAGAATGGGTGTTGCTGAGAGTCTGATCCGAGGGGAAGCCATCCGATTTATGCAACAGCAACAATCGGATGAGCAAAGGTAGAAGTGGGAAATGGTTCTATATGAGCAACCTGAAGAAATCCCACAGCCAGAATCTTCATCCTCTGAGCCTCCTTCCTCTGAGCATGGCAGAATTATAGTTGAGGAAATAATGATGAAGTATGGCCTGAAGAAGATTAATCATCTGCCTATAGTAATTGCCAAACCAATTCCTTCTCCTTCTGGGCCAACCTCCGCTACTCCTACTTCTGAGCCAACCTCTGCTCCTCCTCCTTCAGCAGTTAAGTATAGCGAATCAAGAAAGAAGGCAGTTGCTAGAAAGCATGCCAACAAGAGTACTACCTCTACTGCGTCTGCTGAGAGTGAGCAAGAGATTCCATCAGTTCAAGCTGAGATCATACCTGAGACTCAGTCATCTTCTCAAGAGGTGCATGCTCCTCCGATTCTAAAAGAAGTTAAGCTGGAGATAGAGGACATGACTCCTGAAGAATTCGAGAGGTATGGGTTCACGGATAAGATCTCCTTTGGTCAGATGGCTTGCCTGGATGCTGAGAGAGCAAGAGCCAAGCCTACCCAACCAATAGGCAAGGGCAAAGGAAAGGGTAAAGGCAAAGGGAAAAGGAAAGCCCAGGAAGTTGAGGAGGACCCCAACTTCCCAGTGTGGAATGTGAAGATCAGGGTTGTCCACTATCCAAATGGCGAGGTCACTCCCTTCTCTGATACAACAGGATTCCCTGGGTTTGAGGAAGTTGAAAACTTGAAGAGAGCCTTTGAGGAATCTGTTGAGTCTGAGAGACTCAGAAGGGAGAAGGAAGAGGAAGAGCTTCAAAGGATAATTGCCCAGATCGACCAGAATGTGAAGGATGCCCACTTAGCCCAGCTTCAAAAAGAAAATGAGGAGAGACAGAAAGAGAGGGAGAGGAAAAAGAAACATCACTTTTGAACCCTACGTCACCCTACGCATTTTACCTTAGATTTTTTTTTCTTATCTTTCATGCATTGTTCATTTTTGCATAGTATAGATTACTTGTGAATTTTATCTGTTATTATAATTCTAACTTGTAATCTTTTGTTTATCAATGATAATTATCTGAGTTGTTTGTGCTTTATCTAATTGTTACTTTTAATTCATTCATATGAACTTAATTGATAAACTTAGTTTGTCATCATCAAAAAGGGGGAGAATGTTAGAATCTCAAGTTTTGATGAAGACTAAAATATGAAAGAACGAGCCAAACACTTAGAGAATATTAGGTTAATATAGAACCCCAAGTAAGAGTACAACCGGATGTGGATTTACTTCCGGATAGACTAGGACTAGCGCTCACGGATGAACGTCTCATCCCCCAGCGACAGCAAGTACTTCACTAAGTAATAACTCAGTCTAGGAGCATTAGATGTACAAAACCCTTTAGACTAAGTTAAGATGCAACCGGATGTGGATTTGTTTCTGATTGCCTTAAGACTAGCGCTGGGTGTTGGTATGGATAACACTGAGCGCCAGTGAACATAACCCAACGTCCAGTGGATTTGCTTCCGATTGCTTAGTGACTAACGCTGGCTGTTGGTTAGGATAACACCGAGCGTCAGTGAGTAAAATGTGAACATAACCCATCGTCCAGTGGAAGTGCTTCCGGATGTGGAATTGCTTCCGGATGCAAGAAAGCTTCCTTAGACTAAATGAACTCCCACTGCATGTGACTATGTGTTTATATTGCTAGACTAACGTTCAAAGTGCAGCACACTTAGTAATGTTGCTTCCGGATGTGAATCCGCTTCCGCAAGCAATCAGAATGTCAGAACGTTCAGAGCAGTGCAGTGTCAGAATGCTTTTGGCAGAGCAGAGTTGTCAGATCTACTTTTCAGAGATAAAGCAAGTCAACCCTGCTAAGCATTAATGAAGCATTAAATGGGCAAACGGTAACATGGGAAAAACGGCCATATTCAACGGCTAACCCACCTACCAAGAGTGAGAATACTTGAAGACTATATAAAGAAGCTCAACTTCATTTATGAAGACAACTAATATCTTTGACATCTTGAAGAAAGCTAGAGTGAGAAACCGAGAAATCCTTCAAGCATTCAAAGCTGCCTAGAAAAGAGAAAGAGCATTTAACGCATTGAGAGTTCTGTTCATCCACTTATCTCAACCTGGGGATAGTGGAACTCAACCTGGGTGGTTGAGAACTGGACGTAGGTCAGGAAGACCGAACCAATATAAACCCTTGTGTTGTTATTATTTGATTTTTATTTGGTAGCACAATTCACCCCCCCTCTTGTGCATCCATTACTTTCACTTCCAAGAAGTGTGTATTTTTTTGGGCAATAACCCTATTTTGCCCTTCAAGTAACCACCCTGAACCACTGAGCACCCTAAATTAACAACTGGTACATTTTTACCGTTGAAGTAACAAAAGCGGTCCAAATTCACCCTTTGACGAATTTAATGTTGACACGTGTCGCCCACGTGTCAACATTACATTCCACGTGTCAACATTACATTCGAAAGAGGGTAAAATTAGACCACTTTGGTTACTTCAAAGGTAAAATGGTACTCGTTATTAATTTAAGGTACTCAATGGTCTAGAGTGGTTACTTGAAGAGCAAAATTGAGCCATTGCCTTTTTATAGGAATACATAGGTTAACTTTCAATCAATGAAAACAATGGATGAAACAAAAAAATATTGAATATGGACAGCTATTTAGAAAAATATAAAATTATAATTCATTTGTACAAAGTCAAAGTCACTTTGTAAGCAGAGTACTTTTATGGGTTAAACCAACTTTTGGTCCCTTTAGTTTCCCCTAGTTTGGGTTTTAGTCCCTATAATTTCAAAGCTGAGGTTTTGGTCTCTATAGTTTCCTACAGTTAATAGAGTTAGTCCCTGTAGTTTCAAATGGACCAAAATATGACCTTAACGGTGTTAAATATGATTATTTTGCGCAAACTCCATTAGTTTTGCTTAAATGGCTTGATGACAATAGAGTATGTGCGGGAAATAGTGATCCAAGCAGGATAATTTATTTTTTTATAATGGAATAAAAAAAATAAAAAAGACATCTCCTCTCCCAAATTGCTCAGACCAAGAATGTGTTGGTTTAAGCCTACTTATATTTGTCAAATGATATGAAGTCAAAAGTGAGTTTGATAATTAGCCAAAGTTGGGTAACACTCCTCAATATTTTAATCAACTTAGACAAAGAAATCATGTCGTTATATGCTCCTTCGTACCATCAATTAAATGAAAATTTTGAATAAAAAAATCAATCTTTTATAGCTTACCTGTAATTTAATCAACCAGTTTAACCGAATAAGGAAGAAGTAGTATCTGAAACTCATGGGGGTGTTAGAAAGAAGAGTGTATAGCCAATGGTATGTAATTTAGTTACTTGAAAGCACTACTGAAAGTAATAGACTGATTTTTCCTATAACTTCATAGGCAATAGTGTCTACTTATCTAATTAGAAAGATAAAAGAAAGAAGAGTGTGTAGATTGTTGTGGAATTTCTCTCTATGGGTTTATATATATTCTCCTCTTTGTGATATGCATCTCCTTCTCTTGTATTTTCTTCTTCCAAACTCTGTCTATTGCTATGATGCAGGAATATATCCAAGTCAATGCTATATGTTCTTCCCACTAGGTTGCTAGTTTTCCCGGTTCATAATACCCATAACAAGAATAATTTGACCTGTGAATAAGGGAAAAATCAGAATTTTTTATGATACAATTAAATCTTAAGAAACAGTGGTCTAAGATAATCTTTCCTTCGTCACAGTAATTTCTAGTAGAGTTGATTTAACAGTATTCTTACCAAGTTACATATTATTTGAAGTAATAAGGCCTTTCTAAAATGTAGTTTTTTAACCAGACAAATCACAAGATAATCTAACAGCACCCAAAATCTAATCATCATAAGTTTCGGTTGATTATTTCACTTTACCAATGTTTTTTTTCATCATGGTTTAAAATGAAGCTTCGCACCATTCAATGAAAAAATTGAAGTTGACTGAAGAAGGTTGCCTAGGCTGTTATGATATGTGATTTCACCTTTTTGTCGCCTCTAAAGATCAATCAAAACAATTCAATACTCTATTCCACTAGGTAGTAGTGGTGAGTACGAGTCGATTCCACGATCTAGGTTTAATCTTGCTAATTAAAAGTATATAAGTCACGCAAATTAACAATTATTCAAGGTTTGGTGTTTGATTAACAACTAAAATATAAAATGTACCGAACGTATGAGTGTTAAAACTCAAGAAGTGGAATCTCCTCCTTCAAGCCTCGATTTGTGCATCTCAATTGATAGGCCTCATGTGACAATTTCCTCTTAATTAACTAGCTTAAATCGGCCAAGACCTCTTAAATCTAAGAAGCTTTAGCTAGTTTAAACTAATTAATCAAGATAGTCTAGCCTTGAACTTGATGCATATCCTTAGGTGAAATAGAAATCAAAACTAACTTCTATGTAACATTCACTTCAAGAATCAAACAAAATGTACACACATATGCTTAATCTCATGAAGCTACACAATGTATACACCTAACATACATAAAAGTTCAAGATCTAGAAGCTAGGTTTACAAGCTTGGAAGAATAAATGAACTCTACATAGAAATCTCTATGCAAAATTCTAGATCTAACATACCAAAAAATCTCTAGACATGAAAGATCTAAGTGATTACAAACTTGAAAACCTAGAAAAGGAAAATTCTCACATAAGGCCGATTACATTGAAGCTCTTAACACAAATCTGGACTTGAAGGAAGGAGAAGGACGCTTAGCCACGCATGGAGACGGAAGAAATGGAGGATTTGCGAGGCGAAATGGCCATGAAGGTTCGGTGAAGATGGAGGAAGGAGATGAAGAAATTGAGAGAATTTGGTGAAGAGAGAGAAAGTGAAAGTGGAAAATGGTTAAAAGTTAGTTAGAGTTTGTGACATTTGAGCTTATATAGTGGTAAGTAACTTTCGGATTATCGCCCAAATTAAATGCAAATTAAACTCAAATGTCACCTAAATGAAGGTTTAGTGACGTGGAGATGGAGGCTTAAGCAAAATAATGGTGAGGTGTATGTGTAGTGAGAGAGGCCGAGGTATAGAAGGAAGGGGAAAATGGTATTTTTGGTATTTGGTTAAAGGTGAGGATGAATGTGGTCTTGATCTCAGCTCTATGCATTTCTAAAGGTTCCTCCTTTTTTTCCAAGTGATTGTGCTTCCCTTTTTGCCCTTAATGAGGCCTCCAGATTTGAATTTGACGTTGGAGCCAATTTTGCCTCATTTGGAAAGATGCTCCACAAGTACCTTCAAGCTGCAGGGTTGACTTGCCTTTAATTCATTCTGCATAGGGAACTTCTGAAAAGTATCTGACATTTCTGTGCATTGTGCAGTCTGACTCTTGTGCTTGCTGATGGATGGACTTTAGCTTCAGGAAGTCAAGACTTCATTCTGCAAGCTCAAGAGTGTTCACTTCCGGATGTAAATGTGCTTCCTGATGACTCTGCTTCCGGATGTGAACCTGCTTCCGGATGTGAACCTGCTTCCGGATGTGACTCAGTGTTAAATTCACTTCCACAAGCAGACACATGTCATGCCATCTAGCCTTCCTCCTTGCCAAATTATCTCCACTGAAGCTCCACCAAGGGTGTATGGGGCCCACGTGGGACCCCCTACAATAAAATATCATCACATAGTCATAATGACCAAAATACCCTTGGTTCCTTAATAATGCAAGAAAAAGGCTAATATTTACCAATTAATTCCAATAAACATGCGCAATAAAATATGTCAATAATGATCAAATATATCAATTAATTCCCACTAATTACGCTCAAATGCACGTGCTTAAAGGTATGAAATTTGGTCCAATCAAATCCCCCACACTTAATCTTTGCACTCCGGGCAAAGTCATGTAAAAAGACTAACTTAATCATTAAGCATAGTGAAGGCAATTGGAATTGTCATAGCATATAAGTTGATCTTCTTGAACCTTTCCCTAAAGCATCGCATGGACCAAATCTAAGAATAGAAAGTGAATGCAAGTTTAGCAAGCAACTAGAATTGAGGAGGAGTACCAATTGAGATTTTTCCTCACCGGATAAAGTGTTTAACTCATTCACTCAAGTTAGGAAAAATGCCTAACTAGGGACTTGTGATCACTCTTTGGCTCAATGCACTTAACCTCACCATAGGCTTGTAGTAGCTCTTAGTTCTCCACCCATTATTATGCAGGACACAACCAAATCTAGGGGACTTTATGGGTTGAATGGAAGGCTAATAATGAATGGTGAATGATGGAAAGTAGTCAATGACCAATGACATGAACAAATAATCACCACATATGCATGCAATACAATAAATCCAAGTCCAACAAACATGCTACATCTCTCTATCTTTCTCTCTTTTTTTTTCAAGCACTTTGTGCTTCTCTCATTTTTCTTTTCACTCTTATGCCTTTGGCATACATAAGCACTTTGTGCTTTTCTTTTTTTTTCTCTCTTTTGATAGGCCTTTGGCCTTATATATTTTTCTTTTCTTTTTCTTGGCCTTTGGCCATTTTTCCTTTCTTCTTTTCACTCAAGGGCTCTCGGCCTCTTTATTATTTCTCACATATAGCATGCTTTTCACTAGATACAACAATACAATACTAATATAAATGCAAGCATATGCTATAATCACTTATTCACATATTGGTCAAGGTGGTAGAAAAGAAAAGTGAATGGCCCAAAGGGGTTAAATCAAAGGATAATATTTGGTTGGCTTAGTGTTTGGGTCATGAGGGTTTAGAAAGAAACGCCCCTTTCATTTTCAATCATGCCATGCATTGTGATCTTGAACAAGAGCTAAGACAAGTTCTAGGAGGTCAAGTTGACTATTGGCCCACTCAATTCGGTTGGAGGCTTCTCACTTTTATGGCTTACTCTAATTAGTCACTTCCTCCCGAAGAAAAGTTAAATGGGAAACTTACACCCTCTTTATACCTTAAAAGTGCCCCATGCAATGCCCTAAGTAATCATTCCAAAAATTCTACTTACACACTAGAGGACAATTCCATTTACTTTCAAGAGCCATGATCAAGTTAAATTTTCAAGAAAAATCATGCCAAATAAGTCCAAAAATCAAGTGTGAAAGCTTTGAATTAGACCACTTTTAAGCACATAATACACCCCCTCACACTTAAAGCATGCATTGTCCTCAATGGACCAATCAAATCAAGTAGGAAGATGCATTTCAAAGGCAAGGCAGCAACATAAAAGGTCGGGCAGTCCAAGCATACAAATGGCCTATGCTTGTATTATTTACAAACAAACACATACTAAGCACAACCTAATATACACATGTATAGTATGATAATTTTTTTCTCACTTACGCTCAGGAAGCCTAACTGGATTTAGACTCAAGTCACTAGGCTTCCAGAAGCAAAAATGCTACCGGAAGCAAAATGGCTATCGGATGCAAAAGTGGACTTAGATTTCTTACTCTAAGTTAAGTCCCTTCCGGAAGCAAAAGTGCTACCGGAAGCTCAACTAGACTCCGCTGGCGGAAGCAAATTTACTTCCCTTAGCACTGACGCTGGCGGATGCAGAACTCATCCGGTAGCGGGAGTCAATTCAACACTAATCCGATCCTAGTTGACATAATCTAAGTGAAACGCTTCCGATAGCCAAAACACTTCCGGATGCAAAATCCTATTTCTACAGCAACACTTCCGGAAGCAAATAGGCATCCCCGAGCACTAGTGAATTTATTTTATTTTTTTTTCTAACCTAAAACAATACACTCAAACATAAACCTAAACACATTTCTAATTTTTTTCTAAACAAATATCTTCCCCCACACTCAAAATGTTAACTAAGCAAAATAAGTGAGGAAAGGATAGAAACGACCTTTAGGGAGGCTTGAAATTCTCCTTATACAATTTTAGCAAAAGGCCATTGACTTTGTAGATTCGGCCATCTTTGCTATGCTTGATCTCTATCATGCCAAAATCATGAGATTTGGTCACCACATAAGGACCTTCCCACTTGTCTTTGAGTTTGCCCCCTCCACTAAACTTGAATTTAGCACGGTAGTAAAGCACAAGATCACCCTCCTTGAATTCTTTCCTCAGGATGCCACTATCATGAATAGCCTTTGTTCTTTCCTTAAAGATTCTGGAGTTCTCAAATGCCTCATTCCTTAACTCCTCAAGCTCACTTAAAGTCAATTGTCTCTCTTGCGCCGCGGCATCCATGTCCTCGATACAAGATTTGACCGCCCAATAAGACTTATGTTGGAGCTCAACCGGAAGATGACAAGCTTTGCCATAGATCAACCTATAAGGGGACATGCCAATTGGAGTCTTAAATGAAGTCCTATAAGCCCAGAGAGCTTCCTCAAGCCTCAAGCTCCAATCTTTCCTACTTGGCTTCACAATCCTCTCAAGGATGTTTTTGATTTGTCTATTAGACACCTCAGCCTCCCCATTGGTTTGAGGATGGTAAGGTGTTGAGATCTTGTGATTGACTCCAAATTGGTTAAGCAAAGAAGTCATGAGCTTGTTGCAAAAATGAGAGCCTTGGTCACTCACAAGTGCCTTGGGAACTCCAAACCGGCAAAAGATGTTAGATTTCAAGAACTTCAACACAGTCCTAGCATCATTTTCCCTAGTAGGCACAGCTTCCACCCACCTTGAAAAGTAATCCACAGCCAAAAGTATATAGACATAGCCGGAAGAAGGTGGAAAGGGTCCCATGAAATCAATGCCCCAAATATCAAAAACATCACAAAAGATCATAGGAATTTGGCGCATTTCATGCCGCTTAGTCAATCCTCCAAACCTTTGACAACGATCACAAGACTTACAATAATCATAGGCATCTTTGAACAAAGTAGGCCAATAGAAACCAGCCTCCAGAATTTTCCTTGAGGTTTTCCTTGCACCGAAGTGCCCTCCACAAGCAAGAGAATGACAGAACTCCAAAATTGAAGAGATCTCATCATCATGCACACACTTCCTGATGATTTGATCATTGCACAACCTCCACAAGTGTGGCTCATCCCAAACATAATAGTTTGCATCTCTCTTCAACTTTTGAGCTTGGTGCTTGTTTAATGAAGGAGAAATCATCTCGGCCACCATATAATTCACGAGATGAGCATACCACGGATCCTTCTTAGCATTCAAAGCACACAATAAAGCATCTGGGAAAGTATCACAAACAAGAGAAGAGTCATCAATACCTTCCACATCCACTGGCAAATGGCTTAAATGATCGGCCACTAGGTTCTCTCTTCCAGCCTTGTCCTTAATCTCCACCTCAAACTCTTGTAGAAGCAAAACCCATCTCAAGAGTCTAGGCTTTGTTTGTGGCTTAGATAACAGATAACGGACGGCTGCATGATCCGTGAATATGATCACCTTAGAATGTAGTAAGTATTGCCGAAACTTGTCCAGACCAAAGGCTATGGCAAAAAGTTCCTTCTCGGTTGTTGTATAGTTCCTTTGAGCTCTATCCAACGTCTTAGATGCGTAAGCAATGACTCTAGGCAAAGACTCTTGCCTTTGGCCAAGCATAACTCCCAGAGCCTCATTAGAAGCATCACAAGACAACTCAAAAGGTAATTCCCAATTAGGTGCAACCAAGATAGGGGGAGTAGTAAGCCGTGTCTTCAACTCAACAAAGGCCTCCTTACACTCATAAGAGAAATCAAATTCGGTTTCCTTTTGTAGTAGATGAGACAGTAAGGAAGCAATTTGGCTAAAACCCTTGATGAACCTCCTATAGAAACCCACATGTCCTAGAAAAGACCTTAACTCCTTCAAACAAGTAGGGAATGGTAGAGAAGAAATTACTTCAACCTTGGCTTTGTCAACTTGAATGCCCTCCTTTGAGACTAAGTGTCCCAAAATAATGCCCTTATCCACCATAAAATGGCACTTCTCAAAGTTGAGTACCAAACCCTTCTCCACACATCTAACCAAAGTCTTCTCAAGATTTACCAAGAAAGCATCAAAGCTATCTCCATAGAGGGAGAAATCATCCATAAACACCTCTATGCCATCCTCCAGCAAGTCATTGAAAATACTCATCATGCACCGTTGAAAGGTTCCGGGAACATTGCACAGACCGAAAGGCATTCTCCTGTACGCAAAGGTCCCAAATTGACAAGTAAAGGTTGTTTTCTCTTGGTCCTCAGGTGCTATTGGAACTTGGAAGTACCCCGAGAAACCATCCAGAAAACAATAGTGTGACTTGCCAGCTAGTCTTTCCAACATCTGATCGATAAATGGCAACGGGAAGTGGTCTTTCCTTGTGGAATCATTTAACCTCCGGTAATCAATGGAGACCCTCCAAGAGTTCTGAACCCGTGTAGGAACTAGCTCATCTTTGTCATTTTTCACCACGGTCAGCCGACTCTTCTTCGGCACCACATGAATGGGACTCAACCATTCGCTTTCACTAATCGGATAGATGATTCCGGCACTCAAGAGCTTCTCAACCTCCTTCTTCACAACATCCAGTATTAAAGGGTTGAGCCTCCTTTGTGGTTGTCTCACAGGCTTAGCATCATCATTAAGTAAGATCCGGTGCATGCAAGTTGTAGGACTCATGCCGGGAAGATCGGCTAGAGTCTACCCAATGGCCCCCTTATATCTTCTCAGCACATCAAGTAACTTCCCTTCCTCAAGAGAAGAAAGAGCACTTGAAACAATCACCGGAAGCTTCTCATCCGCAAGCAAATAAGCATATTTGAGATTAGGTGGTAAGAGTTTCAACTCCAAAGTAGGTGGCTCAACAATGGAAGGAACCAAGGTGTGCATCTCAACTTGAAGAACCTGAGGCTCATCAGAGTCATCAACATCATCCGGCAACCCACTAAGGTCCTCAAGACAATTCGGCCTCTTAGAGTCGGAGTCTTCAGAACTCCTATACAAATTCGCGTCACCACTATCGCACCGGGTTGAAACATGTGGATCATCAGCAAGCACGTGCTCTTTCAGATAGAGCTTCTCCCTCAACTTATGAATTCGGCCATTTTTCAAGATCTCCTGCTCCACAACATCAAACTCTTGTGAACTATACTTCTCAATTTCCTTTGTGAATTCACAACCTCCATCCTTCGTTCTTCCTACAAAAGTGAGCAAACTTCCCTCTTCCCAGGGGTTGTAGCTTGACATAGAAGAAATAGAAGTGCAATCATCATCAAAATCATAGTTCACATGCAATGAATCTCTCATGACCTCAGTTACTCGACTTCCTATGCTAGATGAATCATCAAGCAAATCATGCAAACATGTATTTTCAATTAAACTAGCACAAGAGTCATGATAACACATATGAGCATCTTCATTATCAATTAGGTTCAACTTGAAGGTATTTGCATGCTCATCACAAACTATATGCATCAAAGAATCAATCACACTTAATCCAAGGAGAGAATAATCCTCATGGGGATGTTTAATTGCTTTCCCCACATCAAATTTTATTAATTGATTCCCCACTTGCATTGTAACAAAACCTTCTTCTAAGCTTATAATCATCTTGGATGTTTTCATAAATGGCCTTCCCAAGATCAAGGAGTCATCCATCCTAGTGTCACTAGTCATGTCTAGTACATAAAAGTCCACCGGAAATACTAGTTCCCTAACCCTCACAAGAATGTCCTCAATAAATCCATAGGGTTTCTTAATGGACCTATCCGCTAATTGAATCACCACACTAGTATCACTTAAGTTCTTAAGCCCCAATGCAAGATAAGTGGCCTTAGGCATGACATTAATGGCAGCCCCTAAATCAAGAAGTGCCTTACCAAAGCTAAGATTCCCTATCTGACAAGGGATGGTGAAAGAGCCCGGATCTCCACACTTTGGGGGCAAGTGCCCCTTCAAGAGAGATGAAACATGAGTCCCAAGTTGGACTTTGTTACTTGAATTACTAGCTCTCTTGTTAGTGCAAAGATCTTTAAGGAACTTAGCATACTTAGGCATTTGTTTCACAAGCACAAGCATAGGCACATTAATTTCCAGCTTAGAAAATAAGTCAAGCATCTCCTTTTCCAATTCATCATCATGTTTCTTCTTAGCTAAAGCATATGAATTAGGAAATGGCAAATGCTTAGGATCAAGAGACTTACCTTTGGGGGATTCATCCCCTTGTTGAGTAGGTTGTTCTTGCGAAGAAGATTCTCCAACTTTACGCTTTCCCTTTGCAATCTCCTTCTTCTTTTCTTCCTTTGAGGTCTCGGCTACATCACTTTTCATAGGAAGGCTCTCTTCCTCATCAAGTAAACCATCAATAGGAGGATTCAGTTCGGCCTCACACGGTAGTTGTGTCTCCTCCTCTTCCTCCTCATATTCATAAGCATCGCCATATTGTCTTCCACTTCTCAATTGCATAGAATGCATGTTTTGTGGATTAACAACCACATTAGAAGGCAATCCTCCCTTCTTTGCGTCTTGCTCTGCTTTACTGTTCAACATTTGAGAAACTAAGGTGGTAAAATCTTCCTGTTGCTTCTTTAGGCTCTCTTCAACCTTCGCCATTACACTTGACATCATCTGGTTCATCATATCTAGTTGAGATGTCGAAGAGCTAGATGAAGGATCATAGGATTGAGATCTCACCATATTATTTCGTGGAGCATGAGCTGGATCATCATTCTTCATAAATGGAGGAGGAACATTTGCTTGATGACTCGGCCTGTATCCTTGGGCATTACGATTAGACCTCCCTTGATATGAACCATAGCCTTGGGAAGGATAGGCATTAGAAGCTTGGAAGTTGCCTCCCCCCACTTAAAGTTCGGGTGGTCCCTCCATCCCGGATTGTACGTGGAAGAATAAGGATCATATTTGGCTTGTGGCCTAGCATTGTTATACATGGCCGCCACTTCCGCTTGGGATGGACAGTCTGAGGATAGGTGCATCGGCGAGCCACAGTGATCACAAGATGTAGGCACCAAGGCCATAGAATCATCAACACAAGAAGTAGGCTTCACAAAGCGTCCGTCCATCCTGCTGAGGCTCTCGGTCAACCTCTCAATAGAATTGTACAGCTTGTCATCCCCGCTCAGGGAGGCAACCTTAGGCGCACCACCATACAGAGCATGGTGATTAGAGGCCATGGTTGAAAAGAGGTTTCATCTTTCATTGGCGGATAAGTTGAAAAGTGAGCCATTAGAAGCAGCATCCACACTCATCTTGAGTTGTGGCACCAAGCCATCATAAAAGTATTGCACCAAATTGCCTTTGGAGATGTTGTGGTTGGGACACGAGTTCACCAAGGTGTTGAACCGGCTCCAATATTCATAGAATGTCTCCTGAGAGAATTGTTGAACACCTGTGATGTCTTTCCGCAACTTAGATATCTTGGAGACTGGAAAATAGCGGTCTAAAAACACCTTCTTAAGTTGCTCCCAAGAAAGAGTGGCATAATGAGTAGGAAGGTTCAAGAGCCACTCCTTGGCTTTGCCTTCTAAGGAGAATTGGAACACTCTCAACAGAACATCATTCAGGTTGGCATTAAGTGTCTTCATGGAGGAGCAAGTATGACGAAGCAAGTGTGTGTGAGCATCCTCATGCGGAAAACCTGTAAACTTAGGCAGATGAGCAAGAAGAGATCCCTTGATCTCAAAGTTAGCGGGGTTAGCATAAAAACCTTGAGGTGCAAATGATGCATATGACTGTGTGAACTCTCGCATCGGTCTATCATCATCATGTAGTTGCCTACCCCCCTCAAAATGATGTTCATCCTCTTGCTCTCGCCTTTCACGTCTCTCACGCTCATGTTCATGCTCTCTCGCCTCTCGCTCATGTTCTCTATGGTCCTCTTGCCTTTCTGCCATAATGAAATGCTGGTCTAGGAGTGTGTTATTGGATGCTACAGAGGAATTTTGTGGATTTGATGTGGATCCTATAGGTTGCTTACGAGCTTGCTTCTCGTGCTTTTTCTTTTTCTTAAGTTCTCTAAGAGTCTTATTAATCTCCCTATCCAATGGTACTAGTGATGTGGTAGGGTTCATACAAGGGTACTCAGTGCAACTATATGCAAAGTGAAATGCAATGCAACCACTCAAGCAAAATGATGAATGAATGCTTACAGATGCACAAGACAATCACCAGCACAAACAAGTAGTAATACGTCCCTGTAGAACAAATCAAAAAGACAGCAGCCAACACAAGCAGAATATATCCAATCTAAACAGTCCAAACAAAAATCCAGTACGACGAACACAATTTCCAACAGTAAAAGGCCAACTAGAGCAGCCTAACACTTCCAAAACACTTCCAAAACAATCTCAACTATACAGAATGCAAGTAAACCAAGTCCAGAATCTGATTTAACACCTAAAACCTAAAACTAACTAAAATATCACACAAGTAACACAAATTAAAATTGTGACTACTAACACCTAAAACTAGCAAGAAATGACCTAAACCGGCAACGGCGCCACTTTGATTTCACCTTTTTGTCGCCTCTAAAGATCAATCAAAACAATTCAATACTCTATTCCACAAGGTAGTAGTGGTGAGTACGAGTCGATTCCACGATCTAGGTTTAATCTTGCTAATTAAAAGTATATAAGTCACGCAAATTAACAATGATTCAAGGTTTGGTGTTTGATTAACAGCTAAAATATAAAATGTACCGAACGTATGAGTGTTAAAACTCAAGAAGTGGAATCTCCTCCTTCAAGCCTCGATTTGTGCATCTCAATTGATAGGCCTCATGTGACAATTTCCTCTTAATTAACTAGCTTAAATCGGCCAAGACCTCTTAAATCTAAGAAGCTTTAGCTAGTTTAAACTAATTAATCAAGATAGTCTAGCCTTGAACTTGATGCATATCCTTAGGTGAGATAGAAATCAAAACTAACTTCTATGTAACATTCACTTCAAGAATCAAACAAAATGTACACACATATGCTTAATCTCATGAAGCTACACAATGTATACACCTAACATACATAAAAGTTCAAGATCTAGAAGCTAGGTTTACAAGCTTGGAAGAATAAATGAACTCTACATAGAAATCTCTATGCAAAATTCTAGATCTAACATACCAAAAAATCTCTAGACATGAAAGATCTAAGTGATTACTAACTTGAAAACCTAGAAAAGGAAAATTCTCACATAAGGCCGATTACATTGAAGCTCTTAACACAAATCTGGATTTGAAGGAAGGAGAAGGACGCTTAGCCATGCATGGAAACGGAAGAAATGGAGGATTTGCGAGGCGAAATGGCCATGAAGGTTCGGTGAAGATGGAGGAAGGAGATGAAGAAATTGAGAGAATTTGGTGAAGAGAGAGAAAGTGAAAGTGGAAAATGGTTAAAAGTTAGTTAGAGTTTGTGACATTTGAGCTTATATAGTGGTAAGTAACTTTCGGATTATCGCCCAAATTAAATGCAAATTAAACTCAAATGTCACCTAAATGAAGGTTTAGTGACGTGGAGATGGAGGCTTAAGCAAAATAATGGTGAGGTGTATGTGTAGTGAGAGAGGCCGAGAGGTATAGAAGGAAGGGGAAAAGGGTATTTTTGGTATTTGGTGAAAGGTGAGGATGAATGTGGTCTTGATCTCAGCTCCATGCATTTCTAAAGGTTCCTCCTTTTTCTCCAAGTGATTGTGCTTCCCTTTTTGCCCTTAATGAGGCCTCCAGATTTGAATTTGACGTTGAAGCCAATTTTGCCTCATTTGGAAAGATGCTCCACAAGTACCTTCAAGCTGCAGGGTTGACTTGCCTTTAATTCATTCTGCACAGGGAACTTCTGAAAAGTATCTGACATTTCTGTGCATTGTGCAGTCTGACTCTTGTGCTTGCTGACGGATGGACTTTAGCTTCAGGAAGTCAAGACTTCATTCTGCAAGCTCAAGAGTGTTCACTTCCGAATGTAAATGTGCTTTCTGATGAATCTGCTTCCGGATGTGAACCTGCTTCCGGATGTGAACCTGCTTCCGGATGTGAACCTGCTTACGGATGTGACTCAGTGTTAAATTCACTTCCACAAGCAGACACATGCCTTGCCATCTAGCCTTCCTCCTTGCCAAATTATCTCCACTGAAGCTCCACCAAGGGTGTATGGGGCCCACGTGGGACCCCCCTACAATAAAATATCATCACATAGTCATAATGACCAAAATACCCTTGGTTCCTTAATAATGCAAGAAAAAGGCTAATATTTACCAATTAATTCAAATAAACATGCGCAATAAAATATGCCAATAATGATCAAATATATCAATTAATTCCCACTAATTAAGCTCAAATGCACGTGCTTAAAGGTATGAAATTTGGTCCAATCAATATGACACACTTAAAAAAAGCTAAGTCATGCCAAAATAGTCAAACACTTACATAAAAAATCAAGAAATCAGTATAAAGAAGTAATGAAGAGCCAAATTAAGAAATTAGAATCAATCCATGAATTCAGTTATTGCTTACTATCAAGCACAAAACGATTCTTCTGTACATTTAAAATGAAGATAAGAGAGAAGTCTCACTTTTGATTGAGGGCAGACGGATGATGCATCCATCTTTAGCTTTAGAGAGAATGACGTGGAAAAACAATATTTAAATGAACATCATTTTCATAAAATTTAAAAATCCTAATCTCAAAAAGCAAGGGTTAATTAGTCACTTTGTCTTCGATGTACGTCACTGTTTAGAAGTGGAGTTCGCTTCTGTGATAGCGATCTTGAATCCTTTTGATTTGTTGGGCGATGATGCCGAGGATCCGTTGTAGCTTATCGTTGCTTAACAAAGCTTTGACTACAAAGAGGTAACCAAGATGCGCAGGTGAAAGATATAAGTGTAAGAATGTAATTTGACATTCGTGCTTATTAACTTCCATCTATTACCAAATATAATAATTATTTATCTACTTTAATATATATCTAATCTATAATTTACAATGATTACCTGTAAGAAATATTCCATTGCATTCACACTTGATACTCTTTTTAATATGATATCACCTAAGTTTTGTGCTCCATCTATCTATATAATATATATTGCTCGTATGAGAATCCCACTACATTCACACTATGAGCCAGATTTAATGGCCCATTTAAAGAGCTTTTTAATGAATACTATTTACCACTTCATGAATACTCTTTGTACTACCCACTCACCCAATTAATTAAGTAATATTAATAATTAAAATCATTTTTCTCTAATAGCAATGGAGGAAATACTGTTCAAAGAACTGTTCCCCATTTGTCTTTTAGTTCATCTTGTCTTTTAGTGTGTGTTATATAAATATATTCATTATTTCATTACAGTTTTGCTTCCTCTGCTGTACTTCAACTTTTTCAAATCCACATGCTTTCTTTTTCATTTTTCTTCTGCTAGCTTCTTTTACTCTTTGGTTTAAATATACTTTTTTAGCCTTCCTCATTCTTCATTTTATTTATTGCTTCTTCTAGTGATGATTTTCGGTTTATTCATGTTTGAATTTAGGTTGGTTTTTCTTATATAGTGAGTGTATTTAACTATCTCTTACTTTACTTTAAGGTATATAACTATGAATGACATATATATATATATATATATATATATATATATATATATATATATATTCAAACATCAAATACATATTTTCATGATTTGAATATTACAAAATTAGATAAAATTTCAGAGTTCTTTTTCATATTTAATGAACAATGTTATGATTGTATGTCATATTCTGAATCATTATATCATGTTACATCTTATTTTTATAAGTTACCTTGACATAGTTACATTTTCAACTGACTCGTTCTGATATGTCTAGATTTATTGCTTCCCGGGTAAAGCCCGGGTATAGTTGCTAGTTAATAACAATACTTTTGTGTCTTTCTCTATCCTTAGTCTCTCGACCCCCTGTCTTTTCTCCTCTCCCACCCAGCAATCTTCAGTCAACCATAAGGCGGCAATATGCTCCTAGAATATTATTATTTCCCTGGCTTTCTCTCTTTTTATCTCTACTAAAAACAACACACTTACGTTTTGATTTGCAAAAACGGTGAAGGTAAAAACTTCCCCTTCATACTGTCCCTACATAACAATGCTTCCATCTCATAAAACCTTTTCAGGTAATCTTTCTTTTTCCTCTTCCTTCCTTACATTGTTATGTGCTTTCTGTTAGTCTTCCAAGTCTAACAACATTTCTTGCCCTTTCTCATTCTTGGATATGTGGTGGAAAGGTAATCCTTATTTTCATATTTCTCTCTATGACATCAGCTGTTGCCTATGTTTTATTATTTTGATTCTATTTTCATATTGCCTAATTTGTGACTAAATAATCCTTCATTAAAATTATGGGATGACGATCCTAAATTTTGTTAGAATCCCATCATATTAGAAGTGCAAAAAATCTGGAATTTTAGGATTAAATAGGTTGCATTTTTAAAAACAAAATTTGAATATGATTTCATTTCTAATTCTGATTCTACTTTTAATATTTCCTAATTTTGTATGTTAATACCCTTTATTGTTGGGATAAATTTATGACCAATTAATGGTAAATTTTTCTCTTTTTTTATAATATATGCCTCTTTAGATTAATCAATAGCATATAACTTTATGACATAATGGTAACCTTCTCTGATTGCTTCATCAATCGTAAGAAAAATCCTTTCTAATAGAGTTGTAGTGGTCACTTGGTAATTTCTATGACAAGGTATGATGAGTTAGAAGAGTTATTTATCTGGGGGAGATTATTAAGGAAGCTGAGAACCCTGACTCTAGGCAATTCAATTACTGCTGCTTCAATCATAATATTTTGGTTTATGAAATGGGCCTTACCACGGGATTAGTTGCTGCTTCCAATGAAATTCAATTGTGTATTGATCATATGGACATTGACAAAGAGATCAACAGTTTTCATGGCCAAGTTAGAAAATAAAGAAATGTATGTTTTTATTTATTTGTCATGTTTTTCTTTTGTTTTCTTTTCTTTCATTTTACTATATGATCTTCCCCGAAATTTTGAAGGCTAATAAGGAATGGTTAACAGCTAAGTGGGCTGGGATGCATTTTTTCAACCTATACATTCGTTAATGAGAGACTATAGGTTACTCTTGCAATCTCCTTCCTTTTTATATATTTTATCATTTTATTAATTATATTCTGATTTGTTGCAAATAAAATTGATGTTTGGCTTCTACCTATTTAAGAAATAGGGAAGCGCCCTGGAAGATTATTTAGTCACACAAAAAGTTTTATGGTAAGTCAATTTTCAGTTTTCAGTTTATTCTCTATAACCTATTAGAAGGATATACAATAATAATGGCTGGATATGCTCCGAGTTTGGCATTTGATTCCAAATATGGGCAATTTATCATGGTGGCTTTGTTTCTTTTATGGGTGCTATATTTTATGCCAAAATGGCTCCTTACATGTTTCTCAGCTTCATTCTACTTCTTCACGTATTCCTCCTTCCTCCCCGTGTAATCTCTTCACTTAAATTAGAGTACTGATATCTCACTTAAAATAATGGTGGATTGAATGAACGACACAGACATGTACATTGTGTAGTATTCAAAGAAAATTGGAGATTAGTACGAGTTAATTTTCTGGCAAGCAGAGAGAGATGTACACAGCAACGGGAAAGTCATATAAATTACCACAAAGTAAAGCTAATCTCATCCTCTTCTATTTAGTTGGTTGTTGGTTATTGTGGAAGTTATGCTTGCCCATAGATTTCATTCCCTCTTAGAAGTTTTAATTTGCATAAGAAAAGTCAAGCCATGTAGGCGCACAGGATCACTGTAGAGAGAGAATAATTTCTGTGTGTAATCTATTTTAAATTATTTGATAACAAACAGGCGAGAACATATTTTTCATGTGCAAATTAAACACCATATGATTGTTTGATGAATGTTTTGTTGGAGTGGATGCTCTGTTTCTTTTATCAGGTGTGCTTTCTCTTTTTCTTCCACGTGTTTGTTTCTTATTGTCATTTTTTATTTTGTCATCCCTAAATAATACAATCATATGGAGCACTCACACTACTCTAGCATCCTTTTGGATCGATCACTTGGTTGTTTCTGATTGGGCAGGCAACACCATGTGCTCTATAACAAACATGAAATCATATAACATGACCATGCAAGATAGCCTCCAAAGGGTATTGAGTTACTTGAATCCAGTATTCTATTTTGCTCAGTTTCGATTATGATTTTACTCTATTTAGTTCTATGACAGAATTAAATTGAGATTCTTTTGGGGTTTACTATGGTTGAGTTAAATTATGTAAACCAAATCTAATTGGGGTTTCAGACAAAGTTAATTAAGTACAATTTAGAATTTGATCATGGAATTGTATGTGACTTATGCCATATACTGAAGGTTTGATTCAAATTGTTATGTTCTACCACTTCAAAAACTTTGAATGCTTGATTCTAATATGATCGATTAGTTTCTCTTTCATCTTTTGGTTTATTTGTTAGGTATATGATGAAATGATGCATTCTTTGGTATTTGGGGAGATCGATGAGAGTTTTGAGATTGTTCGTAGTAAAATTGTTGTTAGGTATATGAAGGGTGCATTCTAATTAATTGTTGTTTATATAATCAGTTATGCCTCTGGGTTGAATGTCACTATTGTTTCTTTTTACTGTGATGAAGTAATGATCAAGCATGGAATAGTAATGAAGTAATGAACATAGCAGAAAATTTTTCATTCCCTTGCATTCACACCTGATGTTGCTTCCAATGAAATTCAATTGCGTATTGATCAGATGGACATTGACAATGAGATCAACAGTTTTCGTGGCACTACCACAGATTACCCCATTTACATGCGCTTATTTTGGCCTTTACATGCGCTTATAAAGCGCATGTAGAGGGGGGCGCTGGTAAAGGCTCTACATGCGCTTTTAAAAAGCGCATGTAGAGGGGGGCTATACATGCGCTTAAAGCGCATGTAGAGGTATGTACCTCTACATGCGCTTTAAGCGCATGTAGATCTACATGCGCTTAAAGCGCATGTAGATGTGCCTCTACATGCGCTTAAAGCGCATGTAACATGCGCTTAAAGCGCATGTAGAGGTAAGCGCATGTACAGGTGGCCCCTTTACATACGCTTTAAGAGCATGTATAGAATGTTTTTTTTAAAAAAAAATTATTATAAATTTACATTATTTCCCAATATAACCACTAATACTAGCTGTAGTTCATAGAACCAACTAGCATTATATCAAAAGAATTTACCAGAAAAGTCAATTACTTAAGATCTTCAAAAATGAATTATATATCAATATCAAACAATAACAATGTATGATTCATTTTTTATATATACATAATTCCGGACTTACTTGCTCAAGTGCTTCCCTTCTCAAAAGTTGCAAAGACTCTTGAGGACTTAAAACCTTCATGTTATGTACAAGGTCCACTTGGAAAGCCTTAAGTAGATGTAAATCTCTCGTTGTAATAATTATTCTACTCCCTTCAGTAACCCATTCACTGTTCCTGCATAGGACAAGTAATTGCTCCATTAGATTTACATCATCAAGCATAAGTAGCTTCTGTTGGCTAGGACCTTTCATATTTGTCGTGAATGCTGAAAGAATCTTACTTTGTAAATGAACTGACTTTGTTCTGTTCCATTCTTCCCAAAGTTGAATGAGTAACGAATGAGCTCATATATGACAATTTTACAAACAGAAGTTATGCCATAAACTAACACTAAGCATAAACATTGAATTAATATAAATGAATTACCCTTCTGTGAGCAACTGAGCATTGATGTCCAAACCATTAGCCAACAAATGAACATTGTCAATCCCTTCGCTTCCTCCTTATCACGTCGTTCCAACTATGTCAGCTTGATCAACCTTTTGCTGAAAAAACAAAAAAAAAAGAGCAGAAATACTATTACTAGAAATGGTGCAAGTAATCAGCAAGCTTGTCAAAATCCAATGAGCTATGATCCTTTGAGTATATATGTTGTAATCAAAATTAATTAGTAGTTCAAGAAGCTAAAGCATAACTTAGTCTTGTATGTGTTGTTGTACTGCCTAATTTCATCCATGTAATCTAAAAAAAAACCTGTTGTACAGAACATACAATAAAATCCACTCAAATATACACTTCTCAGCCCAGAAACAAAAATCTTCACAGTACATATCAAAATCTTGAAATGTCAAAGAAAAACTCCAAACTTCAATCAAATAGACAGCAACTTCAAAACATTCAGACCCAAATTGAGAACATGCAACTTACCTACATTGAGAATTTATAGGTTCCAACTTCCATATTAAGGCACATATAAACTTATAAGCAGAAGAGATGACAGTGGCAATTCTTTCAAAGGCTTGGCTTTTCAACCTACACATGCAAATATAAATTGCACACACAAAAATAGAATAAATTCTAGAATGTGGGTTTCCACAGTTTGAAGGAAAACAACAGGAGAGAGATAAAAAATTAAAATAATTGCAAGTGGTTCTCCATACATCAGAGTTTCCATAAGTCCAAGGAAAACGGCCGGAAGAAACCTTGAACCCAAATCGGATCCTCACCTAAACAACCACAATCAAAGAACGATCTCTGGAATCATGTTGAGGATTTGGGAAAAGCTTGAGAGATTAAAATGAGATAAACATAGAGCCTCAGGTCTTAGTGTAAAAATAAAAAGAATCATGTTGTTTTGTCTCTTACAAGTTAGAGGCTCCATACAAATGCAATAGCAAAACCACACGCCTATTCTAATCAAATCCAGAAAGCATTCAAGTTGAAGATAAAAAACGTATTCAATTAGGAAATAAAAACTAAAAAGCAGCACAGCTTTCAGAATTGAAATATGAGTAAATGGAGATCATGGTTCAACCAAAATATGAAATACTTAATGAAGTAGAGATATAAAGGAAAGAAAGATGAGGAAAGGAAACCTGAAGTTTTTGGAGCTCATGAAACATTAAGCCATGGGATTCCTTAAGAAACTGGTGCTGCTTATCCAAATGCCTGTAATAAATGAGGACATGATCAATCAAAAATTGAAAACAATTGGATTGAAAAAGAAAGAAACAAAATGATTACCTCAGTATGCTGAGTGCTTTGGGTCAAGCTGTTTAGACTCCATCCTAATTCCTATCCTATCCTACCTAACAAAATCAACCAAACACATTATAAATTTTTATTATTATTTAAAAATCAGAGGAGGAAAAAGAAAGAAACACAATCAGATTCTAAATTGGAGAAGAAGCTTATACTATCGAACAAAATCGCAATTAAATTAAACTAAACTAAATCGCAATTAAATCTACAAAAGAATCGAAGGTCTACTTTTCCGGGATCGTCACCGTCGCTATTGAGAGCCAGTGTGGAGTCGGAGAGTGAGGGAAAGAGGGGGTGGTGGAGCTTTAACATCTCTATTCTTACTTCTCAATAACCATCTCTGGAAGAAGAGTAGAAGACAAACAGAGAGGTGAGGCAAGAATATGAAGAAGAGAGGGAGAGGGAGAGGGAGTTGATGTTGATGGTTGTGGCCTGTGGCTGGGAGGTGGGAGACGAAGTCTGTTAGGGTTTTAGGATTAGGAGTAATAGGGGGAGAAGAAGAGAGAAAACCGGTTATAATGTGAATGCAGAGGGGGTTTAGGCAGGAGTAATAGAGGGAGAAGAAGAGAGAAAACCATGCTCAGAACTGAATCTTTGGAAACTTCCAAGTTCACATGCATGTAAAACACTCAAATCACCACAAAATTACTCAATCATACGTTTTAATCTCACACAAAGAATCAAGTTTCAGCATTGAAAAGAACAGCCACAACATGTTTGCTTCCTCCAACATATACAAAAGGGTTAAGGTGCATTTTTAGTACTCTAGAATATAGCAAAGTGCACTTAACATAATACACAATATTGTGGTCCATTTGTGGTAACCAAGAATTATTTTTGTGGCTTATTTAGTAACGACGTTAAATAAATTAAGTTTGACCGTTATGTGTCAAATATTGACCGTTAAATTGTGGGGTAAAGGAGCATTTTCAGTACTCTAGAATATAGAAGGAGCACTAAACATAATATACAATATTTTGGTCCATTTGTGATAACTAATAATTATTTTCATTACTTATCTAGTAATTTGTTAGCTAAAACAAACTTTTATAAGATAAAATCTAATGTGACATAATGATGTAATATATGTATAGTGAAATGACAATGTAACGAACATTATTTTAAGTTTATAACTATGTAATCAGATAGAAGTAACTCTTCTTCTATTACATCATAAGGTCATTAATTGGGGTCAAGTCAGTATGACCAACCCGTTTTGATTTGTGTCGAGCCAGTATGACCAACCCGTTTTAACTCAGTAAGGCCAACCTGTTTAGTTTATGATTCTTTGCTTACACTTTTTATATATGTAAAATACTAATGACTTTTTAGTTTATACATGCATGATACTAGGATAATCTATGGATCTTTATAACTTTGTAGTGTTTAATTATTTGACACTTTGAATAATATTGTGACTTAGTTGTTTATGGTGTTTAAATATTGTATATTATGTTTGATGCCCCTTCTATATTCTAGAGTAATGAAAATGCTCCTTTCACACAATTTAACGGTCAAAATTTGACACATAACGGTCAAATTTAACTTATTTAACGTCATTACTAAATAAGCCACGGAAATAATTCTTGGTTACCACAAATGGACCACAATATTGTGTATTATGTTAAGTGCACTTTGCTATATTCTAGAGTACTAAAAATGCACCTTAACCCTATACAAAAACATAATCATGGAATAGCAAACTTAAAATCCAACTTAAATATAAAATCCATAAACACTATTTAAATCAGAATCAAGCATTGAACAAGGGTAAAAACAATTCTAAAATGCCAAACCTTTATCAATTTCAACATGCAACCTAAAAACGTTTATACTCCTCATCTAAAGTTGTAAATCCAATTGAAAAACATCTCAAGCCTAAACATTAAAACTCCTTTAAAACCGCTTTTCTAAAGTATCAAACTTCAAAAATTCAACATATAGCACAAACTTAAAACTCCATTACACTTATACCCTAAACAAATTAAAGATTTTTGAACCCAAAACCCCTTTAAAACCGTCAGATTTAATATCCCTAAAAGTTAGGGTTTTGCAAAAACTTCACTAGACCTTCAAGTAACCTTCAAATCCACCCATGAACATTAAGCATTGAAGCTTAATTTGTGTTTTTGTTTGATTAAACAACCAGAGCAGAAAAGCCCCTTTCGAACCCTAAACAACCTCTATTCCAAATTCGCAGAAAACAAAAAGAAAATGGGTAGAGATGAGTAGAGGAAGCTCACCTAAGTTTGATTCTGTTGTTGTATTGTTCGTAGGAGGTCGGCGCCGCCGTGAAATTCGTCGGACAGCCATTGGATCTTGAAGAAACGAAGAAACCACATTGGAAGATGAGAAAGGCGCCTCACCGGAGTTTGTCTCCGATCTTTCATGCGCCAACGATGGCCTATTCCACCGTGATTCAATGGCCGAGCTTCGCTGGGCGGAAGAAGAGATGTGAGATAGAGGATGTATCGTTTTTTTTATTGAAGAAGGAGAAGACGACGTGAATGAAGGGAAGGAGAAGAACAAATTTGTTTTATAAAGAAGCTAGTGTGAAAATTACAATTCTGCCCCACTTACTATTTTGTAGAGGCTCTACATGCGCTTAAAGCGCATGTAAAAGGTGTCTCACCAATTTCATAACACCCAAAAGTGGTAATGGAGCCTTGAAACACTAAGTCCACAAACAGGAACACCTTATGAGGTCTGAGGAGGACCTCTTATGCATGACTCCATGTTTTGCACTTCAGTAGTGCCTATACATGCGCTTAAAGCGCATGTAGAGGTATAAACACCCTTTACATGCGCTTTAAGCGCATGTAAAGGATGTTTCTACCTCTACATGCGCTTTAAGCGCATGTAAAGGGTGTCTCACCAATTTCATAGCACCCAAAAGTGGTAATGGAGCCTTTAGCACCCAAAAGTGGTAATGGAGTCTTGAAACACTAAGTCCACAAACAGGAACACCTTATGAGGTCTGAGGAGGACCTCTTATGCATGACTCCATGTTTTGCACTTCAGTAGTGCCTTTACATGCGCTTAAAGCGCATGTAGAGCTATAAACACCCTTTACATGCGCTTAAAGCGCATGTAAAGGGTGTTTATACATCTACATGCGCTTTAAGCGCATGTAAAGGGTGTTTCACCAATTTCATAGCACCCAAAAGTGGTAATGGAGCCTTGAATCACTAAGTCCACAAACAGGAACACCTTATGAGGTCGAAGGAGGGCCTCTTATGCATGACTCCATGTTTTGCACTTCAGTAGTGCCTTTACATGCGCTTAAAGCGCATGTAAAGGGTGTTTGAATATTTTCATAGCACCCAAAATTGATAATGGAGCTTTTAAACACTAATTCCACAAGCTGGAACACGTTATGAGGTCTGAGGAGGACCTCTTATGCATGACTCCATGTTTTGCACTTCAGTAGTGCCTTTACATGCGCTTAAAGCGCATGTAAAGGGTGTTTGTGCCTTTACATGCGCTTTAAGCGCATGTAAAGGGTGTTTCCATATGATTTTGAGCTCTTCACCTAAGTTCATTTTATATTTTATCTCTAAATACTTAAATCCTTTTCTAGTCATTGTTTTAGTGAATTTTAATTGATGCACATTTCTATACATGCGCTTAAAGCGCATGTAGAGATAAGGCCTCTACATGCGCTTTAAGCGCATGTATAGATTCTTACCTGTACATGCGCTTAAAGCGCATGTAAAGGACCCTCTATACATGCGTTTCTTCTAAGCGCATGTAAAGGTGCGCTGGTAGAGGGACAATTTGTAGTAGTGTGGCCAAGTTAGGAAATTAAGAAATGTATGTTTTTATTTATTTTTCATGTTTTTCTTTTTTTTTTCTTTTCTTTCATTTTACTATAAGATCTTTCATGAAATTTTGAAGGCTAATAAGTAATGGTTAACTGTTAAGTGGGCTGGGATGCATTTTTTCAACCTATACATTCGTTCATGAGAGACTACAGTTAAGTGGGTTGGGATGCATTTTTTCAACCTATAACTGCTAAAAATAAGGGATTTAACGACCAACATAGACGACTAAAAAATGGAGTTTGGACGTTAATAAAAAAAGCGGTGGCATTTTTGAAAATAAATGAAAATGCTGAACTTTCAACGACCAAAGTTTTTTAAAGTTCGGTCGTTGTTTCTGGATAATAGAAACAACGACCAAACTTTATAAAATTTTGGTTATCAGTGTGGGTGCCAGTTGTCATAGCTAGTTAGTTAGAGTGGGTGCCAGTTGTACTCAACTTATCAGTGTATATATAGACCCATTTGAATAATAAACATTGATATTTCTGCCTTACTTTCTTGAAAACTCTTTCTCTCTTCACTTTCTTTTATGGTGTCAGAGAATATTGAGGTTCCAATGAAATATGAATCTTCAAAGTCATCTTCTGAATCTATCTCACAATCTTGTGAGAGATTATTACCATCTCTCATCTCATCTCTGTATGGTTAGATGAAAATAACTATTTGCTTTAGAAGCACCGGGTGTATATAGTGATTCGCGACCATGATTTACAACAATTCATTGATGGCAAAGTCAAGCCACCTAAAATGTTCATTGCTGACAAAGATTCCTGAAGGATTCAATGCTACTCCGGAGTTTCTTGACTAGTAGCGCCAAGATCATCTTCTAATGTCTTGGATTTCTTGTTCGATGAGCGATGCAATGCTCACAAGGATCGTTGGTTGCAAGACTTCTCTTCTGATCTAGATCAGAATTGAACTTCATTTTGCATCTCACAACAAGGCTAAGGTTGGGCAATTGAAAACACAACTGAAATCTACCAAGAAAGGTAGTTCTTCTGTGAATGAATATCTTTTTAGGATAAAATCTGTGGTTGATTCCCTCACCGGTATAAGTTTCTGATCTTTGAATCGGGTCACATAGATTACATTTTTGAAAGCTTGTTAGAGGCAAATGATTCTTTCATTACAGCTTTGACAACTCGTACAGAGCCATAAACTGTAGATCAAATTGAATATCTTCTGATTGGACAAGAACCAAGACTAGAAAAGAGCAATAAGCCAATTGATGTTATGGCAATAAAGGACAATCTCGTGGTGACCGTGGTGGTCACAGTACTGCAGGTAGGACATACTCTGATTCACGCAATGGTGGAAATCGTGGTGTTCATGAATGTTAGTTTTGTGCCAAGAGAGGTCATATTGCGTTCAGTTGTTGGAATAGCTTTGATGAGGACTTTCAAAGACTGAGTAATGAGGAATCTTATTCTAAATCTGACAAAGCTGCTTTAATAGCAACTTCTGATGTGGTGGCTGATTCGATTTGTATCTAGACTTTGGTGCTTCAAATCACATTACTCATTCCATTAAGGAAATCTCTGACAAAGCAAGTGATTATTCTGCTCATAGAAAAATTTATGTTGGTAATGGTGTTGGTTTATGTGTTGGAGGCTATGGTAATTCTGTTTCTTGTGTTCCTAACACTAAATACACACTTAAATTATGTGATATCTTACATGTTCCTGGGATTACGAAAAAATTTGATGAGCATTCCTCGCATATGTCTTGATAATAATGTTCTGATTGCATTTTACTCTAAAACTTGTGTTATCAAGGACCTTTCCACTAATCAAGTGATCTACAAAGGGACATTGAAGGGAAATGGTCTTCACAGTATATCACTTAAATATGTTGGTGATGTTGCTTCAAAGTTGAACCATGTGGCCTTTGCTGCCATTGCTTCCATGTTAGAGTCAATGTCTGATGTTGAATCATGTAATAAATGTAGTGTTGTTGCATCTATTTCAGACTTGGCATAATAGGTTGGGACATCCAGCCTCTCATGTTGTTTCTCAGGTTTTAAACTCATGTAAAGTTCATGTAAAATTAACACCAAATGTGGTGTTTGATAGTTGTTCTGCATGATGTTTGGGAAGGTCCTATAAATTTCCATTTTCTTGTTTAGTTACAGTTTACTCAAGTCATTTTGAACTTGTTCACTCTGACATTTGGGGGCTATCGCCTCATTCTTCGATTAATGGTCATAGATACTACATTCACTTTATTGATACCTTTTTAGGATTTACTTGGCTGTATCCATTACACACAAAATCTCAGGCTTATCAAGTCTTCATTGACATTCATAAAATGGTTGAATTACAATTTAATTGCAAGATTAAGGCTTTGCAATCTGATGTGGGAATTGAATTTGTTAAAATTGGGAAGTATTTGAAAGATCATGGTATTCTTCCTCATATCAGTTGTCCTTATACGCATGAACAAAATGGTTTAGATGAATGAAAGCGCAGAAACTATTGTTGAAATTGGGCTTACTTTACTAGAAAATGATTCTTTACCATTGTCTCTTTGTTCTGAGGCAATTTGTACTGCTACATATTTTAGTAATAGGCTGCCCGCAAAGGTGTTGCATGATGTATCTCCATTCCAGAAACGTTTTCAGAAAGGTCATAACTTTAATCATTTAAGAGTGTTTGGTTGCTCTTGCTTCCCTCACACACGACCCTATAACAAAAACAAAATGGATTTTAGCTCTGTTGAATGTGTGTTTCTTGGTTATTCTTCTGTTCATAAAGGGTATAAGTGTTGGGATCCAAATGGGGGGATGTACATTTCACGTGATGTTCTTTTTCATGAATAAGTTTTTCCGTATTCTAGACTTACCAAGTCCTCCTAACACTGTGTTACCAGTGTGTCTAATTTTGATGTGCTTGTTTCCGCTATTCCTCCGAAGGTGCCTAACTCATTTGGCCCCATGATATCTGATGTTTTTGCTAGTTGTGACTCTAGTTCATAGGCATTATCTGATTCAGAAATTGTAACTAATGATATAGTTCAAGCTCCTCCTCCTCCTCCACCTCCAAGGGTGGTTATGAGGTCAATGAATGGTATTTTCAAACCCAAAGCTCTACTTGCTGAAACAGAACCACATAATATTGTTGCTGCTCTTCAGTCCTCTATTTGGAAGCGTGCTATGGATGATGAATATGAAGCTTTGATGAAGAACCATACTTGGAAATTAGTGCCCTTACCTCCAAATAGGAAAGCTATTGGTTGTAAATGAGTTTTCAAAGTTAAAACAAATAATGATGGGGATTTTGTTAAATATAAGGATGGGGATTTTGTTAAATATAAGGCTCGCCTAGTTGTGAAGGGTTTTCATTAACATGAGGTGTTTGATTTTAATGAGACATTTAGTCCAGTAATCAAACCTATAACTATTCTTTTGATTTTTACTATTGCTATTTCTCAATGTTGGTGTGTTCGTCAAATTGATGTGAATAATGCCTTTTTGAATGACATCTTGCATGAAGAAGTTTATATGGCTCAACCTTCAGAATATGAGACGTCTAAAGGTCTGGTTTATAAGCTTGAAAAAGCATTAGATGGCCTCAAATAGGCACCACGGGCCTGGTTTGAGCATCTTGGTGCTGTTCTTGGAAAATTTGGTTTCCAAAGTAGTGTGATCAATCTTTGTTCACTAGGACTATTTTGGTAGAAATTATGTATGTACTGGTCTATGTGCATTATATAATCACCACAAGAAATTCTATTGATGAGGCTAACCTGGTAAAATCTTTTCTTTCTCTAATGATCCTAGATTTATCCTACCACGTTATTGTTATATATTGGTTTGCAGTCTAATATCCAAAGATCTATTTAGGACTAGAATGAGCTATTTCCTCTCTACCCAACAACTACTATGTGCTTTTTATGTATTCTCGTTTATCATCAGACTTCCCACTTAACTACACTTTTGATGTTCACCCTTCCTTTTGGTTTCTCTTTAGCCAATATTAATTTTACTTCTTTTATTGATTGGATAACTGCTACTGGATATTAATTACCTGTTCTTCTTTACTAATACACTCCTAATTTTATTAAGTTTCCCTTGCCTCAGTCACTCCCTGTAGAACCCCAATAAATCCCCTTACCCTATTAATGACGATTATAATCTAGGTATTGTTAAATCTCCTTGAAACCTAGCTTATTTTTATCACTTATCATCCCATATGCTGGTTCAAATAGCTCATGATGATACCTAGGCTACTAACTCAACTCACAATACTCACTCCTTCATTTTATGGTATAACTGCTAAATTTGCCCCATTTTGTGTTATAACTGCTAAATTTGCACCCTCATATTTAGTATGCTACTAAATGCACCATTTTGAATTTACCATGCTACTGGGTGCACCTTTGCACTTTTTTTTAAGTAGAACTCTTCTAAAAGTGTGGGGACAACACTGCTAAATCTCAGTACTAAATTTTTCAAATGTAAAATGCATTAACTCTAAATTTTTAGACCACTATTTCAAATTATTAGAATACATCATCAAAATACACACACAATTACAGCAAATTAAAATATTTTAAAAACAATAAAAACTATACTTCGTAATCATAAAGGGTGAACATTTGATTCAATGTCTTCTACAAAAATCTTGTCAAAACACCATAAAAAAGGGTGAACACCTTATTAAATGATCAAAATCAATGAGAGCTTTCCACGTGCTTGGTGATTGAAATGATTTGGAAGAGTTTTTTTGACATAACACCAGTAGTACAGTTTTATACTTGAAATAACTTAGTTATCCTCGTTCTTAATATAGAAGCAGAACCAATAAATATAAACTTAGAGTTGAGATTGCATAAAAATTCAAGTCCGCATGGATTGGTCAACAATGTAGACCAACAATGTGCACATAAACCGGCACAACTAGGTAATTAAGACATTCAATGCTACTCTCATAGTTAGAATTGTAAATTTCAAATGAATTGACTATAGTCAGTACCTCCAGTCACTTGATGTTATCTTAATAGGTCTGTCACTATAGAAACCACCTTTTAGATATCCTGCATTGGGCTAAAGATGATGTGGTTGATAGATAACACTTAAGCTTTCAGAAACTTCTTGATGTCCTTTAACTTTTAGATTTTGTATATAAATTTTGTCTACTCCACCAACTTGAAGACTTTTAGCTCCCCAATGAACATAGCACGATGTAAGAGTACACTTAGACTTTATTTATGCAAATGTCAAAAATATAATATATAAAAGTCATTTATCGACTTCATACCTCTCTCTCTCTCTTTCTCTCTTTCATGTATACTTTTTCATCTTACGGAGCTGATTAATTATATTTGAATGAAAATATATTGTTTAGGAGGAGGTATGTTTTTCAAATAAATTGTTTTTGAAAGAACACAACCCCATGCGTACCACAGGTGATATAATAGAAATTGGGAACCAATAATGAGGGACCCACTTGACACTTGAGATGCAATGGTGTAGCAATTTTGCTTATATCAGTGGTTGTTATATCTTGGGTTCACTCATAGGTGGGCTGGGTTAGTGGGTTGAGATGTTCAAGTCTTAATATATATAAAAATAGTCTATACCAGTGTAGTTTGAGTCCGGTGTGAATGCACTTTCAATCATAAATTGCTTTTTAACGGTCAGATGTGTGTCCACCACATACTTAAGTCTGTTTTGTATCATGTTATATGTGTGAAAAAGAAACTGGAAAATTACCAACTTTCAAGGGATATATTAGATATAATTGTAGAATGAAATATAAAATTCACAACCAAAAAAATTTCAGAAATCATCAAAACTGATTTATCCATGTTAGATAAAAAATGACTAACATGAATATTTAAATCCATCTAATAATAACTAATTAAATCTTTTCACAATCATTTTCAAATAAACACACGCCTCTGTATTAAGAAATATTTACAGTTATCCAGCCTAAAATCATATATAGTGATCCAATGAAAATAATTTCAAATGATTTATCAATCATTAAACATTAATAAGGAAATTAATATGAAACATGCGTAAGCAAACAATATTTCTCAAGTCTCTGGATCCTTTCCCCATGACTCCTGACTCGATTAAACACCTGTAAAATGATAACCATGAGGGGTAGACCCTGATGTCACAACTACAACTACTCACCTACTTACATTTTTTGCACTACGTGCATGTGTATGCCGACAAGGTGGTATGTGTTAATGTTTGTATAGTGGGGTGTGTTGTATACAGTGTTGCATGAACATTTAATCTATTTAAATTGCAATCATTTATTAATACCACATACTTCAGCAACATAATATTCATTTGCAAACCATACCAAATAATCACACCAGACAACATTTGTCAAACGTAATCAACAAGTAATTTATGGCACAGTTAAGCATAATATCACACCAATAATCACAGCACTAATAATAATCCCAGCACAAGTAATAATCATCACACAAGTACACCAATATATGACAGTTCAATAGGGACTCATAACCCTCACTTGAACATATAATGGTTCAATAGAGACTCACAACCCCTCGCTTGAACCGGGGGCGTTCTCCTCAATATTCAATTTAGTCTCTGTTATACAGGCAGGGAACCTTATCCCGAGATGGCATAATTATATGAAAATTATTCGGTGTACCATAACCAAATCAGAAATTCCAACCAAAGCATTCCATAATCACCACATCAACAATAATCACATACTCATATACTTACCTACATGCTTACTAACACACACACACACAGACAAATAGAGTAGTTACCTGCAACTCTTAGCACTTCCTTGCTTTCCCTTACCATTGCTTGTAGATTCCCTAAGTACTTCTCTAATTAGACACTCATAATATTAAACCACACAATTAAGAATATAAATGACTGTTCTTATGTATATTAACTAACAACCCTCTCGTTCCTAACAACACTACACATCCCTTTATAATATTGTACTTTTTATTTTCTTTCCTTTCTAAAGTAAAACATACAAGTCACAATTCTTTTCATCCGATTCAATCTAAAGGAGTCAAAATAACAATTAAGCATCCTACTTCACAATCAGTCACATACTCATAAATTAACTTCCTATCACAATATTATACCCTTTTATAATTTATCATCAAGTACAACCAATTGCCCTACTATTTGCCCCAAGTTGAATTTTCAATCAATTGATCCAAAACAAGAATAAAGAATACTTCAATTCCCTTGAACCCCTTTCAAGTACAAATTCCCAAATGTTAAATAAAACCCAAAATAAAACATTCAATTATATTAATAATTTTTAACTAATGTTGCTCCTTTATCTCATTATATACATTAAAAAGTTATAAATGTTATATCACATTTAGTGTACAGATTCCATACACAAATCATAGTACTTGGGGATTTAGTTTAAGATTTATAGTCATACTTTACTACTTCTTTAATACAACTCCAATGCAGTGAAAAGACAAATCCGATAATGAGGTGAAGAATGTTAGAAACACATCCAAATCACATAGCAGTCTAGCATAAAAACCTCATAATTGTCCCAAAGTCACAAATTTATTCGTTATCATGGTTCATTTGAAGTTTTCCTTTTAGAAAATCAAAGTTCCTCCACTGGTAGAATAGGACCCAAAATAGAACATGGTGGCATGAGTTATAAACCCATTAATCGAAGCAACAATCAAATATATAGATCGACAAAAATCAATCAGCCACCCATATTCCTAAAAACAGGGATATTACTCTTTTTATGTTCAGTTTGGCCAATATACCATAATAGCAACACATAGAGAAAATTAGTTAGAGATAGAAGATAGAAATTCTTGAACACATAAGCATACAACTTTAGTAACTTATTCTGTTTCATCACCATTTATATCATGTTTAGCTTTAAATGAAACAAGGAATCAAGGAAGAAAATAGTGAAATAAGTGACCCACGAAGCAGGGATAAAAAGAAATTAGAATCCAACAAAACTCAGGGAATCAAACAAGAAGGTACTAAACTTTAGAATCCCTAAGCTTTTGGCCGATTAGCAAACCCCAAAAGAAAATTTTGATTTGTCTCTCATACCTCACCAATCGAAGAAGTAAAGTGGGACAGAAGTAGAGGAGCTCACTTGATTTTTAAAATTACCTTCCCACCGGATTGATGGTCTCCTCTGTCATGTGACCCCATCGGAAGCGTCACTTTTTCCGCCTTCGGTCACCGCAGGTCTCGCCGAAATTCGAAGAAGACGGTGATGGGAAAACGAAAGCAGTGAGGCAAGGTGAGGAGTTGACTTTAGTAAGGTTTAAGAAAGATAAGGAGATGTATTGGTGATGATGGAGATGGTTGGGAGTGAGGTAGGAAGAACAAAGAAGGAGAACGCAAAGAAGAAGATGATGAATAAATTTTGTTGTGCATATATTGGAGTGTTATGCGGCTAAACTGAGGAGAGAAAGAGATGTATTTAAAGGAAGGGGGAAATTAGGTTTTTGGATCACATGATAATTAAAATATAGGCTAAAGTATACTTTTGGTCCCTTATGTTTGCATCAAGTTTCAATTTAGTCCTTTATGTTTGGAAAGTACACTTTAAGTCCTTTTTTGTTAACACCGTTAATTTAACTTAACGGAAAATACTAACTTAACAATTTTAAATGATTATTTTATAATGAAATTGGACTAAAAATGATAAATTTTGAAAATATAAGAATATTTACACTCAAATATTTTAATCTGAACATTTTTTCAGTATTTAATAACCATTTAAAATTGTTAAGTTAGCATTTTCCGTTAAGTTAAACTAACGGTGTTAACAAAAAAGAACTAAAAGTGTACTTTCCAAATATAAAGGATTAAATTGAAACTTGATGCAAACATAAGGGATCAAAAGTATACTTTAGCCTTAAAATATATATCCCTAAAGTTTACCTATTTTCTTGTTTTTGTTTTTCAATTGGACAAATTTCATGAATAATATTGAAGTCTCTAAAACTAATTCTACCATTATAATGATATTGCAGTATTTAAAGTCAATGTGTTAGAATATAGTAAACACATATGACCAAAAAATATATAGTAAACGCAAAAGTTACCTAACCTTCTAAATTATCAAAATGACTTTAAAATTTATAATTACATGCATCAAATAATTCATTAATTTTAACTCTCTGATTCCTTAAATTTAGGATTATCATAATTATTTTAATTTAAAATTTTAGGACATTACAACATTCTACATAAATGTTTTTTAACATAATGAACATTGACAATTATTCTTAAACAAAAATTAAATACTAAGTATTTCTTTCACCTATAATGGAAATAAAATCTTAACAAATTCCTTAAAAAGGTGTGAAACTTTCTAAATTCATTTACAAAGTTAAATTCCAGTTATTGATTAATTTGTGTTAAATAATAAAAATAAAAAAATACTCAGGATGTTACATACGTGACTACTTCTTGATCAAGTTTAGGTCACAAGCTGACTTGAACTTAATAGTGGACAATGGGTCTTAGTCCATTGATAACTCTCTTCTAATTGTTGACAGACTGCAACAAAATATGTCACTTCGTTCAATGAGAATTGCGGCCATGCCAATGTGGGTTTAATTCTGGGGGCTTCCCCTTGACTATCATATCCTTGAGGTAGCCAATGACTAGGGGAATGTCATTGGCCGCACCATGTCTTCTGAATTAGGGGATGTTCTTTACTCTTCTTCGGTAAACATCTTGAGAGTTAAAATCCAAGTTAACTCACGTCTTCCTTTGGTTCAAAATATCATGCTTAGAATTGATAACAATACTGTGCACACTATTGAGTTCAAATATGAAAGCGTGTTTCACTCTTGCTCATCTTGTTATCGGATAGGACACGTAGTGCATGCCTGTCCCCACACTGTGGCACATACCATTGAAGGGTTTGATCAAATCATGTCTCGCACCTTTGAGAGATTTGGGACCAGATTCATCTGTAACTTTAATGCATGTGTGGCTGAACTCGTGGCAAGAATGGATTCACTTCCACTGCACTAGAGGATCCACGCAAATTAGATCCAGGAATAACCAATCTCGAAACATGGTCTTTGAGGCTCTACCTCAAGATGTCTTATTGAACCTGGCCAAATTTTTAGGTATTGTCCATCTCTCTAATGATGATTTATCTGACAATGAGATGGAAGTAGTTCATGATAATCCAGGCAATGATGACCTTGGCAATCTCATGGATGAGATGATGGAGGACATCCCACCACCCCCTGTTGACCACAACCAAGCTGATCCAGAAGACCCTCAAGAGAATCCAGATGATATTGAGTTCCTTTAGGCCTTGATGCACAATGAGCCACAAGTAAACCATGCTCTATACCCCATATTACCTCATCCCTTTCCGGACTAGGGAGCCCCAACCTAAAATGTGGATAGCCCACACATACCAACTAAGACACCACCATTTACACATCCCACCAATGCCAGATAACAGCCCCCTATCTGATTCACCCTCCGAAGATTACCATAGTGACCCAACAAATCTAGAAAGCCCTGGTAATGCTAACCAACTCCAGAACAACCTCCTAAATGGAATTTCGGTCCTTGTAACTCCTGCATCTAACACTAAGAACTCTGAATTGGAAATTGCAATCAGCAACCTCATCAATGATTGTATTGATATATATGATCACTCCTCAGTGGATAATGGGCCACTATCTTTTCTAATTCCATCTTCTGGTTTGGTCAAGGAAAGGGCTGAAAGGTGGTATATAGTCTACCTTATCATCTCTCATTCATTGGAGCAAATCAAAACTAGGAATCTTCAAACAAAAGATTGGATAGCTAGAGCAAACTCTTGTCGGCCTTACAGATAAAGTATATCTAGACTCAATCCCATCTACTTTGAATCAAGAAGAATATAATAAGGTCAAAACCGAACCAACGCATACCTCCCAAGAAATCCATTAGAAAACTTCACAAGATCAGAATTTTCCATTATTACAAACTTGGGCTTTAAGTATTACACAATTCATAAATACAACATGCTGCTTGTTTTTTTCATCACTCAAAGGGCTATCTGTGTTCCTGAAGCGGTTATAACCGCTAACACCTTGTCATGGAGGTCCATCGCAGATCACAGCGGTATCTCCCAAGATATCAACCATGAGTAGATTCAAAGATTGACAAATAACATCAACCTTACAAATAGAACAATTCAGGCAAATCTCACAGGCAAAGATAAAATCTTCCCTTTGAAGCCTTCAATGACAAACTCCTTTATAGTCTTCTTGCAATTACTGTAGTAAAACCAATAACAAAATGGTAAAGTTTAAATACATATCCAAAGTCAATACTAAATATGAGTTTAACTCAAATATTTAATCTAATATACCAAAAAATATTCCCAATGTGAAATCGCATGATTTGTCTAACTCAAACTTTATTTAGGCTGATTTTAAGCAGCTCAAATTACCTACTTAAAGGCCTGTTTGGCAAGCTCTGAAACCTAGGTTTTGAAATCAGGACAGGCAAACACTCACAGACTTTTCAGAATAGCTTTTTTGAGTTAAAACATTAGTTTCAGTTAAGTCAGGCAAACACTAATAGCTTTTTCATGGAATTTGGATGGAGGAAGAAATAGCAAAACTTCCATACTATTGTGAGAAAGAAAAGAAATAGGAATCCAGTTACTAGTATGAACTCACCTAATGGAAACTGGACCTCAAAGCTATGGCTTTTAACTATTTCCCTGAGATTTTTCAAGCACCTCATGAGCTCAATTTTCACCAAGTACTTCAGAGAATACAACCTACCCCCACCCCAATGCTAAATTCAAATGGTGCTAATCAACTTCTTTGCTGAAAAGGCAAAGCTTTGATCTTAGAAAAACTTGACATGGCCTTTGGCAATATGCTTTGGTTTGATTGCTTTCCTTTAACTCATGTAAACAATCAAACCATGACAGCCTCAGAACACATTCCTATGATATTGTCCACAGAACTACAATAGCTCCCCAGAAAGCATCACAAGTTTGAACCATTTTGGTACAGTTTCCCTGACTGTGTTGTCTTAAGTAACACAACCTAAACAAGTGAATTTAGGGGATCAACCAACTATGTCCTGCAATGCAAGCTACAGTCTACCTTATCAGCTCTCATTCCTTGGAGCAAATAAAAAATAGGAAACTTCAAACAAAAGATTGGATAGCTAAAGCAAACTCTTGCCAGCCTCTCAGATAAAGTATATTAGGATTCAATCTCATCTACTTTGAATCAAGAAGAATATAATAAGGTCAAAACCGAGCCAACACATACATCCTAAGAAATCCATTAGAAAACTTCACAAGATCAACATTTTCCATTAATAAAAACTTAGGCTTCAAATATTCCACAATGTCCATAAATAGAATAAGATGCTTGTTTTTTTCATTACTCAAAGGGCTTCCTGTGTTCCTGAAGCGGTTATAACCACTAACATCTTGGCATGGAGGTCCACCGCAGATCACATCGGCATCTCCCTAGGTATCAACCATGAGTAGATTCAATGATTGATAAATAACATTAACCTTACAAATTGAACAATTCATGCAAATGTTATAGATAAAGGTACGATCTTCCTTTCGAAGCCTTCAATGAAAAAGTCCTTTATAGTCTTTTTGCAATTATTGTAGTAAAACCAATAACAAAAAGGTAAAGTTTAAATACATATCCAAAGTCCATACCAAATAGGAGTTTAACTCAAATATTTAATCTAGTATACCAAAAAATATTCTCAATGTGAAATCGGCTGATTTGTCTAACTCAAACTTTATTTAGGCTGATTATAGGCTGCTCAAATTACCTATTTAAAGGCCTGTTTGGCAAGCTTTGAAACCTACATTTAAACACAAAGTTAGGTTTTGAAATCAGGACAGACAAATACTCACAGCTTTTTCATATAGCTTTTTCAGTCAAAACATAGGTTTCAGTTAAGTCAGACAAACACTAACACCTTTTTCATGGCATTTTGATGGAGAAAGAAACACCAAATACTTCCATGCTATTGCGACAAAGAAAAGAAATAGGAATCTTGTTACCAGTTTGAAATTACCTAATGGAAACTGGACCTCTAACATGGATGAAATCAAAGCTATGACTTTTAGCTTTTTCACTGAGATTTTTCAAGCACCTGATGAGCTCAATTTTCACCAAGCACTTCAGAGAATGCAGCCTACTGTAACATACATCCTACTAAACACATTTACCCTACTAGTTTTTGATTTGACTCCATGCGTACTAAAGCCGTCCAAACAATGGTACCTAACCATGTTAGTAAGAATTCATCTAACATGGTTAGAAAAAGAAAATGATATCATCCATAATCAAATGCCTTAACCATGTTAGTAAAGGTTTCACTTAACATGGTTGGTAGGAATCACCTGCTAAAATGGAAGGACACTCATAATATTTAGCACACGTCTAACTATGTTAGAAATGAGATTCTCCTAATATAGTTAGCAAAAGAAACATCATCTCAAATGATCACAACTTTGAAACCTGTACGCACATCAACATAATCCACAATCATTTCAACATAATACAACTATGCTAATACTGGACACAAATCGTAAGCACTAAACGCATTGTAGTAACCATGATGCATATCTTGGGTTGAAGCCTAGATTTCATACACCAATACACAACAGAAATAGTACCAGCAGTTGCCATATACAGCCCAAAAGTTAATACAAACAAGTAATTCATAAAGTTCTCCCACCACATTAAAAATACCAACCAGATGCGGAAGCGTATGCACCTTAGTATTGACAATACATATATTCCAAAATACTACCCCCAGCTATCTCACATCACCGGTGAGTGTCGGACGACCTCTTCCCCTTCCCCGTCCCCAGGGCCTCGGCATGATCACTTGCAAAAATGTCAACAAACGTGAGATGAGACAACTTTGTCTCAATAATCATCACTCAACTCACTGTAATAATAAGATATGTGGTAGCAAGGCGTCTAAAATATATGCCACATTTAAAAACATATGTAGCCTCTATCTTTAATCAGAAAGGAAGTAATATGGAGTCCATCTCAATCGGAAACCGTAAGTCCTTGTCTCTACTCAGTATGACTAGTACAACTAACTGTTGATTGCGCTATCAAATGGTTACTGTAACATACTGTTGCTAATTCCCTAATTAATTCAATAATACCTTTACTAACTATGATAGAAAAAGGATTTCCATAATATCAATGACTCTATCATAGTTAGAAAAAGAAATTCCTAATAATAAGCATTATCCTTGATAGAAAAGAATTTCTTAATACAACTTGAATACTATCATGGATAATTAATAGCTAACCATGTTAGAAAAGAATCATCTAACATGGTTAGAAAAAGAAGCAGCCTACTACAATTCTCCGATTAACCAATAATATCAATACAAAGAAAAATATGCGGAACCGAATGCATACCTATACATTTTGGCAATATACAAGTCTGCAAAATCTAAATAACCTTTGAAATCTAATTCCCTTTCCTGTTGCTCGCCCCTGTGCATGAAGACCTGCAAAAATGTGAATAATCGTGGGGTGAGACAACTTGTCTCAGTAATCTACTACTTAACTCACTATAACAGTAAGATGTGCGGTAGTAAGGGCGTCTAAAGGGTACCACATTTAAAATCAGTAATATATATATATATATATATATAAAGCTTTTTTCCTATGATCACTCAAGTCCCTAAGTCACATTCAACCAAATCACATTCATCATCCGAGCTCCAATCCTTGCTATCATCATTATAAATCTCATTCACACTTTCTCAAATCCAACTTCTTGGCTCACAACCATGTACAACCCTGTTGCTCTACTCATGTCATCCAGGAGGCACTATGCTCAACCCTATATGTATTCCAAATGAGTTGACACTGTGCCCCTCTCAAAAGTGAGGGGCAATTTCCCTTGCTGGTAACCCCATGAGAGGGAAACCCCAGTTTGTCTCCAATCAGAAAGGGAGCAGTCCCTGTCTCCAATAAGAAGACTGCTGGTCACAGTCTCCAATCTGTTGACCATTGGTCACAGTCTCCAATCTGTTGACCAGTACAAATAACCGTTGATTGGCCTATCAAACGGTTATCATCGCGCCATGATACATATATCTCAGTGTCATGCAATGATCACAATTCTTTTCAACATCTCAATCACAACCTTTGATACTTTCCATCAACACAAGTTTCCAATTCCTTAACCACAAAGTATGATACTCCCATTCCACATCACTTTTCAATACCCTGTCAAGTACCAATTATATATATCCACCACAACTATCACTTTCTATCGATATGACCTATCTACACCTTTTTCCAAGCACTACACTGACAAAATGTTTAAGGGAACATGTTTCTGATTGATTTATTCACAAGTGCCAAGGACTATTTATACAAGTGGATTCGTAGACATGAATAACTCTCTAATACTCTAGAACATTCTCACTCTTACACTCTCTAGAATCTCTCATGTACATCATAGAATATTCTAGAAACTGCAACAATTGTATATCATTTAACACTCCCCCTCAGCTGGAGAGTGGATATCATCCATTCCCAGCTTGGACACTATATTCTGAAACTTCCCACTAGGCAAGCCTTTCGTGAGAACATCTGCCAATCGATCTTCTGATGGTACAAATGGAGTGCAAATCAAATCACTTTCCAACTTTTCCTTGATAAAGTGTCGATCAATCTCAACATGCTTTGTTCGATCATGATGAACTGGATTATGGGCAATATTAATAGGCGCGACTTATTATCGCAGTAGAGTTTCATTGGACCTTCCCAGTGAATTTTTAGAAGAATGATCTTTATCCATAACAATTCGCAAATCCCGAGAAGCATTGCTCTAAACTCAGCTTCAGCAATATATCTTGAGACCACAGTTTGCTTCTTACTCCTCCATGTAATAAGATTTGAACCAAGAAAAGTGCAATATCTTGCTGTGGATCTTCTGTTATCAAGATCACCTCCATGATCAGCGTCTGTGTATGCTTCAACTGTTAGTTTTCTCCCTCTTCTGAATAAAATCCCGTTCCCTGGGGTACCCTTCAAGTAGTGAAGTATTCGATGAGCAGCTTGTAGGTGTGAAGTTTTAGGACAATGCATAAACTGGCTCACTACACTCACTGCATATGCAATATCAGGTCTTGTGTGAGCCAAATAAATCAACTTTCCAACAAGCCTTTGATAGGATCCTTTGTCAACTGGAGGATCTTTAGGTGGTGTACAAGACTTCTTCTTCTTTCTCCACTTTGGAGACCTTCTACCTGCTTCACATAGTCTGTGATTTTGTTCTATAGGGGTATCCACAGGTTTGCATCCCAGTTTGAAGATGCCCTGTTTAGGATCTTTCAGCCAAGAGGTCAAGAACATACTTCTGTTGAGATATGAAGATGCCCTGTTTAGAATGAGAAACTTCAATACCCAAAAAGTATTTGAGTCTGCCTAAGTCCTTAATGGCAAATTCTTTCATCAACTGTGTTCGAAGAAAATTGATTCCCTCAATGTCATTTCCTGTGACGATAATATCATCAACATAAACAAGTAAAATTGTTACTCCCCTGAAGATGAATGTTTTAATAAACAAAGTGTGATCACCTTGGATTTGTCTATATCCCAAGCGAACCATAGATTTCGTAAACCTCCCAAACCAAGCCCTTGGTGATTGCTTTAAGCCATAAAGCGCTTTCTTGAGTCTGCACACTGTACCAGGAGCAACCTGAGAATAAAAGCCAGGTGGGACTTCCATATAGATTTCTTCCTTCAAATCTCCATGCAGGAATGCATTTTTCACATCAAACTGCAACATATCCCAACCTTGATTGGCAGCCAAGGCCAATAAAATTCGAAAGGTATTCATTTTTGCAACGGGAGAAAATGTTCCCTCATAATCAACTCCATAAGTTTGAGTATATCCTTTAGCAACTAATCTTGCTTTATAACGTTCCAAGCTGCCATCGGAATTGTATTTGGGTGTGAAGACCCATTTACATCCAACAAGCTTCTTTCCTTTGAGTAATTGAACAAGATCCCATGTTTTGTTGTTTTCCAAAGCTTCCATTTCAACTTTTATTGCTTTGACCCAATTATCATCTGCAAATGCCTTATTTAAGGTTTTTGGTATTGGAATGGACTGGAGATTAGTGAGAAAAGCTTTGTAGTTGGAAGACAACTTGTCATGTGAAAGAAATGAAGATAGAGGATATAAAGGACGCTTACTACAACTTCGAACTCCCTTTCTTAAGGCAATAGGTAAATCAGAGTCATCAGTAGAAACAAGAGAGTCCTCATGTATATTAGAAGGAGATGAAGGTACCTCTGTATTTTCAGGAGCAATTTCAAGTTCTTCATTAATAACTGGTTCAGATGACTGAACTTGCTCCGATTGGGACTTCTTTTTCTTTCTACTGTAACGCAGCGGTGAATGAGTAGAGTCAAGTGCTTGTGGAACCTCTACAGATGGGTTAGAATGAGATTCTTGTGAAACCTCTACAGATGGATTAGAATGAGATTGTAGTCTTGAATCCTCTTGAAACCCTCTTGAGTCCTCTACCAAAGTAGGACTCAGACTCAGAAAACGTCACATATGCTGACACAAAGAACTTCTTTGAAGGAGGATGATAACATTTGTATCCCTTTTGAGTAGAGGAATATCCTACAAACACACACTTGAGAGCTCTAGGGTCAAGTTTGGTCCTTTGATGAGAATGTACATGCACAAAAGCAACACACCCAAAAATCCTAGGAATAAGACCATTTGATGCATTAAAATTAGGATAAAAATGAGTGAGAACCTCTATAGGACTCTTTGAACCAAGAACTTGAGTTGGGAGTCAATTAATGAGATGCGTAGCTGTTAGAACAGCTTCACCCCAAAAATGTTTAGGCACATTTGTTTGAAACAATAATGCTCTTGTGACTGCAAGAAGGTGACTATTTTTCCTTTCGGCTACTCCATTTTGTTGAGGAGTATTGACACAAGATGACTCATGTAAAATCCCTTGTTTTTCAAAAAATGTGGATAAAGATTGGTTGAAAAAATCTTTAGTATTATCAGAACGAAATCTTTTTATTTATACTCCAAATTGTGTTTGAATCATATTGTGAAAACGCGGGAAAACAGAGCTCACATCAAATTTTTGTTTCAACAAATAAATCCAAGTGACACGAGTGCAATCATCGATAAATGACACAAACCATCGAAATCCAGAGATGTTAGAAATGTTAGATGGACCCCAAATGTCACTGTGAATTAGCTCAAAAGGAACAAAAGTTCTTGTATTACTTATAGGATATGAGGAACGTTTATGTTTTGCAAATTCACAGATGTCACAATGTAAAGACTCGATGGACACATTCTTAAATAAAGAAGGAAAAACAACTTTCAAAACATTAAAAGAAGGATGTCCAAGACGACGATGTTGAAGCCAAATTTCTTCTTTATTTGCCAAGACACTTTTAGTTTGAAAAGAGGCAGATGATAGACTCTTAACTCCACCACATTCACCATGCTCTTCAAAGAAGTAAAGTCCATCCTTTTCCTTAGCAAGTCCAATCATCTGCTTCGTTTCTTGCTCCTGAAGAATACAAGAGTTTGAAGAGAAAATTACAAAGACATTAGAGTCAGTAGCAAGTTTTTGAACAGAGATGAGACTAGTGCAAAGTTTAGGAACATGGAGGACATTTCTCAAAACAAGGGTAGAGTTAATAGAAACATCTCCTTGACCTACAACGGTCATTATTGATCCATCGGCTACAATTATTTTCCTATTACTATGACATGGACTATAAGAGACAAAGTGTTTAGAAGAATTAGTCATGTGATCAGTGGCTCCTGAATCAATGATCCAAGAGTGGAGGAAATCCTTATTTGAGGCATTAAGAGTAGATGAAAATAGGACAGATAAAGTTTGAAATGAAATACCTGAGAACCCCAAAGCACAGGTACCTGTGGTAGAAGGAGAATCCTTCTCAAGTGTTGCTATCAAGGATTTTAGCCTCTCTAACTCCCCCTTAAGATCATTCTGACTAAGCTTCTCTTCACTTCCCGAAGCAATATTAGCTTGAGGCTTCTTCCTAGAAGGCTTTCCATGCAGCTTCCAACACCTCTCTTTAGTATGACGTGGCTTGTTACAATAGGTACACCATAATCCCTTACTCGAGCCCTGTGAATCACCTTGTTTGTCAACAGCACGGTTAGTAACAGGCTTTGATATAAGTGCAGAACTCTCAGCTTGTGGTGGTTCCATCATAACACTCCTCCGTCCTTCTTCTGCTAATAAGAGAATAGCAATAGTCTCATTAACAGATGGCAGGTCATCTTTTCCAAAAATTTGTGACCTCACTTGGTCAAATTTTGGATCTAAACTTGCAAGATACTCATAAACACGCTCTTGCTCCATAAAGCGTTTTAGAATAGCAACATATTCACTGCATTTCATTTTTATTGATCTGTAATGATCCAGCTCCAGCCATAAACTTTTCATAGCTGTAGAATATTCAGTAACAGACTTACTCCCTTGTTTGAAGCCGGAGATTCTGGTTTTTATCTCATAAATTTAAGCTGCATCTCTTACTCTTGAGTAAGTTTGATGAACAGCATCCCAAACCTCCTTAGCTGTGGATAGGAATAAGCATGTTTGACTGATCTCAGACTCCATAGAATTCCATAACCAAGACATCACCAGAGAATCTTCTTCATCCCAAGCATCAAAGGTTGGATCTCTAGGCTTAGGACCCGTTCCAAGTAGGTGACTAAGCTTCCCTCGACCCTTCAAAAAAGTGCGAACATATTGAGACCAGCTTAAGAAATTAGTTCCATTCAGCTTATAAGCTGTAGGAACATTTGGCAAGTCTCCATGAGTAATGGCACCAATGGTTGAGGAAGATCTAGCACCATTTTTCACCTCAGACATGGTTTAAATGGGACGAAGAGGTGATTCTGAGCAAGAGGAGAAGAAACGGCGGTGAACGCAAAATCTGGATGAAAATACTGGCACTAGAAAACAAATGGACATGGGGTGCTTACATGACGCAAAATCTGGAGAAGGTTTTTCGGGCAAACAAAAGTGATCAACAATACCAAATAAAAATGAAGATTCTTTTCATCATTCGGCATACTTCTGTAGGTTTCTTGTTCTTGAAGATGAGGAATCTGATTAGAGCTGCTTTGGTATGTAATATTTTCTTCTGATTAAATTATTAACTGCAATATTTCTTATCTGCTTTCTTTTGAAGTATCATGACCCAACTCATTTTTTCTTTTATTTATCCTTCTCTATGAGTAGAATATCTTCAAGGAGAAAACAAGTAGAATATCTTTCTTTATCTATATAAACCTTTGCGTATTGTTTTCGTTTCTCTTCCATTAATATTTTTACCTTTCCAAAATGAAAAACCTGTTGGACTATGACCAGGTGCATGGACCACATTGGCATAGAAGCTAATTTAGGTAGCAAACCTTGAAACTAACTGTTTACCCCCACCATATTTCAAGGGTTGGAACGAATTTCTATCTTTTTTTTAATTTAATCATGCGATAGTTGAGTTTAAGAATTGAAGGAAAGGTTATGAAAAAAATTAAGAGTAGAAGAGAATTAGAAGGAAGGTAGAAGAATGGGAAGCAGGGGAATCGAGAGAGATAACTTGTTTCTGTACCTCATTAGGTAGTACAATAGGCTATGTATTATTTACATGTCATGGGATTAGGGACTTAACTGTAACTAATTATCTGTTATAGTATTAGGGACCTATGGATATTACTATTATTTCACATAACATCATCATATATGATACTTTTTGGTATGTTTTTTATGAATTTGTGAATTCTTAGGAGTTTACAGTTCAACCTTACATTAGGAGATTAGATTTATATCACAAGTTCACTTAAACCTGCGAATATAACAACCTGGTGTATTACCTTACCATAGTTGATGTAGAATCGTAATAACCCCTGTTAGAAATATTGGAAGAATTGTCTCAAAAGGGTTCAAGGATTACTTAATATGCCTAAATCAAAGGATCCTAATTGATTGATAAGAAACACATTTCCTACTACTTAAATATCAAATATCCGCTAATAATTATATATTTCCTATTCCCTATTGTAAAATCAGAGTTGAGATTTGCCTTTCTTGACATAGTACTATTGTTTAGTGTATTTAGTTTCTCTTTGTTCTCTCTGTTCTTCTATCTGTTCTCTTAACCCACCTTTGTTTTGCTTGACATAATGTGATTGTTTAGTGTGTTTATTTTCTCTTTGTTTTCTATGTTCTTCCCTTTCAAACTATCTACCTTATTCTTCTTCTCTTAATCCTCTGTTCCTCGGACCAAAACAAAAAATCCCATGTTCCTTCTATTCCTTAATCTTTTCTACTTTCTAAATTGTGCATAATTACAATTCTACATCAGTGGTAGTAGAGCGCTTCTTTCCTTGCTTCTTCCACTGCAATGGCACAAAAATCTACATGCAGAATAATGATTTTGTAACAGTATTTTTATTATGATTACAGGTCAATGTTACAGTGGTTGGATTGATTTGCGCATTGCAAGAGCAAACCATGTTAACACGTGGTTTCAGTGTATGGGGCATGTGATCCAAAGTTCACTGAGCTAGACCCATAACAAACATTTCACAAAAAAAATGTAGCAGAAGTTGAGGATATCGACTGAAGCTCATCATTTGGCTATTGTTTACGTGTGCTCTGTTAAAGTTGACAAGACACTGGGAAAATCCTATAGAATCAAGAATGAGCCTTGACATAAATACAAAGATGCAATTGTGGGCGCTAGGGAGTTGTGGACTCTGTACATTAAATTAAAGTTAGAGAGCAATGTACAACTGTCATATGCTATGGCTTGTATCTTGCATCTTCCTAGGTTTCAACTCATGTCCACACTGGCAGCTAGTGCAGAGCCGTTGTGACTATATCCCGGAAAAAGGGCCCATTAAGGAAAATATTAAGGGTCCGGATTCTCTCAGAATCCGGACTCCGGACTCTCATAATCTCTACAAATCCCGCCATGTAGGGTTTTATTTTGACCATTAAATCTAATATCTACCTCTAAATCTCCTATTTGAACCACTTTGTGTTCACACATAAACCTGATCAGTAGATGGTTTTGATTGTTACTACTTATTTATTACTGTAAAAAAATTAAAAATCTAAAAGTATATACAGTTTTTTAAGTTTGAGTTCCCAACATTCTGACAAAAAAAGGGAAATACTTCCAATAACAATAAACCATGAATCCCCAGTTCCCAATCACACACCCAAATCTAATTAAAAAAATCACACACCCTAAAACCCTAAATCTCACTTCATCTCCTTCTGCCTCCCTCCAACAATGTACCATCGACTTCCTCTCCTCTGTTTCATATTCTTGCCTCACCGTTTTCTTCGACTTCTATACCCTTCTCTTCTCTCACCTTCCAGCTATAGTCTTCCTTTCTCTCTCCATTCGCATCTCACCTTGAAGCACGGTGAAAGGGGGGTCAGACAGTTTGTAGCGGCGCCGTGTCTCATCCCTTCTCCATCCTTGAACTGTAGTTGTGTCCTATTGCCATCTCCTTCTTCGATCTGCTGATGGAAAGCTTCGATCTATGACAAATACGTTGATCTGTGGCGATGGTGGACGGCGAGCGGCGACGGCGACGGACAGATCACCTTGGAGACATAAAAAGGTATAATATTTGGAGACATAAAAACTTCGATCTGTTATTTTTGCTTTGCCTGTTGTGTTGGGGATTTAATACTGTTTGATGAATTATTTTGGCACTCAAGTTTCATTTTCTGCTTCCCTGGTCTTGGATTTATTATGAGTTATAACCTCTTGCATGTTAGATGAAGAAGGTTTAAAGGCATTATTTTGTTATTGGACGACGGTAATTCCGGTGAGTCTTCCTCTATCTTCTTACTTTCCTACGATTTAAACCATACTGATATTGAGCTTTTGCCTTTCTACAGAGGAGATGGTTGTGATGAGGGGGTATGTGACTACAAGGTCATCTTTTTTTTTGTCTGATTTTTTTTTTGGTCTGAAACTACAAGGTCATCTTCAAGTTTTATTTATTTGTCTTTTTAAAATGTCTATATTATGAGAGGTCCTATTGATTGGAAAGATTAAAGCCTTTTAATTGATGATGCATGCAAAATAACGAAAACTCAATTGAGCTGCTTTTGCAGGGTTTCTGTTGTTTTGTGGAATAGAGCTATGGTTATTGGTATAATCCCAATGTTTTTATTGTTTCAACAGTTTTTGGTAAAGCAAGCAACCACATATAGTCCTCCATATTTATCTTCTTTTTCACAGTCAAATTCATTTCGCTCACCTTTTGCTTCGCATCTGTTTCCAATGATTGCATGCAATCAATCTGCTATGCACTAAATTATAATGTGCCATTAGAATCAACCCCATATTAATAGAATATTCATGTTCGGTGGGGGCAATAATTGTTTCTTCATGCCAATCAGATTTGCTGCTGATTAATTTGGGTCATTTTGCAGTGACCTATGAAATATTTATGCCATCTTTGCTTGGAACTTATTATTGCTTATGTGATATCTGAAATGGAAGAACTTATAGGGTTGGTGCGTATCTCTTGGAAATATGTTCAACAATTTTCCAATCACCTGATTTGTTATTTTCTCTTTGTTTTTCCTAATCATACATGCAAGTACTTTTTTCCCTTTAATTAACTGTGTTTCTTCTACTGATTATTGTTGATAGTGCTAAACAGAAAGTAATTGTAGCCCCTACCAGAGACAAAAGTTTTATCTTAGAACCTTTAAATTCAAGCAGATGTTGTTAATAATATAAGTCCTCCATGGGTTCTTCAAAACCTTGCTACTGAGCATGATGGTGAAGGAAGAGTATGTGGTAGACTTATTTGATTTGTATTAGTTATAGGATTAGTTAAATGTTAGTTCTTTGTTGATACAATACTTTTTTCTTTCTCCCTTCAATGTATCAAACTGTACAGTAGCAAACTACAACACCATAAAACTACTCATGGTGGTAATGGACAAATGTTTTTTTTTTTGGTTGTTGGATATTTATTTTTCCCTGATTGGTTTCTAGGGTTAACATGTTAATTGTTGTGTCAAGTATGTTTTGACAGGTTTTAGGAAGCTAGCAAACAGGATGTTGTTTTGTGCCTGCTGGAATTACAATTTTTCTCATCCATTGGAATTACTATTTGCTCATATTTTTGGTCATTTTGATGTTTCTAAAATTTAATAGGGGTTAATTTATGATTATCTTCTTTTTATATTTCCAACAATAGTGGTTATTAATGTGGATTGACTTTTAATTTCATTCCAATTCAAATGGTTGAAAAAGAAAAGTTCAATATCATCAATAAATATATCATTAATGCATTCACTCATAACTTCTTTCAGAATGGGAGGGATTACAATCTCTTGTAGATAATTTGAATGACATTAATATTATTATTGAACATTCATTTCAATAGTTCAAAATCTTAAAGGAATATTTATTTTCTTATAATTAGAATACATTTATGAGCGTTTTAATGCATTCAACAAACAAGCAGTAAACTCATTGAAACTTGGATTGAAAGTTTAATGTATTCTTTTTTCTTTTACTTCTTTCAAAAGTTGTTAATTTCCCATAATCACTTCCTACTCAACTTGATTGCTATTTAATGAGTTCTTATTATAAGTCAACAACTAACATGTCTTACATGCCAATCAAATTTGTTAACTGCATTGAATTCATACTAATATTCAAGTAATTTTCAATTCTAACCCCCACTAATTAGACTAATTTCAAAAATTATCAACTATCACATTCTCCATTTGCTCCAATTAAATATGGGCTTCCATGGAATCTATAATTAATGCATCTTGGAACTAACAAGTGTCTTATAAAACTCATCAGGGGTTGGTGCCTTATAATAGGAACCATATGAGGGGTTGGTGCCTTATAATAGGAACCATATGACTGTTTGGGAAAAAATTGAGCTTTTGATACTCAAATAATTCAGGGAAATTAAAAATTATATAGCAAAAGAGAGAAAAATGAAAGAACAATCAATGAATGAATTATTGTGTATCAATTATTTTATAAATTATTAATTACATTATGAAATGAAACAACTAACCAATATAATATAAATGTCTTTTATGAGTCCATTGATTATGGTGCTAGATTGATTGATTACATTTTTCTTAAGGCAATTTATTCTATAAATATTCCAATATTTCAATAATTACTCTATTATGTTTCTAACAAAAAAAAATTAATTACACTATTATGAGTTTTACTCTTTAAAGTTGGTTTATTATAATGTTGAAAATATAACATTTAAAAAATTTAATTTACCTGGATCTTTCCAAGTATTTATGCCTTTTCTTAATTTAATTTATTTATTTTCATTATAAGAGGTTCCAATAAAACAAGGAAAATTAGAGTAAACGACGTAATTTTGAATATTTATATAATATGAAAATCTTAAAAATTGAAATTACTTGGAAGTTGGAAATATCAACTTCCAAAAAATATTTTGACCAATTGAAGGTTGAGATGAAATTTGACTCTTCTTTTATTTTTATACATGGACGACTTTGATTCTTAATAGAGTTAAAAATATATTTCATGTAGTATTTATACAAATGAGTTGTTTTTAAATGAGTTTGATTTTTTACCAAGTTAAAAACAACTCATTTAATGTAAATTGAAATTATTTTGAAAGATTGGCTGCCCAAAAAAATCATACCAAGTGAGTTTTGGATGTGGAATTGCTCTAGGGAAAGTGATTTGGGGGGGGGGGGTTTAGATGGAGGACATTGGGGATGAAATTAGACTCTTCTATTATTTTTAAAACGATTCATTGGTAGTAATTATAAATATCGCATTCGATTTATAGTTAGGGGTTGGATGGGGGTGGTAGGCGATAAAGTTATATTTTTTTTATACACAAGTTAAAAACAACTCATGTAATGTAAAATGAAATTATTTTGTAAGATTGGTTGCCAAACCAAGTAAACTTTTGGATGTAGAAGTTGTCCTGGAATTTGTTTTGTTTTGGGGGTTAGATTGAAGACATTGTTGGAGATAAAATTTGACTCTTCAATTGCTTTTATGACCGGTCTGAGTTGATTCTCATCTAAATTAATAAATGTCACATGTAATTTATTTTTCTTGAAAACAATTCATTGGTAATAATTATAAATATCACATTTGAGTTGGGATTTACATAATAATGGTTGAAAACAATTCATTGGTAGTAATTATAAATATCACATTTGAGTTGGGATTTACATAATAATGGTTGAATGACAAGTTAAATATCACATATAAGTCTCTAATTCATTTTTAACATTCAAATACTTTATATTAAGATAGTATGTAATATTTCATAAAAAAACGTAACTATTTAACGGGGTAGGTCACTTGAGTGCGATGCATGGAGTAGGTCACTTAGATGGAGGACATTGGGGATGAAATTAGACTCTTCTATTGTTTTTAAAACGATTCATTGGTAGTAATTATAAATATCGCATTCGATTTATAGTTAGGGGTTGGATGGGGGTGGTAGGCGATAAAGTTATATTTTTGTTTTTATACACAAGTTAAAAACAACTCATGTAATGTAAAATAAAATTATTTTGTAAGATTGGTAGCCAAACCAAGTAAACTTTTGGATGTAGAAGTTGTCCTAGAATTTGTTTTGTTTTGGGGGTTAGATTGAAGACATTATTGGAGATAAAATTTGACTCTTCAATTGCTTTTATGACCGGTCTGAGTTGATTCTCATCTAAATTAATAAATGTCACATATAATTTATTTTTCTTGAAAACAATTCATTGGTAGTAATTATAAATATCACATTTGAGTTGGGATTTACATAATAATGGTTGAATGACAAGTTAAATATCACATATAAGTCTCTAATTCATTTTTAACATTCAAATACTTTTACATTAAGATAGTATGTAATATTTCATAAAAAACGTAACTATTTAACGGGGTAGGTCACTTGAGTGTGATGCATGGGGTAGGTCACTTAGTATAATTTTCTTTATAGGATTTTGAAGCTCTTCATTATCTAAGCAAATTATCTAATGTAACTATTTAAGTGAATAATTAAACAATATAAACTAAATTTCTCAAAATTTATAAAATGATTAGCAAATATATAATAATACTTAGCAACAATATTCTTGGGTTATTGCCTATAAGAATACATCAACTATATGATTTTTAAAAAGTATATTGTTTGTTATTAAAATCAAAACAATATCCCAAAGAATAGGAGAGATGAAATGAGACTACATTTGAATAATTTGAAATTTTAAAAAACAACTTTACCTAACATTAATCAATTAAGTGACATCAGTAGTATTCAATAAGAAAAAATATTCAAATTATCATTATATAAAAACACAAATTATAACAACATATACCCATAATGTCTTAATATTTAATCACTTTAATACACTATTAATGTTTGTATTCACATGATAAATAAATATTAACCTCACGTGCAACGCACGGGGTAATATTCTTGTTTCATATGAAAGCTCATAATCACTTGTATCATTAAAAATAAAAAAATTATATTATAATATATAACAAATGAAGAAATTTTATTTTTTTTATTTTTGAAAACTTTTTGGCATAAAAATTTCAACTATCTAGACCTATTTCATTTCAACGCTATAAGAGATACAGACTTATCGAGTTAACTGTAAAATTATTTTACAGTTAACTAGATAAATCTGTATCTTTTATAAGTCCCTCTGTTAAAATGAAATAGATATAGATAGTTGAAATTGATAGGTCTAGATAGTTGAAATTTTTATCTAAAAAGTTTTTAGAAATAAAAAAATAAATTTTTTTCATTTATCTTTTATTGATCCTGCAGAAGTTGGAAAGGGAGAAAAGGGAATTTGATGACATGGTGCATTGTGAGCCTTCATATTTCATATTGAATGGTGTAGATTGAGAGCTTCTAAGGGATGGGGAGAGGGCACGCTTCTGAGAGTATCTGCATCCAAATATTAAATCAACATCTATTTTTGCAACTTATCCCTTATATCTCTATAACTTCAAAAGAGAACAAAATAAAATTCAATCTTGGATAGTTCAAATTAGTCTCTATAATGTTAAGATCCGGCATCACGGCTACAACACTAAACATGATGTGCCTTTCGCTTTGATTATAATTATGTTGTCGTTCTCAATGCATAAATAATACTCACTCCAGTCCTAAATATAAGACATAGTTGATTTTTTTAGAAAATCCTATAAAAAAAGCAAAATAAGTTAATTATAAATTGATTTACATAATTTTTCCCTTAAACTAGTTTATTTTAAGTATAAACTAGTGTATAATCTAAAAATATATAAAATATGTAATGATTTAATAGTTATTTTCGCAACTTTAACCTCTCCAGAAAAAGTCAATTAGGTCTTATATTTAGGATCGAAAGTAGTATACTAGTATAAAAGTAAGGGACATGCAACCCAGCACTAAACACTACTACAATTATTGTCAAACGCGTTTTTTACATTGCCTTCCCCTAAAGCGCATCCAACTGCCATTCTTATTTTAAAACATGTACGAGTTGAGTATACTATATTTACCAACAGTTCTGCTCTTATGAAAACGTCATTTATAAATAGGATTTAAAAATAGGATTTAGAATTTTAAGGTAGAGTTTGAGCAAATGCAAATGAATCTCGTGGAATAGTTCCTTCCATTTAGACTCCAACATCCTTATTAACATATGGTATAAGCCTTTGTACTCTTAAAATGACACAATAACTCAATATTAACATTTAACAACCTGTCCATTATCCAGACAGTAAAACTATAATAATGGTGCAATATGACAAACAAGGGGTAGATATCACGTTAAAAATCCTTCCATGTGACTTACAAAACATCCAAAAATAGACCTGGGAATACGGGCCGGGCCGGCCCTAATGGGCCGGCCCGCATAGGGCCGGGCCTAAACGGGCCGGGCCCATTTAGGCCCGCTTCCCTTTTTATACACCTATTTACAAGGCCCGGCCCTCATGCCATAGGGCCGGGCCTAGCCCGTAGGGCCTGGCCCATTTCCATTTTTTAAAAAAAAACTAAATCTTTTTTCCTAAATCCACTTTTTCCTCTTTCAACCTTATTCTCCCTGTACGTTTTATGGTTTTAGCAAAATAAAATCATCTAATTACATCACAATAAACATAATCATAAGTCATAACATAGTCTGATAAAGTGATAAGTGATAACATAACAACATACACTAATACATATAATCTAACAGTCAAAATAAACAACAAATTCTTTAAACAAAAATCTAAATAAACATTAAACACTGGCCTGTAAATGTAATCTAATCAACCATTTTTTGTTTTTTCTTAAAAGGAAGCAGACCTATAAATACGGGCCGGCCCGCATGGGCCCGAGGCTCTAAAGGGCCGGCCCTTATAGGCTCGCTTCCCATTTTTTCCATCATAATAGCAAGTCCGGCCCTCCTCGGGTTTGCATGAAAACGGGCCGGCCCGACGGGCCAGACCCATATTACCGGCTCTATCCAAAAACCCTTACAAAATATTGAGTGCTTTTAATAAATACAGCAACTTCTTGTCACTGTCACCATACCAACCACTACATTTTCCATTAGGCCAAGCACAAGTTGTTTGACCTTTCAGAAAGCTAGACTATTACAGAGTGACCTTTATATTATAGTAGAAAGCTAGACTATAATAATAGTAGAAAGCTAGACTATTATAGTGTGACCTTTTCTTTTACAAGTAAAAGAATTAGTGCAGTGCCGTACGCGTACTCATCATGGTAAACCAGCTCCCCCGACTTCAAAACAGCATTCAAAAAATTATTTGAAGGGTTCAACATATAGTCCTCACTCCTCACACATATAAGCTTACAATTTTATGCTCTTTTTCCTCTAATTATAAGAATGCTTTGACTTTTTTTGTACAAATTATTAAGGAGTTAATTAAATTAATAGATCATATTAAATTCTCTAGTAAACTTATTTTATTTTTCTTATAAACTGATATATAATTTAATTATATGTGGAATGTTTCAAACTATAATTTAGTGATTCGATTTATTTATTAACTTGTTAAAAAATTAAAGTGGAGTACTATATAGGAGCAAAAGAAATACTGATATTGTAGTCTACTCCTACGTAGGAGTATTACAAGTATGCAGGAAGCGGTTAATTTTTAATTAGTATGACTCATTCATTTTTGTATTTACTTACATAAATGCATCAGATTAATTAACTTGAAATCAAAAGCGAGTGGGACCCATCTCTGCCTATTTATATTTAGAGCCCAACTTGTTCTCAAAGTTCTTCTCAACCAGCTCTCTTATCTCTCACATACTAATATACTACTTGTTCTTCTTCTTCTTCCACAATATATATGGAGCTGTCTACAGTAATTCACCACTCGCTCCAGGAAAAACATAAAGAAAACGCGTATAGAGCAACAAGGTAGGCGGTTTAGGGTTTAGGAGTTCTTTCTTCTATTTTCTCATCTACGAATGAAACTCCATGAAAAGGAAGTAAGGTAAATCTTGGTTTGGCATGTTTGCTTTGAGGTTTTATTTCTTTATTTACCCCAAGCAATGACACTTGACACTATACTCATGATTTGTTTTCCAGGTTCAAGGCAACAAATACCAGGCCACGTTTCTTAAAATCAATGGGTCTTCTTTGTTAGTCACTCTCTTTTTCTGGTTATCTTTTATGATCAGCTTCAAAAAGTGTGAGTTACTCTTTTTCATTTCCTTTTTTGTCTTCCTCTTAATAATTACTCCTATTTGGTAACAGATTTGGAGATGGGTATTCTTCCATTTTAGAGGTTTGTGAAAGTCATTTTCTGGTCATTAATGTTTTTTAAAGGATTAAAGTGTTCTTTAATTCCTCACCCCTTCTCTTTTTTGATCTTTCAAGTGCACATCCTGATGCTTTCTTTCCTTTCTTTAGAAATCTGCAGGTGTGGTGCAGGAAGTGATGAAGGACAGAATATGAGCTTCTTCGTATGAAGTAACGTTGAAAATGGGTAAAATCGTACATTGTGGCCTAGGTACAGACTTTATTATATACTATTTTCATTATGTTGAGAGAGTTCATGACTGGGTGATTATGTATATGTGTTGCTTATTGACTGCTATTTATAACTAGTAGCAGATTCAGCTTATAATTAGCCTTTTCTTTCTCTCTTTAGTAGTTCTTTGGTCATGCTAATTTTTTCCGAGTTCTAGATGCCACTTTCGAAATCTCTGAAGTGTACAAAAAGAATTAGCGATTCATTTTGGCCCTGAGAAAGGAATAGTTTTTGTCTTGATTTTATGATTTATCTTCATTTTTGCATATGTTGTATGTTTGATTATATTTAGTAAATCAATGTGTTCTAATTCAATGACTTTGAGTATTTAATTTGTGTAGAATGTTTGTATTCATTAATTTTGAGTGTTAGTGATCCCATATAAAGAGGGGGGGGGGGGGGGGGGGCTGGTTCTACTTTTATGGGTTCATATTTAAGTTCAGCTCAAATGCCCCTGATCATAAGTAAATAATCAAATCAAATTAATTTATCTCAGCACATTCGAGACATTGTTCTTTGCAGAGATTTAAATTGTTAAAAAGATCCCCATGAATCTCGCTGTCTCTGTACTTTTCCACTTTTTATCAGCTATAGCATTTAATCAGAAATTTCTAGGGCTTGCCTTAACAGCTAGAGAATATTTGTTAAAGCTGGAATCAGGTGGTTGCTGCAACTTTAATAAATTTGTGTTGTTGTTATGATTTAATCAGTACATATCATTTGGATCTCACCCCTTGAAAACCATAGCCATTTCTTGCTTTTGCTTTAGTTATTGCTTAATGCTTAATTTGTTGTTGATATTCTTTTCCTCCCACTTCTTTATTTTCCAAAAAATTCTTCCGCATTTTAAGGTGTTTGTGCGCTTCTTGCAAATAATTTACAGCCTGTATTATTGCTGCCCATGCTTTAGGTACATAATGTACAGCCTAGAGCTGAAGAGATTCTAAAGCATCTTCAATTGGCATACTCAGAGGTAGATGCAAAAGCTCAAGAGCTGTCTAAAAAGCTTGCTGCAGGTCTGATTTTCTTTGTTCATCCACAAAAGTCATGCAGCTCTTTTACTCTTATAATTTGACATACATTAAAGATCAGGCTGCTACTTATATGGCTACATGTGGCTGAGTAAATGAACTGAGTTATGTGTGTAATTTTTGGATTAGCTCATCAATTTTTTTGCAGTGTGATGTTTATTTATTATGTACCGGAGCTCTATCAGCATATTAAGTCTTCTTAGTTTAATGTGCTTTGTTTAAAAATTTAATCCTATGCACGATAAGTTCAAAGTTACTTCGTAAGTGATATAATAAGTTTGTGACCGTGTTCGTTTGTGATTTAATCCCATTATCGTGGGCAGACTCAAATTCCTGCATCACTAGAATGTCACAATACATTTTACTCTATGAATGATTATACCTGATTTTTCCTCCTTGAAGTTATCAACTTTTAGAGTCAAATAGCTTTTGTGGTTGCTGCTGTCATGTATGAAAAACAAAAATATTTGGCATTGTAAGTCTAACTAAAAGCAGGCACTGTGGTTTTTTTTGAAGTTTAAGATGAACCACATTGTTTGCAACTTGTGAAAAATATAGTTTACTATATTATAAAAGCAGAATTGATAGTCTTTTATTTTTGTACTCATAAAAGGCTTGGATTATTTGATAAAAAAAAGAAAAGGCTTGGATGGAAAGCATTTGGTGTAGTGGTTTTGGCTAATGTAATTGATTTTGGTCCAATATTCATGAGGAACTGGAGAAACAGACAGTTCATGCATGCTATATGAGTTTGCACATCAAGGAAAAACTGAACGAGAAAGGAAGGATTTGGCTACTTGCATTCTCTAAATTTCATTTTTTACTCCATTATATTTATTCTATACATGTGCTAAAATTTGCTTTGTTGATTCATGACTTTTTTTTTGCTGCACATGGAAACTTATATGACAAAAAAAACACAAAATTACTGAATTTCAGGTTTGCAAGACATGTCATGTTATTTACCTCTTACATTTCATTGTTTTTTTACTCTATGAAATGTTATCAACTTTTGATTGTCATATTTGAATCAGGATATGACCATTTCTCAGGTGCTTACAAAGGTTTAATTCACAAATGCTTGTATTTGGTGTTCAATTTCTGTTAAAAAGCAAGGTTTTATAGTTGAACCTTTAAAATCAATGGGGTTGAGCCTAACATTCCATTAATGTGTTATGACCTCATCAGATAACTTTTATTTCCCGAAATTTTTTTTTTCCAGATCACTCTTATTAGGTTGAGCAAGTTTTCAAAGCAAGTTATTTTAATTTTAGGGAAAAAGGACTCTAACCTTAAATTTCATTAAGGGAATATATTTTTTTTGTGTCTTCTTTTTTTAGGTGGTTCAAATACTGTTGTCTCATCCATATTCTTTCTCTCAATTGGACATGATCTTAGACATATTGCTTTAGATGTTTTATGGGATTATTTGGCGCTGGGTTGCTTATCTAAGCAGTGTAATCTACATAGAGTTCCCTGATTATTGAAACAATGTTTTTCTCGGTGTCTTCTAGATAGTTACCTCTCCCATGCAAGTAATTATTAGGAATTTCTTTTCTAACTAAGATAGTGATATTGATATTATGGAAAAATCTTTTTCGTTAGTAAAGTAATTATTGGATCGAAAGTGTTGTTATAGGTGAATTAGGGATTTGGTAACATACTGTTACAAAGGAGGAGGAAGAAGATGAGGTGCCAAAAATGGTGGTGATGGATGATGAGGTCTTGGTGAAGGTGCTGAAGCAAATCTTCTTGGAGCGGGTGGTGCCAACACGGGTGCAGACTTAGACTTGTCTTTCGTGTTCTTCTTAGTAGGTAATGAACTCCTCAACGCCATAAGAAGCAAGATGATCGTCATTGCTAGCTTGCCCATTATGGTCCTCAGTGCCATTGATTTGATTTTGCAATGCAATTCTGTTTTCCTTCTGCACTGAGGGAGTACAGGAGCAGAAGAGAATTACATTGCAAAATCAAATCAATGGCGCTGAAGACCAGAATGGGCAAGGTAGCAATGACCATCATCTTGCTTCTTATGGCGTTGAGGAGTTCGTTACCTACTAAGAAGAACACGAAAGCCAAGTCTAAGTCTCCACCTGTGTTGGCACCACCTGCTCCAAGAAGCTTTGCTTGAGCACGTCCACCAAGACCTCTTGATCCATCACCACCACTTTTGGCATCTCCTCCTCCTCTGTAACATACTTTTACTGATATCCCTAATTTGCCAATAATAACACTTTCAATCCAATAATTTACTTCACTATAATAGAAAAATATTTTTCCATAATATCAATATCACTATTATAGTTAGAAAAGAAATTGCTAATAATTTTGAATGATTGATTTGTTGGATGACTGTATTAGCTGTTTCTGCTAGTTTGTTGTTTAGTTTTTGATATTGTTGTGGTTAAGGTGTAACTATGATAGATGTCAGTTGTAGCTATGCTACATACTCTATTTGGTATGACGGTTGTGTATGGCGCAAATGAGATATTGATTGTGATGAATAGGGTTATGACACAGAATTGTGCATACAGGATCATTGGTACAGGAGATTTGCCTTATACTGGAAAGGAAATCCCTTTTCAATTGCATGTTAATGGAAAGACAATACTTGTTTTCGTGATACAGATGATTGTGATTAGCAATGTTTGGTTATGTCTTGTGATACTGACATGTTTAAGTTAGATATTTGTTTTTGATGTGATTATTTATACAGGTGCTTTAGAATAACTGTGTTAAGGAAATCCTTCTTTCCTAACATGGTATGTGACACATTGATAATATGATTTCTTTAAATAATCATGTTAGATGGACCCCGCTCTAATTTGATTATTGTTTATGTGGTTCCTTTTCCTAACCATGTTAGATGATTATTTTTAACATGGTTAGATTGTTTTGTAGTTAGTTCTGTGAGTGATGTTCTGATCTCTTGTTCTAACCATGTTAAGTAAATCCTTACTAACATGGTTTAGTAATTACTTATCCATGATAGCATTAGCATTGTATTAGGATATTCTTTTCTATCGAGGATGATACAAAAATTATTAGGAATTTCTTTTCTAACAAGATAGTAGTGATATTGATATGATGGCAAAATATTTTTCTATTATAGTTTGTAAAGTAATTATTGGATCAAAAGTGTTGTTAAGGTGAATTATGGATTTTGTTATAGAGGAGGAGTAAGGGGTGCCAAGAGTGGTGGGGTTGGATGATGAGGTCTTGGTGGAGCTGCTAAAGCAAAGCTTCTTGGTGCGGGTGGTGCCAATACGAGTGGAGACATAGACTTGACTTTCACGTTCTTAGTAGGTAACAAACTCCTAAACTCCTTAGTGCTATTGATTTGATTTTGCAATCCAATTCCCTTTTCCTTCTGCACTCAGGGAGTGTAGGAGCAGAAGAAATAGCATTGCAAAATGAAATCAATGGCACTGTGAACCAGAATGAGCAAGGTAGCAATGATCATCATCTTTCTTCTTATGGCGTTAAGGAGTTCGTTATCTACTAAAAAGAACACGAAAGCCAAGTCTAAGTCCAAGACCTCATCATCTATCCCCACCACTTTTGGCACCTCCTCCTCTTCCTTTGTAACATACTGTTACTCATTCCCTAATTTGCAAATAATAACACTTTCAATCTAATAATTTACTTTACTAACTATGATAGAAAAATATTTTTCCATAATATCAATATTACTATCATAGTTAGAAAAGAGATTCCTAATAATTTATATGCATTATCCATGATAGAAAAGAATTTACTAATACAATGTTAATGATATCATGTATGATTAATTACTAATCATTTTATTATGGGTTCGCCTAACATGTTAGAAAAAGAGAACATCACTCAAAGGCATAACCATAACACAATAACAATGTTACAAAAGAATCTCATAGATTAAAATAAAGGAAAAGACTTTCATCATCTTCATTATATCATTAATTTCTTTGGGAGAAAAGCACAAGGTGCTAATTTATTTATCAGATGAATGGCTAATGTGGACTAGCATATTCAGAGCGCTCTATACCCTGGACTACAAAAAAATCGGAAAAAAGGAAGACTTATCCCGAGTTTAAAAGGCTTTAATTTGGCTGTGGGAGTTTTCTCATTTTCTATTGTTGTTATACTTTCAATAATAAACTTTTTATTATGAAAGCCAATAATTAACAAACTTATCGGCATTTTAAATATATTAATTTGAATAGCGTGGAACTTTGTGGATATGCTAATAAAAGGTAAAAAAAAGAAAAAACATGCATAAAAAATGGGCGAAGGGGAAAAACTAGCAACCATAATTTTCTAAATGAACAACTTTGACACCCTTGTATTGGATGGTGCAAAACCGGACATTATAAAACAAAATGGGACAAATTTAGCCACACCATTAAGTTGAAGCTAACAGACGTGAGTGTTGGCGTGGGGTCCACCTTCATTAACCTCTAGCTTCAACTTAACGGCGTGACTAAATTTGTCCCATTTTGCTTTTATAATGTCCGGTTTTGCACCATCCAATTTACGGGTGCCAAAGTTATCCATTTGAAAAATTACTGTGGCTAATTTTGCCCCTTCACCTATAAAAAATTAAAAAGGAAAATATTGTATTCTGAATGTGGATAATTAATAAAAATAGCTGAGAATATGTTATATTATGTTGTGTGTTTAATTTGAATAAAATCAGATATTGGAATATTCACATATTTAATTTCATTAAAAAAAGTATCAATAAGAGAAAGATAAGTTGATCAATTAGAATTCTGATAAAAAATGATCAATTAGAACGTGAAAAATGGAGCAATCAAAAACCTACCACTACTTTTTTACATATATAACTATCTTATTAGCTGTGTGTTGGAGCTTATGACATATTGGCCTGTAAAAGTATCGAATAAACAAATACAAATTAATGATAAAAATCAAATGTAACTAAATACTTTATTTATAAATCTTTTATAATGACAACATAAGCTATGCTTTATAACTCCTAATTTATGCTTTTTTAGGTGGAGATATAAACATGGATTTCATAGATATAACCTTCTAATATCCAATTTAAAATTTCCTCATAAAACATTATAATCAAAGTTCATGAAACGCATATGTGTGTGTGTACACACACACACATGTTGCCTCATCTTTTTATATTTACAAGTAACGAAAAAACTTTTCAACAATTTGAACCCTAAATGTTTGTTGGTCCACTCACTAGCTTAAAAAGTTTTAGGCATAAGCAACATTTGGTATATTGAACAACTTGAGTTTCTGAAATAAAATGATGAAATTTTCAATTTGTAATTGTTTGTCGCACATATATACAAAACTGTGTGTTTGTATATAAAAACATGAAAGTAAAGTATGCATTATGTCGTTCAGACTCAAGAAAGCTTAGTCCAATCACACGGATAACCGTCTTCCATATATGTTGGTGGTATGGGAAGATAAGACGTGTAAGATATCATCATGTGTTGATGAATACTTCATATAGGTCTACCCAATTGGTTTGGGAAATGACAATTCAAATCACGATAAGGGGGTACAAGTATTTCGCCAGGTCTTAACTTCATGAAGTTTCCTTCTTATCCTCTCAATTTTTTCCACTCAAATTTTGTTTACAAATATTTATGAGAAAATATATTTAAGGGCAATGACCCTATTTTATACCCAAAGTAACCACCCTGGACCACCCACCACCATAAACTAACAGGTGGTACAATATTACACCCAAAGTAACCAAAGTGGTCCAATAATACCCTCAACTGATGGTCTTCAACGTTTGACCGTTAGTTGGATGATATAGCGCCCACGTGTTATATTGTTTCCACGCGACACCTGTGCAAATGCCACCTGGATGCCTACATGTTATATTTCCCATGTTTTTTCCCTTGTGTTGATGGCAGAGAGATCTAGGGTTTGCACAGGTGGAATTTGCACAAGGGAAAAAATATGGGATATAAAAACACGTGGGCATCCAGGTGGCATTTACACAGGTGCCGCGTGGAAAAAATATAACACGTTGGCGCCATATCATCCAACATAACGGTCAAACGTTGAAGACCGTCTGTTGAGGGTATTTTTGGACCACTTTGGTTACTTTGAGTGTAATATTGTACCACCTGTTAGTTTATAGTGGTGGATGGTCCAGGGTGGTTACTTTGGGTATAAAATAGGGCCATTGCCCTATATTTAAACATTTAAATTCTTTTGCTAGCAGACTTATTATTTACATCTTTTAATATTTGTTTCAAAAAACATTCGTTTCATTAAAAAAATAACGCTCATACACATGCATTCACAAATTGTGATCGATAAAAAAAACATACAATTTCAAAATCCAAAAGAAATACAAATTCTTTCCTAAAACAACCAATGAAACTACATTTAAAATTTCTTCCCTCTAACCACCCTTAGACCCACTAACACTTTGAACCAAAAAAAAACTATCCACTAACACCACCTCTACAATGGTTACTCAATATTTTTTCAATTAATTTAAAAAATATTTGTATAAAAATGTGGAATGTACATGTACTATCAAAACAATCTGATAAAAAAGCATACTCTCAAAACATCTTAACAAAAAACACTCTCTAAATATGTGGATAAACATAAAATTTCTCCAATTTATCCTCTCTCATTAATATGTTCACACTTCACAAAACGTGGAATGTATTTTTGAAAAAACACGTGTAATGTAAGAGACTTCAAATGAAACTTAAAATTTCTTTCCATCCACCATGACCCATCAGGCCACTACAACCACTAACGCACAAAACATTTCTTAATACTTCAACTGCTACCAAAAAAATTAAGGCCTGAATAACTATGGCTTCTTCATAAAACATCTAAATAACCATCCACACAAATTGTTGTTTATAAAAATTCACCCACATATCAATATGGCTTCATCACATACATCACAAACAATCCAATCCATATGTACAATTTCGCCTGTATCACAAAACGACCGTATCAATATATCATATAAAATTCATCCACCAAAAATTGTTCCCTTAGTCCCTTCTCAACAGTAAAATACCAAAAATACCCTCTGAGTAGGATTATTTGCTCTCTTTCTCTTTTCTTCACTTCGCCTCCCTCCTCTCACTCCCTTCCCTTTTTTGTTTCCTCTGCCATTAATGGAACCTCATAATCTTGCAGATCATCTCTCCCTGTTCACCTTGTACAAGAGTAGACACAAAATCAACCCTAAATTGCTCACCAAACACTTCAATAGGGATCCCTCCCTATTCTACCTTGACGGATTTTTTCAAAAAAGGGGATTTGTGAAGACGAGGGGCATTGGTACTTCAACCTTTAAAGCTTCGAGCTTTTCGTCGACTTCGTGAAGTTGAAGATGCTCTGGATTTTGTAACGGAGGTGGGTTTGGTGTAACAACCGTATTTATATAACCGTATTTATGTTGAATTTTTCTAAATTCATTTGCAAGATTAAATTTTGGGGTATTTATTAATTTATTTTATAATTAAAAATTTAGGATGTTACATTTGGCATCGTCGTCCTAAGGTTCTGCGCTAGGAAATACTCTGATCGACGATCATATCCCTCACAATTTCTCAACGCAGATATTCCTCTTCTTCCATTTTTAGTGCAAAGTTGATTCTTGGGCGATCTTATTTTTATTTGGTTGTCGTTGGATGGTGGGTTGCATTTGCTCTGATGGGTCGAAAGTGAAATAGAGAATGCTAAGAAGATGACAATCAACATATGCTTAGCATCTTGTGATGGAGATCAACGTGAGAAAGCTTCAAAGGAGGAGAAAGGCACTGAACAAGGAGGAAAAGATCATGGGAGGAAGTCCAGTAGTCAAAGAGATCCATTACAAGGTGAAATGCGTGGCTGTCACCCAAGAGGGGGGGTGAATTGGGTGAGGGAATAAAAACTTTAACTCTTTTCGAAAGACTGCTTGTGCTTGATGATGATGTTAATAAGTAATGGTATGCACAAGTCAGTATGTTATGTGATGCAAAATAGAATGTTTAAATGTAAATTTATGCACACACAATTTATCCTGGTTCGGTCACCCAGACCTACATCCAGTCCCCAGGCTCCACCTGAGATTTCCAATCCACTATTCTTGTTTAAACCGGGCACAAGAGAAGCCTTTACACTTTAGGTTTTACGAACACGGGTTCACCTAACAACCCACAGGTTTTACAACGGGTTCACCTGCAAACCTTTACAACCACAAGTTTTGCGGGCTAACTTGCAACCTATGGAGATTTAGAAAATCTCTAAATGCTCCTCCTTACAAAAGTAAGATAACAATTATGTTCACTCTATGAACTGATTGTGATAAACACTTAAGTACAGATGACTCTCTCTAAGAGTGGATGATGTTGCTCACTTAAGTACAATTGAATGACTCTCTAAGAATGTTACAATTTTAGATCTGAGAGTAGAAGATGAGAGGAATGTAGAAGATGATATATCAGATAATATGCTCTGTTCTTCCAACTATCTTCTAAATTAGATGTTCCTTTTATACTCGGCTTTAAAGCTTGGGCGGCAGGTTGAATATGTCCGTTTGAATATAGCCGTTGATCCCATGTTACCGTTGAGAGATACATCTTCATTAATGCTTAGCAGGGTTGACTTGCTTTATCTCTGAAAAGTAGTCCTGACACCTCTGCTCTGACAAAAGCATTCTGACTTCTGAGTATGTGATGTTCACTCTTGTACTCTTGCTGACGGATGATCATCGTTCATCCGGAAGTGGCAACCTTGCTCTACAAGGGTTAATCTCTGTAATCCAATGCCAAGTGTCTTTGCATCCGGAAGCTCATTCGCATCCGGAAGTGTGACTAAGTTCTGCACATACTGGTTAGTCCAACATAGCATCATATATAATTAAATATAGTAAGAACTATACATGCTGTGGGAAGTCATTTAGTCTAGGATGTATCCGGAAGCACTTCTACATCCGAAAGTAATTTCACTTGATGAGGTAAACTTACTGACGCTTAGGGTTACATCTATTCTATCAGTCTGTGCCAGTCAAAATCTATCAGGAAGCAATTTCACTTGACGTAGCTTTTTCACTGACGCTTGGGGTTATTCTATTCTATCAGCCTGCGCCAGTCTAAATCTAACAGGAAGCACTTTCACTTCCGGTTGAATCATAGCTTAGTCTTAAGGTTTAGTATAGCTAATGCTCATGGACTAAGTTAATTCCCTAGTGAGTTATTCGCTGAAGCTGGGGGATAAATCATTCATCCGCGTGCGCGAGTCCTAGTCTATCCGGAAGTAAATCCACATCCGGTTGCACTCTTACTTGGGATCCTATGTTATCCTATTGCTTCTTAGGCACTTGGTCTAATCCTTTATATTTTAGTCTTCATCAAAACTTAAGATTCTAACATTCTCCCCCTTTTTGATGATGACAAACCTAGTTCTATTAATTAAGTTCCTAAGGGAGGATTAGTAAAAGAATAAAAGCAATAGATAAGACAGATATCATTGATAAGCAGAAGTTACAAGTCAGAGTTATACAATCAAATAACATATACAAGTAAAGAATGTATACAAATAAATTTCACTGAGCAAGTAAGAAAATATGTATGAAATTAATTCAAAGAAAAATTTCTAAGTTAAAAGGAAGGTTTGGATTGGGGGTTTATAGTTTGTGTTTCTTTTTCCTCTCCCTCTCCTTCTGTCTCTCCTCATTCTCTTTTTGTAGTTGGGCTAACTCGGCCTCACGCTCACTCTGGTTTATCTGGGCAATGATCTCTTGAAGCTCTTCTTCATCTTTCTCCCTTCTGAGCCTCTCTGACTCGATAGACTCCTCGAATGCCCTTTTTAGGTTCTCTACTTCTTCATACCCAGGGAACCCAGTAGCATCGTCGAAGTAGAGGACCTCTCCATTGGGATAGTGGACAGCCCGGATTTTCACGTTCCACACAGGGAAGTTGGGATCCTCCTCAACTTCCTGGGCTTTCCTTTTCCCTTTCCCTTTGCTCTTCCCTTTGCTCTTGCTAATTGGAGGAGTGGGCAAGGCACTTGCTCTATCAGCATCGAGGCAAGCCATCTGACCAAAGGATAGCTTGTCTGTGAATCCAAACTTCTCAAATTCCTCAGGAGTCATGTCTTCAATCTCCAATTTGACTTCCTTCAGAATTGGAACCGCTTGAACCACTGGATTTTCTTGCTCAACCTGGGCAGACGAAGTCCCTTGCTCAGGTAGGTCAGATGGAGTCTCTTCCTCAGACTCATCAGATTCAGTGGTGGCAATTAACTTCCTGGCACGTTTCCTAGCAACGGCCTTCTTTCTGGGCTCACTGAATCTGGCTGCTGGCTCAGACGAGGGAGGAGGATCAGAAGATTGCTCAGATGAAGGGATCTCAGACTCTTGCCCAGAGGATGCAGGAACAGGCTTGGCTATCACAATGGGAGGATGGTTGAGTCTCTTCAGTCCCCACTTCATCATGATTTCCTCAACCATCTCTCTACTTGTTTTAGTTGGAGGAGGCTCTGATGATGACTCAGGTTGTGAGGATTGTTCATTCTGCCCAAACACAACCATCTCCAAATGTGATCCTTGCTCATCCGTTCTCTTCTGCTGCATGAAACGGATGGCCTCTCCTCTTATGAGGCTTTCTGCACCACTCAGCCTCTGAGACTCAAATGCACGACGCAGGGCGGCCGTGATGTCTTCATCAATCCAGAGTGATGGCTGGCTGAGAACATCCCTTGTGGCCATACTTAGGCGAAGAGTAGACATAACATTTCTCCCCCTTTTGTCATTATCAACAAGGGAGAGTGCCAGGGATGTAGTGGATGAGGAGGGTGGAGGTGGCTCAGGGCCAAATCTCTTAGGAGGGGAGGGTGAGAGGGTAGAGGTAGAGGATGTGGGAGAGGATAGGTGTTCTGGAGTTTGAGGAGGATTGGGAAACCAATTGGGGGTGACAAAGAGACCCTCGTAGGGATGAGTGGATGAGTATTCTTCGTAGTTGGTGGAGTCTGGGGTGAAAGGTAAATGGTCATCGGAGAGTGGTTGAAGGCAAGGATAGTCTCTGATGTATATTTGGCTGAGAGGGTGAATGGCAGTGTTGAAACCAAGGTGCTCAGCCAAGGGGTTGGATCTTGGTCGAGAGTTGGGGTTGGTAGGATTAGAATGGGGGAAGGGTTCGTTGGAAAAGCGGAGTGAAGAGCGTGTAGGGGCTCCAGGTCGTGTGAGAATAGGTGAAGAAGGTGGAGATGAAGAGTTTAGTGGAAAGTGATGAGGTGAGTCTTGGGTTTGCTGGTCATGTGTAGGTGAAGGTTGAGATTGGTGGTCATTGTTTGGTGATGGTGGGAGTTGCTGGTCATTTTGTGGTGGTGGCTGTGGTTGTTGAGTGTTAGGTGGAGGAGGAAGTTGAGGGTGATTAGGAGGAGGAGGAGGTGGGTTTTGAGGAGGAGGAGGAGGAGGTAGGTTACCTTGAGGTGGTTGGGGAATTTGTAGGTGTTGGAGAATGAGATCCAACTTTGCATCCACCCTGGCAAGGTGATTCTCAAGCTGTCCTACTCTGTCCTCGAGCCGCTGGGTCCGCTCCCCTTGGTGCTGGAAACCAGCTTCACACTCAGCACGGAGAGGACCCATCAATGACTCAGGCAATCTGAAGAGAAGCTCTTCCTTTACTTCCTCGGCAAAGGCCCTAACAGAGGCTGGCACTCTTGCAATACGGCTTGGCCCAGCATGGGAGTCAACTTCCTGATCCCCTGCTCCAGATGCAGAGGGGGCTGAAGTGCCAGAAGCACTACTGGCTTGTGAGCGAGTGGGCTTAGGAGGCTTGAAATACTTGATGCCCATCTTCGCAATATTGGTTGCTCCCACAGGCTTACACTTGACATTCTCTTCCTCCGCAGCAGATGTAGCCTTGATCAGATGCTTCTCAAGGAGGAAGGCAATGATGGTGGGATAGGGAAGATGGCCAGACTTGTCATTGGTCAACCATCTCTGAAGCTCTAAGCAGATCAACTGGCCAGGATTGATAGGTTGTTGTTTGAGAAGTCTGGGGAACCAAGGGTTGTCAATGTTGGCGAACTCATTGAAGTTACCCCCTTTGTGAGTCATCATCCGGGAGTAAACATAGTACAGCAGTCTGTATGAATCAGACATTTTGGACACCTTTTTGTCATCGGTGCCATATAGTGTCACTAGATCCTCCTTGCTGTACTTGTGCACCTCTGGATATAGCCACTCATTCATGCTTTCATCCGTTATCCCCATTAACTCATTCAGCGTCTTCCACGTGAACCTGAAGGTTCTTCCCCTTACTGTGGCGGAGAAGGAGAGTTTGTGGATTTGCTCTTTCCCATCAACCTTCCTGTACTTGGCCCTGCCAGAGAGGGATTGGCAGAAGACTCGCAAGACGTTGACGTTGTAGTCCTGGTTGATGCCCAGCCAAGGCATATACTTCTCCAAGTAAGGGCGCAGATGGGGAAACCCTAGTTCATCCATCTTGTCCAGATCGATGAACAGGCCATGGTTGAAGATGGGAGTGGATGTCTCAAATTTGGCGGTCACACTCTCCAATGCCCCATCTCTATATACTGTGGGATCATCTTCTTCGACCCTCTGCCTCTTGGAGGAAGGTTCCTCAGCAAATTGAACCTTCTTCTTCTTTCCTTTTCTCTGAGCATCCCTCTCTTGTTCAGAAACCACTACCTGTTCTACTCGACCAGAAGTTCCAGGCTGACCCTGAACGTTTTCATCCTGCCCTGGTGTTTGCCCAGAAACTTCACGATGTTCATGATGTTCATCGCGATGTTCTTCATGATGCCCAGATTTACCAGAGTGCTTGTGACTTGATTTCCCAGATTTCGACTTGTGTTTCTTGGATGAAGAGGCTTTCTGGGTAACTGGGTTGGATTCATGCGAACCGGCCATTTTTGTATGAATGTTGTGGTAAATAGAGATGAAATGCGAGGAGTATATAGAGAAAAATGAAGAACACGATGAAGAAGATGAAGTAAATTTTCAGAGAAAAGATGCGAGTGAAAATGATGCAAGTAAAAAGTGAAAGTGAAGAATGACATCTATTTATAGATAAAACTTCTGAGGATAAAATGGGCATCTTCTTTCAAATTTTCACACATTGGGTAACGTAAGTTTTTAAGTTGGAACGACACACCTGATGACACGTGTTGCTTCAATTAGTCAGAGAAGGCACAACGTTTCATAGAGGAAGTTGAAAACGTTTTCTGAAGTGATGTGTCCTTTGGTCTGGCACTGGCGCTCTCTTGACTTGATCATCTAGTGTCAGTGAGTGATCATCCGGAAGTAGTTTTGCTTCCGGTTGAAGTGGTGCTCTTGATCACATTGAGTTATCATCCATCGCCAGCAAAAGAGTATCCGGAAGTGATTTTGCTTCCGGTTGGACTCACTTAAGATTTAACATTGTGGGGGACCTTTTTGGACTTCCTCACAGCTTCAACATTAGTGTCAGGAGAAGAAGCTACAATGTTGAGAGTTATCTTTCTTCTTCATCATTATCCTTGTCGTTGAAGGTCAAAATGAGTCTCAAGAGAGAGAACTTCCATTGATTGATTTAGTATGACTAAGCATCATTTGTATTGTGATGAATGTCAATTCTTTCTTTCCCTCCTTGTTGCTTTTTAGCGATTAATCTCTAACTCTAGATCCCAAAATATGACAAATATCTCAGCTGAAGTATAGTCTTGAATCTTGTTGTTGCTTCCAGTCTTCTTTCCTACAATATATCAAATAACCCCTTTTTCTCTTCTCAGTATCCAGACTAGGATCTGACTTGTCAGTTTGTAGGAGATATGTGATTCACATGCACCTAAGGATTTATTCACTATGAATATGGCATTGCAAATCAACTATGACTATATGCATATGGTTATACACTGATAATGATAGTCATAGATAGCATGTAGACTATGAACATTGTGATAAACTCTTATAAGTCATATAATGTTCATATACATGATGCTTGATGTAAAATCTCAATAAGTCCATCTAACACTTGCATAGGAGATTTTACTATTGCATGCTTCAACCTTAAGTGATCCCTTGCTTACCCAAGGGAATCTTCTATACTTATCTTTGGCCTGAAGCACTTTAGGAGAGACAGAATTCATAGGCTTTCTCCATGTAGGTTGAGACATCCTCTCTCTCTTGTTCTTCTCAGGATAGTTGAATGGAACTTTGTGATAGCTTATCCCTGAGACAAAGTCATTGTTCCTTATGATAGCGCACTGCTTCTTATGATTGCACCAGGTGATTGCAGCAGTGACATCACCATGAGTTCTCTTCTTTGAGGCAAGAGGAACTCTTGATCTTTCCTGCACAAGTAAGGCACTGGAAGGGAGTTTTGGTACCCATTTGTACTTGGGTCCTACATGGTTAGCGCTGGACCTTACTTGTCCTTTGGGGATCCATGCATATTTGTTTCTCACATTTAAATTTCTTTTAAAATTGCATGTGTGAGAAATATGACCTGTTCTACCACAATAATAACAGACAATAGGATGATGTTCAGAATAAGATTTCTTGTTATTATTGTGTTGGTCAGTTTTCTTTTCAAAGACACTATGTTTGTTAACTTTTGAAATCTCAGAGTCTTTTGAAAATTCTTCTTTTAAGAATGGAACTTTGGACTCCTTGGTTGTAGAAAGAATAAGTTCCTCAAGTTCCCTATTCCTATTTCTCAAGCCTAGAACTTCTTTTACAAGTTTACAGAATTCAATATGTAACTCATTATAAATGTCTTGCAATTTAGAAGGTTCAGGTTCAGGTACCTCATTTTCTTCAGTTTCTGAATCTTCTAGGCATGGATTGACATTCTCTTCACTGATGCTAGCTTCCACTACATCACCATCCAGTAGCTCATCAAAGATGGATTCACAGGGAGCACATAATGAGCTTTGGACAGCCTTAACTTCAAGAAATTGATTAGAAGCATACATAGTATCAAGAGTGTTCCAAATATCTATAGCCCTAGAGCAATGTTTAATTTTCTGGTAATCATTGTCAGATAAACTTTTGTGCAAAATTTGCATTGCTCTAAGGTTTAAGTAAAATAAACTTTTCTCCTCTTCTGTCCAATTTACTTTTGGTTTGAAATCAGAGTCCTTTTCAAAGACATCCCACATTTTGAAATCCGTGGATAGTATAAAACTTTTCATCCTTCCCTTCCATAAGTAAAAATCAGCATTTTCTAACACGGGTGGGATAGTATGGTCAAAACCTTCAAAACACATTTTGTAACCCAAGTCAGCCTAGGTCTTTGCACTTGAGATCGTTAGATCCTTTAAACAAGTGACCTTGCTCTGATACCAAATGAAATGTGTGGCTGTCACCCAAGAGGGGGGGGGGTGAATTGGGTGAGGGAATAAAAACTTTAACTCTTTTCGAAAGACTGCTTGTGCTTGATGATGATGTTAATAAGTAATGGTATGCACAAGTCAGTATGTTATGTGATGCAAAATAGAATGTTTAAATGTAAATTTATGCACACACAATTTATCCTGGTTCGGTCACCCAGACCTACATCCAGTCCCCAGGCTCCACCTGAGATTTCCAATCCACTATTCTTGTTTAAACCGGGCACAAGAGAAGCCTTTACACTTTAGGTTTTACGAACACAGGTTCACCTAACAACCCACAGGTTTTACAACGGGTTCACCTGCAAACCTTTACAACCACAAGTTTTGCGGGCTAACTTGCAACCTATGGAGATTTAGAAAATCTCTAAATGCTCCTCCTTACAAAAGTAAGATAACAATTATGTTCACTCTATGAACTGATTGTGATAAACACTTAAGTACAGATGACTCTCTCTAAGAGTGGATGATGTTGCTCACTTAAGTACAATTGAATGACTCTCTAAGAATGTTACAATTTTAGATCTGAGAGTAGAAGATGAGAGGAATGTAGAAGATGATATATCAGATAATATGCTCTGTTCTTCCAACTATCTTCTAAATTAGATGTTCCTTTTATACTCGGCTTTAAAGCTTGGGCGGCAGGTTGAATATGTCCGTTTGAATATAGCCGTTGATCCCATGTTACCGTTGAGAGGTACATCTTCATTAATGCTTAGCAGGGTTGACTTGCTTTATCTCTGAAAAGTAGTCCTGACACCTCTGCTCTGACAAAAGCATTCTGACTTCTGAGTATGTGATGTTCACTCTTGTACTCTTGCTGACGGATGATCATCGTTCATCCGGAAGTGGCAACCTTGCTCTACAAGGGTTAATCTCTGTAATCCAATGCCAAGTGTCTTTGCATCCGGAAGCTCATTCGCATCCGGAAGTGTGACTAAGTTCTGCACATACTGGTTAGTCCAACATAGCATCATATATAATTAAATATAGTAAGAACTATACATGCTGTGGGAAGTCATTTAGTCTAGGATGTATCCGGAAGCACTTCTACATCCGAAAGTAATTTCACTTGATGAGGTAAACTTACTGACGCTTAGGGTTACATCTATTCTATCAGTCTGTGCCAGTCAAAATCTATCAGGAAGCAATTTCACTTGACGTAGCTTTTTCACTGACGCTTGGGGTTATTCTATTCTATCAGCCTGCGCCAGTCTAAATCTAACAGGAAACACTTTCACTTCCGGTTGAATCATAGCTTAGTCTTAAGGTTTAGTATAGCTAATGCTCATGGACTAAGTTAATTCCCTAGTGAGTTATTCGCTGTCGCTGGGGGATAAATCATTCATCCGCGTGCGCGAGTCCTAGTCTATCCGGAAGTAAATCCACATCCGGTTGCACTCTTACTTGGGATCCTATGTTATCCTATTGCTTCTTAGGCACTTGGTCTAATCCTTTATATTTTAGTCTTCATCAAAACTTAAGATTCTAACACAAGGCATTGGAGGCCCAATGACAAGAGCAAGGACCAAAGCTATGAAAGAGGCCTTGAATTGCTTGACTAGAGAGCTTAATCAGATGGAGCCTATTTATTTAGAAGAGTCATCTTTCCTTATGTCCAAGAAGAGCCCAGCAAAGTTGGTGACATTTTCAGAAGCCCATCAGCTTGATGTACAAGGCTCATGTGCAGTCCAAAATGAAGAATTCACTTAAAATATCATGTGAGACGCATGTGCCTTGGAGGAGGAGCATAATTGACATCCAAGAAACTGAAATAATCATCTCAAAGGCGTGCTTGAGGAGTATGAATGATTGATTCACGTTTTTAGGATGTTTCCTAATTTATTTCCACTGAATAAGGCCTTTTGGTCAATGCTTGTTTGAGAAAACTGTTTATTTCCTATTCTGAAATACTTTGTCTTAGTTTCCTATTTCCCTAGGTGGTTTTACTTGCAAACCAAGTTTAAATTATGTCCTAATCTATTATGATTGATTGGTGCCAATCAGATTAATCATTTATCATTAAGGCACCATCAATAACATTTATTTCTTAGGTTTTCTTTTGCTGAACTATTGTTGCCAATATATAGGCTACACCTTTGTACTGGTTGCTCAGATTTGAATGAATCATTTTGTTAGCGTACTTGCTATCTTGTATTCTTGTGAGGATACTACCTGACATAAGGGATTGATCGACTCTTGTGTTCTATACTTGGAGTTCTTGAGCCGGTTTCCATTGGGTGTTGGGTTTAATATACCCAACGTTTTCTGGAACGTGTGTTTATTTGGGTTCCTAGTCTCTTGATCATTATCTTCTTCTAGTTTTTCTTTTAGCTTCCGTGTTTTGTAATCCAATTCGTAATTTCTGGGTTTTCTAGGACAGGTTCCTATTGGGTCCACATCAGATTGGCATCAGAGCTTGGTTGCAAAGTTTCAGGTTTTCAAATCATTATCCATCATCTCTTTCTTTTCATTTTTTTCACCAAGAACCATTATTTTTTTTTTCTCTACGCACTCATTCACGCCATCTTCCATTTGTTTATCCTTCTCTGTGAGAATCAGACTTGCTAGGATAGTCTTGATTTGAAAAAAAAAAAAAATTCGAAAAATATATATATATATATATACAAAAAAAAAGTGAGAATCAGGCTTGCTGGAGTAGTCTTGATTTGAAAAAAAAAAAATTATCATTGAGTAGCTTACTTCTTCGTGGTTGTTGATAGAGGAAAAGGTGGCTTGAATCACACACACACACTTGGTGAAAATTTTCTGTTTCCTTCCCTCCATCTTCAACTTCTACAATTCACTTTCATTTTCTTTTCCAATCAATTCCGTATTCTCTTCCTTGATTTCCTTTTTCATTGCACTTCAAAATCTGTGTTGTTGATTTCTTGTGTCTACTTGATCCTCTTAAGAATACTATTGGTAGCAAGAGAGAGAAAAAAAAGGCTAGAGAGACTTACATTATTAATAAAAGCCAATATTGAGGGTAAACACGAGTGATATATTTACCATTGAGTGTTAAACACGTGAGTAGAGTGTTGTAAGGTCCAATTCTGTTATTATCATTTTTTTTCTTTTGTTACTAACCTTGCAGGTACATCATGACTGAAGAAGAACCCCAACATGACTCTAAGTATTATAACAAAGCTACTGCTGAATACTTGGGAAAGATTACTAAAAAAATTGAAGACCTATTATCTGAAAATAAACGCATCCATGACAGATTGGATTTCTTGGAAAATAGTTCAAGTCATCATTCCAAGTCTTCCAAGAAACCACATCATTCCAGATTTAGACGGCGTACACCAGATGCAGAACGATTTGAGGACTCCACTGATGGTGAGAGCTTTCATTACAAAGGGGGTTTTCGCAAGAATGAAAATAACCTTGGTAGTGTGAAGCTTGACATTCCCTACTTTCGAGGTAAATCAGATCCAGAATCATTCTTAGAATGGGAAAGGGAGGTTGAACTCATATTTCAAGTTCATGACTATACTGATGAAAGGAAGATCAAATTGGCATCCCTTAAACTCAAGGATTATGCTGCTCTTTGGTGGGATGAATTTCAGCGAACCAGAACACAATATGGCGAAAGACCCATTCAAACATAGGATGAGATGAAACTTGCTATGCGTAAGCGATTCATTCCCATTCATTACCATTGAAAGTTACTTCTCAAGTTGCAGCAATTGACTCAAGGGTCTATGTCGGTGGAAGAATATTACATGGCAATGCAAAAGGCTCGTATTCAAGCTAATATTGAGGAAGATCGTGAAGTTACCATGACCAGATTCATCAATGGCCTGAACCGTGAGATCCGAAAGGTTGTGGAGTTGCAACACTACATTGACATGGAGGAGTTGTTGCATAAAGCCACTTTAGTAGAAGATCAAGTTAAGACAGAGCAATCTTATTCTAGGTCCAAGTGGAAGGACAATAAATCGTCATGGAAGCCGTACAAAGCAAAAGGGGATCCTGCTTCATCCTCTAAATCCAATGAAAGTTCAGCTCATAAAATTTCTATTAGTAAAGGTGATTCTGATCCTAAATCATCTAAAGCTCGTGAGGTCAGGTGCTACAAATGTCAAGGATTAGGCCATGTACGATCTGAATGCCCAAATAAAACAATTCTCTTTATCAAAGAGGATGGTGAATTCACTAGTGCTGGTAGTTCTGATTTTGAAGATATGCCATCATTAGAGGATTGCTCTGATGTTGATGAAGATGTAGATGCACCTGTTCAAAAAGAACTATTTGTTGCAAGGAGAGCTTTGAATGCACAAATCAAAGATGCACATACAGATGAGCAGCGGGAGCACATATTTTACACTCGGTGCTACATTGGCACTAAGGTATGTAGTTTAGTAATTGATGGTGGAAGTTGTGCAAATCTTGCTAGTAGCTTGATTGTTGACAAACTTAATCTGTCCACTATGAAGCATCCTAGACCATATAAATTGCAGTGGTTTAATGATAGTGGAGAAGCTAAAGTCACTAGGCAAGTTTTAATTTCCTTGAGCATTGGAAAGTATCATGATGAAATCATATGTGATGTAGTTCCTATGTGTTCTGGACATGTTTTGCTTGGCCGTCCTTGGCAATTTGATAGGAGGGTCCAGCTTGATGGTTATAAGAACCGACACTCTTTTGACTTTCATGGCAAAAAGGTGATTCTAACTCCTCTTAGGCCAATCCAAGCCTATGAAGATCAGATGAAAATTGAAGGTGATTACAAAAAGAGAGAGAATGAAAAGAGAGAAAAAATAGAGAGCACTATAAAAGAAAGAGAGTATGAAAAAAAGTCAGGAAAAGGAGAGCATGAGAGAGAAAAATCAGAGTTGAAAGAGTTTGCTGGAAAGAAAAATATGAGTTTGTTTGTAAAAAAAAAAGAGGTAGAGAGAGCTCTTATGGAGAGGCAGCAAGTTCTTGTACTCTTGTACAAGGAAATTTATTTTTCCACTAACCAACTTGATTCTTCTTGTCCTAGTTCTATTTCTGAATTGTTGCAGGAATTCAAGGAATTGTTCCCTGAGGAGATCCCACATGGTTTACCACCTTTGAGAGGTATTGAACACCAAATTGACTTTGTGCCCGGGGCACCAATTCCAAACAAGCCTGCATATAGAGCTAATCCTGAGGAGACAAAAGAGATTCAGCGGCAAGTGGAAGATTTGATGAGCAAAGGCTTTGTGCGTGAGAGTTTAAGTCCATGTGCTGTTCCAGTCATCTTGGTTCCAAAGAAAGATGGAAGTTGGCGCATGTGTGTAGATTGCAGAGCCATCAACAAGATAACAGTTAAGTATCGCTATCCCATCCCTCGATTAGATGACATGTTAGATGAATTACATGGTGTTGCCTTGTTTTCTAAAATAGATCTTAGAAGTGGTTATCACCAAATTCGCATGAAAGAAGGGGATGAATGGAAAACTGCATTTAAAACTAAATTTGGGTTGTATGAGTGGCTTGTAATTCCTTTTGGGTTAACTAATGCGCCTAGTACCTTCATGTGCTTAATGAATCATGTTTTCCGCTCATTTATTGGGAAATTTGTGGTTGTCTATTTTGATGATATTTTGGTTTATAGTAAAAATTTAGATGACCATATTCTGCACTTGAGATCAATCTTCAATACTCTAAGGGAACATAAGCTTTATGGTAATATTCAAAAGTGTTCCTTTTGTATGGATTCTGTTGTATTTCTTGGTTTTGTTGTTGGGGCAAAAGGAATTTCTGTAGATGAGGAGAAAGTAAAGGCGATTCGAGATTGGCCGGTTCCAACCAATGCAAGTGAAGTTAGGAGCTTCCATGGGCTTGCAAGTTTCTATAGACGGTTTGTCAAAGGATTTTCATCCATTGCTGCGCCTCTCAATGAGCTTGTTAAGAAAAACACGACATTCAAATGGGGGGAAGCACAAGACATGGCATTCAACACACTCAAAGATAAGCTCACTAATGCACCATTATTATGTTTGCCTGATTTTGCAAAAGTGTTTGAAATTGAATGTGATGCATCTGGTATAGGAATTGGGGCTGTTTTAATGCAAGAATCTAAACCCATAGCTTATTTTAGTGAAAAATTAAATGGGGCTGCATTAAATTATTCCACATATGATAAAGAACTTTTTGCATTAAAAAGAGCATTAGAAACATGGCAACACTACTTGTGGCCTAAAGAGTTCATTATCCATTCTGATCATGAAAGCTTGCAATATTTGAAGTCTCAAGGTAAGTTGAATAAGCGACATGCCCGCTGGGTAGAATTCATTGAAACTTTTCCATATGTTATCAAACATAAGCATGGAAAGGAGAATGTCGTTGCTGATGCTTTGTCACGTAGATACACATTAATGACATCTTTGCATGCTAAATTACTTGGTTTTGAGTTGATTAAGGGTTTGTATGAGACTGATTCTGATTTTGGACTTGTGTGGAATTCTTGTGAAACTCATGGCTTTAATGATTATTACAGATTTGATGGTTTCCTTTTCAAAAAGGGAAAGTTGTGTGTGCCTAAATGTTCAATTAGGGAGTTACTTGTTAAAGAGACTCATGGGGGAGGGTTAATGGGACATTTTGGTATTCATAAAACCTTAGATTTGCTGCAAGAACATTTTCATTGGCCTGGTATGAAGCATGATGTTATATCTGTTTGTGCTAAGTGCATTACATGTAGGCAAGCAAAATCTAGGATCCAACCACATGGTTTGTATTCTCCTTTACCTGTCCCTGAACACCCTTGGACTGATATTTCTATGGATTTTGTGCTTGGCTTGCCTAGGTCCCCTAGTGGTAGAGATAGCATATTTGTGGTGGTTGATAGGTTTAGTAAAATGGCTCATTTTATTGCTTGTGCTAAGACTAATGATGCTTCTCATATTGCTGACCTGTTCTTTAAAGAAATTGTTCGATTGCATGGCATCCCTAGAACAATTGTTAGTGACCGCGATGCTAAATTTCTCAGCCATTTTTGGCGAACTCTATGGGGTAAATTGGGGACTAAATTGTTGTTTTCTACCACTGCACATCCCCAAACTGATGGACAAACAGAAGTGGTAAATAGGACACTCTCAACTTTGTTACGTGCCATTATCCAAAAGAACTTGAAAAATTGGGAAAAATGTTTGCCACATGTTGAATTTGCATATAATCGCACTGTTCATTCTACTACATGCTATTCTCCATTTGAAACTGTGTATGGTTTCAACCCGTTGACCCCCTTAGATATTCTTCCATTACCTTGCAATGAACATGCTAATCTTGATGGTACCAGAAAGGCAGAATTTGTGCAGGAATTACATGCAAAAGTTCGAGCAAACATTGAGAGGAAGAATGAATTAAATGCAAGAGCTGCCAATAAGGGTCGCAAGAAGGTGTTATTTCAGCCAGGAGATTGGGTTTGGGTGCACTTTAGAAAGGAAAGATTTCCAGCTCAACGGAAGTCTAAACTTTCTCCAAGAGGAGATGGGCCATTTCAAATACTTGAAAGGATAAATGATAATGCATACAAAGTGGATCTACCTGGTGAGTATAATGTTAGTGCTACATTCAATGTTGCAGATTTATCACTTTATGATGCAGTCGGAGATTCGAGGACGAATCCTTTTGAGGAGGGAGGGAATGATGGAGATCAACGTGAGAAAGCTTCAAAGGAGGAGAAAGGCACTGAACAAGGAGGAAAAGATCATGGGAGGAAGTCCAGTAGTCAAAGAGATCCATTACAAGGCATTGGAGGCCCAATGACAAGAGCAAGGACCAAAGCTATGAAAGAGGCCTTGAATTGCTTGACTAGAGAGCTTAATCAGATGGAGCCTATTTATTTAGAATAGTCATCTTTCCTTATGCCCAAGAAGAGCCCAGCAAAGTTGGTGACATTTTCAGAAGCCCATCAGCTTGATGTACAAGGCTCATGTGCAGTCCAAAATGAAGAATTCACTTAAAATATCATGTGAGACGCATGTGCCTTGGAGGAGGAGCATAATTGACGTCCAAGAAACTGAAATAATCATCTCAAAGGCGTGCTTGAGGAGTATGAATGATTGATTCACGTTTTTAGGATGTTTCCTAATTTATTTCCACTGAATAAGGCCTTTTGGTCAATGCTTGTTTGAGAAAACTGTTTATTTCCTATTCTGAAATACTTTGTCTTAGTTTCCTATTTCCCTAGGTGGTTTTACTTGCAAACCAAGTTTAAATTATGTCCTAATCTATTATGATTGATTGGTGCCAATCAGATTAATCATTTATCATTAAGGCACCATCAATAACATTTATTTCTTAGGTTTTCTTTTGCTGAACTATTGTTGCCAATATATAGGCTACACCTTTGTACTGGTTGCTCAGATTTGAATGAATCATTTTGTTAGCGTACTTGCTATCTTGTATTCTTGTGAGGATACTACCTGACATAAGGGATTGATCGACTCTTGTGTTCTATACTTGGAGTTCTTGAGCCGGTTTCCATTGGGTGTTGGGTTTAATATACCCAACGTTTTCTGGAACGTGTGTTTATTTGGGTTCCTAGTCTCTTGATCATTATCTTCTTCTAGTTTTTCTTTTAGCTTCCGTGTTTTGTAATCCAATTCGTAATTTCTGGGTTTTCTAGGACAGGTTCCTATTGGGTCCACATCATCTTGCCTAGGACGTGATTGCACTACAGTCAAGAGATGAAAGATATTTTTTTAGCACTTTACCAAACTAAGCGCCCTTTTAGCCTTCAAACTTTTTTGTAAGCATTAAGATTTCTTTCCCAATCTTAAGGGGATCCTGACATTCACTATTAATAAGCCATGGCGAAACTTTTGACTTAAAACCAAAATTAGTAGTACCTTAATACTGTACAAACAACTTGAATTATAGCCCAAATGAGCTTCGTCATAAGGATCACCGAAAGTTAAATTCCCTCGGGATTAAAAAAAATTTGACTTGCTTGGCTAATTGAATGAAAATTAAATACAGTTTTGTGATCTTTGGAGATTTCTACATATCACTTTAATCATAACTCATGGGAAGTTCAACATGCTAATTGAGTTTTTCTATGCAATTATTGAAATTCTCTTAGATGTACTTTTTGAGAGACTAGCTAGGTGTTATTTCATAGCTTCCATGGAAATATTATTGCTTGCCTCTAATACATGTTTATATTTTTTTCTCCTTTCACTTCTTTCAGCCAACTATTATAGGAGAGATTCAGTCACCAATGGGTGTTGCTGTTGTAGAATTCATAGATTCATAGATCCAAAGGAGCCTGTAGCTGTAAGTATCTTATTATTTTCAACAAAAGTTTGTTTTATTAAACCTTTTTAGACTTTTTCTTTTGATGCTCTGATTTCAGCATATTTAATTCTTCCAGTAATTTAACCTATAATTTGGACTGATTTGAGTGGAATAGAATAATTACATTTACCATGACATAGAAAGGAATAAGAATGGTAAGCTTTTCAATTTGTATGATAGTTTGAGTAGAAGAAAATATGGGGAAATAGCCCTAATTTCCTGCTTAAAAAAGAAATAATTATGACAGGACCACATGCAGTTTTTGTGCTAATGAATGTTTCTCAATTTCCATATACTCTATGCATCCAAATTGGGTCTTACTCAACTGCAGAGTACTCCATAGTTTGCTGATAAAAATCATTTAATTTTCCCCCCTTTCCAGGTAGTTCTTGTAACATATTGTTACTAATTCTCTAATTAACCTGTGACATCTCTTTTAATTCAATAATAACTTTACTAACTATGATAGAAAAAGGAATTTCAATAATATCAATATCTCTATCATAGTTAGAAAAAGAATATCCTAATGATTAAAATATTATCCATGATAGAAAAGAATAAACTAATTCAACACAGCTGCTATCATGGATAATTTATTGCTAACCATGTTAGAAAGGATTTGTCTAACATGGTTAATAAACAAAACTAGTTGATATTAAACAATAAATAGATATATACATGCGGAAACGAATGCAGACCTATACAAATTGGCAATATACAATTCAAAATAGTCTATATAACTTCTACTATCTAAATCCCTTTCCTGATGTTTGCGCCTGTGCATGAATACCTGCAAAAATGTCAGTAATCGTGGGATGAGACAATTTGTCCCAGTAATCACCGCTTAACTCACTATAACAGTGAGATGTGCGGTAGTGAGGGCGTCTAAAGGGTACCACAGTTTAAAAAAATCAATAATACATATATTCCAGATTTTCTCTCCATAAATCATTCACATTTCTCTATCACTTTCCAAACAATAACGTCAACATCTCTATCTCCAATCCATCAGTACTACTATGCCAACTCTCACACTCACCTATAGATACATCGTGCCATCATGGAGGCATTCATTCCAGCATCCAACTTCACTATATGATTTGACACTGTGCCCCTTTCCACAATGAGGGGGCAAATTTCCCTCTCTGGCAATCTCCAGAGAGGGAACCCCAATTCTGTTTTCCATTGCAGAATGGGAACGGTTAGGCTCTCAAATGCCTTAACAACCGTAGGGGCGGTTGGGCTCTAAAATGCCTTAACAATCGTAGGTCACTTCTCTCAATAAGTTGACCTATGATCCCCGGTCCAATCAATCTGAAAAGGATCAGTACAAATAACTGTCGATTGGCCTATCGACATTTATCATCGCGCGATGGTACAAATATAAATCAGTGTCATGCAATGCTCACAATATCCATATCCAACAATTTCAATCTCATCATCAATATCATGCACTTTTACCTTTTCCTTTCAATACCTCAATCTCAACTATTTAACTCCTTCCATCTAACTAACTATCAATACCCCTAACAGAATAATATATGAACCCCTCACATCATACCCAAAATAAAACCAATCCAGAACAAGCATCCACACCAGCCAGGATAATACATATAATGTTTCAAATTTCTTTTATACGAAAATAATCGTGTTTGAAAGGCACCCGATAGCCTGTTTTGTATAAAAATAACCTTTCAAAGATAATATATATATAGAGGGTGAGAAAGGATTTTAACAATCCCCAACTAACGTCACCCTCAATGTTATAGCAAGGTTAAGTGTGATTACCTGTCGCCCAGCAATTTACACGATTTCTCATCCTTTCTTTATGCCACAAAAGCCATATCGCAATCAATCCTATAATGTAGTACAGAATGATAAATTAGTATCATTCTACTTCATGTTTAACGTCTCTCTCGTATCCACATTACTACCCAGTTTCCCCTTCTTAATTCCAATTCTCTTATTTATTCAAATCCTCATTGATTAACTAGGTAAGAGTCTAATATTTTCTGATGATGTATAGAAATCTTGTAACATCACAATAAAGCATATACATTCAGTCATTAATCGATAATTAAATCTTCCTTCATCAAAGAACAACCAAACAAAGCCAATAACAAAATCTAAAACTTCAATAGTCATCATGCTCCATTAGATTCTCATATAAGCATACAAGCATTCAACAAATAAATCAGCTTTATATTCTTTTATCACCATAAGAATGTTTCTAAATCTTTTATTCATGCGTCCAGTCCAAACAAAAACTTCTCAAACCAACATCCAAACCTACAAACATATATAATCTCACATATGCAAGCAATCAAGCAATTTCAGCAAGTTCAAACAACAATTAATACTTCCAAACATTCTTTCGAATCCGACACAAAAGACGAAATGTGAAAATCAGATTTATTAAGGTGAAGGCAAATTGATTTAACCCATCAAGACTCTCGAATTTGATTCCACTGCAGTAGTAACAATGCAGAAATTTATAGATGCAAATTGCTTGAACATTGAATATCCTTATGCGCACATTCCTTCAACTTCCAAACAAAGACAAGTTCTTAAATTTTAAAATCATTTCTTCACCACTATGCACACACCAAAACAAGGTACAAAACAATCATTATTGATATATAGAAACTTCAACTCATCATTACAGCAATACAAATATACCAAATCACCTTATCATTGACAATTATCCATTCCCAATCATTTAACACTTAATTAACCCCATTTTTCCTTTAATGACACATGTCTCACATTCTCTTTTATGCCCAATTCAGCAGCTACATTATTCATATAGCATATACAATTCACCATTTGTTTCATTTTCATTCGAACCAACCACCCAGCTAGTACAAAGAAACACATATATCCTCGCAAGCCCACAGTAAATCACTTATAACATCTTAAACTAACCCAAACAGCATCATCATAATAGTAATAATCATTTTCTTAAATCTGACCAAACAAAGAAAAAGGAGAGAATCACTATAAATCAACATGCAAGCATTCCTAACATCTTAAATCTTACACAAAACAGAATAAACCAATCATATATTATTTACAAAGCTCAACTCAAAGTCTACATGCTTCACCAAAGTAGGAAAAGAGAAAGGAACATATTTTCAGAATTCACCCAATCAAGGATCAACAGAGAAGAAAGAAAAGAACATCAACAACCTTTAGAACCATTAGATTCTTGCAGGCAAAACAGCACAATTAATTAGTATTTCAATCTGAATTAAAGTGAATGTACTATGTATGACCAAATAATTATTATCTTGTTTTTATAAACCTTTAATCAAAGTTGAAACATCTAAATAAAATGTCAAAACCTGAAAATGAACAAAACCTGAACCACAACTTCAACATACCACATGCTTAACAAACAAATAATTCTCAACCTTAAACAGCCCAAACAAACACCAATCCCACATTGAAAAACAAACACCACTTTGGTTAAAACAAGGCCAAAGTCCTAAAACCCAACAAATCAAACCTGAAAATGCTAGATTCAGACTCAAATGAACTACCATAGTGATTAAATTAAAGTTTCAAAGTTCAATTGTCACCAATTCATAATATTTCTTCAACACCAAAATCTAGGGTTTGCAAAAATCTGCACATAACTCATATTGACATTTAAATACAACCTTAACCATAAGAAATTGAAGCTTTACTATGATTTTGATTACTTATTGAACCCCAAATACAAAATCAATTTAGACCCTTCATTCTCTCCTCTCAAAATCAATGTAAACTAAGTATGAAACGGAAAATAACACTCACCTATACTCGAATCCTCTTCTGCGTGTGTTAAAACCGGTCTCCGCCGCTAAGAACTCGCCGGAAAAACGAGGAGGCCGACGGTGAGGAGTGAAAATGACGAGAATGAAGAGGAAAAAGTGAGAAAGCAGTGGTGGATGGGAAAATAACTCAAGTAATGAAAAGAAGGGTCGAACCTTACCTTCTTCCGCCGTCGTACACCGCCCAGCTCGCCGGAAACCGAAGGGAAAAATGAAAGAAACAAGGGCTGCGAAGGGAAAAGAAGAAAAGAAGAAGGTCTTTGGACTTGTGGCGGTCGACGCCGCCGTGTGGCCACCGGAAAGCTCGCCTGAGCGACGAGCACGCGTGGGAGGAAGGGAGGAGCGAAATCGAAGGCAGAGGGGGAGGAATCGGCGGCTAGGGTAGAGAAGTGAAGAGGAAGAAGGAAGGAGGTGAATTTATATATATACTTTAGGGATAATTACACTTAACTACCCTAATGTTTATTCTTAATTATATTTTTAGCCCAAAAGTTTATATATATATATTATTGTTTCCATTTCTTTCCTTCATAACATTTTTCTAGATTTCAAAATAATTTCTATAGTAGTTTCTAACTCTAAATGACTCGTTTAATTTGAAAATTGGGATGTTACAATTCTACCCTCCTAAAATAATTTCGTCCTCGAAATTAGTAGAATTATCATTAGTTACAAGAAATGAAGCCATTTCTTGGACTGATATTCCTATTTTGAGAGGAAGAAAAAGAAATTTGGATCTAACTTAGCAAGATTGAACTCATTGGCATTGAGAGTTTATTGCCATGAGTGTCGTCCAAGCATCGCAATGGATAAGGTAGTGATGATTTAGAGAAACTGTGAACATTCTAACTGAGGTTATTGGCCACAAAATTTTCTAGAAATATAGTCAAACGTGAGGTATGAAGGACGTGTTCTTATGATAGAGGTGGTGTTAAGGATACCAGCACACTTTCTCAAGTTCCTTTAGGATTCAGAAGAGATGAAATCAAGTCAGATTGACTTGAATGCATATAACTTTGTGAACAAAGTTAGAACACTACACAAGAAAACTAGGAGGTGTATAAATAAGTTCTAAGCAAAATCACAAACCATTCTATCGTATTTATAGATTGATGAACCAATCTGTGAAAAATACAATACCCCAACAACAGCAAGATCAATTTCATGGCATAAAATGGAAAAACACTACATTTCCTGCATTTATTTCTAACCAAATTGACGTATAATTCAGCATTTTTACATCAGCAACCAAAAACAGGAATACCATAGATCCTTTGAAGAATCTATTCAGTCATTGCAATACACAAGTTGCAGAAATAAACATGCATTAAACCCAACAAGTTAAACAATTTCCAACAGCATTTTGACTTTAGTTAGCATTCCTTTAAACTAAAACCAAGGCACAAGATTAAAAAGTCATTGAAACCAATGTTAACCAGAAGAACAAGTTAAGAATAACCCTATGAAAATCGTACAGGCACATACACATTTAAATTTTATCAATTTATCAAATGATTATGCATTTGTAATTTATTGCATTTACTCACTTATCCATTGATTCTACATCCACTTTCAAAATAAAGTAATGATGTATATGCATCAACAAATACTAAGCTTTTCTAGCTCATGTGACATACTGTTACTTAATCCCTAATTAACTAATGATATCCATTTTAATTACTATAATCTATTTACTAACTATGATAGGAAAGGATTTTTCCAAAATATCAACATACCTATCATAGTTAGAAAAAGAACATTCTAGTGAATAAAACATTATCCATGATAGAAAAGGATTTTCCTGATACAATATGAATACTATCATGGATAATTAAAAGCTAACCATGTTAGAAAGGATTTGCCTAACATGGTTAATAAACAAAACTAATTTGTTAGAATCTTAAGTTTTGATGATGACTAAGGTATGATATGGTCTAGTACTTAAAAGAACATAATTAACACTTAGGAAGGATTAGATGACATGGTTAGAATCCTGAGTTAGATCACTTGCGAATCCAAGATCATTTCCAGAAATATTAGCTCTAGAGCTCGAGGATGGAGTACACATCCCATAGGGGACGCAAACGGAAGCAAGTGAGACACTTGGTTAGAACCCAGTCTAGATTGCTAACACTGAATCCTAAGTTTAGTCACAACCGGATGCGGATTCACTTCCGAATGAATTAAGACTAGCGCTCACGGATGAAAGGCTCATTCCACAGCGGAATCACAACCGGATGCGGAATCACTTCCGGATGGACTAGGACTAGCGCTCGAGGATGAATGTCTCATCCCTCAGCGACAGCAAGCACTTCACTTAGTCATAACTCAGTCTAGGAGCATTAGATGTACAAAACCCTTGAGACTAAGTTAAGACTCAACCGGAAGTGAAATTGCTTCCTGATAGATTTAGACTGGCGCAGGCTGACAGAATAGATATATCCCCAAGCGTCAGTGAATCAGCCTCGTCAAGTGAAATTGCTTCCTGATAGATTTAGACTGGCACAGGCTGACAGAATAGATATATCCCCAAGCGTCAGTGAATCAGCCTCGTCAAGCGAAATTGCTTCCTGTTGAATTTAGACTTGCACAGGCTGATAAAAGAGATATAACCCTAAGCGTCAGTGAGTTCACCACGTCAAGTAAAAATGCTTCCGATAGCTTAGTGACTAGCGCTGACTGTTGGATTGAAGGACACTGAGTGAGAGTGAGTAATAGTGAACAAAATCCTTCATCCAGTTGTTTTACTTTCGGATGTGGAAGTGCTTCCGGATACATCCTAGACTAAGTGAACTCCCACTTCATGTGATTATGTGTTGACTTATTATACATAGCATGAACAAATGACACACTGAGTCACTTAGGAAGACTTAGAGTAAACTAACGAGACTTAAACTGACTATGGGAATAGAGATCCCTTAGAGTCAGTAGACACTACACTAAGTCAGAACATAGTCTAAGTAAGACTACTCCCCATAGCAAACTTCCCACAACATGTATAGTTCTTACTATATTTGATTATATATATTGCTATGTTGGACTAACTAGTATGTGCAGAACTTAGTCACACTTCCGGATGCAAATGAGCTTCCGGATGCAAAGACTCTTGGCTTTGGACTTCAGAGATTAACACTTGCAGAGCAAGATTGCCACTTCCGGATGAACGATGATCATCCGTCAGCAAGAGTACAAGAGAAAATGTCACATACTCAGAAGTAAGAATGCTTTTGTCAGAGCAGAGGTGTCAGGACTACTTTTCAGTGAATAAGCAAGTCAACCCTGCTAAGCATTTAAGAAGATGTTCCTTCCAACGGTAACAAGAGGATAACAGATATTCAAACAACATTGTTACCTACCAAGCATGAGGAGTATGAGAGATAAGGACAACATAATCTGAAGATTCATTCAAGGTGTCAAAGCTCATACTGCCCACAAGAGTCAGAGTCCATAAGAGAGCTTCTGATAGCAAGAGAGGATCCAATAGCAAAGCACTCTTATCATTCATGGACAAGTGCTTGGAAGACAAAGTTCCTCTATGTGATAGCAAGCAAAATGTTAGAGTCCACGAGCTTCACTTCAGATAGCAAGAGAGCTTCCGATAGTGAGTCTCTTAACATCCTGGACTTATGCTTGAGGAACGAAGTCCTCATCTGACAACAAGCAAGAGTCAGACCGTACAGTGTATAGATGTCAGAACGACTTTTGCCAGAACAGTGTTGTCAGAACAGTGTTGATAGAACAGCTGGACAAAGCACCTTTTCAGATAAAGCAAAGTCAACCCTGCTGTGCATTAATAAGGACAACGTAAACAAGGCCCCAACGGCTATATTCAAACGGCCTTATTGCCTCTCCAACGGTTGGATAGTTAGAGGCTGGTATAAAAGGAACATCTACATTCAGAAGAACTAAGAGAGAGAGAACAGAGCTTATTGTCTGAAACATTATTCTACATTCCTCTCATCTTCTACTCTCGGATTAGGATATGTAATATTATTAGAGAGTGAGTCAGTTGTACTTAAGTGAGTAACATCATCTACTCTTAGAGAGAGTCATTTGTGCTTAAGTGTTTATCACAATCAGTTCATAGAGTGAACATAATTGTAATCTTACATTTGTATGGGGGAGCATTTAGAAGTTTTTCTAAATCTCCATAGGTTGCAAGTTAGCCCGTAAAACTTGTGTAAGGTTTGCAGGTGAACCCGTTGTAAAACCTGTGGGTTGTTAGGTGAACCCATGTTCGTAAAACCTAAAGTGTAAAGGCTTCTCTTGTGCCCGGTTTAAACAAGAATAGTGGATTGAAAATCTCAGGTGGAGCCTGGGGACTGGATGTAGGTCTGGGTGACCGAACCAGGATAAATTTATGTGGGCATAAATTTACATTTAAACATTCTATTTTGCATCACATAACATACTGACTTGTGCATACCACTACTTATTAACATCATCACCAAGCACAAGCAGTCTTTCGAAAAGAAGATTTAAAAGTTTTATTCCCTCACCCAATTCACCCCCCCCTCTTGGGTGACAGCCACGCTTTTCATTTGGTATCAGAGCAAGGTCACTTGTTTAAAGGATCCAACGATCTCAAGTGCAAAGACCTAGGCTGACTTGGGTTATAAAATGATTGATTGAGATCAAAATGTTTATCTCCCTCACGGATCCATTACAATAGGAGATGCATGAACATTTGAAGGATCTGTTGATCTGAAAAGCCATAAGTAGAACCCCTGGAGCTTCAACAGATTTTTGTCCAGATCAATCAATCAGAGTTAGATGAGTTATGGGCTAAAATGAACAAGGAGCATGAGCAAAATCAGAGAGAGATAGGCTAAGATAGCCATCCCTCGGACTTGACCAGGATGTCACTGCTGCCCTTAGAAGGGAAATTGAAATGAAGCGGATTGCCCAAGAAGGAAGGCTCGCCCTTGGGGAAGCCATCTGTTTCATGTGCCCCCAACAGTCTGCTAGCACAGAGGCAAACTTGAGATAGCGCTGAGTGATCAACCTACGGAGATACCCTCTGCTGAGCCTGTATCTCCATCTGCGCCAGCACCCAATCTGATTGAAGAGCTGTGTATTAAGTACGGGTTCAAGAGGCCAGAGATGCCAGTGGTAGTGATCACAAAGTAAATTCATCCCTCTGCACCAGCTCCAATCCATCCTATTAGCCTCAGCAAGACTCAGGACTGTACCTCATCTGAACAATTAGTCAAGTCTTGATAAGCATTCGTCATAGATTTTGGTGCTGCTTTGAAAATAGAATCCTTGCATTGCCAACCAAAATCAAGCGAGCTACTGCTTGATGCGAATGGAGCTATGGTGATATCATTCTTACCTTCCTCTTTACTTGAATAATCACTTTGGTAGTAAATGCATGATGGGCTTAACAGCTTTTATTTCTCTGACACTGATATGATTTCTCTTATCTGTGATAACCTTATTTTCTGTAAAAACGATCCTATCATATCAAATTCATTTTCTGATATAATGCATACTGATTTTACAAATTCAAGAAGTCCGACTCCTCGAAACTGAACCTTCTTCAAAACCTTCTGAATTTGTGCATGTTGAATCATTGTGTTCCAAGATTTCTGACATTGTTAAGATGATTCAGAACTAGTTTCAGAATTTTGACACTAAAACTAAAAACCTTCCTCAGAGTTTTCATATGGTGTCTAAATCATTTTACTCATCTATGCTTAGTGAATTCTTTTAAGGGCACCTCTCATGGAAGAAAATGGTTTATGCATTCACCTTGATTTTTGAAAGATCCTTTTGAAATACAAACTTTCAAAACAGATTCTGATCCTCTTTAAACCTACATGACAACCATACCTCATGATAGTACTCAAAAGTTATTTCTGATTTTCCATTTCATGTGGTATCTCTTGCATCAAGTTTTTCAATGCATAAGCAGCTATGGTTTCGAGAACAATACATCCCTCTTAATTACATCTTTAAGTTCTCAATCTACTAATGATCTCAGTTCAAGTTTGTGGTTTAAGAATGTTGACACAGATTATTGAAGCTTGAACAATGAATATAACCAAGAGAGAATGGCAACGAAAATGTCTCTTATCAAGATGTGTGGAATGGCTATACCAAACCTGAGAAACTCTCGCCAATACACATGAGCATTTCTATCCCTTACATATTCTGTTGTGAAATTAAATGGATAGTCTCTCTCTTGTCTGACATGCATTAGAAATCTTAGGAAATGCCTTGAATTGAACTCTGCTAAGATCTGTAAAACATGGCATAGTATCACAAGCATGCTATAATCTGTATTAATTTCAAGCTTGTTGATATCCTAAGAACAATGAGATCACACTGAGCATATCTAGAAGAACTTGAGCTAAAATTTGGAAATTATTCTCGTAATCATATGCTGAAATTTGGTTGTTTTTGTAAACCGGATTTAGTCTTAAAATCAAACTATTTTGTGAGGATGAAGATTTTTCAAAATTTCATTGTGTTAATAATTCACATGTCTTCATGATCTAACATGAACATCCTTGAGGCATATTTATTGAACTATACTTGCTTATGAAACTCTGAAAATATGCCACCTGGTTGATACTCTCTGTACTATCGCATTGATATTTATCTATGAGAGTAAATAGAGTTCATGTCTTGATAGTGAAACTATGTGAACGTATAGACAATTTCAAAATTAGTTTTCACATAATCATTACTCATATTTTCTTAAACCAATTAGCAAGCATGATTTCTTAAAATTATTAACTTGTGCTGATTAACACAGATTGACTTGAATGTCCAGAGGATGGTCTCCAATGTTAAATCTTAAGTTCTTTCACTGACCATCAGAAAAGCACTTGTTTCCTCAAGCACATGAAGGCCCAATCATCAAGTTTGAGCAAGGATGCTTTCGCAACAATCAGCGCTTTCGATAGCAGGCCAACTGTTGAACCATGGGAAGAGTAGAGTGACTGCTCAGTCATGTCTGCTTTTGGTTGTAGCTCAGCTTGCCGAAGCGAATCATCAAAGCACTTGCACTAAGGGTTTCCACTTGAGATAGCACATCTCTTGAAGATGTCAGGAAGCATGCTTATCTGCATATGATTAAGATTCATGAGTCTAATAGAGTCTGAAGATTCCTCATCTGTGGTAACATCTACACCTTACCATCTCTTATATATGATGCATACATGGCATTGGTAAGGGTGTCAATTTAGGATGTTTTTCTCAATCTGCATTGACTTCAAAATCATTCACTGTTTTAGAAAATCATCCTAGCTCACACATCTGTATCCTTTATATGACACGCTGGAAAGTAATTGATAACATACCTCTCTTATATGCTTCCTTTCTTGATTCTGTGATGATTAATCTTAAATATAGAAGAGAAGTAAATGGACATTACTCGATAATGATCCCTTGAAAATAGAGAGTTACATGCTGTCATCGATAATAAACTCTTGAGATGCTGTGATGCAATTTATTTGGAAATTACTTTTGGTATTTTAATCTCACAAATTTCATTTGATTTGGTTTCATTTTCATATGGTATCACAAATTTCACTTGGCATTCAATCATTTCATTTGATATCACAAGTTCAAACTCACATATTTCATTTGATTTCATTTGGTATCACGAATTTAAAATCACAAATTTTCAATTGATATCATAATCATCATTTTAAACGCACCAAAATTATTTTGATATCATGTTAATCATTTCAAGAGGGTCAAAATTACTTTTGATATCTTTTATACTTGAAAAGAATTTTCACCTTCAAAAAGAGAACTGCTTTTGTATGTTTTGATCTAGACTTAATCCTTGCAAAACATGTTCTGTTATCTTGCATAATGGTTAGGGAGAGTAAACTCACTTAGAATACTGAATCAATATTTCTTCTTTTTGTCTAACACTGCTTAGCTATCCTACATAATGCTTAGGGAGAATACCATCATTCAGGATCATGAATCATTATTGTTGTCCCTTGTTAATTCTCGTACGTTGTATTGAATAGTCTAGAACAAATCTTTATTAACAATACATAGGGAGAAATATTAGGTAGAAAGCCCATTCCTAGGAGAACGATAGAAGTATCCCCAACCCTAAGGCTAGCTTGCACTTGTTGAATTTTGATGAAGCCAAAAGGGGGAGAGAGATGAGACATGAGATGTCTAGAGATGAGACATGAGATGTCTAGAGATGAGACATGAGACTGAGATATAAGATGTCTAGCTAGAGAGATGAGACATGAGATATCTAGAGCTGAAAGATAAGATAAGATATCTAGATATCCGGGGAGAGAACTGGGTAAAGAAATATAGCTCTGGGAGTGATCTAAGTTTAATTATGTTCTCTAGTCATCTATGGGTTTGTCATCATCAAAAAGGGGGAGAATGTTAGAATCTTAAGTTTTGATGATGACTAAGGTATGATATGGTCTAGTACTTAAAAGAACATAATTAACACTTAGGAAGGATTAGATGACATGGTTAGAATCCTGAGTTAGATCACTTGCGAATCCAAGATCATTTCCAGAAATATTAGCACTAGAGCTCGAGGATGGAGTACACATCCCATAGGGGACGCAAACGGAAGCAAGTGAGACACTTGGTTAGAACCCAGTCTAGATTGCTAACACTGAATCCTAAGTTTAGTCACAACCGGATGCGGATTCACTTCCGAATGAATTAAGACTAGCGCTCACGGATGAAAGGCTCATCCCACAGCGGAATCACAACCGGATGCGGAATCACTTCCAGATGGACTAGGACTAGCGCTCGAGGATGAATGTCTCATCCCTCAGCGACAGCAAGCACTTCACTTAGTCATAACTCAGTCTAGGAGCATTAGATGTACAAAACCCTTGAGACTAAGTTAAGACTCAACCGGAAGTGAAATTGCTTCCTGATAGATTTAGACTGGCGCAGGCTGACAGAATAGATATATCCCCAAGCGTCAGTGAATCAGCCTCGTCAAGTGAAATTGCTTCCTGATAGATTTAGACTAGCACAGGCTGACAGAATAGATATATCCCCAAGCGTCAGTGAATCAGCCTCGTCAAGCGAAATTGCTTCCTGTTGAATTTAGACTTGCACAGGCTGATAAAAGAGATATAACCCTAAGCGTCAGTGAGTTCACCACGTCAAGTAAAAATGCTTCCGATAGCTTAGTGACTAGCGCTGACTGTTGGATTGAAGGACACTGAGTGAGAGTGAGTAATAGTGAACAAAATCCTTCATCCAGTTGTTTTACTTTCGGATGTGGAAGTGCTTCCGGATACATCCTAGACTAAGTGAACTCCCACTTCATGTGATTATGTGTTGACTTATTATACATAGCATGAACAAATGACACACTGAGTCACTTAGGAAGACTTAGAGTAAACTAACGAGACTTAAACTGACTATGGGAATAGAGATCCCTTAGAGTCAGTAGACACTACACTAAGTCAGAACATAGTCTAAGTAAGACTACTCCCCATAGCAAACTTCCCACAACATGTATAGTTCTTACTATATTTGATTATATATATTGCTATGTTGGACTAACTAGTATGTGCAGAACTTAGTCACACTTCCGGATGCAAATGAGCTTCCGGATGCAAAGACTCTTGGCTTTGAACTTCAGAGATTAACACTTGCAGAGCAAGATTGCCACTTCCGGATGAACGATGATCATCCGTCAGCAAGAGTACAAGAGAAAATGTCACATACTCAGAAGTAAGAATGCTTTTGTCAGAGCAGAGGTGTCAGGACTACTTTTCAGTGAATAAGCAAGTCAACCCTGCTAAGCATTTAAGAAGATGTTCCTTCCAACGGTAACAAGAGGATAACAGATATTCAAACAACATTGTTACCTACCAAGCATGAGGAGTATGAGAGATAAGGACAACATAATCTGAAGATTCATTCAAGGTGTCAAAGCTCATACTGCCCACAAGAGTCAGAGTCCATAAGAGAGCTTCTGATAGCAAGAGAGGATCCAATAGCAAAGCACTCTTATCATTCATGGACAAGTGCTTGGAAGACAAAGTTCCTCTATGTGATAGCAAGCAAAATGTTAGAGTCCACGAGCTTCACTTCAGATAGCAAGAGAGCTTCCGATAGTGAGTCTCTTAACATCCTGGACTTATGCTTGAGGAACGAAGTCCTCATCTGACAACAAGCAAGAGTCAGACAGTACAGTGTATAGATGTCAGAACGACTTTTGCCAGAACAGTGTTGTCAGAACAGTGTTGATAGAACAGCTGGACAAAGCACCTTTTCAGATAAAGCAAAGTCAACCCTGCTGTGCATTAATAAGGACAACGTAAACAAGGCCCCAACGGCTATATTCAAACGGCCTTATTGCCTCTCCAACGGTTGGATAGTTAGAGGCTGGTATAAAAGGAATATCTACATTCAGAAGAACTAAGAGAGAGAGAACAGAGCTTATTGTCTGAAACATTATTCTACATTCCTCTCATCTTCTACTCTCGGATTAGGATATGTAATATTATTAGAGAGTGAGTCAGTTGTACTTAAGTGAGTAACATCATCTACTCTTAGAGAGAGTCATTTGTGCTTAAGTGTTTATCACAATCAGTTCATAGAGTGAACATAATTGTAATCTTACATTTGTAAGGGGGAGCATTTAGAAGTTTTCTAAATCTCCATAGGTTGCAAGTTAGCCCGTAAAACTTGCGTTTGTAAGGTTTGCAGGTGAACCCGTTGTAAAACCTGTGGGTTGTTAGGTGAACCCGTGTTCGTAAAACCTAAAGTGTAAAGGCTTCTCTTGTGCCCGGTTTAAACAAGAATAGTGGATTGAAAATCTCAGGTGGAGCCTGGGGACTGGATGTAGGTCTGGGTGACCGAACCAGGATAAATTTATGTGTGCATAAATTTACATTTAAACATTCTATTTTGCATCACATAACATACTGACTTGTGCATACCACTACTTATTAACATCATCACCAAGCACAAGCAGTCTTTCGAAAAGAAGATTTAAAAGTTTTATTCCCTCACCCAATTCACCCCCCCTCTTGGGTGACAGCCACGCTTTTCATAATTAATATTAAACAATATATAAATATATATGCATGCGGAAGCGAATGCAGACCTATAAATTGGCAATATACAATTCTAAATAAACTATACAACCTCCACTACCTAATTCCCTTTCTTGATGCTTGCGCCTGTGCATGAATACCTGCAAAAATGTCAATAATCGTGGGATGAGACAATTTGTCCCAGTAATCACCGCTTAACTCACTATAACAGTGAGATTTGCGGTAGCGAGGGCGTCTAAAGGGTACCACATTTTAAATTCAGTAATATATACATATATCTATCAAGTCTCTTCCATTCATCACTCAAGTCCCTCTGTCACATCCAAGTCAACCCAAATTCGTCATCTCTACTTTCCACATATCACTCAAATACCTCAGTCAATTCCACATTAACTAAATATCATCTCCCAGTCTCCAATCTAATGATGCTACCACAACACTCACACTCACCTATAGATGCATTGTGCCATCATGGGGCATTCAAGCATCTAATCTTCTCTATATGATTTGACACTGTGCCCCTCTCAATGATGAGGGGGCAAATTTCCCTCTCTGGCAATCTCCAGAGGGAGAACCCCAATTCTGTTTCCATTGCAGAACGGGAACGGTTGGATGAAAGAGGTGGATGCACAAGAGGGGGGGGTGAATTGTGCTACCAAATAAAACTTAAAACAATGAAACACAAGATTTTATACTGGTTCGGTCTACCTGACCTACGTCCAGTTCTCAACCACCCAGGTTGAGTTCCACTATCCCCAGGTTTTACAAACGGGTTCACCTGGAACCTTTACAACCGCAAGTTTTAGACCGGGATCACTTGCAACCTTACAACCACAAGTTTTACACAGGTTCACTTGCAACCTTACTGACTCACTCCCCCTTACAACCTGCAAGGGTTCAACCTTTACAAATAAAGGATTTTCTAAACTTAGTTCTCTTTAAGAACGGATAATGTTACACACTTAAGTACAATGAATGCTCTTAATAAGTGAAGAGACTTAACTACAAAGAGTACAAGATAAGTAGATGAAAAGAACTCTCAATGTGTTAAATGCTCTCTTGCTTTTCTGGGCAGCTTTGAATGCTTGAAGGATATTCTCAGTTTCTCGCTCTAGATTTCTCCAAGATATCAAAGTTGTCTTCATAAATGAAGATGAGCTTGTTTATATAGTCTTCAAGTATTCTCACTCTTGGTAGGTGGGTTAGCCGTTTGAATATGGCCGTTTATCCCAAGTTACCGTTTGCCCATTTAATGCTCCATTAATGCTCAGCAGGGTTGACTTTGCTTTATCTCTGAAAAGTAGTTCTGACAACTCTGCTCTGCCAAAAAGCACTCTGACACTGCACTGCTCTGAACGTTCTGACATTCTGATTGCTTGCGGAAGCAAATCCACATCCGGAAGCAACATCACTCAGTGTGCTGCACTTGAACGTTAGTGTAGCAATATAAACACATAGTCACATGCAGTGGGAGTTCATTTAGTCTAAGGGAGCTCTCTTACTTCCAGAAGAAATTCCACATCCGGAAGCACTTCTACTGGACGTTGAGTTATGGCTTAGATATACTCACTGACGCTCGGTGTTGCCTAACCCAACAGGCAGCGCTAGTCACTAACCATCCGGAAGCATTCCTGCATCCGGTTGTGTCCTAACTTAGTCTCAAGGGTTTTATACTCCTAATGTTCTTAGACTGAGTTATGACTTAGTGTTATACTTGCTTCCGCTGGGGGATGGGACGTTCATCCGCGAGCTCTAGTCCTAGTCCATCCGGAAGTAAATCCACATCCGGTTGTACTCTTACTTGTGGTTCTATATTAACCTGATTCTCTCTAAGTGTTTAGCTTGTTCTTTCATATTTTAGTCTTCATCAAAACTTAAGATTCTAACATTCTCCCCCTTTTTGATGATGACAAACTAAGTTATCCAATTAAGTTCATATGAAAGAATTAAAGGTAATAATCAGATAAGGCACAAAGAACTAAAGACAAATATCATTGATGAGCAAAAGATTACAAGTCAGATATGTATAACAGCAGTTAAAATTTACAAGTAATCAAAACTGTGCAAGTTGAGCTATGCATGAAAAATATGAAAAGGAAAAATTTCAAAGTTAAAATGCATGAAGGGTTGGGTTGGGGTTTATAGTTGGTGTCTCCTTTTCCTCTCCCTCTCCAACTGCCTCTGGTTACACTCTTCTTGCAATTTAGCTATCTGAGCATCCTTCTCACTCTGGTCAATCTGAGCAATTATACTCTGAAGCTCTGCCTCTTCCTTCTCCCTTCTGAGTCTTTCAGATTCAACGAATTCCTCAAAGGCTCTCTTCAGATCTTGAACTTCAACATACCCAGGGAACCCAGTTGCATCGGAGAAGGGAATGACCTCGCCATTGGGATAATGAACAGCCTTAATCTTCACATTCCATACAGGAAAGTTGGGGTCCTCCTCAACTTCCTTGGCTTTCCATTTCCCTTTGCCTTTGCCTTTACCTTTGCCCTTGCCTTTCACTTGGGTAGGCTTGGCACTTGCTCTTTCAGCATCTAGGCAAGCCATCTGACCAAACGAGATCTTGTCAGTCCATCCATACCTCTCGAACTCTTCAGCAGTCATATCCTCTATTTCCAGCTTTACTTCCTTTAGTGGCGGAGGGGTATATAACGCTTGAGAGGGTGACTGAATCTCAGACGCTACCTCAGGTTGATCAATTTGAACCTCTTGCTCACTCATGGTAGGCTCAGATGTACCAGTACCCTTTCTGGCAACATGTTTTTTCCTAGACTGGCTGTAGCTGACCACTGGAAGAGAAGGTGCAGAAGATGGCTCAGAAGGAGGGACTACTGGAGGAGGAGGAGGAGCAGAGGTTGACTTAGAAGGAGGGATTGGCTTGGCTATCACAATTGGTGGATGGTTTTGCCTCTTCAACCCATACTTCATCATAATCTATTCAAGTATGTTTTGGCCAGGCCCAGAGGGAGAAGGCTCAGAAGAAGAAGGCTCTGGTTCAGGCTGTGGGATTTCATCAGGTTGCTCAACCAATACCATTGCCCATTTCGACCTTTGCTCATCTGAACACTGCTGTTGCATAAATCGGATGGCTTCCCCACGGATCAGACGTTCAGCACTACCCAATCTCTGATAATCCATGGCTCGGCGGAGGGCAGCAGCTATATCCTCATCTAGCCATAAAGAGGGTTGAGTTAGGATTTCTCTCCCCCTTTTGGCATCATTAATAAGGGCGAGGGCCAGGGAGGATGGATTGGGTGAAGAGGAGGGTGGAGTTTCAGGGCCAAATGTTCTGGTTGGTGAGGTTTCAGGTGAGGATGTGGGTGTGGTGTTTTCTGGTGAAGTAGAGGGGCTGGGTGAAGAAGGAGGGCTAGGGAAGAGGGCTCTGTTTCTTTGGAAGAAAGTGGGGTTGGTGAATAGGCCATCAAAGGGGTAGGTAGAGGAGTAAGAGGTGGGTTGTTCAGCTATCCACCGAAGAGGGGGATGGTCTCTGAGGTAGAAGGTGTGAAGTGGGTGATCAGGAGAGGAAAATCCAAGAGATTGGGCTATGGTGGGGCGAGTGTTAGGGAGTGGATTGGAGGGCCTTATGGGGTTTGGGGGTGGTGAATGGTTTGGGGAGTTATGTGGAGATGGAGAGTTATTTGGTGAAGTAAAGTTAAGGGGTGATTGGCGAGGGGAGTGTTGGGGTGAGTTCTGAGTGGAGTTGTGAGGTGATGGTTGATGGTCATTTCTGGGTGAAGTTTGGGGTTGTTGGTTATTCTAAGGAGGTGGTTGAGGTTGGCCATTTGGTAGAGGTGGTGGAGGTTGGTCATTTTGTGGAGGTGGTGGAGGTTGGTCATTTTGTGGAGGTGGTGGAGGTGGGTCATTTGGTGGAGAATGAGATGAGAGAGGGTTTGAGGTGCCAGGTACAAGTATGGCAAGGATGAGGTCCAGCTTGGTATCCACCTCATCGATCCGATCCTCCAGCCGCTGAAGTCGCTCTCCAAACTCTTCTCGCAGAGGGGCCATCAAGGGATCGGGCAGTTTGAACAGGAGCTCTTCTCTGAGCTCAGCCACTAGACCCTTCCTTGGAGCACGGCTTGGGCCAGGATGAGAATCAACCTCTTGATCCCCTGCACCAGATACAGAGGGAGCCGTGGTATGTGAGGCACTTCCTGCCTGAGAGCCAGATCGAGTAGCCCTTGGTGGCTTGATGTACTTGATCTCCATCTTGCTGATATTTACTGCGCTTATGGGCAAGCATTTTACATTGTCAGCCTCCTCAGTAGATTTGATCAGGAATTTCTCCAAGAGGAAGGCGATGACTGTTGGGTAGGGAAGATTGCCAGACTTCTTGTTTTCAATCCACCTGTGCAGCTCCAAACTAATCAACTGTCGAGGGTTAATCGGCTGCTGAGTGAGGAATCTGGGGAGCCAGGGGTTGTCAAGCAGAGTGAACTCGTTGAAGTTTCCCCCTTTGTGGGTCATCATCCGGGAGTAGATGTATTGGAGTACCCGGTTGGAGTCAGACATTCCAGACACCTTCTTTCCCTTGGTGTCATAGACTTTCTCAAGCTCTGCCTGGCTGAGTTTCTCAGGGTATATCCACTCGTTCATCGCTGCCTCAGTGACCCCGATCAGGCGGTTAATATCTCTCCAAGTAAAGCTGAAAGTCCTCCCCCTCACTGTGGCTGTAAAGGTGACTCTGCGAATGTGCTCCTTCTCATTCACCTTCTGATACTTAGCCTTGGCTGTGAGAGATTGGCAGAACACCCTCAGGACGTTGATGTTGTATTCATTGCTGATCCCCAGCCAGCACATATACTTCTGGAGAAATACCCTCAAATGCCCAAACCCTAGTTCTTCAATTTTGTTCAGGTCGACGAACATTCCATATGTGAAGTAGGGCTTTGCATTCTCAAATCTCCCAGAAACAGCCTCTAGTGGCCCATCCTTGTAAACTGATGGATCATCTTCCTCGACTCGCTGTCTCTTTGATGGGGATTCTTCCCTGAACTGTACCCTCTTCTTACCCTTTTTCTTGGAGTGTTGTTCATGATGTTGCCCAGAATGTTCTTGCTGTTCTTGAGATTTCCTAGATTTCTCAGAACGCGAACGCCCAGAATGCCCAGATTTTGACTTCGATTTCTTGGAAATAGTGGTTATCTCAATGTTGGGGTTTGTTCCATGAGAGTCAGCCATTTTGTTAGTGGTTTAGGGTTTGTATATGATGAAATGCACGAAAATGCAGAAGATGAAGAAGAAGATGCGATGAAGATGAAGAATGATTTCAGAGAGTTTTGGGTGTTTGATTTGTGTGAGAAGTGAAAAATGAATGACAATGGCCTATATATGCGAAGTGATAAGCGATGTTATGATTCATAATGACTCTTCATTGAAAATATGCACCTTTTGTGGGAAAACGTAAACATTTAAATTGAAACGTCGCACCTTTGTGACACGTGTCTCTGCACAATGTCAGAAGAGGCACAATTTTTGGTGGGAGAAGGTGAAACGTTTTCTGAGGTGACGTGTCCTTTCTCTTCTCCGACACTGGCGCTTTCGGTTGCTTAGAGTCATCACCCAGCGCCAGCAAAAGAGCATCCAGAAGTGGTTTTGCTTCCGGTTGGACTTAAGATTTAACATTGGGGACCTGCAAAACTAAAGATTGGCACTCCGATGCCTAAGTTAGTATAGTTGCAAGTTTTAATCAACTAAGCACAGGTTTATTTTGAAGAATTAAACTTCATTTGGGTTTACCATTCCCAAATCACCTCTTATGAATGTAAATTGATCAACCCCCAGAGGCTTGGTGAAGATATCCGCAAGCTGATGCTGAGTGGGAACAAACTGCACCTTGACATCCTTCTTTTGAACATGATCTCTGATGACGTGATGTCTGACATCAATGTGCTTTGTTCTTGTGTGCTGCACCGGATTCTTGGCAAGGCTGATGGTGCTTGTGTTGTCACAAAGAATGGGAGCCTCAGGAAACTCCAGGCCAAGATCCCTCATTTGGTTCTTCAGCCACAGCACTTGGGCACAACAGCTTGCGGCAGCAATGTACTCTGCCTCTATGGATGATAAAGACACGCAGGTTTGCTTCTTGCTAGCCCAAGAGACTAGACAACCACCAAGGAAGGCGCATTGTCCACCGGTGCTCTTCCTATCAGTTTTATAACCTGCATGGTCAGCATCAGAATAAGCCCACAAGAACTCTTGGTTACCTCTGGGATACCAAAGACCAAGTTCTTGTGTTCCCTCAAGGTATCTTAAAATACGTTTAACACAAGTTAGATGTGACTCCTTGGGGTTGGCTTGAAATCTAGCACACATGCCTACACTAAATTGAATGTCAGGCCTGCTTGCCATTAAATACAGCAGGGAACCTATCATTCCTCTGTACATGGGCAGGCTGACTGATTTTCCCTTTACATGAGCATCGAGTGCGGCAGTGGTACTCATGGGAGTATCATACTCCTTGCACTCATCCATCCCAAACTTCTTGAGGAGCTCTCTGCAATACTTAGTTTAGGAGATGAAAATGCCATCCTTCTTTTGCTTAATTTGCAGGCCTAGGAAGAACGTTAGTTCTCCCATCATTGACATCTCAAATTCTCCCTGCATTGTCTTAGAAAATTCTTCACAAAGTTTTTCATTAGTTGCCCCAAAAATAATATCATCGACATAAATCTGGACAATTAGCATGTTTCTATCTTTGTGCAGAATAAACAGTGTATTATCTAGTTTGCCTCTTGAGAAACCCTTCCCCAGCAAAAAGCTGTTGAGTCTCTCATACCAAGCTCGAGGAGCTTGTTTCAGGCCATACAAAGCTTTCTTTAGGCTATACACATGTTTAGGATGCTTGTGATCCTCAAAACCAGGAGGTTGTTCTACATAAACCTCTTCTTTAATGTAACCATTAAGAAATACACTCTTTACATCCAATTGATATAATTTAAAACCTTTCATGGATGCAAAGGCTAGAAGAATCCTTATTGCTTCAAGTCTAGCGACTGGAGCAAAAGTTTCTTCATAGTCTATGCCTTCTTCTTGGTTATACCCTTTGGCTACCAATCTGGCTTTGTTCCTTGTTATTTGACCTGTCTCATCCAGTTTGTTTTTGAAGACCCATTTGGTCCCAACTATGGATTGATGAGACGGCCTTGGGACTAGTTCCCAAACTTGGCTTCTTTCGAACTGGTTTAGCTCTTCCTGCATGGCAATAATCCAGTCGCAGTCCTCAAGAGCTTGTTCAACTGAAGTTGGTTCGATCTGAGATAAGAAGGCTCCAAACTCAACTTCATTTTGAACTTGCCTTCTGGTTCTGACACCAGAAGAAACATCACCAAGCACTTGATCAAGAGGATGATCCCTGTGATGTCTCCTAGCCGTTGGCAACTGTACCTCATCAGGCACCGTCTGCACTCTAGGCTCATCACTGGGTTCATCTTCTTCTTTGGGATTGCTTGCTGGTGTTTCTTTTGGTAGTGAAGATGATGGTGGTTTTGGAAAGTTTAGTATCTCATCATCTTCTGTGGATTGTTCCCATGTAGGAGGTTCATCAAATACAACATGCATAGATTCTTCTACAGTTCTAGTCCTCATGTTGTATACTCTATAAGCCTTACTCCTAAGGGAATACCCTATGAATACACCTATATCAGCTTTTGGATCAAACTTACCCATATTTACCTTTCCATTGTTATGCACATAGCATTTTAATCCAAAGATTCTGAGGTGGCTGATGTTGGGCTTTCTGCCTTTGTACAGCTCATAGGGAGTCTTGTCCAAGCCCTTGCGAACATAGGCTCTGTTAGAGATGTAGCAAGCAGTGCTCATAGCGTCCGCCCAGAACACTTGAGAAACCTCTTTCTCATTGAGCATGCTCCTGGCCATCTCAGTCAGAACCCTGTTCTTCCTCTCGACCACACCATTTTGCTGAGGAGTTTTGGGAGCTGAGAAGTTGTGATCAATGACATTCTGCTCACACAGCTCAGAGAAGCTATAGTTTTCAAATTCTCCTCCATGGTCTGTCCTTATGGCTGCGATCTTGAGATCTCTCTCATTCTGCACTTTCTTATCCAGGACAACAAAGGCATCAAAAGCATCTTGCTTAGAGGCAAGAAACATTGTCCAAGTGAACCTAGAATAGTCATCCACCACAACTAGAGTATACAAGTTTCCACCCAAGCTCTTCACTCTTGCTGGCCCAACCAAATCCATGTGGATTAGTTCCAAGGGCCTGCTGGTGGAGACTCTCTTCTTGGTTTTAAACGAGGACTTTGTTTGCTTCCCTCGTTGGCAGGATTCACAAATATAATCATGCTTAACCTTAAAAGATGGAATCCCTATAGCTAGCTCTTTCTTAATCAGCATGTCAAGTTGAGTAAAATTAACATGTGCTAGCCTTTTATGCCAAAGCCAACTATTCTCTTCACTAGATATTAAACATTTTTCATCTAGTTGTTGACATAAATCTAGAGTGTATAGGTTTCCATTTCTATTGGCCTTAAGTTTGCATTTTAGGTTGGCCTTATCTAGGTTCAGATCATGCTTGTCTATTATCATGCACTCATGTGAATCAAAGATTACCCAATTTCCTTTGTCAGTGCTCTGGCTCACGCTCAGCAGGTTGTGACAGAGACCATCCACCAGATAGACGTCTTTAACTGGTCCAACTTCTCCAACTCCGGTGATCTTTCCACTCTGATTTCCTCCAAAGGTTACTATGGCTCCATCTTTGATCACCAAGGATTTGAATTTGTCTCGGTCTCCAGTCATATGTCTCGAGCATCCGCTATCAATGTACCATTTTCTATTCTTGGATGCTTTGAGACACACCTGCAAGAATCAGACAAGCTTAGGTACCCAACCTTTATTGGGTCCTCTGTCATTAGTTCCCAGAGCCCTTGGTCCAGTGTTAGTCTTGACCTTGGGCTTATGATTAATCTGTGCCTCTGGCCTAGTGTTGGCTCTAGGCTCTTGGGCTTTCCTTGAGAATTGTTTCCAGGCTCTAGATCCTTGTCCTCCCTTAGTTTCTTTTCTTGGGGGAGGATCCTTTGTCGCCTTGGTTCCTTTTGAGACCCACTTATAAGAGCTGTTGGCTCCATGCTTCTTAGCATTACAGGTGGACGTAGAATGTCCCTTCCTGTTACAATAATTATAGAAGCTAAAAGGTGTGGAGCTGTGGTCAGTGGCTTTATGAAAGAATTTTAAGTAAGGCTTCACTTTTGGTTCCACCTACTTTTTCCCTTTAGGTTTGTAGCCTAATCCAGTCTTGTCCCTATATGCCCTCTGATTCATTAAAATAATGTTTAACATTTCAGATCCATTAGTAAACTTCTGCAGGGCATTTTGCAGTCTATCTCTCTCTCCTGAGATCTTGCTGCAGTTAGAGCAGCTCTCTATTGTTGAGGCTCTGGGTTCTGCTTGGGGAGAACCCTTGCCATCCGCTACCGGAAGCTTTTTGGCTTCCGCTAGCTCCTTACTAAGTGAGTCCACCTTGGACTCAAGTGATTCGTTTTTAATTTTCAATACTTTATATGATTTACATAAGCGGAAAAATTCTTCATGGACCTCATTATATGCTTCTTGTAGTTCAGGGAAAGTTACCTCACTGTCCTCCTGGATGAGATCAAATTCTGAGGATGCTTCCTCATCATCTTCTCTGGCAATGAGACAGAGGTTGGCAACCTCTTCCTCATCAGAACTATTCACCCAGATAGAGGACACAAAGGCTTTTCTTTTGTCCTTCCCTTTTGATCTCTGCAAGTTTAGGCACTCAGCTTTGAAGTGGCCAGGCTTCTTACACTCAAAGCACACTGGGGCCCTTTCCTTCTTATATCCTTTCTTCTGGCTGGATTCACCTTTCTGAAAGCCTCCTTTCTTCTTGAAGAACTTTCTGAACTTTCTTACCATCATAGCCATCTCCTCATCATCGATGTCCTCCTCATCATCCTCATCATCCTCATCATCATCATTATCATCAATCTTCTCCTTGCTGGGAGCAACAAGAGCAAGGTTCTTGGTTTTAGATGTAGCTTGAGGAGCTCTCTGAGCCAGCAGGGTTGGTTCATATTCAGCCAGAGAACCAAACAGGGCAGTGATAGAGCTGGTTGACTCTCCTTGGACTTCCTGCAAGATGGTAACTTTGGTGATCCAATCACCTTTCAAGACTTTTAAGATCTTGCTGACTTGTTCTTCTTCAGGAATGTCTTTACCCAGGGAGGCCAGGTTATTGATAAGATGAGTGAACCTGATCTCCAGCTCTCTGATTGGCTCAGTTGGACTAAGCATGGCAAATTTGTGGAACTCCTCAACCAGCATCTCGACCCGTCTTGCCTTCACTCCCTTGGTTCCAGAATGAGCAGCCTCAAGAGCCTCCCACATATCCTTCGCTGTTTTGTGGTGACTGATCCTGTGGAACTCCTTAGGACTAAGGGCGCATTGAATGTAGTGCATGGCCCTGTAGTTTAGCTGTACTAGAGCATAATCCTCATTGGTGTATCTGGATCGCTGCTTTGCAAGACCTTCATCATCTAGAGGGACGTTATTCCCACGTTCAATTACATCCCAGAGGCGGATGTCGCAGGATTTGATGTAGGTCTCCATTCTGAACTTCCAGAATGGATAGTTGTGGCCATCAAAGCCAGGAGGCTTGTTTGGCTGAATAGCAACATCGGGCAAGGAATAATCTGCATCCATTACTAGATCTTTTCTTTTTAGATTTGTTGGAATCAAGTCAGAAAGACCCGCTCTGATACCAAATGAAAGAGGTGGATGCACAAGAGGGGGGGTGAATTGTGCTACCAAATAAAACTTAAAACAATGAAACACAAGATTTTATACTGGTTCGGTCTACCTGACCTACGTCCAGTTCTCAACCACCCAGGTTGAGTTCCAGTATCCCCAGGTTTTACAAACGGGTTCACCTGGAACCTTTACAACCGCAAGTTTTAGACCGGGATCAGTTGCAACCTTACAACCACAAGTTTTACACAGGTTCACTTGCAACCTTACTGACTCACTCCCCCTTACAACCTGCAAGGGTTCAACCTTTACAAATAAAGGATTTTCTAAACTTAGTTCTCTTTAAGAACGGATAATGTTACACACTTAAGTACAATGAATGCTCTTAATAAGTGAAGAGACTTAACTACAAAGAGTACAAGATAAGTAGATGAAAAGAACTCTCAATGTGTTAAATGCTCTCTTGCTTTTCTGGGCAGCTTTGAATGCTTGAAGGATATTCTCAGTTTCTCGCTCTAGATTTCTCCAAGATATCAAAGTTGTCTTCATAAATGAAGATGAGCTTGTTTATATAGTCTTCAAGTATTCTCACTCTTGGTAGGTGGGTTAGCCGTTTGAATATGGCCGTTTATCCCAAGTTACCGTTTGCCCATTTAATGCTCCATTAATGCTCAGCAGGGTTGACTTTGCTTTATCTCTGAAAAGTAGTTCTGACAACTCTGCTCTGCCAAAAAGCACTCTGACACTGCACTGCTCTGAACGTTCTGACATTCTGATTGCTTGCGGAAGCAAATCCACATCCGGAAGCAACATCACTCAGTGTGCTGCACTTGAACGTTAGTGTAGCAATATAAACACATAGTCACATGCAGTGGGAGTTCATTTAGTCTAAGGGAGCTCTCTTACTTCCAGAAGAAATTCCACATCCGGAAGCACTTCTACTGGACGTTGAGTTATGGCTTAGATATACTCACTGACGCTCGGTGTTGCCTAACCCAACAGGCAGCGCTAGTCACTAACCATCCGGAAGCATTCCTGCATCCGGTTGTGTCCTAACTTAGTCTCAAGGGTTTTACACTCCTAATGTTCTTAGACTGAGTTATGACTTAGTGTTATACTTGCTTCCGCTGGGGGATGGGACGTTCATCCGCGAGCGCTAGTCCTAGTCCATCCGGAAGTAAATCCACATCCGGTTGTACTCTTACTTGTGGTTCTATATTAACCTGATTCTCTCTAAGTGTTTAGCTTGTTCTTTCATATTTTAGTCTTCATCAAAACTTAAGATTCTAACATTGGACTCTTCAATGTCAAACAACCGTAGGTCACTTTCTCTCAATAAGTTGACCTATGATCCCCAGTCTAATCAATTCGAAAAGGATCTTCAGTACAAATAACTGTCGATTGGCCTATCGACAGTTATCATCGCGCGATGGTACATAAGTAACAGTGCCATGCAATGCTCACCATATCTATCAACCTCAACCTTATTCAAGACCTCAATGTTCATATCAGTGCAATGCACTCTTACAATTCCCTGTCAATGTATCATCCACAACATTCAATGTTTTCCCTAATAATTCTTTCCACAATCTCCAATTCAACATCTCATTCGTATCCTCATAATCTATGATACATCCAATCCATGATACCTCTCAATATCCCTGTCAAAGTACCAAATCTCAATGTATATACACTCACACATACACAGTCCAGCAATACCACCAGTCAGGATACTACATATAGTAAGTCAAATTCTTTATATGAAAGTAATCGTGTTTGAAAGGTACCCGATAGCCTATTTTGTAGAAAAATAACTTTTCAAAGATAATATATATATAATGAAGGTGAGAAAGGATTTTCAAAATCCCCAACTAACGTCACCCTCAATGTTATAGCAAGTTTAAGTGTGATTACCTGTCGCCTTTTAGCAATTTATGCGATTTCTCAACCTTTCTTTCTTGATTCTCCGAAAGCCTACTTGCATCCATTCCTATAATAATATAGAGTAAAATGATAAATTAATATCATTTTCCTTTATCATACTATGACGCCTCTCTCGTATTCATATGTTACTACCCATTCCCTTCTTATAAGGCCATTTTGATTATTCACCTATTCTTAACATCTCAAGAATTTCAACAACCACATGTCAAAACATTTTACAATCCAATAATGTCAATAACCAAATGATTACCAATTAAAATCAACATAAGTAACACCAACCGGAACAACATACATGAATATAATCAAGTATCACCCAAGAGAACATTCATAATTAAGTCCTAAAACAATGTAAATTCCCTAGACTATTTTGTTAGTGTCGTCAATTACTCAAATCCAACTTAATCACCAAATTTATCCCCAACAAGACACCAAATCAACTTGTGCATATCCTTCCAATTCACACATAATCAAGTCATAACCAACCAGTGGAGAGAAAACATTTATTTGAAGACTCCTAATTCACAACCAATTTTAGATACGTAGTAAACTTTTATGTAGCATTCCAACATATCAAAGTTTCATCCAATTCAACCTCCATGCACATATACATATCATGATTACAACAAAAATCTGAATATTCTATTCCAAGGACATTTACTTAGTAATATAAACTCTCTTGTGCATATTTAAACCCTCTCAATCACAAGCTCACCATTTAAGAATTTCAAACACAAACATATGATCAATTCCTTCCACCTTTCATAATCACGATCATCTAAATCATTCACTACTCGCTTTCCAATTGGACACCCTCATGTTAATCATCCCAAAAAGGGGTAACAATAACTAACTCCTACTAGAGTTAATAATACAAATGTCTCTCAATCCTCAAAATCATAATCAAACAGCTACTCAACCAAAATCATTTATGCAAAATCTTTAAACTTCCTAAACTCTTTAACTATAAATATTAAGACTCTCATTAAATATTCAATTAACCAAAAACATGTTTTCATATACCTAAACTCCAAACAGTAAGCTTAAATCACAACACAAAAGTCTTTCATGACTTAAGAAATTACAACAAACACCTCCATTCCAACTCCATTAAGTTCAACTACATAAAAGGCAATGGTAGAAAATTTGTAAATGCACCTACATTAACACTACTACAATTATATTCATGCATCAACCTCACATGCATTTCATACCATTCTCTATGCCCACAATCAGCTATGACAGAAAAGGGACTTGGGAAACCTTCAATCCACACAAGGTCATTTTCATCTTTCTCTTTTATGTTCCAAGGGCAGCCAAAGGAAAAGGAGATAAAGGAATTTGCAATACACTTATTTAGTTCTCACATCCAGCCATATCATAGCTAAAAGAAACTACCACAGTGACAGATTTTTAAAGTTTAACCCCTAAGATGCTTCTAACTCTTCAAATTTCTTCAACACCAAAATCAAGGGCTTTGAAAATATTAACAAACTCATTAACCTTCAAATAAAACCTCAAATCCTTCTACAAAAGTCAAACTTGAAGCTTTATTCTCCCTATAATAAATTCTTAAACATAGAAACCACAAGCAGAGCCAAGAACTATATGACTTTAATGCAATATTTAACAAGTAGCTTCTAAAAAAATTATTATCATAGATTCCTTTCTCATGTTCAAGCCTTGCTTTCCTTAAAATTTTCATGCCCTCATCTGTTTTGAAATTCTGCAGAAAATAAATAACATATACACATATATTTTGTAAACACCAACACACATGTAAACTTGTAAGCAACTTTGAACATTCACATATAAATTGTAATCACATATTATAAGCACTCAATCCAGCCACAAACAGTCCAAACAGTTCCCAAATCAAAACAGAAACAGAGCAAGAATAAAATTAACAACAGAAATCAAATTGAGTAACCAAGCTGAACCAAAAACAGTGTAGGAAACAGAATTTCAAAACCTTCCTCAAACTCATAAAAGAGCAAAATGTATTTATTCTTACAACAACTAATTTGAAGTTTTGAACCCCAAAACCTAAAACCTAAATCAGCCTCTCACTCAAATATCTCCCAAATCGCAGAAAAATATAGGACTAGTTGGAGGAGGCTCACCTAAGTATGATTTCGACTTTTCTTGAAAGATTGGAGCCTTGCCTTATGGTTGATGGCTGGTGGTTGTCGCTAGAAGTGAGAGAAACGAAGAAAGGGCAGTGGAGTGAGAGAAGAAAGAAAGCAAGAGAGAATGATGTTATGATGGTGAAGAAATGGAAATGAAGATTAAGGCGGAAGGGGCGCTGGTGATGTTTAAGAGAGAGTGAGAGAGAGTTGAAGATGATTGTGAGGTAAGTTGGAGAGTTTTGGGTGAAGATAATGATTGGAGGGGGGAGAAACAGTGACGGGAAAGAGAAGTGAGAATGATATTGATGGTGGTGAAGTGAGAAATTGAGTAAGATAATGAAGAGTGATGGGTGATGGTGATGAAGTGGGCAAAAGATAGTGAAGTGGGAGAGTGAAGGTGAGAAGGTGAAGATGAAGAGTGATGGTCGGTGATGATGATGATAAGAAGGAAGGAGTATATATATAAATTATAAGTGGGTGTGGTTAATTGGGGGAAAATAAAAATTAATTAAAAAAAAGATATTTATAAAAATGAATGGTTGGGGTTAATTTTAGAGAGGATATTTTGGGAGAGGATAGAATTGGTGAGAAAGAGATAAGTTTTGGAATATTTTGAGTCCCAGTATGATTTCTCTAGATATATTTTAGTTCCTAAATTTATTTCTAATATTTCCTAAATACTAAATAATACTTCCTGATTATAAATATTGCCATAGTGTACTCTTTTAATTTAAAATCACTTAAATCAGCCTCCAATTTCCTTAACCTTCAAAATATTTTGGGTTTTACCATTCCCTCATAATTCAAACTCTTCAATTTCTTAATTAATTATAAGCACATTTATTACTCAAAATTTCCAAAATGTCCTCAAAAATCACCAAAAATTCCTAAAAATTCTAAAATTCCCACTTTCTCCATTTATTATTTCCCAAAACACTCCTTGATCCTGTATTAAATTTTTAGGATGTTACAATTCTCCCCACCTTTTAGAAATTTTTTCCCCAAAATTTACTAAACATATTGGCTAACACAAAGAAAATATGCAATTCAACTTTATATTCTCTGTAACATACGGTTACTAATTTCCTGATTAGTACAAAAATACCTTTACTAACTATGATAGAAAAATGAATTTCATATTATCAATAAATCTATCATAGTTAGAAAATAATTTCCTAATAATAATCATTATCCATGATAGAAAAGAATTTCCTAACACAACCTGAACACTATCATGGATAATTAATAACTAATCATGTTAGAAAAGAATCACCTAACATGGTTAGAAAAAGAAGCAATCTACTACAATTCTCCAATTAACCAATAATATCAATACAAATAAAAATATGCGGAAGCGAATGCAGACCTATACATTTCTAAAGAGTCAATACAACCTTTAAAACTTAATTCCCTTTCCTGATGCTTGCGCCTGTGCATGAATACCTGCAAAAAATGTGAGTAATCGTGGGGTGAGACAATTTGTTTCAGTAATCTACTACTTAACTCACTATAACAGTGAGATGTGCGGTAGTGAGGACGTCTAAAGGGTACCTCAGTTTTAAAATCAATATATATATAAGAGAAACAAGTCTCCTTCCATTTATCATTCCAAGCCCTCTGTCACGTCCAAAACAAATCAAGTCCATCTTTTCTACTTTCCAAATATAACTCAAAACCCCTTAATCATTTTCCACATCAATAAACTTCACCATCAAATCTCCAAACCCCTGAAATCATTATTGTAAATCTCATACACATATTTCTCAAATCCAACTTCTCGGCTCTCGTCCATGTACAACCCTGGTGCTCTACTCATGTCATCCAGGAGGCACTACGCTCGAGCCCTATATGTATTCCGAATGAGTTGACACTGTGCCCCTCTCAAAAGTGAGGGGGCAATTTCCCTCCCTGGTAAACCCATGAGAGAGAAACCCCAATCTGTCTCCAATCAGAAAGGGCGCAGTCCCTGTCTCCAATCAGAAAACTGCTGGTCACAGTCTCCAATCTGTTGACCAATGGTCACAGTCTCCACTCTGTCGACCAGTACAAATAACCGTTGATTGGCCTATCAAACGGTTATCATCGCGCGATGGTACATATATCTTAGTGTCATGCAATGATCACAATTCTTTTCAACATCTCAATCACAACCATTGATACTTTCCATCAATACAACTTTCAAATTCTTCAACCACAAAGTATGCTACTCCCAATCCACATCATTTTTCAATACCTGTCAAGTACCAATTATATATCTCCACCACAACTATCACTTTCTATAATACTCTGTCAAGTACCAATTATATATCTCCACCACAACTATCACTTTCTATCGATATGACCTATCAACACCGCTGTCCAAGTATTACACCTATATACCTCACCAGTCCAACCACCACCAGACAGAATAATAATATATATAGTGTATCAAATTCTTTTATACAAAAGTAATCGTGTTTAAAAGGCACCCGATAGCCTGTTTTGTATAAAAGTAACTTTCAAAGATTTTGAGGGCTAGAAAGGATTTTGAAAATCCCAACTAACGTCACCCTTAATGTTATAGCAAGGTAAGAGTGATTACCTGAACCTGCTCTACATCAAGACAATACGATAATCATTGAAGTCCTTGCTCGCAGCTCGGCCCAATGTTATCCACAATCACTAGATAATACACCGCAGTGTCAAATCAGCCAAAAATGGTGCAAAACAGTTCCCAACTTTAAGGTCAAACAAGTACACAAAAACAGTTCAAAAGCTTCACGATGTCACTCGAAAAAGGGGTTGCAAAAGTCAACGAATTATGCTTCAAAAATTCCACAACCAATTTTTCCAAATAGCCCTGTTATTTATGAGTTAGAAACAAGAACAATCCAGCAAAAATCAGTTCTCAATTGTTCCCAGAATTTTTCACAAAACAGCCTACCTGATTTTAGCAAAAGTGCAAGAAGTGTGCAATCTTTCACCAATTTGTCAAACAATTTGTGTGCAAAAATTCCAGCCCTTTACAGCCCTCACAAGAATGTTTAAAGCTGGAGAAATGTAGTCAAGAATCACTCAAAATAGTGCAGGGCAAGGTAAAACAATTTGCATGCAAAATCGTCCAACCGATGACTACTTCCAGCAAAAACAGGGCAACTTCAAAAATTAATTTCGGACAGCCTAGCATGAGTTTTGAGACACTTAATATATCAAATGAAAGAACAAATCTCGTACTATCTCCAGTTAAAACAGTTTTCAAAAATTCCAACTAACAAAGTCACAAAGTCAGAAATAGTGAGACTGAATTTCCAGCAGTTTTCAGTGAAACAGTCCTTTTTCAAAAATTTATTCCAAAGAGTAGAAAACTAGTTTCAGGGCACACAATATATCAAATGAAAGCTTATATCTCGTAGTATAACCCACTGAAACAGTTTACAAAAATTCCAACTAACAAATTCTCAGATTTAAAAACAATCAAACTGAATTTGCAGCACTTTCAGGCAGAATTTCCAGCATGCTAAGTAAATAATTTTCAACAACAATTGGCTATCCAGAGCAGCCAAATCAGCACCAAAACAGCCTAAAATGTCCAGCCAAATAAGAATCCAATGCAAGTTACAAAGAAAATGCACTAGATATGCAAATTTACCAATCATGTAAAACTCACCAAAACCACCTCATTAATATTAATTTGACATTCAAAGTGATCTTCCTAACTCCTCAACACTACACCACAATCCAAACACACCTTTACATAACCAAATTCTCTATTAATCAACACTTTAACTACTAAATTTCCTTCCAACACCAATCCAATCACTTTCACCATTCCAATATCATTATTAAACCTTATTAATCCTTTACTAACCACCAATGAGTCCATTAAATCATATGTCACCAAATTATATAACCAATTTCTCATTATTCAACACTTTATTCACCAACCTTTTGCCTAAACCTCAATTCAATTAATTCCACCATTTCAATATCATTAGACAACCTTAGTAAGTATATATTAACTTTCAGTTTTCACCAATAACTCATACATCATCAAAACACCTAGTTTCAAGAAACCCTAAAACCTAGAAATTCCAAAATAAATAGAAAACTTCACCAATACTCAATTGCTTCAAAGAAACTTCAAATTAAATACTTGACACTTGTTATTATAGTTTTAAAACTCCAAAAGTCCAAACTTTAACCAAAACCCTAACTTTACCAACAACACAAATTCAAGAAACTAAATCAAAACCAAGTAAAAATGCTTACGGAAGCTTCTACGCGAAGAAGGGTGCACCACCACTGCTGGCCGTCGTTCGGCTCGCCGGAATTCGGCTTTTAGGTGTTTTGGCCGAGCTCAACCAAGAGAGGAAGAGGATGAATGATGAAAAAGAAGTTGGGAACAAGAAGAAGGCTTGAAAAACTCAAGGAACCCGAAAGCTACTACCCACCGTCGTCCGCCGTGAATAATCACCGGAAAAATGGAAGCTTCTTCGCAGGAGAAATATGCCAAAAACGGAGGAGGATGAAGAGGAGCAGATCTGTCTTGATTTTTGTATGAATCTGAGGAGAAGATAATGGGTAAACCGAAATGGGTGTGATTTGAAGGAGAAGAGGTGAAATGGAGGTGCTTGCAAGAGGAGAAAAATTGAAAATGGAGGTGAGGGAGGGTTGTGCGTGTGGTGTTATAGGAAAGAAGAAGAAGGCTTTGTTTGGTTATGCTTTATTTGAGTGAGTTAGAATAACTATTAAGGAACATTACCATAGTGACCTCTTTAATTCTCAATTCACTAAGTCAAACCTTCTATCTCCTTAACTTTCAAAATATTTTAATTTCCACAAAACCCTCATAATTCCTATTTCTATTTTATTTTCCAATTGTTTAATTGATTACTTTAGGCACTTATTTCCCCAATCCTTCCAAAAATATCCCCAAAAATCCTAAATATTCCAAATTTTCTAAATTTTTTTTATTCATTATTTCCTAAAATACTCTCTAATTTCGTATTAAATTTTCAGGATGTTACATTCTCCATATCAACTCTAATCATTTCACCATTCATCCTTAGTCAATCTATCGGTACTTCACAAATTCTCATTCTACCTCACCTAACTAACCTTCATTTACTAGCCACCAAAGCCTCAAATCACCTATATGACAGTCCAACTTCTTAAATAGCAACACACATCCAACTATCTTTCCCATATTTAATCAAATTATTGGTTTTCCTCGACTTTAGTCCATCATCCTTCAACTATTTAGATCCCAATTCCAATCACAGTCGTTCCTAGAGTATGTCATTTAACATTTGGAACAAAATTTCAATCGAGCTCCAATAAATTTGATTGTCCTACATACTGAGGTCGTAATTATAACTTAGGATAGGTAACAAACCTTAAACCACCTTGCTACTTCAAATCGAAACTTCCTTTGATTTCTCAAAATTCCTCAACCAAGACCCAATTTAATCATTAATATTGTACATCCCTTTTCTTCCTCTGCCCTTATCTCCCTTCAAAATCACTTTTCCAATTCTTATCATGACTAAACCACCAGCAAATCACAAGGTCATATTCTAGTTTCCATATTATCAACCATCCTCATGCAACCAATTTACCGAACCAAAGGTTTATTATCATTACTTTCAGCCATCCTTCCATTCCAAAAATCTAATAAACTCTAATCTAAACAAACAAACAACATCTCGTTTCATTCTTCAAGCCAAATTTCCAGAAAATGAAATAAATACTTCCTATATCATAATACACTTTGCATACCACCAGAATACTTATTTATTTAAAAACCAAACCAGAAATTTGTACTAACCATATTAAACCATAAAGACCAGCCAACCATACCTCAAGATCACCATACCCTTTAGACTTGCACTCTTGGTCTCACATCAACCATAATAAAAACATCAACGATTCAATTTAATCATGCTTTTAATAACCGTTTGAAGTATTACCAAAACCAAGAATCAGTTCACTACCCATAGAACCGTTCTCAAACTAGGTAAAAATTATCATTTCTTTGAGAAAACGTTCAGCCAGATATTGAAAAGAAAATGAACTCATTCCCATAATCCAAACTGGGTTTCAAGTCATATAATATAAAATCACATCAACCATACTTTTCCAAAGAGAGAAGACACCCATTCAACCATTGCACACATCGAATAGCATCAACACTTGTTACTTGTTTCACCATGTCCTAAAATATCACTTATGGAACATGGAAAATTGACAAAATAAGTGGGCTTTTACATGATAACCATCATAAAATCAACTAAATCTTCATGACTCCTAGTCATAACTCTATTAATCATACAACTTGAGCCACTAAATCTCATATCATTTATTGTCTATTCTAACAAAAACAAGACAAGTCAATGTACTTATAAGCCATTAAACCATCTTAGTCAAACCAATTTAATTTACCAACAAAGTCCAACGAAAGACTATCAATCATTCTTCAACAAAATCAAAGATTACAATACTACATTCTACAAATCATACAGCTTAAATCACCAATCACCACAATTTACAACTAATTTAAATCAGAAGAGACAGTTAAATGACAATCAATTGATATTTTTACAATTATTCTATCCAATTATACAATATTGATTTGCAAAACTTTTCAATTTCCTACAATTAGCTACATAAAAATTCAGTTAAAAAAATCACTTTTGAACAAAGACTTACCTTTCGGAGCCATCCACCCATGAAGTAGCAAGGGCTACCAACATCTATTATTAAGGGGGCTGCTTCCAATCACTAAATATAGTGAGGAAGCCTCCAGCCACTTAATATAAATGGGCAACAACCTTTCACTACAAAGGGTGATGTGAACTCCAACGAATACCATAAATAATAAAATACAAATTAAAAATAATAAAATAATAGTTATTGTAATAAGAGTATGATTACTTTCAATAAGATCAAATAACTTAATAATAATCAACAAATTCATCACTCATCAAAAGAACAAAACAAGTAATATAAATGATTTGGACATTTAAATGACACAATTAAGAACCAAACCAACAATAATTGCAATAGGATTTCAAATAAAAACAAAAATCAAACAAAAACATTTAACAAACTAAACAACTAGAAACAATGTCAATTTCTCAACTAATCAAACACTTTGACAAACTAAATATTAAATAAAGTAAACAACCCTATTTCACATTGTATTTATTATTACTTGTCATTTTCAAATTTCTTTAATCCCTTAACCCAATAAGGCATCTCATGATGTTTCGACTATGATTATGGTCGACTCATAATTATAATAGAAACCCCAGAGAAGCATCCTTATTCTGTCATTCTTCCTAAACTCTTATCAATTACTTTATTTATATAGTTATTCTTACTATATTCATCTCAATCCCTCCACAATACCTATTCAATTGCTCTTATCACTCTCTCCCCACCACGGGATGAGTGATATTCCTCTCAAAAGGCCAGATATTCATGCACATAAGGAAGGGAATACTAAGAATGTATATTGCCAATCTACATGAAATGCAGCACAGTCCTAGGTTATCGTATACCAAATACTGATAACCAAGTTGTGACATACTGTTACTTAATCCCTAATTAACTATTGATATCCATTTTAATTACTATAATCTATTTACTAACTATGATAGGAAAGGATTTTTCCATAATATCAACATACCTATCATAGTTAGAAAAAGAACATTCTAGTGAATAAAACATTATCCATGATAGAAAAGGATTTTCCTGATACAATATGAATACTATCATGGATAATTAAAATCTAACCATGTTAGAAAGGATTTGCCTAACATGGTTAATAAACAAAACTAATTAATATTAAACAATATATAAATATATATGCATGCGGAAGCGAATGCAGACCTATAAATTGGCAATATACAATTCTAAATAAACTATACAACCTCCACTACCTAATTCCCTTTCCTGATGTTTGCGCCTGTGCATGAATACCTGCAAAAATGTCAGTAATCGTGGGATGAGACAATTTGTCCCAGTAATCACCGCTTAACTCACTATAACAGTGAGATGTGCGGTAGCGAGGGCGTCTAAAGGGTACCACATTTTAAATTCAGTAATATATACATATATCTATCAAGTCTCTTCCATTCATCACTCAAGTCCCTTTGTCACATCCAAGTCAACCCAAATTCGTCATCTCTACTTTCCACATATCACTCAAATCCCTCAGTCAATTCCACATTAACTAAATATCATCTCCCAGTCTCCAATCTAATGATGCTACCACAACACTCACACTCACCTATAGATGCATTGTGCCATCATGGGGCATTCAAGCATCTAATTTTCTCTATATGATTTGACACTGTGCCCCTCTCAATGATGAGGGGGCAAATTTCCCTCTCTGGCAATCTCCAGAGGGAGAACCCCAATTCTGTTTCCATTGCAGAACGGGAACGGTTGGTGTAACATCCTGAAAATTTAATACAGGATCAAAGAGTGTTTTGGGAAATAATAAATGGAGAAATTGGGAATTTTTAGGAATTTTTGGAAATTTTAAGTAATAAATGTGCATATAATTAATTAAGAAATTGAAGAATTTGAAATATGAGGAAATGGTAAAACCCAAAATATTTTGAAGATTAAGGAGATTGGAGGCTGGTTTAAGTGGTTTTAAATTAAAAAAAGTACATCATGACAAATTTGGGCTGTAATTATCAAAAACCACCCTTAATTGCTTCCAACCAAACGCGCCCCTTCTCCTTTCCAACATAAAACTCTCGGACCCCCTTCCTTCTTCCTCGCGCGTCGGCCTCCTTTTCCCCCCACCTTGCCATTTTCTTCATTTCTCCTCCTCACCCATATACCATTCGGCCATTCCTCTTTAAAAAGCTCATCATTTTCGTGTTTCCCATCTCTTTCTCTCCTTGGATCTGTGAAGGCCGACGTGATTTCATGCCGGAACGTGGGGTCGCCGGCGACTTCGTTTTTCCGGCAAATGGTGTCATCTTCGGCGGCGTGAGCTAAGATTAAGGTAAAGGCTTGATTTTTCTTGGGATTCTTGAGTGTTTTGTGCGTTCTTAGTGATCTCTTGTCAATTTGCTTAGCTCAACTCCCCTCTATCAGTTCGGCCGGCGATCTGGGGGCTTTTTCCGGCGAACGACGGCGGCAAGCGGTATGGGGGCCCCTGTTCTGTCATTTTCTTGAGCTTTCCTCTTATTTCAACTTCATTCTTCCTCACTTTTTCCCTCCCCTTTGGTTCAGCTCGGCCAGCTCTTTTAGAGGCCGATTTCCGGCGAGTACTACGGTGGCCGGCGGCGGTGACACTCTCTCCTCTCATTCTTGGATCTTGTAAGCTTTCCCAACCTCTTGTGATGTTGATTTTGAGATGATATTGTCTTTTAATGGTTAGAGTTTTGTGGAAAATTGGGACTTTAGGATTTACAAGCTACAATAGTGCTTATTTAGTGGTTAATTGAAGTTTGGGGAGAGTATTTTATGGTTCTTTAAGTGGGAGATTACCTTAGGATTTTTGGGGAATATTTAGATATTCTTTAGGGTTAGGGATTTTGTTTATATTGTGATTTTTGGAACATTAATGTTTTAATGTTGGAATTGAGGTATGAAACTTGATTATGATTGAGATCAATTGGATTTTCTAGATGAGGTTAAGCATTTGGAAATTTATGGTGGAAGTTGGGAAGCTAGGAAATTGTTCATGAAGTTTACTTTGAATAAATTAGTGATAAAGAAATGTTTATTGAAGTTATTTATTGAAGTTGGGAATTGATTTTGGGACATTTGTTTAGGCTCTTTAAAATTAAGGTTTGGTGATGTGTGACGTATAGACTAAATTGGTGATTGAAAAATACTTACTAAGGTGTTACGAAGGTATTGTAATGTTGGAGTTGATTGAATTGGTGTTTAGGAAGAAGTTTAATAATTAAAGTGTCGGATGAAGAGCAAATTAGTTAGGTAAAGGTATGTTTTGTTTGTGAGGTTGGGAGGCCACATTTAGTTGTAAATTTGATATTAAAATGAAATGTTTTGGTGGTTGGTAGTTAATTGGCAAGTTGGTGAGCATTTTTGGCTTCTTTAAAGTTAGGTTTAATTATTTGAGCAGTATTAATTCAATTGGTGGTTAGAAAATGTTTAATCAGGTATTATGAAGATAGTAGAGTGATAAAATGATTGTATTAGTGTTTAAGGAAAAGTTTAATAACTAAAGTGTGGATTAAAAGAGATTTGAGTTATGTGAAGGTAGGTGTGAGTTGTGGTGGAATGTTTAGGGGTTCAGGAGGCCAACGTGAGGCCAAATTGATATAAATGAGGTATTTTAATGGATTTTAACATGGTGGGTTAGTTTTGCAAAAGTTATGAAAAATGGTGAAGTTTAATACTTTCGGAGTTAATAATAAATGGTTAAGGGAATTGTGGGGTATAAAAGAATATAGAAAATTGGGGATGTTAGAAGTAATTTATTACTTCAATATATGTTTTAGAATTTGTTTGAATAGTAGGTCTAGGTCATTGATATTGTGTCTTGACCAACAGTAGGTCATTGTACAATTGTAGACGACAGTGACTCGGGTGGAGCACGAGGAAAACGATAGCTGCTAGGATTTGATGTTATTGAGCTTGAACAAGTAATCACGCTTAACTGACTGTGATACTGAGGGTGACGGTAGTTGAGGATTTCTAAAATCCTCTTCTACTTTATATATAAATGAAATGTGTTCTGATTACTTTATATTTAAATGTGGGCTATAGGGTACCTTTCTAAATAAACTGTACTTTATATATATATATATATCTATATAAATCTTTTGTATGTTGCATGACACTGATTATTAGTACCGTCGGCCGATGTAACCTATCGATTTGCGCAAATCGATAGGTTAATTGTACGGGTTCCTCGGATTGTAAAGGAACCAGGGATTTTCACATTGATTAGAGTGGTCCCTTGTTATGCTTTTCGGATTGTAGACCGGGCACAGTGTCACACACGTTTATTTCTGCCTATTGAGAGATGGATGTATTTGTTTTGTATATATATGTATGTATTGCGTGGTTTATGCAGGTTTTGAAAACCGTGGTACCCTGTAGACGCTCCACTACCCCACTTCTGAGTCTCACAGTGAGTTAAGTTGTGATTACTGAGACATAGTTTTGTCTCACCCCATTCCCTTTATTATTTTTTTCAGGTGATCATGCTCAGAGACGGAAACAGAGAGGAAGGGAAAGGATCGGCCGGCCCACACGAGTAGGCCGGATGTGATCTATAAGGAATATATATTGCCATTTATTAGGCTGCATCAGCTTCCGCATTTGTTTGTATTATTGTGAATGATTGATTTGTTGGATGATTGTATTAGCTGTTTTTGCTGTTTTGTTGTTTGGTTACTGATAGTTAAGGTGTAACTATGACAGATGTCATAGTTGTAGCTATGCTACGTATTCTGTTTGGTGTAATGGTTGTTTATGGAGAAAATGAGATATTGGTTTGATGAATAGGGTTATGATGCAGAAATGTTCGTACAGGATTATTGGTACAAGAGATTTGCCTGACAATGGAAAGGCAATCCCTATCTCAACTGCCTGTTAATGGAAAGGCAATACTTGTTTTCCTGATACATATGTAGCAGATGATTGTGGCTAAGAATATTTGATTGTGCCTTGCGATGCTGACATGTTTAAATCAAATGTGTGTTTTTGATATAATTATTTGTACAGGTGTTTCGGAGTAACCATGTTCAGGAAATCCTTTTCCTAACATGGTTATATAAAATATTGACGACGTGATTGATTTAATGTGATTTCTTTATATAACCATGTTAGATGGGCCCCGCTCTGATATGGTTAACTTTTATGTAGCTTGCTCGATTTCCTTTCTAACCATGTTAGGTGATTCTTTTCTAACACGGTTAGATTTGTGTTATTACGTTGATTGTATGAATTGGTTAGGATGATGATAGTTCTTTTGCTAACCATGTTAGGTGAATCCTTTACTAACATGGTTAAGGCATCTAATTTTGATTGATATCGTTTTCTTTTTCTAACCATGTTAGATGTACTTTTGCTAACATGGTTAGACACCATTTGGTTGGATTATTTTGAGTATGTGTTTTATTAGGTGGAAGTGAGTAGGTTAATAAGGTGTTATTAGGAGGTATGTTACAGTTGGACTCTTCAATGCCAAACAACCGTAGGTCACTTTCTCTCAATAAGTTGACCTATGATCCCCGGTCTAATCAATCCGAAAAGGATCATCAGTACAAATAACTGTCAATTGGCCTATCGACAGTTATCATCGCGTGATGGTACATAAGTAACAGTGTCATGCAATGCTCACCATATCTATCAACCTCAACCTCAACCAGCTAGCCGGAAACCAAAGGGAAAAATAAAAGAAACAAGGGCTGCGAAGGGAAAAGAAGAAAAGAAGAAGGTCTTTGGACTTGTGGCGGTCGACGCCGCCGTGTGGCCACCGGAAAGCTCGCCTGAGCGACGAGCACGCGTGGGAGGAAGGGAGGAGCGAAATCGAAGGCAGAGGGGGAGGAATCGGCGGCTAGGGTAGAGAAGTGAAGAGGAAGAAGGAAGGAGGTGAATTTATATATATACTTTAGGGATAATTACACTTAACTACCCTAATGTTTATTCTTAATTATATTTTTAGCCCAAAAGTTTATATATATATTATTGTTTCCATTTCTTTCCTTCATAACATTTTTCTAGATTTCAAAATAATTTCTATAGTAGTTTCTAACTCTAAATGACTCGTTTAACTATATTTCCTTAAATTTTAAGGTAAATAAGATTTAATATTCATAATTCGTCAAAAATATCCTTAAATTCCTCCTTAAGCCTTTAAATTCTCTAAATAACATCTCCATAATTTCTTATTATCTTTAATTTGAAAATTGGGATGTTACAATTCTACCCTCCTAAAATAATTTCGTCCTCGAAATTAGTAGAATTATCATTAGTTACAAGAAATGAAGCCATTTCTTGGACTGATATTCCAATTTTGAGAGGAAGAAAAAGAAATTTGGATCTAACTTAGCAAGATTGAACTCATTGGCATTGAGAGTTTATTGCCATGAGTGTCGTCCATGAAATGCGTGGCTGTCACCCAAGAGGGGGGGTGAATTGGGTGAGGGAATAAAAAACTTTAACTCTTTTCCGAAAGACTGCTTGTGCTTGGTGATGATGTTAATAAGTAATGGTATGCACAAGTCAGTATGTTTTGTGATGCAAAATAGAATGTTTAAATGTAAATTTATGCACACATAAATTTATCCTAGTTCGGTCACCCAGACCTACATCCAGTCCCCAAGCTACACTTGAGATTTTCAATCCACTATTCTTGTTTAAACCAGGCACAAGAGAAGCCTTTACACTTTAGGTTTTACGAACACGGGTTCACCTAACAACCCACAGGTTTTACAACGGGCTCACCTGCAAACCTTTACAACCACAGGTTTTACAACGGGATCACCTGCAACCTTACAACCACAAGTTTTGCGGGCTAACTTGCAACCTATGGAGATTTAGAAAACCTAAATGCTCCCCCTTACAACTGTAAGATAACAATTCTGTTCTTCAAGCACAAGCTTTAGAACAACCTCTATTAATTAGAGGATTTGGTTATATGTTCACTCTATGAACTGATTGTGATAAACACTTAAGTACAAATGACTCTCTCTAAGAGTAGATGGTACAATGATTGCTCTCCACTCATTTTCTCTAAGAGTATTACAACTTCATAATCAGAGAGTAGAAGATGAGAAGGATATTTCAGATAGTAGGCTTGAGCTTCTTCATTTTATTTCTCTTGCTTTTCAAACTCATGAAGCTCTTTCTTCAGAAATGAAGAATATCTCCTTTTATACAAGCCTCTGATTATCCAACCGTTGGAGAGGCAATAAGGCCGTTTGAATATAGCCGTTGGGGCCTTGTTTACGTTGTCCTCATTAATGCACAGCAGGGTTGACTTTGCTTTATCTGAAAAGGTGCTTTGATCAGCTGTTCTGTCAACACTGTTCTGACAACACTGTTCTGGCAAAAGTCGTTCTGACATCTATACACTGTACGGTCTGACTCTTGCTTGTTGTCGGATGAGGACTTCGTTCTTCAAGCATAAGTCCAGGATGCTAAGAGACTTACTATCGGAAGCTCTCTTGCTATCTGAAGTGAAGCTCGCGGACTCTTAACATTCTGCTTGCTATCACATAGAGGAACTTTGTCTTCCAAGCACTTGTCCATGAATGATAAGAGCGCTTTGCTATTGGATGCTCTCTTGCTATCAGAAGCTCTCTTATGGACTCTGACTCTTGTGGGTAGTATGAGCTTTGACACCTTGAATGAATCTTCAGATTATGTTCTCCTTATCTCTCATACTCCTCATGCTTGGTAGGTAACAATGTTGTTTGAATATCTGTTAACCTCTTGTTACCGTTGGAAAGTACATCTTCTTAAACGCTCCATTAAAGCTTAGCAGGGTTGACTTGCTTTATCTCTGAAAAGCAATTCTAACCACTCTGCTCTGACAACATCATACTGACTTCTGAGCATATGTACTTCTGACTCTTGTAATCCTGCTGACGGATGATCACCGTGCATCGTTCATTGTTCATCTGGAAGCGGCAGTCTTGCTCTGCAAGAGTTAGTGGTTGAATTCCAGTGCCAAGAGTATTTGCATCCGGAAGCTCATTTGCATCTGGAAGTAAAACTAAGTTCTGAACATACTTGTTAGTCCAACAGAGTAATATATATAATCAAGTATAGTAGGAACTATACATGCTGTGGGAAGCTTGTTTGCTATGGGAAGCATTCTTACTTAGACTATGTTCTGACTTAGTGTATTGTATACTTTGAACGTTAGTCCTCTTAGTCTATGATGTATTCGGAAGCACTTCTACATCCGGAAGTAATTCCACTTGATGAAGGATTTTGTTCACTATTACTCACTCTCGCTCAGTGTCCCTCAATCTAACAGTCAGCGCTAGTCACTAAGCTATCGGAAGCACTTTCACTTGACGTTGCTTTTTTTACTGACGCTTGGGGTTATCTATTCTATCAGCCAGAGCCAGTCTAAATCTAACAGGAAGCAACCTCACTTGACGAGGCTGATTCACTGACGCTTGGGGTTATATCTATTTTATCAGTCTGCGCCAGTCAAAATCTAACAGGAAGCAATTTCACTTCCGGTTGAGTCTTAACTTAGTCTCAAGGGTTTTGTACATCTAATGCTCCTAGACTGAGTTATGACTAAGTGAGGTGCTTGCTGTCGCTGGGGGATGAGACATTCATCCGCGAGCGCTAGTCCTAGTCCATCCGGAAGTGATTCCGCATCCGGTTGTGATTCCGCTGTGGGATGAGTCTTTCATCTGTGAGCGCTAGTCTTAATTCATCCGGAAGTGAATCCGCATCCGGTTGTGACTTAACTTAGGATTCAGTGTTAGCAATCTAGACTGGGTTCTAACCAAGTGTCTCACTTGCTTCCCTATGGGATGTGTACTCCATCCGCTAGCTCTAGTGCTAATACTTCCGGAAGTGATCTTGCATTCGCAAGTGATCTAACTTAGGATTCTAACCATGTCATCTAATCCTTCCTAAGTGTTGATTATGTTCTTTTAAGTACTAGACCATATCATACCTTAGTCACCATCAAAACTTAAGATTCTAACATTCTCCCCCTTTTTGATGATGACAAACCCATAGATGACTAGAGAACATAATTAAACTTAGATCACTCCTAGAGCTATATTTCTTTCCCAGTTCTCTCCCCGGTTATCTAGACATCTTATCTTATCTCTCAGCTCTCAGCTCTAGACATCTCATGTCTCATCTCTAGCTAGACATCTTATATCTCATCTCATGTCTCATCTCTAGACATCTTATGTCTCATCTCTCTCCCCCTTTTGGCTTCATCAAAATTCAACAAGTGCAAGCTACCCTTAGGGATGGGGATACTTCTATCGTTCTCCTAGGAATGGGCCTTCTACCTAATATTTCTCCCTATGTATCGTTAATAAAGATTTGTTCTAGACTATTCAATACAACGTACGAGAAATAACAAGGGACAACAATAATGATTCATGATCCTAAATGATTGTATTCTCCCTAAACATTATGTAGGATAGCTAAACAGTGTGAGACAAAAGGAAGAAAATATTGATTCAGTATTCTAAGTGAGTTTACTCTCCCTAACCATTATGCAAGATAACAGAACATGTTTTGCAAGGATTAAGTCTAGATCAAAACATACAAAAACAGTTCTCTTTTTTTGAAGGTGAAGATTCTTTTCAAATATAAAAGACATCAAAAGTAATTTTGACCCTCTCGAAATGATTAACATGATATCAAAATAATTTTGGTGCGTTTAAAATGATGATTATGATATCAAATGAAAATTTGTGATTTTAAATTCCTGATACCAAATGAAATCAAGTGAAATATGTGAGTTTGAACTTGTGATATCAAATGAAATGATTGAGTGCCAAGTGGAATTTGTGATACCATATGAAATGAAACCAAATCAAATGAAATTTGTGAGATTAAAAATGCCAAAAGTAATTTCCAAACAAATTGCGTCACAACATCTCAAGAGTTTATTATCGATGACAACATGTAACTCTCTATTTTCAAGGGATCATTATCAAGTAATGTCCATCTAATTCTCTTCTATATTAAGATTAATCATCACAAAATCAAGAAAAGAAGCATATAAGAGAGGTATGTTATCAATTACTTTCCAGCGTGTCATATAAAGGATTCAGATGTGTGAGCTAGGATGATTTTCTAAGACAGTGAATGATTTTGAAGTCAATGCAGATTGAGAAAAACATCCTAAATTGACACCCTTACCAATGCCATGTATGCATCATATATAAGAGATGGTAAGGTGTAGATGTTACCACAGATGAGGAATCCTCATACTCTATTAGACTCATGAATCTGAATCATATGCAGATAAGCATGCTTCCTGACATCTTCAAGAGGTGTGCTATCTCAAGTGGAAACCTCTAGCGCAAGTGCTTTGATGATTCGCTTCGGCAAGCTGAACTACAACCACAAGCAGACATGACTAAGCAGTCACTCTACTCTTCCCATGGTTCAATAGTTGGCCTGCTATCGAAGGCGCTGATTGTTGCGAAAGCAACCTTGCTCAAACTTGATGATTGGTCCTGCATGTGCTTGAGGAAACAAGTGCTTCCTGATGGTCAGTGAAAGAACTTAAGATTTAACATTGGAGACCATCCTCAGGACATTCAAGTCAATCTGTGTTAATCAGCACAAGTTAATTTAAGAAATCATACTTGCTAATTGGTTTAAGAAAATATGAGCAATGATTATGTGAAAACTAATTTTGAAATTGTCTATACGTTCACATAGTTTCACTATCAAGACATGAACTCTATTTACTCTCATAGATAAATATCAATGTGATAGTACAGAGAGTATCAAACAGGTGGCATATTTTCAGAGTTCCATAAGCAAGTATAGTTCAATAAATATGCCTCAAGGATGTTCATGTTAGATCATGAAGACATGTGAATTATTAACACAATGAAATTTTGAAAAATCTTCATCCTCACAAAGATGAAATGCTGGAAATCTTCATGCTCACAAAATAGTTTGATTTTAAAACTAAATCCGGTTTACAAAAACAACCAAATTTCAGCATATGATTACGAGAATAATTTCCAAATTTTAGCTCAAGTTCTTCTAGATATGCTCAGTGTGATCTCATTGTTCTTAGGATATCAACAAGCTTGAAATTAATACAGATTATAGCATGCTTGTGATACTATGCCATGTTTTACAGATCTAGCAGAGTTTAATTCAAGGCATTTCCTAAGATTTCTAATCCATGTCAGACAAGAGAGAGACTATCCATTAAATTTCACAACAGAATGTGTAAGGGATAGAAATGCTCATGTGTATTGGCGAGAGTTTCTCAGGTTTAGTATAGTCATTCCACACATCTTGATAAGGGGCTTTTTCGTTGCCATTCTCTCTTGGTTATTCTCATTGTTCAAGCTTCAATAATCTATGTCAACATTCTTAAACCACAAACTTGAACCGAGATCATTAGTAGATTGAGAACTTAAAGATCTAATTAAGAGGGATGTATTGTTCTCGAAACCATAGCTGCTTATGCAATGAAAAACTTGATGCAAGAGATACCACATGAAATGGAAAATCAGAAATAACTTTTGAATGCTATCATGAGGTATGGTTGTCATGTAAGTTTAAAGAGGATCGGAATTTGTTTTGAAAGTTTGCATTTCAAAAAGGATCTTTCAAAAATCAAGGTGAATGCATAAACTATTTTCTTTCATGAGAGGCGCCCTTAGAAAAGATTCGCTAAGCATATATGAGTAAAACGATTTAGACACCATATGAAGACTATGAAGAAGGTTTTTAGTTTAGTGTCAAAATTCTGAAACTAGTTCTGAATCTTCTTAACAATGTCAGAAATCTTGGAACACAATGCACAAATTCAGAAGGTTTTGAAGAAAGTTCAGTTTCAAAGTGTCAGACTTCTTGAATCTGTAAAATCAGTATGCATTATATCAGACAATGAGTTTGATATGATAGGATCATAAGGTCATCTCAGATAAGGAAAATCATATCAGTTTCAGAGAAATAAAAGCTGTTAAGCCCATCATGCATTTACTACCCAAGTGATTATTCAAGTAAAGAGGAAAGTGGGGATGATATCACCATAGCTCCATTCGCATCAAGTAGTAGCTCGCTTGATTTTGGTTGGCAATGCAAGGATTCTATTTTCAGAGCAGCACCAAAGTCTATGCGTGACGAATGCTTATCAGGACTTGACTAATTGTTCAGATGAGGTACAGTCCTGAGTCTTGCTGAGCCTCCGAATTGCCTTTCCTACAAAATATCAGATAGTTCCTTCCTTTTGTATCCAAGTCTGGATCTGAAGGTCAGTTTGTAGGTTATATATAATTCACATGCACTTAGAGATTACTTGCTATGTGTATGGCATGGTGAATCTATCATGACTATATGCACAAGGATATACAAGGTTTTTGATCAAGACAATCATGGACAACATGTGGATTATGAACATTATTAATTTCTTTAAGCTTACTTCTATGATTAATATAATGTTCACATCTTAGGATGCTTAATGTAAAATCTCAATAAGTCCATCTAACATCAGCATAAGAGATTTTACTATCAAATGCTTCGTTGCTAAGTGATCCCTTGCTTACCCAAGGAGATTTTCTATACTTATCCTTGGTTCGAAGCACTTTCTTCTGAGAGGTAGGATTCAAGAGCCTTTTCAATGTTGATCGAGGAATCCACTCTCTCTTGTTCTTCTCAGGATAGTTGAATGGAACTCTGTGATAGTTCATCCTTGAGACAGAACCATTGTCCCTTATGGTTGCCGACTGCTTCTTATGATTGTACCAGGGGGTTTCAGCAATTGCATCACCGCGAGTTCTCTTCTTTGGGGTAAGAGGAACTCTTGATCTTTCCTGCACAAGTAAGGCACTAGAAGGATGTTTTGGTACCCATTTGTACTTGGGTCCTACAAGGTTAAAACTGGACCTTACTTGTCCTTTAGGAATCCATACAAATTTATTTTTCTCATTTGAATTTCTTCTAAGACTGCATGTGTGAGAAATATGTCCTAATCTACCACAATACTCCCAATAATGAGAAATATCACATCAAGAGTATTCCAAATATCTCTAGCACTAGAGCAGTGTTTGATCTTCTGGAAATCATTTTCAGCTAAGCCTTTGTATAAAATTTGCATTGCTCTAATGTTTAAGGAAAACAAATTTTTCTCCTTTTTCAGTCCAGTTTCCCCTTGGTTTGAAATCAAAATAATTTCCCACATTTTCAAACTAGTGGATTGTATAAAACTTTCCATTCTTGCTTTCTACCAACAAAAATCAATATTTTCTAACACAGGTGCAATGGTATGATCAAAGCCTTTGGAAAACATTTTAACCCAAATCAGCCAAGGTCTTTACACTTGAGATCGTTGGATCCTTTAAACAAGTGACCTGCTCTGATACCAAATGAAATGCGTGGCTGTCACCCAAGAGGGGGGGTGAATTGGGTGAGGGAATAAAAAACTTTAACTCTTTTCCGAAAGACTGCTTGTGCTTGGTGATGATGTTAATAAGTAATGGTATGCACAAGTCTGTATGTTTTGTGATGCAAAATAGAATGTTTAAATGTAAATTTATGCACACATAAATTTATCCTGGTTCGGTCACCCAGACCTACATCCAGTCCCCAAGCTACACTTGAGATTTTCAATCCACTATTCTTGTTTAAACCAGGCACAAGAGAAGCCTTTACACTTTAGGTTTTACGAACACGGGTTCACCTAACAACCCACAGGTTTTACAACGGGCTCACCTGCAAACCTTTACAACCACAGGTTTTACAACGGGATCACCTGCAACCTTACAACCACAAGTTTTGCGGGCTAACTTGCAACCTATGGAGATTTAGAAAACCTAAATGCTCCCCCTTACAACTGTAAGATAACAATTCTGTTCTTCAAACACAAGCTTTAGAACAGTTTCTATTAATTAGAGGATTTGGTTATATGTTCACTCTATGAACTGATTGTGATAAACACTTAAGTACAAATGACTCTCTCTAAGAGTAGATGATGTTACTCACTTAAGTACAATGATTGCTCTCCACTCATTTTCTCTAAGAGTATTACAACTTCATAATCAGAGAGTAGAATATGAGAAGGATATTTCAGATAGTAGGCTTGAGCTTCTTCATTTTATTTCTCTTGCTTTTCAAACTCATGAAGCTCTTTCTTCAGAAATGAAGAATATCTCCTTTTATACAAGCCTCTGATTATCCAACCGTTGGAGAGGCAATAAGGCCGTTTGAATATAGCCGTTGGGGCCTTGTTTACGTTGTCCTCATTAATGCACAGCAGGGTTGACTTTGCTTTATCTGAAAAGGTGCTTTGATCAGCTGTTCTGTCAACACTATTCTGACAACACTGTTCTGGCAAAAGTCGTTCTGACATCTGTACACTGTACGGTCTGACTCTTGCTTGTTGTCGGATGAGGACTTCGTTCTTCAAGCATAAGTCTAGGATGCTAAGAGACTTACTATCGGAAGCTCTCTTGCTATCTGAAGTGAAGCTCGCGGACTCTTAACATTCTGCTTGCTATCACATAGAGGAACTTTGTCTTCCAAGCACTTGTCCATGAATGATAAGAGCGCTTTGCTATTGGATGCTCTCTTGCTATCAGAAGCTCTCTTATGGACTCTGACTCTTGTGGGTAGTATGAGCTTTGACACATTGAATGAATCTTCAGATTATGTTCTCCTTATCTCTCATACTCCTCATGCTTGGTAGGTAACAATGTTGTTTGAATATCTGTTAACCTCTTGTTACCGTTGGAAAGTACATCTTCTTAAACGCTCCATTAAAGCTTAGCAGGGTTGACTTGCTTTATCTCTGAAAAGCAATTCTAACCACTCTACTCTGACAACATCATACTGACTTCTGAGCATATGTACTTCTGACTCTTGTAATCCTGCTGACGGATGATCATCGTGCATCGTTCATTGTTCATCTGGAAGCGGCAGTCTTGCTCTGCAAGAGTTAGTGGTTGAATTCCAGTGCCAAGAGTATTTGCATCCGGAAGCTCATTTGCATCTGGAAGTAAAACTAAGTTCTGCACATACTTGTTAGTCCAACAGAGTAATATATATAATCAAGTATAGTAGGAACTATACATGCTGTGGGAAGCTTGTTTGCTATGGGAAGCATTCTTACTTAGACTATGTTCTGACTTAGTGTATTGTATACTTTGAACGTTAGTCCTCTTAGTCTATGATGTATTCGGAAGCACTTCTACATCCGGAAGTAATTCCACTTGATGAAGGATTTTGTTCACTATTACTCACTCTCGCTCAGTGTCCCTCAATCCAACAGTCAGCGCTAGTCACTAAGCTATCGGAAGCACTTTCACTTGACGTTGCTTTTTTTACTGACGCTTGGGGTTATCTATTCTATCAGCCAGAGCCAGTCTAAATCTAACAGGAAGCAACCTCACTTGACAAGGCTGATTCACTGACGCTTGGGGTTATATCTATTTTATCAGTCTGCGCCAGTCAAAATCTAACAGGAAGCAATTTCACTTCCGGTTGAGTCTTAACTTAGTCTCAAGGGTTTTGTACATCTAATGCTCCTAGACTGAGTTATGACTAAGTGAGGTGCTTGCTGTCGCTGGGGGATGAGACATTCATCCGCGAGCGCTAGTCCTAGTCCATCCGGAAGTGATTCCGCATCCGGTTGTGATTCCGCTGTGGGATGAGTCTTTCATCTGTGAGCGCTAGTCTTAATTCATCCGGAAGTGAATCCGCATCCGGTTGTGACTTAACTTAGGATTCAGTGTTAGCAATCTAGACTGGGTTCTAACCAAGTGTCTCACTTGCTTCCCTATGGGATGTGTACTTCATCCGCGAGCTCTAGTGCTAATACTTCCGGAAGTGATCTTGCATTCGCAAGTGATCTAACTTAGGATTCTAACCATGTCATCTAATCCTTCCTAAGTGTTGATTATGTTCTTTTAAGTACTAGACCATATCATACCTTAGTCACCATCAAAACTTAAGATTCTAACAGTCCAAGCATCGCAATGGATAAGGTAGTGATGATTTAGAGAAACTGTGAACATTCTAACTGAGGTTATTGGCCACAAAATTTTCTAGAAATATAGTCAAACATGAGGTATGAAGGACGTGTTCTTATGATAGAGGTGGTGTTAAGGATACCAGCACACTTTCTCAAGTTCCTTTAGGATTCAGAAGAGATGAAATCAAGTCAGATTCACTTGAATGCATATAACTTTCTGAACAAAGTTAGAACACTACACAAGAAAACTAAGAGGTGTATAAATAAGTTCTAAGCAAAATCACAAACCATTCTATCGTATTTACAGATTGATGAACCAATCTGTGAAAAATACAATACCCCAACAATATCAAGATCAATTTCATGGCATAAAACGGAAAAACACTACATTTCCTGCATTTATTTCTAACCAAATTGACGTATAATTCAGCATTTTTACATCAGCAACCAAAAACAGGAATACCATAGATCCTTTGAAGAATCTATTCAGTCATTGCAATACACAAGTTGCAGAAATAAACATGCATTAAACCCAACAAGTTAAACAATTTCCAACAGCATTTTGACTTTAGTTAGCATTCCTTTAAACTAAAACCAAGGCACAAGATTAAAAAGTCATTGAAACCAATGTTAACCAGAAGAACAAGTTAAGAATAACCCTATGAAAATAGTACAGGCACATACACATTTAAATATTATCAATTTATCAAACGATTATGCATTTGTAATTTATTGCATTTACTCACTTATCCATTGATTCTACATCCACTTTCAAAACAAAGTAATGATGTATATGCATCAACAAATACTAAGCTTTTCTAGCTCACAATCTTATTCCACAATATTCATACAAAACAATATATAACAAAATAGAGATTTTAGTTAATTCATTTGTCCAAGTAGAGGAAACTCAATTCACATATCAATCACAATCATAACTAACAGTCACAATTTCAACAGCAATTTGTTATAAATGAATTGAAATCAAAATTCACGTTCATAAACTTCTATCATCATTCTAGTTTGCATTCATCATCCAAACAGATTTCAGAGTCCTACACAATAATTCACATGTTTATTCCATAATACAAATCACATACAACACCAAAAATTAAGGAAGAAGGCTCAATTGAACCATTGCAGAACAAGTGACCATAATGAAGCATGTTCACAATTATACATTTAAATAATAATCAAGTTTTCCTTATACTTCCATATAATTGAATAATTCAGCCCACAAAACAAAGCACATAGAAAATTGAACTTAGAAAGAAAATTTACTTTGCTGCACCAACACACCGCTACTAGATTTATTTTATTTAAAATAACAATGAAAATCCCAAAATCTAATGATAATGATCATGCTAAATCTTAAGCTACATTTTATACTTCTCCACAGTTTCCAATAACCAATCCTAACATCTTTAAAACAAATATTGCATGCCCACAATTCCTAATCCTCTTATATCTCTTTTATATGAAACTGAACCTACTCTAAAACTTCTTTCAAATCATAGTTAAATCATGTTTTACTAGTAACAAAGCAATAGTAATAACTAATCAGTTAATAAGTCACCTCATTTCGATCACAAGGAATCAAAACAATTCTTAACAACACATGACAACACAAATCACTTTCAGCCAAGGGAATCAAATAGCAAAAAGGAATTAAAACACTGCCAAGCTATTCCATGTGCTACCAGCAGGATTAAAAGAACATTTATTCACACATTTCAGCAAAAATTTGACACGGAGAAGTCAAGAATCATTTCAGCCACAGTGAAACAAGAAGCACAACACTTTAAAAAAAAATCACATGGTCACACTTCTAATAAATTCATCCACTTCAAATAGCATTATCAACTCAGCTCATCACAAATTCCCCTCCCTTTGTCACTTTAACACATCAGCCAAACCACCAAATCCTTCCAACTACATATGATCAACTTGTAAAACCATTTCAATAACCTATAAAAATTCAAACCATAATCACTATTAAACAAACAACTTACCGTTCATTCGTTTAGTAACGATGGGATATCCTCATGGAGTAGTGAGGGCTACCAACATCAATTATTAAGGGGGCTGCTTCCAATCACTAAATACAGTGAGGAAGCCTCCAGCCGCTTAATATAAATGGGCAAAAACCTCTACTACCGATGATGGTGATCTCCAACCATTACTAATTGGTGGAAAATCAAGTACCAATAGAAAATAATAAAGTAAACAGTTCATTTGTAATAAGCGTTAGATAGAATAATTTAATTATTAATTAACAAATGCACCACCTATCAACAAAACAAAGCAAGTAATACAAGTAATCTGTACACTTGAATAAACACAATTAATAGAATTTCAGTTTAATCAAATCAAACATAACAAGTCGATCCATCAATTAATCAATCTTAACAATGAACATAACAAGCAAGAAACAAGGTCAATAATCCTTAACTCATATTTTTATCCATTATCAATTGTTATTTTCAATTTCCTAAATCCCTTAACCCAATAAGGTATCTCATGATGCCTCGCCTATGATTATGGCCGACACATAACTATAATCGAGACCCCAGAGAAGCATCCTTATTTCGTCATTCTTCCTAAATTCTTATACATATCAATATTATTTCGTTATTCTTTCTATGTTCATCTCAATCTCTCCACAATACCTATTCAATTGCTCTTATCACTCTAATTGTAACATATTGTTACTAATTCCCTAATTAACCTGTGACATCTCTTTTAATTCAATAATAACTTTACTAACTATGATAGAAAAAGGAATTTCAATAATATCAATATCTCTATCATAGTTAGAAAAAGAATATCCTAATGATTAAAATATTATCCATGATAGAAAAGAATAAATTAATTCAACACAGCTGCTATCATGGATAATTTATTGCTAACCATGTTAGAAAGGATTTGTCTAACATGGTTAATAAACAAAACTAGTTGATATTAAACAATAAATAGATATATACATGCGAAAACGAATGCAGGCCTATACAAATTGGCAATATACAATTCAAAATAGTCTATATAACTTCTATTACCTAATTCCCTTTCCTGATGTTTGCGCCTGTGCATGAATACCTGCAAAAATGTCAGTAATCGTGGGATGAGACAATTTGTCCCAGTAATCACCGCTTAACTCACTATAATAGTGAGATGTGCGGTAGTGAGGGCGTCTAAAGGGTACCACAGTTTAAAAAAAATCAATAATACATATATTCCAGATTTTCTCTCCATAAATCATTCACATTTCTCTATCACTTTCCAAACAATAACGTCAACATCTCTATCTCCAATCCATCAATACTACTACGCCAACTCTCACACTAATCTATAGATACATCGTGCCATCATGGAGGCATTCATTCCAGCATCCAACTTCACTATATGATTTGACACTGTGCCCCTCTCCACAATAAGGGGCAAATTTCCCTCTCTGGCAATCTCCAGAGAGGGAACCCCAATTCTGTTTTCCATTGCAGAATGGGAACGGTTGGGCTCTCAAATGCCTTAACAACCGTAGGGGCGGTTGGGCTCTAAAATGCCTTAACAACCGTAGGTCACTTCTCTCAATAAGTTGACCTATGATCCCCGGTCCAATCAATCTGAAAAGGATCAGTACAAATAACTGTCGATTGGCCTATCGACAGTTATCATCGCGCGATGGTACAAATATAAATCTGTGTCATGCAATGCTCACAATATCCATATCCAACAATTTCAATCTCATAATCAATATCATGCATGTAACATCCCAAATTTTGATTAAGGTTAATTGGAAATTATTGAGGTGTTATTTAGGAAATTTGAGTTTTAGGGAGAAATTTATGGAGATTTATTGTTATTAAATCTTAATTTTTGGAATTTAAGGAAATATAGTTAAAATAATAATTTGGAGTTAGAAACTTTGAGGAACAAGTGTTTGGGATAGTAGATAATGTTATGAAGGAAAGAAATGGAAATAATAATATATATAAACTTTTGGGCTAAAAATATAATTCAGAATGAATGATAGGGTACTTAGTGGTAATTTTCACACATATATATATATAAAACCACTCAACTCCTTCCTTCTCCTTCACTCCCAAAACTCTCTCCGCCTCCGACCCCTCTCATCAGACCCTCCCTCCTCTCCTCCGCCTCGCGTTTTCCGGCGGCCAAAGGGGCGGCGGCGCCGACGACCTCTTCACAAATCCATCGTCTTTTCCTTCTTCCCTTCATCATTCTCACCAAAACCCATCTCCTGTCTCACTCCCTCGCGTCTTCCCTCCTCTGTTTCTTCTTCGTTTTCCGGCGACCACAGCGGCGGACGGCGGCGGTAATGAACGGTAAAGCTTTGACTTCCTTGTGCTTTCGATCTATGTTCCTTTAATGTTCCTCACTTTTTCTCTTTGTGTCTCTGTTATCTCCATCCTCACCACCGTCAGCGACGCCGGCGACGGAGCACGACGGAGCTGACCGCCGTTTAGACACGCCAATCCATACTTGTGTTTAGGTGAATCTCCCATCTCTGTTTATGCCATTTTTGTCTTCATTTTGGGCGAGTTTGAGAGTGGGTATGGTCTCTATTTTTTTTGGGGTTGGTGTGGTTAAAATCTTTAATTAATCTTTGTAGGAGCATATACAAGTTTGTTGGAGTCTTAATCAGTTCTTGTATGTGTGATTATAAAACATCTTCCACTGTTGTTGTGATGGCCGAATGAGATTTGGAAAGGAATGAGGATTTTGTTTATGTGGGATGTGATTCTGTTTGTATGTGATTGGGAAAATGAAATTATTTATGTCTAGAGGTTTGCATATTGTTTGGGGATTTTCTAGTTCTACTTTTGTTATTGGCCGAATGGATTTCTAGGAATTTGGGGACTGGTCTGTTGTGTAACATTGTGACTTGTGAGACCATGTAAAATCTGATTCAATCAAGCTTCTTATGTAATGAACTGGTCATGTTTAGTTTGCTTAACTACTTAAAACTTGTTTTGACTAGATCTGATTGAACAACTGTAAGTATGGTCATATTGTTCTGGAATGTTTCTGGGTGATGTTTGGGACTGTGAATGCTACATAAATAATTGCCAATATTTTATTGTTTATAGCCACAATTGGATTTAAACTGTTCAAGTGCTAAATCCATATAAATTAGTTTTCAGTGATAAGCATGAATGCAAAATTGTTCAATTGTGAATGAATTTCCCCTTGTTGTTGTTGCTGTTGTTTTCAACGATACAAAAAGTATATATATCCTTAATCTCAAGGGACACAAGCAAGAGAGATCTTAAAATGTTTGAATTCAGTTTTAAAACTAATATTGGACCTAGAAATATGAAGTTTAAATTGGGAATATCTTATTTTCTTTTGTGCAGGGCACTTGTTTTATTATTGTTGTGTTCTTTTTAATATACTTAAGAAGATTGTTATTATTGGATTGATGTCAAAGATACTTCTAAATGTAATTTAACTATAGAAAGGAGGAGCTAATGATTAAATGGATCTTAATTCTGAACAATGTGGTTTGTAATTTCAAAATACAAAGGAAATGTAGGGATTTTTGTTGAACTAGATGGAGTAATTGAGAGATGCTTAATTGTGGATTATATGTGCTACATGAGAGGTTAAAAATTGAGTATAATGTGTTGAAAACTTGAATTATAATGGATTTGATTATGGTTTGAAGCGTTCAAAAGTTTGATGCAAATAGTGTAGGTGGTAAGTATGTGCGGGAATAATATGAGGAAATTACATGGTTTTGATTTCTTCATGGCTGATCAATGTTTTAAGTTTAAATTGAATGGGATGAAGTATGTGATGATGGTTTGGAAAGTGATCTAGAAGAGGAAGGTTGCTATTATGCTTGTGTCTAGAAATTTAATTGTGTTCTTTGTGAAATTCTGAAATTTGTGTTGTACTTGATGTATGAGCTATCCAAGATTCAAATTAGGATAAAAATGGGCATTGTTTTTTTTTTGATAAGAAAAAATGGGCATTGTTGATATTGCTAGCAAGATGATGCTTAAAGTTATTGAAATAATTATTATAGATTGTGATTGTTTTGAATTGGAAGTGGAAATGACATTTGATTATTATGAATGGTGATTGTTTTGAGTGGAAATTCATGTGTACGACTTGTATGTGATGTTATTAAAAATAGTGTTCGAGGAGTTTTAAATTTGTGCTAATGGAATAAAGTTAAAAATTGGAAAGGGTGAGACATTGTTTTGGTTATGTGTTAAAGTTAAGAATTGGTTAGCTTTACTTGATGTGATTATGCTTATTTGTTGATGTGACTTTGAGTTGAATTGATTCATTAGAAAAATGAACATAAAGGGGTTTGGGTAGTAATATATATATCATACGAAAGAGACGTCAAAGTGTTATAAAGTGAAATGGTATTAATTTATCATTTTGTATCCTATCATTATAGGACGAACTAAGAGGAACATATTTGGAGGAAATCTAAAGAAATGGTAAGGACGAACGTCAAAGTGTTAAAGGGCGGCAGGTAATCACACTTAACCTTGCTATAACATTGAGGGTGACGTTAGTTAAGGATTTTGTAAAATCCCTTCTCACCCTCTATATATATATATATTCTTTAAAAGGGTATTTTTATACAAAACAGACTATCGGGTGCCTTTCAAACATGATTATTTTCGTATAAAAGAAATTTGAAACATTATAAATACTATCCTGTCTGGTGTGGATGGTGGTTCTGGATTGGTTCAGTTTTGGGTATGATGTGAGAGATTTATATAGTATTTTGTTAGGGAAATTGATGGTTAGAGGGAATGAGTGAATAGTTGAGATATTGAATGGAATGGTAAGAGTGCATGATATTTATGATGAGATTGAAATGGATCGATATGGATATGGAAGAGAATTGTGATTGAAATATTGAATATTGTGGATATGATGTTGACAGGAATATGGTGAGCAATGCATGACACTGCTTTTTATGTACCATCGCGATGATAACTGTCGATAGGCCAATCGACAGTTATTTGTACTGAGGATCCTTTTCAGATTGATTGGATCGGGGTTCATAGGTCGACTTATTGAGAGAAGTGACCTACGGTTGTTTTGACATTGAAGAGCCCAACCGCCCCTACGGTTGTTTGGCATTGAAGAGTCCAACCGTTCCCGTTCTGTAATGGAAACAGAATTGGGGTTCCCTCTCTGGAGATTGCCAGAGAGGGAAATTGTCCCCTCATTATGGAGAGGGACACAGTGTCAAATCATATAGTGAAGAATAGATGCTTGAATGCACCGTGGTGGCACAATGCATCTTTAGGTGAGTGTGAGGGCTGTTGTGGTAGTATTATTTGATTGGAGTATGGAAAGATGAAATTTAGTTAGTGTGGAATTGACTGAGGGATGTTGAGTGATACATGGGAAGTAGAGATGATGAATTTGAGTTGATTGAGACGTGACAGAAGGATTTAAGTGATGGATGAAAGGAAATGAGAAATATATATATGTATTATTGATTTTTTTTAAACTATGGTACCCTTTAGACGCCCTCACTACCGCACATCTCACTGTTATAGTGAGTTAAGCGGTGATTACTGGGACAAATTGTCTCATCCCACGATTAATGACATTTTTGCAGGTATTCATGCACAGGCGCAAGCATTAGGAAAGGGAATTAGGTAGTAGAAGTTATATAGTTTATTTGGAATTGTATATTGCCAATTTGTATAGGCCTGCATCTGCTTCCGCATATGTACATATTTATTCATTGTTTAATACCAATTAGTTTTGTTTAATAATCATGTTAGGCAAATCCTTTCTAACATGGTTAGCATTAAATTATCCATGATAGCAGCTGTGTTGAATTAGTTTATTCTTTTCTATCATGGATAATAATATAAAAATGATTAGGAAACTCTTTTTCTAACTATGATAGAGATGTTATTATGGCGATTCCTTTTTCTATCATAGTTAGTAAAGAGATTAATGAATTAAAATAGATTACATTGGTTAATTAGAGAATTATTAACAGTATGTCACAATGCACTTTTACCTTTTCCTTTCAATACCTCATTCTCAACTATTTAACTCCTTCCATCTAACTAACTATCAATACCCCTAACAGAATAATATATGAACCCCTCACATCATACCCAAAATAAAACCAATCCAGAACAACCATCTACACCAGCCAGGATAATACATATAATGTTTCAAATTTCTTTTATACGAAAATAATCGTGTTTGAAAGGCACCCGATAGCCTGTTTTGTATAAAAATAACCTTTCAAAGATAATATATATATATATATAGAGGGTGAGAAAGGATTTTAACAATCCCCAACTAACGTCACCCTCAATGTTATAGCAAGGTTAAGTGTGATTACCTGTCGCCCAACAATTTACACGATTTCTCATCCTTTCTTTATGCCACAAAAGTCATATCGCAATCAATCCTATAATGTAGTACAGAATGATAAATTAGTATCATTCTACTTCATGTTTAACGTCTCTCTCGTATCCACATTACTACCTAGTTTCCCCTTCTTAATTCCAATTCTCTTATTTATTCAAATCCTCATTGATTAACTAGGTAAGTGTGACATATTGTTACTAATTCTCTAATTAACCTGTAACATCTCTTTTAATTCAATAATCTCTTTACTAACTATGATAGAAAAAGGAATTTCAATAATATCAGTATCTCTATCATAGTTAGAAAAGAATTTTCTAATCATTTTATACATTATCCATGATAGAAAAGAATTGCCTAATATAATAAGAATACTATCATGGATAATTAAAAGCTAACCATGTTAGAAAGGATTTGCCTAACATGGTTAATAAACAGAACTAATTGATATTAAACAATAAATAAATATAGGGCAAAGTGCAAAAATAGCCACCGTAAATTTAAAAATGGGCAACTATAACTCTGGTAAATTGAAGGGGGCAAAACTGTACATTGTAAACTAAAATGGGGCAAAACCATACATTGTAAACCAAAATGAGGCAAAAGTAACCTCTCTGTTAGGCCGAGTTAAACAGACATTTTCCAGACGTGGGCTCCACTATCAGTAAATGACATGTCAATTCCAAAATTTAACGTGAAAGCTAAATTGCATCCAGTTGAACCCTAAATCACTAAAAACGAACTCTAAACCCCCAAATCATTTCGATAAGAAACCAAATAGAACCCCAAATCATGTGAAATTCACCTTACTTCTACGTAATAATCTGAAAAAATAAAGTCTCATCAAAAAATTAAAGTCTCAACAATATATTGCACTCTTAAATGTATGACACATCATTTACTGATGATGGGGCCACGTCCGGAAACCGAAGGGAAAAATGAAAGAAACAAGGGCTGCGAAGGGAAAAGAAGAAAAGAAGAAGGTCTTTGGACTTGTGGCGGTCGACGCAGCCGTGTGGCCACCGGAAAGCTCGCCTGAGCGACGAGCACGCGTGGGAGGAAGGGAGGAGCGAAATCGAAGGCAGAGGGGGAGGAATCGGCGGCTAGGGTAGAGAAGTGAAGAGGAAGAAGGAAGGAGGTGAATTTATATATATACAGGGATAATTACACTTAACTACCCTAATGTTTATTCTAAATTATATTTTTAGCCCAAAAGTTTATATATATATATATTCTTGTTTCCATTTCTTTCCTTCATAACATTTTTCTAGAATTCAAAATAATTTCTATAGTAGTTTCTAACTCTAAATGATTCGTTTAACTATATTTCCTTAAATTTTAAGGTAAATAAGATTTAATATTCATAATTCGTCAAAAATATCCTTAAATTCCTCTTTAAGCCTTTAAATTCGCTAAATAACATCTCCATAATTTCTTATTATCTTTAATTTGAAAATTGGGATGTTACAGTTCTCATCTTGAGAACTGGTATTGCTCTTGCAGAACATGCTTCATCAATCTTGCCTGCTACAAAAACATATCATATAGGTAAGAATAAGGTTAGTCCTGTGTAGAAGGCGACACCAATTGGAGGATATAGATCAACCATTCTTGCTTATGTTCCAGGAAACATCCAATCAATTATGCAGAAGTCTGTATTTACATTTGTACATTTTGTCATGTGGTTCATTTGATCAATGTTGTTTTGTTCAAACTACATTTAATATTAATTTTGATGGTTTTGATGTGACATGAATTCACCAACCTCTAATGGTTGAGTAAATAATACTTTTTGTTTTTGATATTGTTGTGTTAGGGATGAGCAGAGATGATGTAACATCCCAACTTTGAAATTAGAGATAATAAATAATTTATTAAGGTCTTAAGGTTTAATTTAGGAAATTTAAAGTTTTAGAAAGGAATTTTAAGATATTATGGGCAATTCATGAATATTAAATCTGATTTAATTTGAAATTTATAGAAATATAGTTAGAAGAATTAATTAGGGATAGAAACTTCCATGAAAAGTAAATTGGAATTTGGACCATGCTATGATGAAAAGAAGGAGAAATAGTAATATATACAAACTTCTGGGCTAGAAATATAATTACGAAAAACCTTAGGGTAGTAAATTGTAATTTTCCCTAAATTATAAATAAAAAAACCATCATCATCTCCTTCCTTCATTCTCATTTCTCTCTCTCGAGTCTCCGCCTCCGACCCCCCTCTCATCAGACCCTCCCTCCTCTCTCTGCTTCGCTCGCCGTCGGAGCTGCAGGGACAGGCGGAGCAAGCCGCCGTCGGTGTTAGCACCGGCGCGGCCTCCCTCTTTCCCTCCACCATCGATTTCGCCCCTCCCTTCCTCCCACTCGAGCTCGTCGCTCAGGCAAGCTTCCAACGGCCTTCGGCGCGGCGGCTCCGACACCTTCCCCTTTGTCATGGTTTTCAGTTCTGCCTCTCTTCCTCTCAACCGAACCCGACCTCCCTTCCCCAAAACCCAATCTCTTTCTTCGGTTGTTTTCTTTCATTTCCTCCGACCACAAGCGACGGCGGAGGTATACGGCGTCGAGCAGTGGGTTTGGGTAAACATCATTTCCTTCTTTCTTTTGTTTTTCTTTTGTTATTCGTTTTCACCATTCCTCACTCTCTTCATTTTCTTTTCAAAATCCGGCGATTCACGGCGGATTCCGGCGAGAGTCTGGCAACACGTGACGGCTATGTACTTCGGTGAGAACCTCCTACCTATTCCTACTCTTTTTACTTCATTTTTGGGCGAGATTGAGAAGGGGCAGATTTTAGGGTTCTAATTGTCAACTGGTTTTGAGGAAATTAAGGTTCAAAATCTCAAATTAATTGTTATAAGAGCTCGTTTGAGCTATCATATGGCTGTATATGTTGTTTTGCTGTTGTTGGGATTGAAGGTTCCTTGAGCCTTTTCTTTGTCATGGATGAACATATCTTAGGAAAGAAATGTTCTTGCAATTTCCTCTGTTTGGTTAATACTACACTGCTGTATATGTGTGTGTTGTGTTTATTTATAAGGTATGCAGGTTAGTGGTTGATTATAAAAGTTGTAGGATGGATAAGTTGTTGTTGTTGTGTGTATGATTTTGCTTTAGGGTATGTGAGTATTGAATGTTAGATATAGCTAAAATGGTGTAAGCATATATGTTGCAAAATTTTGTTATTGCTACTGTTATAACTTAATTGATTTTGAAAAGAATGAATGGATTCTTGTTTGCTTTGAGTACCAATTTAGTGCTTAATAAGGATTTCACAAAAACATAAATTGGGAGCATCCATGGCTGAAGGGTTTTAAGTGGATTTTTGGTTTCAACAATATTTAATTTATTTGGGGAGAAGGATAATGTAGTTTAGAGATTTTTGTGTGCATGTTTTGGAGATGTAAGTTTTGATGTTCTTTATCTCTTCCTTGACCAAATGAATTGTTGGCATGTGTGTATAAACCATGGGCATAGTTGAATGGTGTTGTGTACTTTTTGATTGGAGTATGCTATGTATGTGTGTGAGTGGTTGGTTCTGCATAGAGAAGTAAGAAGAGTATTTGGAGATTTGGAAATTTTGATTAAAAGCCTTAGATAAGAAAAATTATTGCTACTATCATGTTTGCATGACTCAAAATTCTGGTTGGTTTGGGGATTTTTATTGGTTCTGTTTCCTACTCATTTTGTTTATGCTTTTATTCAGTTTGGCTTAAGATCCCCTTTGGTTCAGTTTTATTTCTTTATTTGTTAATGTGGCTGAGTACTAGATAAGAGCTTTGAGTTTTATGTTAATTCCTTAAGGTGCTGCTAAGCCTAGATTATTTTGTGCAGTGTTTGAAGTGGTAGCTAAGAATTTATAAGTTTAATGTTCCCTTCATTAAATTGAATGAAAATGGTGATAAAAATAAGATTAATATGTTTCTGTTTTGAATGTTACTTCCAAGGTTTTTATAATGATAAGAAAAATGTTATACTAAATTGTAATTGGAGGAAACAACAAATTGAGTAAAGGTGTACTAAAAATGAGCCTTTGTTTGGTTTAGAACAAAATTCCTAATGATTTCTGTTTTTATGCTAAGGGGAAGAATATATGGAGAAAGGGGACCGATCTTGTGGTTTTGATCTTGTACAGTAGCTTGCTAATGGCATATATGTGAAGGCGTTAAAGTATTATCTTTGAACTGTTTGATTTGGTTGAAATTGGATGGAGACTTAATTTATAGAAGAGTATAAGGGATTAATAGGTTGCGGTTTGATTATTTTATGTTTATTGCTTTCCCTGTTTTGTTAGTAATTTGTTAATAGTAATTCATGATTAAATAAATAATATTTGTCTGTGTATCTTGTGAGAATCAAATGAAATCTTTTATATATTGGAGTTTATCTTTCTATTTCTTCGTTTCCTCTACTTTTGGTGATTTCAATTGGTGATTGGATGAATTTATCTATAAGGTGCATGAAAAGGGTAGGAAAGAATGAGAATTGATGAGTTTTTAATGTGGCTTTAGCTTTTGTGTTGATTTTTATATGATGATAGTGTCACTTATTATTTAGAAGACAAATGGATATAACTTGCTTAATTGCTTAATCTAGTTCTTATGAATTGAATTGTATTGACTTTGATTGATTTGAGAAATAACTGTTTCGAATAGAATATAGATAGGCAAAAGGGGATTGGGTAGTAATTTCATAAGACCGAGAGCGACGTAAAGTATTATAAGGTGAAGGTGGTATTAATATAACCTTTTGTGTTATACTATTTTAGGAGTACATATTGGTGATGGTATTTGAAGAAAATCTACAAGAAACAGTAAGATAGAGCATCAGAGTGCAAAGGGCGACAGGTAATCACACTTACCTTACTATAACATTGAGGGTGATGTTAGTTGGGGATTTTTAAAGTCCTTTCTCACCCTCTATATATATATTATATTTGAAAGGGCAAAAGTGCTAATCTAATAATTAACTCTTTCAGTTTGGGCAAAACTAATAAATGACTATTTCACGGTGCATAAATAATATTTAACTTTATGACCCGGTGCAAAAATGATAAAACCGGTTCTGAATGTTAATTTGTAGTTATGTGAGACCTTTCTGATATTATTTTGAAAGTGAAAAATACATTTTTCCCCTCCCAATTAAAACATTGCTGATACTAGTTAGCATAGGAAGATGAAGGGTGGAAGAAAGAAAGGTTAAGTTTTAATTGTGAGAGGGTAAAATGGTATTTTTACTTTAGAAAATAATATCAGAAAGGTTCCACAAAACAACAAATTAACATTTAGTACCGGTTTTATTATTTTTGCACCGGGTCGCAAAGTTGGTTATTATTTATGCACCACGAAACAGTCATTTATTATTTTTGCCCAAAGTAAAATAGTTAATTACTAGATTAGCTCTTTCGCCCTATTTGAAAAGGTATTTTTATATAAAACAGGCTATCGGGTGCCTTTCAAACACGATTATTTTCATATCAAAGATTTTGACACATCATATATGTAGTATCCTGCTGATGATGTTGTTGGACTGTGTATGTGAGTGTATAGATATTGAGATCTTGGTATTTTGACAAGGATATTGAGAGGTACAGTGGATTGGATGTATCGTAGGATATGTAGAGAAAATTAGTGAGTTATGTTGATGGAATATAGATAGAGATTGTGAGCATTGCATGACACTGATTATTAGTACCGTCGGCCGATGTAACCTATCGATTTGCGCAAATCGATAGGTTAATTGTACAGGTTCCTCGGATTGTAAAGGAACCAGGGACGTTTTCACTTTTTAAAGTGCTCCCCAGGGACGTTTTCACTTTTTAAAGTGCTCCCCAAGGACGTGTTCACTTTTTAAAGTGCTCCCTTTTCATGCTTTCAGATTTGAGACTGGGCACAGTGTCAATCATGTTTATTTTTGTCTATTGAGTTGACTTGGATGTGACAGAGAGACTGAGTGATGAATGGAAGGGGACTTGACAGATATATGTATATATTACTAAATTTAAAATGAGGTACCCTTTAGACGCCCTCGCTACCGCTTATCTCACTGTTATAGTGAGTTAAGCGGTGATTACTGGGACAAATTGTCTCATCCCACGATTACTCACATTTTTGCAGGTATTCATGCACAGGCGCGAGCATCAGGAAAGGGAATTAGGTAGTAGATATTATATAGTTTCTTTGGAAAGTGTATATTGCCAATTTGTATAGGCCTGCATCTGCTTCCGCATGTATACATATTTATTTATTATTTAATATCAATTAGTTCTGTTTAATAACCATGTTAGGCAAATCTTTTCTAACATGGTTAGTAAGCATATATTTATATGTATTTGATATTATTGAACATTAGGTCATTTATTTTTCTAACCATGTTAGGTGATTCTTTTCTAACATGGTTAGCTATTAATTATCCATGATAGTATTCAGGTTGTAGTAGTTTATTCTTTTCTATCATGGATAATGATCATTATTAGGAAATCCTTTTTCTAACTATGATAGATTTATTAATATTATGGAAATCATTTTTCTATCATAGTTAGTCAGGGTATTATTGAATTAATTAGGGAATTAGTAACACATTGTTACAGATGACGAAACGCTTCAGCCCTCTATTTATCTGAACAAGTAAGAAAAGTGTTAGGACGACCATCTCTTCCTTTATTCTCTTGCGTTTTCTTTGTTTAACTTAAATGTTGGAGATACTATCATCATATGTTTTAGCGTACGATTTCCAAGTTACTCGATAAATTTCTTGAGGAAATATATTTGAAATTTGTTCTGTACTCTAATTTGAACCTAACCATTCTTTCCTTAATTCCAAAATTGAGGGAAATACTTTATACATGAGCGAAGTATGCTTAATGCTTTTGCTCTTATATTGATGAAGTAGCATTTGTTGAAGTCACGTAACTTCGATAGCGTATGTTATCCATTAGTTTAATGTAACCATGATCTAACTCTATTTAAAATAATGTGATTTTTTCCATTATATTCAATTTCTCAAAGCCTGATTCTGCCCTGTTATTCATTGTGTTCTTTACAGAACAAGTGTGTGTTGTTGTGGTTGCTGTTGATTTATGCATAGCACAAAGAAATTATCATTGATTCAAAACACACTTGGAACACTCAAACTCACACCAAATAGGTCTTATATGTATTAGGGGAGAGGGAAAACTGAACATAAAATATGAGAGGAGAATAGTTAAAATTAGAGACCTTTATTTTAAATAATATTGTGTTATATTTAAATAGAGACCTTTGTACTAAATATTGGTGTGTTATGTTTAAATAGATGGCAAAGTGTGCATATTTAATTGGGAAAAGACAAACACTTGTATAAAATTTAGTACTGAATTAATGTGGTTTAAATTTTTTTGACTTTGGTCTACGTTACTCTTGAAGCCTTAATTGTGTGTTTAGTTGTAGTGATGCTTGATGCTAAGACCACTATTTTTTAGAGGAGAACTTACACACCTTTTACCAATTTACCCTTTTGTCTTTATATTTATGTAGGTCATTAAAGAGTTATACGCTTTGTTTTTCATTTGTCCTTTAATTTTAAATTGAACTTAGAACTTTTGAGTTTCAAATTTTGATGTGATGTAATGGATTTATTCTTTAGTTCCCTATTTTATGGGATTGCTGACATATACTCTATATATATGATGATCTTGCAGGAATTGTGGAACTTTGCTCACAAAAATCCCTTTTTTTCATGGAAAAGCTGTCAAGTTGTTGCTTTTGCTTTTTGCAGCTTTTGTGAATATCTATCCAGTTTTTATGGTAAAAATATGACCTGGGCTTTGTTCTTGCAAACCAAATGAAAACGCAAAAAAAGTAAAGCTGAAATAAAATGAACTTGTGGGATTACCTTTTATATATGATGGAGCAAGAGCTTGAACTCAAGTCATCTTGCTCAAAAGCCGTTTGAAAAAAATGTGCCTACCTTGCTCAAAAGCCATTTTGAAAAAATGTGCCTACCAATTGTTTTCATAAACAAAACCAAACTGAAACAGGCACCACCTTAATTGAGAATGACATAAATCTTAATAAGACATTTAGACTCTCTTATCCAATACAATATTTACTGTAACCTTCAAAATGTTTAGTAAATGGGGTATGGGATATATTGAATAGACCTCTGATCTCATAGCTACTTGTAACATTCTGTTACTAATTCCCTGATTAATTCAATAATACCTTTACTAACTATGATAAAAATATGATTTCCATAATATCAATAAATATATCATAGTTAGAAAAAGAATTTCCTAATAATAATCATCATCCATGATAGAAAAGAATTTCCTAATACAATGTAACATCCTGAAAATTTAATACAGGATTAAAGAGTGTTTTGGGAAATAATAAATAGAGAAATTAGGAATTTTAGAATTTTTAGGAATTTTTGGAGAATTTTGGAAATTTTGAGTAATTAATGTGCATATAATTACTAAAGAAATGAAGAGTTTGAAATATGAGGGAATGGTAAAGCTAAAAATATTTTGAAGTTTAGGAAGATTGGAGGCTGGTTTAAGTGGTTTTAAATCAAAATGAGTACACTATAGCAAGTTTGGGCTTTAAATAACCAAAATCACCCTTATTTCCCCTTAAACAAACACGGCCTTCCCTCCCTTCCTTATCAACAAAACCGCACCTCCTCCTTCCTTCTTCCAAATCGCGCGGCTCCTCCTCCTCCCTTCACCTTCTTCTTTTTCTCATATCCTCACATATACTCATTCAACTTCCTTGATTCATTAAGCTTTCTGACTTTGTTCCTCATTTCCTCTTCTCCTCGGGTTGGTTAAGCCTAGTTTGAACAGTGACTGGCGATGGTCTCCGGCGGCGGCCTAGGCTTTCCGGCGGCGTGAACGTTCGGCCGACGGCTTGGGGACATTTTTTTTCCGGCGAGTTCTTTATCTTTTCCGGCGGCCGACGGTGATAAAAGGTAGGAAGGTACTTTCTTTGGGTTTTTACAAGTTATGCCTTCCCTTTCAACTCCACCTCTTCATTCCTTCATACTCCTTGTCTTCCAGTTTTCCGGCGGTCTGGGGTTGTTTTTCCGGCGACTTTAGGCGGCGGCCGGAGGCAGTGATTTTTCCTTTCTCATCTTTGAACTCCGTAAGCTTTCTTACTACTTTGTGATGTTAATTTCTGATTGAAGTTGCCTCTTTTGAGTTTAGGGTTTGGCCATTAATAGATTTTTAGGACTTTAAGCAATGATTGTATCATGTACAAGTGGTAAATTGGAGATTCTTGAAAGTACTTAAGTTGTTGAAGTTGGAAATTGATTTCTGAATTGTTGTTTTGGCTCTTTAAGTAAGGGTTTGCTAAAGGATATGGCTTTGGATTAAATTGGTAGTTAGGTAGTGATAGTTGAAGTTGTTTGTTGATGTTGGAATGTTAATTTTAGTTGGATTGGTGTTTGGGAGAAAGTTGGATAATTAAAGTGTTGATTTGAAGTGACTTTGGTAGATTAAAGGTTGCTTGAGTTTGGAAGAGCATTTTGGGTGTTATGGAGGTCTTTTTGAGTGACCCATTTTAATGTAAATGTGGTATTATAGTGGGAGTTTAATATGGTGGGTTGATTTTACAAGGATTGCAAGAAATGGTGAAGGTTAATGATTTGGAAGTTATGAATGGATGGTTAATAGAATTACGATAGTTTAAAGGATGTAAACATGGTTTGTAATGGAAGGAAATTATTACTTCAATAATGTTTTTGATTTTGGTGAAAGGTAGGCCAAAGTCACTAATATTGTGTTTTGATCAACTATGATATCATTGTAGACATTGGTGAATCGAGTGGAGCTCGTGAAAAACAATAGTTGCGAAGATCCATTATTTTTGAGCTGGACAGGTAATCATCCTCGCCTTACTGTAACAGTGAGTATGATGTTAGTTGGGATTTTTCAAATCCTTTCTATATACATATATTTATTGTAAAAGCAAGGAATTAGTTTATAACAATCAGGCTATTGGGTGCCTTTCAACTCAACTATCTTCTTATTAAGATTTTTATTTACTATATAGTATCCTGTGGTGAATACTCTGGTTATGAATGGTTGCTACATGACACTGGTTGTACCATCGGCCGATGTAACTGTTTGATAGCGTAATCAACGGTTAGTTGTACTAGTCCTATTGAGTAGAGACAGGGACTGACGGTTTCCGAGTAGAGACGGGCTCCGTATTACTTCTTGCTGAGTAGAGACAGGGGAAGTATGCCTGCTGATTAGAGACAGAGGCGCAGTGTCATTTATGTTATTTGATTTATTTGGAGATGGTGAACCATATTACGGTTTGACGCAGATCTGGAGAAACATGCATAAACATACATATATTAATTACACTATTTTTTTTATATGGCACCTTGTAGACGCCCTGCTACCGCATACCTTATTTTTACAGTGAGTTGAAAGATGATTATTGAGACAAAGTTGTCTCACTCCACGTTTATTGATATTTTTGCAGGTGATCATGCCGAGACCCAGGGGACGGGGAAGGGGGAAGGGGCCGTCTGGTCCTCACCAATGATGTGAGACAGCCGGAGGTAGTATTTTGGAATATATGTATTGCCAATACTAGGGTGCATACGCTTCCGCATTATGTTATATTGTGTTTTGAATGTGGTGAAAGAATTTTATGAATTACTCGTTTATATTGACTTTTGATTGTACATACAAGTGCCGGTACTATTTCTATTATGTATGAAGTTACGGAATCGGGCCACCAGCCACGATATGCCACATGATTACTACAATGTATTCAGTACTTAGGATTTGTGTTCTGTGTTGGCATAGTCATATTATGCTGAAATTATGGTGAATGATGTGATGTTTGTACAGGTTTCAGAATCTTGATCATGTTAAGGAATGTTCTTTTCCTAACATGGTTATTTTGTAAATGTGATATCTGGTATGAATTGATGATGTATTCTTTTTATATAACCATGTTAGATGGGCCCCTCTCTGGCATGGTTATCTGTTAATGTGTTTAGTTAATTGTGATGTTGTTTACTATTTCTAACCATGTTAGTTGCATTCTTACTAACAGGGTTAGGAATTAAATATCCATGATAGTATTATTGTATTAGAATATCCTTTTCTATCATGGATAACACATATACGATTAGAAATTTCTTTTTCTAACTATGATAGTGATAGTGATCTTATGGAAATATTCTTTTTCTATCATAGTTAGTAAATGAATTTATCGAATTAGAAATTATATCTATCAATTTAAGGAATATGTAACAGATTGTTACAAATTGTTACAACTTGGTATCAGTTTTATGGTAAACGATACCCTGCCTGTTTGCATTGCATTTAGAATGGCAATATATATTCCTTATTTTCCCTTCCCGATTTGCATGATCACTTACCTTTTATATTTATTATCGTTTTTCCTTAGGTGGGTGGAAGTGGTAGTTCCAGTCAAACTCAACAATCTAGTCCGGTTCCAGAACCATTTTTGAATCAATTTAGGGACATGATGATAGAAGCAATGGATGAAAGATTACAAAAATTTAAGGAAGATTGGATGCGGGAAAATCAGGGAGAAAGGGAAGTTCGAAATGAGAGTAGTGACGTGAACCAAAGTGAAAGAGAAGTTGAGAATGAAAGTGATATTGAATTACAACCAACTCAAGGAATGGTTAGGCCTGAGGATTTAGCTGTTAATCAAATTTGGAAAGATGTGGCCAGGCATAACCCGAGAACTTTTGGTGGGGGTCGCAATGCAGAAGCTGCTGAAGAATGGATTGACAGGCTAGAAACTATTTTTCAAGCAGTAACTTGTAATGAATACCAAAAGGCTAGGGTGGCTATTTTGTTGTTGACTTAAGAAGCAAAGAGGTGGTGGAGATCTGCGGGAGGTGTTAATGATAAATGGACTACCTGGTCAGAGTTCAAGGAGAAATTCTTTGAACATTATTTTCCCCATGCAGTCAGACATGAGAAAGAAGTGGCCTTTCATGAATTTGCGCAAGGGAATATGCATGAAGATGAATTTATTGCTACCTTTACTGAGTTGTCACGTTATGTGACTTATTTACAGTACAGAGATGACCCATACTGGAAGCATTTGCAATTGATTCAAAAAGCCAGGTCAGACTTGCGACCATTTCTGTTAGCGAGACCTTTTGTGAGCTTTGAAGATACATGTAATTATATGTGTGTTTTGGCTCGATCTCAGAGGAGTTCTACTACTGGAGGACTTGAGAGTAGGCAGAACAAATCTTCTAATTATTTAGGACCCTCTGGAGGAGTCAATAAGAATTTTAGTGCTGGCTCGAGTAGTTCAGGTGGTTATGGGAAGAAGTCCCAGGGTCAGGGCCATAGTCAGGGACACTTTCAGAGAGGTGGATGGCGTCAGCAACGCCAACAGGGGAGGTCTGGTCAGCGAGGTCAATTTAGGGGTGGTAGGACCCCGTCTTTTCGTGGTGGAGGCCGTAATGGGGGTAGTCAGAGGACTTACCAAGAGTCTGCTGCCTCAGCTCCTAGTGTAAGTGGTCCTTGTATTAGTTGTGGAGGATATCACAGAGGAGCGTGTTGGAAATGCTTTAACTGTGGTGTGATGGGTCACACTGCAAGGTTTTGTCCTCAGCCGCGGCAGCAGCAACATCAGTTGAACCAGAGTGTTCGCCCCTCAGTTCCTGGGAGAGTCTATGTGACCACTAGAGAGGAGGCTGGATCGTCTCCTAATGTGATCAGAGGTATGGTTTCCATCCGAGGTCATGATATAAATGTGTTATTTGATTCAGGTGCAACACATTCTTTTATTTCCTATGACTATGCTAAAAAATTTGGCTTTGCTTTAACTGAACTGTCATATGATTTGAAAGTATCGACCCCTAGTGGAATTGTGTTCGTGACGGCCCATGTTTGTAAGGACTTGAATCTTCAGTTTGAAGGTCGAGACTCTGTGATAGATCTTGTATGCTTACCTTTAAAGGAAATAGAGGTTATTATTGGCATGGATTGGTTGATAGCCAATAATGTCATTCTACTTTGTAAGGAACGGACCGTGAGATACGCAATGAGTTCTTTGTCCGTCGAAGGTTCCAGTGGTTCCTTACTTTTATCTGCCACACAAGCTGAGAGGTGTGCGCGGAGGGGTTACCAGGTTTTTGCTATCTTTTTCTCAATCAATTCTGAGGAGGAGATTTGCATTGAGGCGATAGATGTGGTTAGGGATTATTCTGAAGTTTTTGCTGATATCCAGGGACTTCCACCTGAGCGAGAAGTGGAATTTACCATTGAATTGGAACCAGGTGCTACCCCAATTTCTAAGGCACCATACAGGATGGCTCCAGTGGAGTTAGCTGAGTTGAAGAAGCAGATCGAAGAATTGCTTGAGAAAGGCTTTATTCGACCTAGTGTTTCGCCGTGGGGAGCTCCAGTTTTATTTGTTAAGAAAAAGGACGGTAGCTTGAGGTTGTGTATTGATTACCGTCAGTTGAATAAAGTTACTATAAAGAATAAGTACCCGTTGCCCAGGATAGATGATTTGTTGGACCAGCTGGTCGGGGCTTCAGTATTTTCTAAGATTGATCTGAGGTCAGGATATCATCAGTTGAGAGTTCGGGTAGAGGACGTTCCTAAAACGGCTTTTAGGACCCGTTATGGCCACTACGAGTTTTTGGTGATGCCTTTTGGTTTGACCAATGCTCCTGCTGTGTTCATGGACTATATGAACAGAATTTTCAGGCCATATTTAGATAAATTCATTGTGGTATTCATTGATGATATCTTAATTTATTCCAAGAATGAGGAGGAGCATCGTGAGCATTTGGGCATCGCTCTGAGGATTTTGAGGGATCATCAATTGTATGCTAAGTTGTCTAAGTGTGAATTTTGGTTGAGGGAAGTTAAATTTTTGGGCCATATGGTTTCTTCTGAGGGGGTTGCAGTAGATCCAAGTAAAGTTGAGGCATTTTTACAGTGGGAATCTCCAAAATCAGTAACAGAAGTACGGAGTTTTGTGGGCTTAGCTGGTTATTATCGGAGGTTTATACGTGGATTCTTACAGATTGCCCGTCCTTTAACTAATTTGACCAAGAAAGACCGTCCTTTTGTTTGGACAGAGCAGTGTGAAGCAGCATTTCAAGAGTTGAAGACTCTTTTGACCACAGCTCCAGTTTTGGTTTTACCGGATTCATCTCAACCCTATGAGGTGTATACCGATGCATCATTGATAGGTTTGAGTTGTGTATTGATGCAAAACAGCCAAGTGATTGCTTATGCTTCGAGACAGTTAAGACCACATGAAGTGAACTACCCAACTCATGATTTGGAGTTGTGCGTAGTGGTGTTTGCTTTGAAGATTTGGCGACATTATCTTTTTGGGGCTCAATTTGAGGTGTTCAGTGATCATAAAAGTCTCAAATATTTGATGGATCAAAAAGAGTTAAATGGCAGACAGCGCTGTTGGATGGAGTTGCTTAGTGATTATAAGTTTGAAATCAAGTATCACCCCGGGAAAGCCAATGTGGTTGCTGATGCTTTGAGTAGGAAATCGGCTCATGTCTTTGCAATGAGTCTTGAGGAACAGGCTTGGTTGGAAACTTTGCGTGATATGCGAGTCGTTCCTAGAGTGGAGCAGGCCAATTTGAGAGCAGTAGTAGTTGATTTTGACTTGTATAAAGATTTGCGGGTAGCTCAGGAGAAAGATGACAAGTTGAGTAAGATCCGAAAGGAATTGGAGAATGGTTCAGTCCTAGATTTTGAGACTGATGGCTACGGAATTCTCCGGTTTAAGCATCGTATTTGCGTTCCTGATTGTGATGAGGTAAAGCAGACTATTTTGGAAGAGGCTCATAGGAGTAAATATGCTATGCATCCAGGAATCACCAAGATGTATAATGATTTGAAGCGAGGGTTTTGGTGGCCAGGGATGAAGAAGGATGTGACGCAGTTTGTACTTAAGTGCTTGACTTGCCAGAAAGTCAAGATCCAACATCAGAAGCCTGGTGGATTGCTGCAGAGTATTGAGGTGCCTCAGTGGAAGTGGGATGATATATCTATGGATTTCATCGTGGGGTTACCGCGTACTCAGTCGGGTCATGATTCTATTTGGGTGATTGTGGATCGGTTGACTAAGTCAGCACACTTTTTGCCTGTTCAGATTTCAAGCCCAATGGAAAAGTTGGCTCAGTTGTATGTTGATGAGATTGTACGATTACATGGAGTACCAAAGAGTATTATCTCAGACAGAGATCAGCGGTATAGATCGGGCTATTGGACGTCATTGCAAGCTGCTTTAGGCAGTAAACTTAAGTTCAGTACTGCGTACCACCCGCAGACTGATGGTCAGACTGAGAGGGTTAATCAGATCCTTGAGGACATGTTGCGGGCGTGTGCTATTGAGTTGCCTGGTAGTTGGGATAAACATCTTCCTTTAGCAGAATTTGCGTATAACAATAGCTACCAGTCGAGTATTGGTATGGCTCCTTATGAGGCATTGTATGGCAGGAAGTGTCGATCGCCAATTTGTTGGACAGAAGTGAGTGAAAGGGCTGTTATTGGTTCGGATATTGTAGACCAGACGACCCAGAAGATTGAGATGATTCGGGAGAAATTGTTGACGGCGCAGAGTAGACAGAAAAGTTATGCAGATAAGCGGCGGCAACCACTAGAGTTTGAAGAGGGAGATCATGTGTTCTTGAAAGTTTCGCCGATGACAGGTGTTGGCAGATCAATTAGAGCTAAGAAGTTGTCCCCTCGATATATGGGTCCATATGATGTGATTGAGAAGATTGGTGATGTTTCTTACCGGATAGCTCTTCCGCCACAGTTATCAAGATTACACGATGTGTTTCATGTGTCACAGTTGAAGAAATATCACCCTGATCCTTCTCATGTTATTGAGCCTGAAGAAGTAGAGTTGGAGGACAATTTGACTTATCAAGTGGAGCCTGAAAGAATTTTGGATGTCAAGGATAAGCAATTAAGAAATAAAACCATTCGCCTTGTGAAGGTTTTCTGGAGAGGTATGACTCCAGGAGATGCGACTTGGGAAGCTGAGGATCAGATGCGTGAGAAGTACCCACAGCTATTCCTAGGTACATTTTACCTCATTTTTCTATGGTTTTCATTTGGTAAAGATGTGATGGTAATGAATTTTGAGGGCAAAATTCTTAAAAGGTGGGGAGAATTGTAACATCCTGAAAATTTAATACAGGATTAAAGAGTGTTTTGGGAAATAATAAATGGAGAAATTAGGAATTTTGGAATTTTTAGGAATTTTTGGAGAATTTTGGAAATTTTGAGTAATTAATGTGCATATAATTACTAAAGAAATGAAGAGTTTGAAATATGAGGAATGGTAAAGCTAAAAATATTTTGAAGTTTAGGAAGATTGGAGGCTGGTTTAAGTGGTTTTAAATCAAAATGAGTACACTATACCAAGTTTGGGCTTTAAATAACCAAAATCACCCTTATTTCCCCTTAAACAAACACGGCCTTCCCTCCCTTCCTTATCAACAAAACCGCACCTCCTCCTTCCTTCTTCCAAATCGCGCGGCTCCTCCTCCTCCCTTCACCTTCTTCTTTTTCCCATATCCTCACATATACTCATTCAACTTCCTTGATTCATTAAGCTTTTTGACTTTGTTCTTCATTTCCTCTTCTCCTCGGGTTGGTTAAGCCGAGTTTGAACAGTGACTGGCGATGGTCTCCGGTGGCGGCCTAGGCGTTCCGGCGGCGTGAACGTTCGGCCGACGGCTTGGGGACATTTTTTTTCCGGCGAGTTCTTTATCTTTTCCGGCGGCCGATGATGATAAAAGGTAGGAAGGTACTTTCTTTGGGTTTTTACAAGTTATGCCTTCCCTTTCAACTCCACCTCTTCATTCCTTCATACTCTTTGTCTTCCAGTTTTCCGGCGGTCTGGGGTTGTTTTTCCGGCGACTTTAGGCGGCGGCCGGAGGCAGTGATTTTTCCTTTCTCATCTTTGAACTCCGTAAGCTTTCTTACTACTTTGTGATGTTAATTTCTGATTGAAGTTGCCTCTTTTGAGTTTAGGGTTTGGCCATTAATAGATTTTTGGGACTTTAAGCAATGATTGTATCATGTACAAGTGGTAAATTGGAGATTCTTGAAAGTACTTAAGTTGTTGAAGTTGGAAATTGATTTCTGAATTGTTGTTTTGGCTCTTTAAGTAAGGGTTTGCTAAAGGATATGGCTTTGGATTAAATTGGTAGTTAGGTAGTGATAGTTGAAGTTGTTTGTTGATGTTGGAATGTTAATTTTAGTTGGATTGGTGTTTGGGAGAAAGTTGGATAATTAAAGTGTTGATTTGAAGTGACTTTGGTAGATTAAAGGTTGCTTGAGTTTGGAAGAGCATTTTGGGTGTTATGGAGGTCTTTTTGAGTGACCCATTTTAATGTAAATGTGGTATTATAGTGGGAGTTTAATATGGTGGGTTGATTTTACAAGGATTGCAAGAAATGGTGAAGGTTAATGATTTGGAAGTTATGAATGGATGGTTAATAGAATTACGATAGTTTAAAGGATGTAAACATGGTTTGTAATGGAAGGAAATTATTACTTCAATAATGTTTTTGATTTTGGTGAAAGGTAGGCCAAAGTCACTAATATTGTGTTTTGATCAACTATGATATCATTGTAGACATTGGTGAATCGAGTGGAGCTCGTGAAAAACAATAGTTGCGAAGATCCATTATTTTTGAGCTGGACAGGTAATCATCCTCACCTTACTGTAACAGTGAGTATGATGTTAGTTGGGATTTTTCAAATCCTTTCTATATACATATATTTATATTGTAAAAGCAAGGAATTAGTTTATAACAATCAGGCTATTGGGTGCCTTTCAACTCAACTATCTTCTTATTAAGATTTTTATTTACTATATAGTATCCTGTGGTGAATACTCTGGTTATGAATGGTTGCTACATGACACTGGTTGTACCATCGGCCGATGTAACTGTTTGATAGCGCAATCAACGGTTAGTTGTACTAGTCCTATTGAGTAGAGACAGGGACTGACGGTTTCCGAGTAGAGACGGGCTCCGTATTACTTCTTGCTGAGTAGAGACAGGGGAAGTATGCCTGCTGATTAGAGACAGAGGCGCAGTGTCATTTATGTTATTTGATTTATTTGGAGATGGTGAACCATATTACGGTTTGACGCAGATCTGGAGAAACATGCATAAACATACATATATTAATTACACTATTTTTTTTATATGGCACCTTGTAGACGCCCTGCTACCGCATACCTTATTTTTACAGTGAGTTGAAAGATGATTATTGAGACAAAGTTGTCTCACTCCACGTTTATTGATATTTTTGCAGGTGATCATGCCGAGACCCAGGGGACGGGGAAGGGGAAGGGGCCGTCCGGTCCTCACCAATGATGTGAGACAGCCGGAGGTAGTATTTTGGAATATATGTATTGCCAATATTAGGGTGCATACGCTTCCGCATTATGTTATATTGTGTTTTGAATGTGGTGAAAGAATTTTATGAATTACTCATTTATATTGACTTTTGATTGTACATACAAGTGCCGGTACTATTTCTATTATGTATGAAGTTACGGAATCGGGCCACCAGCCACGATATGCCACATGATTACTACAATGTATTCAGTACTTAGGATTTGTGTTCTGTGTTGGCATAGTCATATTATGCTGAAATTATGGTGAATGATGTGATGTTTGTACTGGTTTCAGAATCTTGATCATGTTAAGGAATGTTCTTTTCCTAACATGGTTATTTTGTAAATGTGATATCTGGTATGAATTGATGATGTATTCTTTTTAATATAACCATGTTAAATGGGCCCCTCTCTGGCATGGTTATCTGTTAATGTGTTTAGTTAATTGTGATGTTGTTTACTATTTCTAATCATGTTAGTTGCATTCTTACTAACAGGGTTAGGAATTAAATATCCATGATAGTATTATTGTATTAGAATATCCTTTTCTATCATGGATAACACATATACGATTAGAAATTTCTTTTTCTAACTATGATAGTGATAGTGATCTTATGGAAATATTCTTTTTCTATCATAGTTAGTAAATGAATTTATCGAATTAGAAATTATATATCTATCAATTTAAGGAATATGTAACAGATTGTTACAGATTGTTACATACAACCTGAACACTATCATGGATAATTAATTGCTAACCATGTTAGAAAAGAATCACCTAACATGGTTAGAGAAAGAAGCAACCTACTACAATTCTCATAGCTAACCATGTTAGAAAAGAAACACCTAACATGGTTAGAAAAAGAAGCAATCTACTACAATTCTCCGATTAACCAATAATATCAATACAAATAAAAATATGCGGAAGCGAATGCAGACCTATACATTTTGGCAATATACATGTCTAAATAATCTAAACAACCTTTGAAACTTAATTCCCTTTCCTGTTACTCGCGCCTGTGCATGATCACCTACAAAAATGTAAGTAATTGTGGGGTGAGACAACTTGTTTACGTAATCTACTACTTAACTCAATATAACAGTGAGATGTGCGGTAGTGAGGGTGTCTAAAGGGTACCACATTTTGAAATCAGTAATACCACATTTTGAAATCAGTAATAAGCCAAGTCTTCTTCAGTTTATCACTCCAGTCCCTCTGTCACGTCCAAATCAAAACAAGTTCATCATCCCTACTTTCTGAATATTACTCAAAATCACTTAATCGATTTCCACATCAACTAAACTTCGCCATCCAATCTCCAATCCATACTCTCATCATTGTAAAACTCATTCGCACTTTCGCAAATCCAACTTCTCGACTCACAACCCTGTACAACCCTGGTGCTCTACTCATGTCATCCCGGAGGCACTACGCTCGAGCTATATATATATATATATATATATATATATATATATATATATATATATATATATTCTAAATGAGTTGACATTGTGCCCCTCTCAAAAGTGAGAGGACAATTTCCCTCTCTGGTAACCCCATGAGAGGGAAACCCCAATCTGTCTCCAAACAGAAAGGTAGCAGTCCCTGTCTCCAATCAGAAGACTGCTGCTGGTCACAGTCTCCAATCTGTTGCCCATTAGTCATAGTCTCCAATCTGTTGCCCATTGGTCACAGTCTCCAATCTGTTGACTCATACAAATAATCGTTGATTGGCCTATCGAACGGTTATCATCGCGCGATGGTGCATGTCTCTCAGTGTCATGCAATGATCACAATTCTTTTCAACATCTCAACTCAGTCATTATCTCAATCACAATCTTTAATACTTTCCATCAGCACAACATTTCAATTCCCCAACCCCTATGTACGATACTTCCAAACCAACTCACTTTCCAATACCCCTGTCCAAGTACCAATTATATATCACTCCACCACAAACTCCATCACTTTCCATCCAATAATCTATTAACACTGCTGTCAGAGCACCACAACTATATATTCCACTATTCCAGGAAAATCACCACCACCAGACAGGATACTATATATATAATGTATGAAGTTTCTTTATACCAAAATAATCGTGTTTGAAAGGCACCCGATAGCCTGTTTTGTATAAAGGTAACTTTTAAAGATTTTGAGGGCTAGAAAGGATTTTGAAAATCTCAACTAACGTCACCCTCAACGTTATAGCAAGGTAAGAGTGATTACCTGAATCTGCTCCACATCAAAACGATACAATATCAGTGAAGTCCTCGCTCGCAGCTCGGCCTATTGTTATCCACAATCACTAGAAAATACACAATGCAGTGTCAATACATAGTTCACATTCATATTACTTAATTCAATTAAGTTAAACCCATATTAGGACTAAGATGCTACCTATTTTTGTTACCCCTATTGAAACAAACAACTCACTTTTCTCACCTAAATACCTAATCCATGTTTAAAGAAAGTGTCCTAAAAGTGATAATCATTCTTTGCTATTCAACCATAACCTTTCATAGTAAAATTCTTCTCTTTTTCACTATACCACCTTAGTTTCGCAATTTGAGCTTATAGAAATATTTTAAATAACTAACCACATCTTTTCAATTTAATCATAGTGTAATATCCTCAACTCACTAATGCTAACTATTTATTAACTATCAATATCATTAAGTTTACAAATTCATGCCTAGACAAAGAGACTTACCCTTATAATCCTTTTACTTCAAACCTTCAAGTATTCATATCCCACTTAATAGTAATAACTATATCACTTCCAAGACTCCATCAAATATTTTACCATAGGGATACTGTAACATTCTGTTACTTAATCCCTAATTAACTAATACTAATATCCATTTTAATTCTATAATCTATTTACTAACTATGATAGGAAAAAGGATTTTTCATAAGATCAATATACCTATCATAGTTAGAAAAAGAACATTCTAGTGAATAAAACATTACCCATGATAGAAAAGGATTTCCTAATACAATATAAATACTATCATGGATAGTTAAAAGTTAACCATGTTAGAAAGGATTTGCCTAACATGGTTAATGAACAAAACTAATTGATATTCAACAATAAATAAATATATATACATGCGAAAATGAATGCAGGCCTATACAAATTGGCAATATACAATTCTAAATAAACTATACAACCTCCACTACCTAATTCCCTTTCCTGATGTTTGCGCCTGTGCATGAATACCTGCAAAAATGTCAGTAATCGTGGGATGAGAAAATTTGTCCCAGTAATCACCGCTTAACTCACTATAACAGTGAGATGTGCGGTAGCGAGGACGTCTAAAGGGTACCTCATTTTAAAACCAGTAATATATATATATATATATATATATATATATATATATATATATATATATATATATATATATATATCCATGTCAAATCTTCTTTCATTCATCACTCAAATCCCTCCATCAATTCCACATTAACTAAATATCATCTCCCAGTCTCCAATCTAATGATGCTACCATAACTCTCACACTCACCTATAGATGCATTGTGCCATCACGGGGCATTCAAGTATCTAATCTTCTCTATATGATTTGACAATGTGCCCCTCTCTGTGATGAGGGGGCAAATTTCCCTCTCTGGCAATCTCCAGAGAGGGAACCCCAATTCTGTTTCCATTACAGAACGGGAACGGTTGGACTCTTCAATGCCAAACAACCGTAGGTCACTTTCTCTCAATAAGTCGACCTATGATCCCCGGTCTAACCAATCCGAAAAGGATCATCAGTACAAATAACTGTCGATTGGCCTATCGACAGTTATCATCGCGCGATGGTACATAAGTAACAGTGTCATGCAATGCTCACCATATCTATCAACCTCAACCTTATTCAAGACCTCAATGTCCGTATCAGTGCAATGCACTCTTACAATTCCCTGTCAATATATCATCCACAACATTCAATGTTTTCCCTAATAATTCTTTCCACAATCTCCAATTCAACATCTCATTCCTATCCTCATAATGTATGATACATCAAATCCATGATACCTCTCAATATCCCTGTCAAAGTATCAAATCTCAATGTATATACACTCACACATACATAGTCCAGCAATACCACCAGGCAGGATACTACATATAGTAAGTCAAATTCTTTATATGAAAGTAATCGTGTTTGAAAGGCACCCGATAGCCAATTTTGTAGAAAAATAACTTTTCAAAGATAATATATAGATAATGAGGGTGAGAAAGGATTTTCAAAATCCCCAACTAACGTCACCCTCAATGTTATAGTAAGGTAAGTGTGATTACCTGTCGCCCTTTAGCATTTTGCTGTCTTTTCCCTTTACTTTACCATGCCTCGGGGAATATGCAAATCACATCCTTTCCTATTATTACACCATGTAATAGTAGTACGTTAATAATTATTCTAAGTAATAGGTCAGCTAACGTCTCTCTCATTCGTACTACCCATTTTCCCCTTTTCCTTAATTCAAATACTAACCCATTTAAATTATAAATCACATTAATCAAATATAAACACACCACCACAATCACACATTTATAGGATTCTTCAACAACTCAATCAAGAGATATCAAGATAAGCCGTTAAGCACCCTACATTGAAATTAACCACCATTCACATCAATTACCTTGTCATCACAATGTTATTCCCTTTAACTAAATTATCTCAAACACCATCGAGTTCATACGCAATTACTTCCATCCCAAATTCAGTTCAGTCAATATAGATTTGAAACAATAGTTTGAACCTCACAACACTTCATAGTTTCACACCAACAACATAATTTATTAACACATAGCATACATCTTCATACTTCTATTCTATTTAATTTTAGCAGCATACTCATGGTAGTCATTTTTCATGCCAATATTCAGACCCAAAAAGAATCTTCCAACATAGGAATTTAGACAGGAATTCAGAAACAGTTTTTACCATCAATTTCTTCATTATCAACATTTCACTTTAATCGTTGTTATAACATGCAACCTAAATATGTAATTAATTATATCAACTCTTCCCATTGCTCACTTTCATGAAAACAGCTCGAGAAATTAACTGAGCAAGAAAGGGACTTCAAATGAAAAGAATCATGAAACAATCTTAATAACAAACCAAATCAGCAGGACATACCCATGCTTCATCCTTCACACATTAAAAATCAAATCAATTAGTGGATACAAAAAGCACAACCCTTCTGGAGCTTTAACAACATAACAAACACCTTTTTAAACACCTCTTAAAACAATACATGTATGAAGCAAAAAGGACATTTCACTTCCAAGTTCATAGATATTTAAACCTTACATTCTAGTCACTCTTACTCATACCATTTAGCAACAACCATATGATGTAAATAAGAAATTCTCACTTAAGTTTCAGCCACTGTGAACAATTCAGAAAATTCCATGGTATCATGCCTAGACAATTCAGCTTTACACACACCAAAACAAATTGAAGACAACAAGGCAATATATCTAAAACTTAAAGAACCCCATACTTAACAAGATTCAAACAACAAGCATAGGTACATCTACAATATGTACACACACAGGCTAAACATGCACATCATCATGACTTTAATTAAGGAAGCAACTTATAACAGATTTTTAAAGCTACACAACCTCAAAATACACAAATTTTATATAAACTTTACTCTATTCAAAACAGACCCAACAACCACAATTTATAACATGCTTATTCCAAAAATCATTCAGCTGTGGCACAAAAATATGCAGAAAATTTAACACACACATACAAGCACTAAACTCCCACAATTACCATTTGTTTTACCCTTGTGCATTCCAATTAATTACCCTGTACACTCATACCAACGACATCCAAGTAAGAAAAATAATAAGTCCCAATAGAACCATCCAAATGAAACCATACATGTGCTAACAAATTTCAACTCCAATCAAACAACAAGCAATTTCAGCCATGACAAAGAAGAGACTTAGAAAACCTTTAATTCAAGCACAATTTAAACACACTAAATCATTGACATACTGAACATAAAGTCTTAAGTCCCCCAAAATTCCCAAATTAGTCAGATTTGACAACCCCATAAGTTAGGGTTTGTGACAAAATCAACAAATCCTAAATCAATCATTCAAATCATCACTTGAATATCCAAACTCAAAGCTTAATTTGTGTTTTTGTTTTATTTGAAGACCAAAATAGAAATCCCCTTTCAAACCCTAATCGCTCTCTCTTCCAAATTTGTAGAAAATGAGAGAAATTGAAGGAAATAGAGTTTACCTAAACTTGAATGTGAAGTTGTACACTTGAATCAAGCTAGTTGTCGCCGGAAAATGGCTGGAAATTGGCCACTCAGGTGGCTGGCCGAACTGAGGAGCTAAAAGGGAAAGGAAGATGAGAAAATGAAGTTGGAAGGAGGCTTAGCTTAACGAACATCAAAAAAATGGCGAACTCACCTTCTTCCGCCACCGTCCGCCGCCCAGATCGCCGGAGAACGAAAGAAAATGTAGCAAATGGGTGGAAACATGAGGGAGGCGAGATACAAGAAAGGAAGAAACGGTTTAGGAGTGGAGGGAGGTATGGCAGCAAGCTCGCCGCCGCCGCTTTGCTGGCGAGAAATGAGTGCCAGAGATGGGAGGAGCAAGGAGAAGGGAGGAGGAAGAAGATAAGTGTTTGGTGTGTGTATGTGTCGTGTATAAGGTGAGGAAAAGAGAGAGAGAGAAAAAGAAAAGAGAGAAAGAAGAAAAATGAAAAGAAAATGAAGGAATAAAGTAGGAATATTCTTTCTCAATATAAGATATTCCTTCTTATCTTTATAAAGTTGACAATAAAATATCCTACTTGATGTCTTACAATTCAAATCATAATTAAAATTTCTAAATCACTCAATTGACTAAGTTAGGCAACGAGCCCTCCTAAAACTCCAAAATATTTAACTTTCGCAAAATCTTCATTATTTCAAATTTTCTATTTATTACTTATTAAGAACACTCTTTAATCCTCCCTAAAACTTTAAATTTCTTTGATGATACCTCAATAATGCCGTATTATTTTTAATTTGAAAATTGGGATGTTACAGATACTATTCATTCTTTTCCTCTACATCAAATCATCCATATCGACTATCAATAATCAAATCCCCACTTTATTTCAATTGTCATTGCACCATTCATCATCAAATCCAACACTAGGACTTATTTCCAAGAATTGAACCCAACCTCATAATTCACAATAACTACATAGCCAACTCCTACAAGAATTTCACTAACCTTTCCCTTGTTCTAATCAAGCATCTTAACCATAAATCATCAACCCAATACTTCCACATAATTAAATAACCAACATCAATATTTTTCTATAACACCAATCACTTCAATCTCTCCTATACTTATCCTAAACATAATGTGGCCTCCCTAAACTTATTTATTATCCTTCAACATTCCCATCACACATCTTCATAACTACTTTCACATCTATCCTACTTTTTGTTCACAAATACTTTTCTAAATACCAATCCAATCAATTGCAACATCTCAATATCACCATATGAACTTATTAATCTCTTCTAACCACCAAATCAGTCATTCAATCACATATCACCAAATCACATAATCAATTTATCTTTTATTCAACACTTTACTAGCCAATTGTAACATCTCAGCGCCTCGCTCTCGAAATTGTCCGCTTTGGGGAATCCTCACCCCTCACGGCTTTAAAACGCGTCGAGAAGGGGAGGTATCCAGGCCTATATATAGCACCTTTCGTTCTCCTCCCCAGCCGATGTGGGACTTTACAATTCACCCCCTTGGGGCCCAGCGCCCTCGCTGGCACACCGACCCGAGCCTGGCTCTGATACCATCTGTAACATCTCAGCGCCTCGCTCTCGAAATTGTCCGCTTTGGGGAATCCTCACCCCCCCCTCTAGACGCGTTTTAAAACCGTGAGGGGTGAGGATTCCCCAAAGCGGACAATTTCGAGAGCGAGGCGCTGAGATGTTACACCAATCTTCTTCCTAAATACCAATCCAATCCATTTCACCATTCCAATGCCCTTATATAACATTCGTAAGCATCTAGGGACCAACAAATTTTCCCAATAACTCTCAAATCACCGAAAATGTAATCCAACAATTTCAAACCTAAAAACTTTATCATTATGCTCTACTTATCTTATAGCAACCATAAATCAAGTTTGGAAGCTTATATTTAAAGGATTCAAAACCGTATTTGATCGTAAACCAACTTCAAGCTTAAGAGTATCTCTAACTACTTAAACCAATTATCATCATCATATAACTTAATTAAACAGAATAAAACCATCCATTCTTAAAGACTTTGCTCCATTTTCGAAATCACCCACAAACCTTAACTTTTAACACCTAATTTGCCCAAAAATTTCGTTCTAAGCCAGAACTAAACAATCCTAACTCATAGACCACTTAGAAATTACCTTATTTCGGTTCTCAAACAACAAACAATACACCACAGTCATTGGAATCAGAATTCAAGAGAACCCCAAAACCTAAGGAAGAAATCACACTTTAAAAACTCAAAAGTTTGGTTCAATAGTTTTCCCAACAAATCCAACATTTTTGGAACATCACTTAGCAATTACAAATCACAAGGAAACACCAATAATTAGAAAGAATGAAGGATTTTCGAAATTCTAGCCAAACCCTAACTTTTCAACACTTACTTTGCCCAAAGATTCATTCTAACCCAAAATTAAACAATCCTACGCACATACAACTTAGAAATCACCTTAATTTAATTCTCCAACCACCAATTCTTCCCAAAATGTACAGATTTCGGGTTACACAAAAACCCTAACTTTTCAAGAACCAAAAATCCAAAGAACTAAATCAAAGAGAGGTAGAAGTTGCTTATGGAGTTCCAAGGTGAAAAGAAGGAGAAAAGGCCACTATTTTTCCAGTGGTGGCATCTCGCCGGAAATCGGCCACTAAATGAAAGGAAGGAACAACTTGAAGAACACATACAAGACCGAACCTCACCTTTCCCGCCACTGTTCGCCACTGCATCAAATATGAATGCATATAAATTCAAATAAAGCATTATACTTTTTGTTTTTCATGTGTCCTTTAGTTTTAAATTGAACTTAGAATTTGTGTGCTTCAAATTTGGATGTGATGTAATGGGATTTATCCTTTGGTTCCCTGTTATATGGAATTGCTGACATACTCTCTTTATATATATATGATGATCTTGCAGGAATTGTGGAATTTGTGTACGACTCTATGTAAAGATATTAGAGGAACAACAAAAGATCAACTTTGCTCATAAGAATCCCTTATTTTCAGGGAAAAACTGTCAAGTTGTTATTTTATGCAGCTTTAGTCAATATCTTATCCAACTTTTACGGTAAAAATTTTGCATGTCAATTTATGAACACGTTTTTTTTTTGTTTTACTCAGTACTTCATCCTTTTCCTTGGTTAAGAATATTGAATACACAAGTATTTACTTCTGACCATTAAAAGCTGTGTAGTAATTAGGTATTGACGATTTCCTATAGGTGGCTTATTGTACCTGCTCTCTACTTGTTATTTGCCTTTTTCTTCAATATCTAACCTTAGTTATTTGTGCAGATTTTCAAGGAAAAATGGAACAAATTATTACTAAAACAGTTTTGTTCATTTGTCCTGGTGAAATGATTCATTTCAAAATTATATTTTCCTTGTGATATTAAGTGCAACTTTGGCGTCTGGCACAAGAATTTTTGTTCATTGGTCTTGGTTGATTTCAGAATGGTTAAGGACTTCACTTGTGGGTGCCATCAGCCTTTTCAGAACTTCATTCTTACAGCCTCTACTAAAAGCTTGCAAGGTATGGGGCATTTTCTCTCATGTTTTTGCAAGTCACGCAAAAATTTTCTTAGCACAGCATTAGTTTATGCAGTAGTTGAATGTGTTGAAATCATCTCTACTCATCTTGCACTAGAAAATAAAGCTTTTGGAATGTATATTATGAGGAATGTTTGTGTTTTTTATTATGACGAATGTATATTTATTAGTTAATTAAAGAAATAGATTTTTTTTGTTTGTGTTTTTTATTATGAGGAATGTATATTTATTCATATTTAAGAGACTTTTTCAATAATTTTGATTGAATTGCCTACGGAGAGATAATCTCACAAGGAGAATCAAATTTTAATCATTCTTTTTTCAATCATGTTGCCTTTTCATTCTTTTAAAATCTTATGGTTGACAGGTGCACTGCACTATTCTCATTTGACACACATATCAATTATGAGACTTGATTGGCCAATAAAAATTTATCCTTTTACTCAAATTTCCTTCAAAAAATTTCCTAACTTACCCAAATCAAATTTTCTTTGATTGTCCCACATGATGGGGAATCATTCTTTTACTACCATAATCAAATCCTCATAATTATTTCCAATTTTCTCACTTAGGAGTCATCTTTGTATCACTCTTACACAATTTGACTTGTGCTTGCCTCACAAGAAATAATTAACAGAGCATATATTATTTTATTTCATTTTTTCATTTTTTATTTTTTCATTTTTTTATTTTTTTATTTGGTGTAGTCCGGACAAAATAGGGAGTTTACAATAGATAACTCATGGATAATTGGTTAGCTATCCATATGGCTATAAATAAAAATGACAAAAATATAACAACCTTGTGAGACTACCTTTTGTAGAGAAGATTGTTGCTTGGGCTTAATGTTACTCATTGACTATAATAAGGACAATTTTACTTTTTCTTTAGTCTCATTATTCAATCATGTAATGTTAAAAGGATTTTATATGATTAAACCTAGTGTGGCTTTTTTTTTGTGCGTGTGAAGTTGAAAATTGTTCAAACCTACTAATGCACAACAACTTTAAAATAGTTTCAACCTTATTGTTTTTGGTATATGCATCAGTGGAGTTGCACATTATTAAAATGTTACATACAGCAGAAATAGAAGGATATTTGACCTTCATTTCATTCATTATATTATACTACGTATACCTTTACCTTGTCGTTTTTTCAGGACATTTATTGTGCAATGAATGCAATGCTAGAACGGCGGGCTGGTGAGGGGTAATTGACAGAAAAAATAGATGGGAAATTTTTTTACTTTTCCTTCATTTATGGTTGCAAGGTAGCACGTGTTCCCTTGGAGACCTCATGTTTCTTATTACACGCTGAAATACATATTGTGCGCTTCATTTTGTTTTTCTATCTGCATATATTATAGCAGATTTTTCCATTGTTAAAAAATTGTTTTTCCAGAATAGCTTGATGAGGGTGACCCAAAATATACTTGCAAGTTTTTTGGTGGTTTATTTTGGTATATTGAAAGGATTAAGAAAGATTCTAAAAAAAGAGTTACAACCAACTTCTTAATGTGTTGTTTGCAAGGAAAAATTCAACCTCCATATCTCAGGCCACCACCTTTTGTGATTAAAGGTTTAGGTATAGATTGATTGCCCTTATATCAAAATTCATTATTTTTTTGCTCTTATTTGATCTTCATTTAAGCTGTTGGTTTTTGCATATTCATATTTGTAGGAACGATATAGAAGGATGAAGTTGAAAGAAAATATGAACCTTATAGTTTCATGGCCACTACTATATTCATTGAGTTTGTGTAATTTAGTTGTAGTTTTTATGTTATTGTAGGACATTTCTATTTAATCAGATTTATATGTCAGTTAATGGAAATTATAGTTTTTTGTTATTGTTTTGTCATGATGACACTATGTATTGATCTCATGAATATATATATATATATATATATATATATATATATATATATATATTATTTTGTGATTTATTTTATTTGATTCACCTCAAAAAAGTTTAGTTGATCTCATTATTAGGATAAGAGTGAATATGATATTTATGTGGCACTCCTCCAATTTTAATATGAAAATTGAAATGTGTGAGTATAATGCATAAAAGCTCACGACTTTACTCATTGAGAGTAAGTGACACCTGTAATTACACAAACCATCAGAGCTAATATAATCGAATGACAATGTCAGTTACAAAATATGTGTTAATGGCAACTTAACATCATTGTGTTTGTGCTATTTATTGTACTTAGTGTTGTCCATATATGATATATAGTGTCATAACAACTATATTAAATAATGCTACTCGCGCTGGCGCGGGGATACATGCTAGTTAATATTCGTATTGTTCGTTCATGGAATATGCCAGGAAAGTATTCACATCAAAACAATTACTCAATCGAGATGATTCTACAAGAAGAAGAGGTATATTGCTATCACTGTTTTCATATTTCATTTTATACTAGTTCACTTCCAAATGTGCATAGCCATTTTACTAAATAAAGTTTCTTAAAGAGAGATTGTATTCAAGTTTCTTAAAGAGAGATTTTATTCAAGCATTTGTATGAAGTGGCTTGATTGCAAAATATCGTGCAGAATTAGAGGAAGAGAAGACATATATGTTGTCTCATTTTTTAATTTCTCCTGTTACTGGATCATATCGGGCAACAAATAATCGATACCAATTAATACTCCAATACACAACCAAAGCCACACAATGCTTAGACGACGGCAAGATTCATAAATATGGTCATTTATTTACATCATTTTCAGAAATTTTACAGCCGATATTTGCTTACATTTATTTAGTTGGTACATCCATTCTTATATTCTCTTCACATCACAATTTACTTCTCACTTTGACTTTATTTCAATATGTCTAGTCTGATGTTTTTTATGTTTGTTTTAAGATGTTATTGGTGAGCTTGTTGGTGTTGGTCTACGCAATGAATATGAAGTAGATGGAAATACTAAGACTCAGATTAATATAGAACTCACGGACGAAGAGTTAGTTTGCATTGTTATTTTGGGCTTACTTTAACTATTTATCATTGCATCCAATAATTATCTCTTTCTCTGAAAAACTATCCTTTCATATTAACATCCGTACTACTTAATATGTGTGTGTTATTTGCAATTACATTCATGTTTCCCAAAACAATATAGTTTCACATTTTATTTTTTAAATCTACATATTTTTATATTGTTCAGCAAAAAAATTTCATGAATATCTTATTGCTATCCCAATTGAATATCTATGTATCTTATGAAACATTCCTTAGTCACTGTTCATTTAGTCGTTTCTGTGTTTGGCTTCTCTCTTTTAGTATAGTTCATTGAGCCTACTCTTAGTAGGTGAACAGTGGCGGCTATCTTTTAGCCATTTTTCTCATCACCTGCATTGAATTTATTCGGGAATAATTTATTCTTTTATCTTAAATTGTAAGCCGAAAACATCCTGTCTTTTTGGTGTTTTCGGGGTTTTTGGCATTTATGGGGTCCTTTTATTTCGTTGTCTTACGATGTGTATTTATTGGATTTTATTATAGAGGTGTGTATTTACTGGTTTGTTAGAAATTTATTTAGGGTGAGAATAGTGCAACATTTTAATTTTTCAAACTTGCGTTTTTGGGGTTTTGGGCATTTATGGTGGTCCTTTTATTTTGATGTCCTATGTAATGTGTATTTACATGGTTTTATTATAGAGGTGTGTATTTATTGGTTTGTTAAAATTTTATTTAAGGCGAGAACAGTGCAACAATTTTATCTGTCAAGCAGAAGGTAATTTGTAGGTTATGGAGCTACACTTTTAGTAATAAAAATAATCATTATCATGCTTCTTAGGGTTCTTTTTTGGCTGATCTTGTGCATGGACATGGTACTAAGTGGTTGTGTGTGTTTTTTATCAATTGAATGGGTGTGTTCGGCGTTTGGGGAAAACCATTTAATTATAAGATTTCGGTGCGGTCAAAGGTTTAGATTTTGAATAAATTGTTTGTTCAGTGAATTTTCTTTTGTATGTTGTCTTTTTAGGCTTTTAGGGCATGGTTTAGTGTTGTTAAGTTGTTGATGTGCTTACTGTACAACGAGTCATTGCGTGGTGGTTGTAGATGTGAGGTCTTGCTTCTTTTTCTAGGCAAGTAATACCTATAAATGTACATTGGTGAGGGGTTTTATTGCATTATCAGTTCATCCCTCTTAATTGCTTATCATAGTTCTACCAATATCAATTATTTTTTTGAATGTTCAATTGATTGAGTCCATTGATGACTCCATTGATAGGTGGAGAATTGTTGTTCGTGTCTTGCGTAGGTTGAATGTTTTCCACAAGGAAGCTCCATCTGAGGTAGTTGTTGTGCCGATGATGTTGGCTGATGAATCAATAGGTTCTTATTTATTGTGACTTTATTTTTCTGTTGACCCAATTGCCTTCAACTTTATTTTATAACTGATGCATTAAATGTGTTTTATCTTTGCAATGGGACCAAGATTCAGGCTTTTATACTGAACAAGGCTCTATTTGACTGTCATGCTTCTGAACCGGATGAAGGGAAGACTTATTTTATGGCTAATTTGGTTGTTTATCCTAACACCAAGGATTATAGGGTGACTAATCATCCTATAGGATTACCCTTGGACCTCAGACTTATATCAAGGAGTTGGAGGGAGCTATGCCTGACTACTCTTACAGCTTTTTCCCCATTGCTGATATTCGCAAAGTGGATGACAAGGAGGCGATTGATTGCCTAATTGGTGAGTGTTTAATTTCTCTGTTTTTGCATGATGTTTGATGTTTTTTGTGAGGCTGTGGTTATTATGTTTTTGCATCGCATGGAGGAATTACTAGACAATAATAAAATCTAAAAGTAATATATAATTTTGAATATCCAAATTTTAAGTAAATTTATAAACATGTTTCTTGTAAAAGTTACTCATTTTGCAAATATACAATACATGCAAAACACTTAAGTTATAGAGTAATAAACATCATTTTTTAAGAAAGTTGAATGTTGATGAGCCTTTATCAGTTTGTACTAATATTAGTAATTTCCCCCATCACATGATTTACTAACCTTTTTCAAATTAGGATATGACGAAGTGTTTTCTATTTTTAAATATGGAGGACTAAGAAATAAGGCTGAATGCAGAAAAATATAATTTTTAAAAAAGTTAGAATGTATGAGCCATTGTCTTATTTTACTTGACAAACCTCTACCCGTATAATATATAATAAAATATTTCCGAATGATCAAGAATGTAGATGAGTGAAAAGTGAGAAAAATATAAATTTTTCTATAAAGTGACATTAGAAAAAAAGTTAGAATATACAGGAAAGTCTTGTCCCATCCCATGAATGGTTTGAGATAACTTGTGGGATGGTCAGGAAATGAGACATAAATCTTTTCATATGCCTTTGAGTAGGATGGTATAGGATCATTTCATTCTCGTCTCGTCCCATGAACATATATCTGCCTATGATATTTTTATGAAGTAAAATGTGTAGGACTATTGACATTCTACATTGATGCCAATAGAACTAATCCGGAAAAAGTCTACTCCAGTTAAATCAACCACCTATGCATAGTTTTATTCGATTATTTGATCTGTTTAGAAAGTGGTATCTTTTGGGGACATATAACCTGCAATAAATTTTGAAATCTCAATGCTCAAGCTCTTACTAATTCACATATATATTGACCTAACTACATCAATGTTTTTTGCTGCTTTCAAACAACTGATGTGATACTAACCCTTGCCCCTACCTTATACCAACTGTAGGTGTACATGATAATCTTCAATTTTATATAACTGATGGTTTTATTAAAAACTGATTACATAAAATGGTACCATATTATATACACGCCATTTTTACAACTTCGTAAAGAAAAAAGGATATATTATTGAGAATACGTACTGGTTGTGCTGTGCATTAACTTTTAACCACTTTTACGCCCCAATTTTAATTGGTTTTTTCTTGGCCATTATTGGATCAGCTTTTATTTAAGTTGGGCATTTTTAGGCAGGATTAAGTTGAATGTAATTGGATCAATTTGGGTCGAAATGTCAAGCCCAACCATCCTTAAAAAGTCCGAACAACAATTTTCTTTCTGTGGTAATAAATTTTACTTCAAATAGATACCATGTTATATTGATTTCCTTTATTTTTTTAGTATGATTTTCTAACTTTCTTTTTAAATTGTTTTTGCCTTTCACCAAAAATCGTCCTTACTGCTTGATCTCAAATTTATTTGTTGGTTCCCATTCATATATCTTTAGGTTATTTATAAAAATATATGTGAGTGTGAGTATCTTCAGATTAAATAAATGAATTAAAATGACCTTATTATGGCAGAAAAAAATAGTCATTGACAAAGATGTGAAAGCAGGCCGTCATCTTAAAATATGTAATCTCTTTAGTCCTAATTATAAGATAAAGTTCACTTTTTTAGATTTTAAAAGCTAGTCCATTAAATTTCAAGGTATGCTATATGCAAAGATTCTACATTAATTTATAAGTAATCTAAATCTACTTTCGATTTTTTTCCTAAACAAAATAGAGCCTAGTGGTCTCTCTCTCTCTCTCTCTCTCTCTCTCTCTCTCTAATTTTTAAACTTTTCACTTTTCTATTTTTTCTACACACTGTTTCTTTTATTCTTTTCTGTTCTATTTATTTGCATCAAACATATATATGGCATTCACAAATAAATAATTGGCTCAAAGACTCAATGAAACGTAACAAAATTCATATCATTTGCATCCAACTAAGGAATGACTAAAAGGGGTCAACAATGGTTAATGAAATGTAGTGAGGTTGTGTTTGAGAATAAGGGTGATGAAATGAATGCCTAAATCATCTCCAAACATACATTTATAAATTTTAAAAATTGAATGATTAAGACACTTATCGTACCAAGATAAATCTAATTGCAAGACCAATTAACACAATACATATGCTTGAAATCGACTCAACACTAGCTCTTTGAAAATTGAAAAGTAAAGGGCAAAAGCGTTGATCTAATAATTAACTATTTCAATTTGGGCAAAAATAATAAATGACTATTTTGCGGTACATAAATAACAACCAACTTTGTGACCCAGTGAAAAAAATAGTAAAACCAGTACTAAATGAATTTATAGTTTCGTGGAACCTTTCTGATATTATTTTCTAAAGTAAAAATACATTTTTACCCTCTCATAATTAAAACTCAATCCTTCTTCCTTCCACCCTTCATCTTCCCATGCTAACTAGTATCAGCAAGATTTTAATTGGGAGGGGTAAAAATGTATTTTTCACTTTGAAAATAAATCAGAAAGGATCCACATAACTACAAATTAACATCCAACACCGGTTTTATCATTTTTGCACCGGGTCACATAGTTAGATATTATTTATGCTCTGTGAAATAGTCATTTATTAAGTTTGCCCAAACTGAAATTGTTAATTATTAGATCAAGGCTTTTACCCAAAACAAAATGTATAATTCTTTGTATTCACCCTAAAGGTTAAGAGATCCATTTATCTTGATATGTTTTAATCTTGCCTCACGAGTTTTCAAAAGTTTTACCACATTAACTTTTGAAAAAATGAAAATAGATAGAAAATGCAACTTTATTGTTTATTGGGTTGAATGTGACCGTTCATCATAATATGAAACTTGGAAGCAAAATCAACCAATGTTTTGAAAAAAAAAAAGAGGCTGAAAAATCGTGGCACTAATGTGGCATATGATACAAATCCAAGGAATCAAGGAAATTATCACAAATGAGGTCAAAAATAGATTTCATCCAGAGAATATACAATTCATATTAGCACCATATGTAAATAGAATCGTTGAGTCCATGTACAACATTCCTATTAAAAACACAATAGCCAAAACTCAAAGTTACCACCAGCACAAAACAAATGCAGTATGCCAAAACGAAGCTCAACACGAAAAATTCCTAAGGCTAATGAAATGTTCAAAATCACATAACTGCTATAAAGCAAAGACAAGAAAAAAATCATACCACCTATCCAAAAATCTAGGGTTTTTACATAATTCATAGAAGCTTAAAATTAATCATGTCATCCTTTTTTAATCACTGAAATCATATATTAAGCTTCATCTTAGTTAAAACCACCAAAAACGCAACCTCAAATCCTATAAGAGACCGTCAGATTGAAAGCACCTCAAACTGAGGTTTTTTAATGAAATCCTAACAAATCCTTAAATTGACGTTTTAATCCTCTCTAAATCATGAAAATAGAAACCATGCTCTGATTTTACATGACTATTGAACCAGGTATGAAATAGTAGATAAATCAGGTATTGAATCAGGTAGTGAAGAAAGGAAGGAAGAGAGTGGGGATGAATGATTGGCTTTGGGAAAACACGAGGTTAGGGTCGGCGCCGCATTTTCCCAAGCAACCGCAAGGTTTGACTGTGAGATTAGGAGGACAAAGGGTAGATAGGGTTTGTATTGTTTGAAATGAGCTTTGATGGGGGAGGAGTGGAGAAGACGGGGAGTGGATATAGAAAATAGAGCGACGAGTGATAGTGCATTGGAAGATGGAAGAATGATTTTTAGTTGGAGGGATGAGGAATACGAAGAGTTGAATTGGACATATCCTAGAAGATGACTCTGCAAATAAGCCTACCCTCTCCTCTCCGGTGTGAAATGAAAATGGCGTGAATGTGTCTCACAAAATATTTACAATGATTCAGAATAAAAACACTTAAGATAACCCACATAAGAAATTGGTTCATATTGTGAAAGAGAAAAGTGGTTATATTGAGCTTTTAAGGGATATATTGATCTTTTTCACATCACCTTGACAAGGAGAATAGTCTTGTGTCGTAATTGGTCACAATCCTTATTTGCTCTAAATGATACCTTAAGTCTCTACTTACTTGGTGCGTGATATATTTTCCTAGAGAGAGAAACTCTCTAGTGTGAGAAACTCCGGCTATCGGCGATCGACAACTTTTCCTTCCTCTCCCAATTTGATCCGCTCAAAGAGTTAGAGTTGATTGAATTTGAGCTACTTAATCCAACCCCACCTACATAGATTACAATCTTCTTCCTGATTCCTAGAACTATTGGGTTCTAGAAGAAATCTCCCTATCGAATATATAATATCCTAAGTAGTTCGGACTGTCACTTTCTTTGGCGCTGATCGCAATCTCTCCACCACACATATGTCTGATTGGACCGAAATTTATATGTTTAAGCATGTGCATTTGAGCTTAATTAGTGAGGTTTAATTGTTATATTTGATCATTATTGGTGATTTTATGTGCACATGCTTATAGGTGATTATATGGAAAATCCTAGCTTAATTACTTGCATTTTAAGTAACCAAGGGTATTTTGGTCATTTTTGACTAGTTGTGCGTTTTCATGTGTAGGGGGGTCCCACGTGGGCCCCACACACCCTTGGGATTGCTTGGAGTGCAAGGAGGAGGCTAGGTGACAAAGGCAAAGACATAAGACAAAAATTACCCCTTTTGTCAAAAACAAGAGATTTGCACATTTCCAAAAGGGGTAATATGGAGCCAAAAATTCAAATTCAAAGTTGGAGGCTTCATTAAGGGCAAAAGAGTAAGCACAATGGAGAGGAGAAAAAGGAGGAATTTTTGGAGATGAACCTAGCCCACATTAGGACCACATTTACCCATCTTTTACCACATTTCCAAAAATACCCTTCCTCCCTCATTTTATAATAACCATTTGGCCATTCCCTCGTTTACACACACTTCACCATTTCTTTGACAAACCTTCATCATTCCCTCACTAAACATACATCTACATCACATTTGGGTGAGATTAGCAATTAATTTGGGTGATAATCTCAAAGTTAATCACGCATATATAAAGCCAAATGTGACATTTTTTCACTTACTCTCCACTTCCACTTTCTCTCTCTTCATCTCATTTTCTCTCAACTCTCTCCTCCATTTTCGTTTTCTCTCTTCTCCTCCACCATACCTCACGCCTTTTCACCATTCCTCCATGGATTCACCACCAAAATTCCTCCTTTCTTCCATCAACATGAGCGACTAGATCTCCTCTCCTTCCTTCAAGTTAAGATGTGTGCTCAAGCTTCATGATTCATGGCCTTGTGTGAGAATTTCGTTTTCTAGGTTTGCAAATTTGTAATTACTTAGATCTTTCATGTCTAAAGCTTTTAGGAATGTTTGATCTAGAGTTTTGCATAGAGATTTCTATGTAGAATTCATTTATTCTTTCCAAACTTGTAAACCTAATTTCTAAATCTTGAACTTCATGTATGTTAGGTTTAAATTTGTGTAGCTTCATGAGATTTGACATATGTGTTTACATTTTGTTTGATCCTTGAAGTGAATGTTACATAGAAGTTAGTTTTGATTTCTATTTCACCTATGAAAATGCAATCAAGTTCAAGGCTAGAGCTTCTTGATTAACTAGTTTAAATTAGCCAAAGGTTCTTAGATTTAAGAGGTTTTGGCCGATTTAACCTAGTTAGATTAAGATGAAATTTTCACATGAGGCCTATCAATTGAGATTGCACACATTGAGGCTTGAAGGAGGAGTATCCATCACTTGATTTTCACACTTACATTTTCGGTAACCTTTAGATTTTTAGTTGTTAATTGTAGTTTGTTAATCATAAACTCAACCTTAAAACCTAGTTTAATTTGCGTGACTTTTGAGCCTTATACTTGCAAGATTAAAAACCTAGATTGTGGATTTGACCCTTACTCACCACTACACTTTTGTGGAATTGAGTATTGTATTAATTTTGATTAGCCAAGGCGACTTTAGGTTAAATCAAGTGGCGCCGTTGCCAATTTAGGTTGATTCTAGCTAGTTTTAGGTTTTCATAGTCACAACTTTAATTAGTTGTCACTTGTGTGCTACGGCTACTTTGGTACTTTTGAGCATAATTGTGATTTTGTGCATTTTGCAATTGCTCATTGTATTCTGGATAAGTGACACTGTTTTGGAGGTGTATAGGCTGCTCTAGTTGGCCTTTTATTGCTGAAAAGTACTGCTGGACATTGATAGAACTTGTTTGCACATTTGCTGGAAATTCTGTCTGGAAATCCTGTTTGTTCAGCGTGTTTGTTTTGTAAACTGGAACTAATCTGTGCCGAATCTGGAAAATCTGTTTTAGGTGCTTAAACTACTTGTTGTCAGCTTTCTATTGATATATTGTATGTCCCTAAACTACTTCTGTGCTGTCTGAAACAATTCGGTGAAGATAGACTGTTTGCTGGAAAGTCACTGTGTGACCAGTTTGCGTGCTGTTGTGTAACATGGTGTTACTAATTCCTTAATTAATCTGTCACATCTCTTTTAATTCTATTACCTCTTTACTAACTATGATAGGAAAAGGAATATTCATATCAACAACATCTCTATCATAGTTAGAAAAGGAATTTCCTACTGATTACATAATATCCATGATAGAAAAGAATCTCCTGATACAATATGAATGCTATCATGGATATTTAAAAGCTAACCATATTAGAAAGGATTTACCTAACATGGTTAATTAACAAAACCAACTATTATTTAATAATACATAAATATAATTACATGCGGAAGCAGATGCAGGCCTATACAAATTGGCAATATACAATACCAAATAAATTATATAAAACTCCTACTACCTAATTCCCTTTTCCTGAAGCTTGCACCTATGCATGAATACCTGCAAAAATGTCAGTAATCGTGGGATGAGACAAATTGTCCCAGTAATCACCGCTTAACTCACTATAACAGTGAGATGTGCGGTAGCGAGGGCGTCTAACGGGTACCTCAGTTATAAAATCAATAATACACATATATATATATATATATATATATATATATATATATATATATATATATATATATATATATATATCAAACCTTCTTCCCATGTATTACACCAGTCTCTCTGTCATTTTCCAAATCAATGTACTTCAACACCTCTACCTCCGTTACAACTATACCACCCCACAACTCTCACACTCACCTGTAGATGCATTGTGCCATACCGGGGCATTCAAGCATCTAATCTTCTCTATATGATTTGACACTGTGCCCCTCTCTGATGAGGGAGCAAATTTCCCTCTCTGGCAATCTCCAGAGAGAGAACCCCAATTCTGTTTTCCACTACAGAATAGGAACGGTTGGACTCTATTCAATGCCCATAACCGTAGGGGCGGTTGGACTCTAATCAATGCCCATAACCGTAGGTCACTTTTCTCAATAAGTTGACCTATCAACCCCGATCCAATCAAACCGAAAAGGATCATCTGTACAAATAACTGTCGATTGGCCTATCGAACAGTTATCATCGCGCGATGGTACATTTATATCAGTGTCATGCAAACCTCACATTAACCATCAATATCCCATCCACAATGACATCATTCATATCCATCAACCTCAACCTCATTCAATATTTCAATATCACAACCTCAATAATCAACAACAACATCAACATCAACATCACCTTTCAATCTATTATCCACAATATCTTTCCAAAATCTAAACTAACAACTAATTCCTTTTCTATACTCAAAACCTCTCAATATCCAACACCTGCAAATATATCACACAATTCCATAATATCCAGCAATACCACCAGCCAGGATACTACATATAATAAGTCAAATTCTTTATATGAAAGTAATCGTGTTTGAAAGGCACCCGATAGCCTGTTTTATATAAAAATACCTTTTCAAAAATAATATTTATATGGAGGGTGAAAAGGGATTTTGAAAATCCCAGCTAACGTCACCCTCAATGTTATAGCAAGGGTAAGTGTGATTACCTGCCGCCCTTTAGCACTTTGACGTTTGTCCTTACCATTTCTTTAGATTTCCTCCAAATATTTTCCTCTTAGTTTCCCCTATAATGATAGGATACAAAAATGATAAATTAATACCATTTCACTTTATAACACTTTGACGTCTCTCTCGTATGATATATATATATATATATATATATATATATATATATATATATATATATATATATATATATATATAGATATATTACTACCCAACTTTCCCCTCTTTTTAAATGATTTTTATTCATGTCATCCTTCTAATATCCAAATTTTGCATTATTATCTAAATCCATTTATAACTCTCCACTTTACAATTTCATAAGAATCCATAGTGATCAACTTCAATAACATCCCTTCATTCCACACCAATGCATCCACAACAGTTATAATCGTTCTTTCACACAAGTCATGTCAAAACAAAGTAAAGAATAACTTCTGTCAAATCAACATTTACACATACAAACAATATACAATTACTTTCGCACTAACATAGAGTAAGAATACTCATTACTTTCAAGTAATCAATTTGATGTTTATTCAGTACATGTTCTTTAAATCTAAACATTATACTTCATTGTTGGACACTTCATTAGTACCCAGAATATAAAATTACAAAATTAAGATTCAAACACACAATTCCCAGATATGATCCATAATACCACTCACATTTAACACCAACATCACAACAAACTTAAATATCCACATAAAACCTCTCGTTCTTTCAAATGATGCCAATTTCACAACACATAACAATAAATTTAAATAACAGATTACAATTCTGCATATATATAAATTAAGAAGTCACAACAACAGCCCATTATACTACGGTGTGCATTTTTACCAACAATTGGAAAGAGATCATATGCAATCCCATTAAAATCAGTAATACTCATAACAAAATACATAAGGAACCTCAAAAGATTACATACATCCTTTAGGCATATTAAAGCAACTCAAACTATAAACACCTACAACAAGTTAACACATATTTCCCCTCCTAGTTAAACAAAGAAAGTTCAGGTTCAATTTAACCAATCTATTAAGCCCTAAAGCTTCAATTTCATAACCCAATCACCAATCATCCCATAAATTCATCTTATACTTGAACAATGACTTAGATTGCAAATTTGAACACTCCCCACCACAAAATCGATTTAGCCAAAACATAATAGAAATAAAGGGAATCAACATGCTTGAGTCTCAACTTTCCTACTACTCATATACCAAGGAAACAAAACAAGAACAAAGCAAAAGCATAAGGGACCAACTTCGAGAACCACTACCTTTAGACAAATATGAAACATAAATTCTAGTTTAATTGGTTCATCAACATCAAAACACCATAAACCAAAGCTCAATCACTGTTTCAGTTAATTTCTAAACTTAAAATCCTAAAACCCATTCAAATCCTCATCCATTTCAACCCGAATTTCGCATCAAAAGCATTAACTCCTAATTCAAATTACAAGCAATATCACACACCACTTCCAGCCATGCAACAAAACAGAGGAATTAAACTCTTCCTAAATCAGTTTCCAAATCAAGCATATTGAACACAACTCCAACTTGCAAGATTAGCTACATGCCTCCCCAATCATTCACCATTAATCATACATTCCAAAATAGCAAACATAGCAGCATAAACAATTAGAACAAAATCTTTACTAACAGCCCCAAAAATTAGGGTTTTACATGAATCACTCCAAAACTTAAATCAACACTCAATTTCATAGTTAGGATACTAAAATATGAAGCCTTGATATAGTTTCAATTCATAACATAACTGAAACTCAAACCCCCAATTCAAACCCTCACTCTCAAATCTCGTCCAAATCAGAAAGGAAGGCAGAGACGGAAGAAAAATGTTACCTAAATTCATTTTCGACCTCACCACATCTGGCTGGAACTTCGCTGCCGCCGGAAAATGGCCGGAAATCGGCCACCAAGGTGGCTGGCCGAACAGAAACACCAAAAGGAAAAGGAAAAGTAAGGAATCGACATGGAAAAGAAGAACAACACACGAAAAGCAAGTCAAGGCCGAAGCTTACTCTTACCCCACCGCCGTACGTCGTCGAACTCGCCGGAATACATGGAAGAAAAATGATGGCGAGCGAAGAAACAGCACGAAGATGAGGAGTGAAGGACGCGAGGGAGAGAGAAAAGGGAGAACACGGTGGTTTGTCCAGCCTTGACCGCCGTCGTGGCCACTCGCCGTCGCCGTTCGTCGCCTGGAAGGAGAGGAACGAAGAAGACGGAGGGAGGAGGAAGGGCTTTCGGTGAAAGGGAGGAGGGAGTGACCGATGATGATGATGGTGGTGGTGGGGCCGGCGTCGCCGTGCGCCTTAGCCCGCCACCGAACTCAGAGGGAGAGGGCGAAATCGGGAAGGGAGGTCTGGTGAAGGGAGGAGGGGTCGGGGTTTTTATGAAAAGGATATGGGAGAAGGCAGTGTTTAGTTGAGTGAAATGGAGGGGTTCTCTGATGATTTGTAGCCCAAACATGCCATAGTGTACTCTTTTTAATCTAAATCCACTTAAACCAGTCTCCAATTTCCTTAACCTTCAAAATATTATGAGCTTAATCATTCCCTCATATTTCAAACTCTTCATTTTCTTAATTAATTTTATGCATATCAATTACTCAAAATTTCCAAACATCCCCAAAAATCACCAAAAATTCATAAAAATTCCAATTTCTCCATTTAATATTTCCTAACACACTCCTTGATCCTGAATTAAATTTTCAGGATGTTACAATTCTACCCCTCTTAAATAATTTCGTCCTCGAAATTAGTAGAAATTATCACTAAATACAAAGAAAGGGACAGTTTCCTCTACTGATAATCCTAGTTTGATTGAGAGAAAGGGGATTTTGGATATAACCTGGAAATATTGAAGTCATTGGCACTGAGAATTCGTTGTCATAAGTGTCATCCATGTGACACCATAGAAATGATATAAAAGAATTAGAAAACTTTGACCAATCAACTAGAAGTTGTTGATCGAAATTTTCTAGAAATAGCAATCAAGTTCAACATATGAGAGATATTATCTTAGGATAAAGGTGAGATTACGGATACTAACACCAATTCCCAGGTTCCTTTAGGGATTGAAAAGAGGTGAAATCAAGTCAGATTGACTTGGATGTATATAACCTTTGAACAAGGCTAACAGTAATACACAAAATAATTTCACATCATTGCACAATCAACCAATATCACCAGCCAATGATCAATCATCAACTCAATCTTAACCACAAGATTTAACCCCTTTCCTTAACACGCATAAACACATAAACATCACCCTTAATCACATATATACAACCTTACATTATTTCTACTTGTTCCTGGACATCCTTTAAACATATAACAATAACTTAAGCCTCTGTTTCAAGGAAAGTGTGCCCAAAACATCACTACTTCGTTTGATCCTGCCATATTAATCCTTGATTATCTAAATCTCAATTCACTTCATTCATTGCAAATTCCTATGCAATTTCACAACATCATCATTTTAGATAACTACTAAAGCAATCGTCATATGTTTCCCAACTAGCTATCTTGTCTTTCCTCATCCCCTATTCATGCTTCAAAACACATTAGAAAAAAAAAAAATCTAATTTATAACCCATTTGCATAATCATACACTTAAGTAACCACACATGAATTGCATCTTCATATCTCATTTATCTCAATCAAATCCCAATTACATCACACTTTCCCAATTCAAAATGTGATTCAAGAGCTTTCACCAATCCTACTACTCTAAATGACCTCATATAGCATATTCTTCTTTCTCTAATTCAAAATCCAACACAAACCATCTTTAACTTATATTCAAATATCATTTCATTCATCTATTACAAGCATCCACATTTAGAAATCAAATAAAAGACAAAACAGATTTTGATTCCCTTTTGGGAAAAATTGCAACTAAACAAATCAACTCCAAAACCTTCTAAACAAAATCCATGCTTTTAATAACCATTTGAAATATTACCAAAACCAAGAATCAGTTCACTACCCATAGAACCGTTCTCAAACTAGGTAAAAATTATCATTTCTTTGAGAAAACATTCAGTCATATTTTGAAAAGAAATGATCTCATTCCCATAATCCAAACTGGGTTTCAAGTCATATAATATAAAATCACATCAACCACACTTTTCCAAAGAAAGAAGACACCCATTCCACCATTGCACACATCGAATAGCATTAACACTTGTTACTTGTTTCACCATGTCTTAAAATATCACTTATGGAACATAGAAAATTGACAAAATAAGTGGCTTTTTACATGATAATCATCATAAATTCAACTAAATCTTTATGACTCCCAGTCATAACTCTATTAATCATACAACTTGAGCCACTAAATCTCATATAATTTATTGCTTATTCTAACAAAACAAGACAAGTCAATGTACTTATAAGCCATTAAACCATTTTAGTCAATATTATACACTAGAATTATTAACATACTCAAGTTTAAGTTCAGTTCAATCTTTAACCACAAACTAAAATAGCAAATGAAAACCCCTTAGATCAATAAACTGATGTATAAAGAAAAAGGGGACAAAAACCATTCTAACTAGTTCAAATTTAGAATGCACGCAAGGTTCATGCTTTCACCAACTCAAACATATATAATAAACAATAAATATTTCAATCCATTTCCAAAATAAAAGCACTTGTCTAAAAATCACATCTCAAAAATCAACTAACGTAATTACTAGAGAATTCAATACCATTCATAGGCTTTCATCAGTCAAATCAATTGACCACCATACATTCTTATCATTTATCACTTCACAATATATATAATTTACACTACTTATGACTACTTTATTCCCATTTTTCAATAACTATACCATAATCACATAATTATATAAATTCAAACAATAAAACTTTTCACAGAAAAATGAGAAAAGACAAGAAAGAGTAATCAAAAAAAAAATTTCTCAGGTTTAACATAAAAATTCCACATTTCAAGAATGTCCATCATCTTCATTTCCTCCACAGACAACTTACTGGTCATACAACAGAAACACAGTCTTCGCAACAATTTATGATCAAATTTTTATCATTTTCATAAAGCAAATTACATTGATTTCAAAATCATCATATTACCCATACGTACATGGATATTGATTCGCTAAATAAAGAATAACCGCTTAATTTCAATAATCTATAACAATTTAACCAATAATCACATTTAAACAAATAACTTACCTTTCCTTCGTTTAGTAACGGCGGGGATACACTCATAAAGTAGAGAGGGCTACCAACATCTATTAATAAGGGGGCTGCTTCCAGTTACTAAATATAGTAAGGAAGCCTCCAGCCGCTTATAATAAATGTGCAACAACCTCTTACTACCCATGATGATGTACTCTCCAACCATTACTAGATGATAGATAATCAAAACATATTTAATAACAATAGCATATCTCGTATTGAAGCTAATGAAAACAAATAATTTAAAGAGAATTCTATTCCGAACAATCAAGCAGCACAAGTCAAATTATCAATAAATCAAACAATTTACTGAACAAAACAAGAAACCAGGTCAATAATTTCTTATTCCACCACCTAAATGTCACTATATATTGTTATTTTTGAATTATTTTAATCCCTTAACCCAATAAGGTATCTCATGATGTCTCGACTATGATTATGGTCGACTCATAATTATATTCGAGACCCCAGAGAAGCATCCTTATTTCGTCATTCTTATGAAGTACTTATCAATATCTTTATTTATATAGTTATTCTTACTATATTCATCTCAATCTCTCCACGTTACCTATTCAATTGCTTTTATCACTCTCTCCCCACCACGGGATGAGTGATATTCCTCTCAAAAGGCAGATATTCATGCACCAAAAGGAAGGGAATACTAGGAATGTATATTGCCAATCTATATGAAATGCAGCACAGTCCTAGGTTATCGTATACCAAATACTGATAACCAAGTTGTAACATGGTGTTACTAATTCCTTAATTAATCTGTCACATCTCTTTTAATTCTATTACCTCTTTACTAACTATGATAGGAAAAGGAATATTCATATTAACAACATCTCTATCATAGTTAGAAAAGGAATTTCCTACTGATTACATAATATCCATGATAGAAAAGAATCTCCTGATACAATATGAATGCTATCATGGATATTTAAAAGCTAACCATATTAGAAAGGATTTACCTAACATGGTTAATTAACAAAACCAACTATTATTTAATAATACATAAATATAATTACATGCGGAAGCAGATGCAGGCCTATACAAATTGGCAATATACAATACCAAATAAATTATATAAAACTCCTACTACCTAATTCCCTTTTCCTGAAGCTTGCACCTATGCATGAATACCTGCAAAAATGTCAGTAATCGTGGGATGAGACAAATTGTCCCAGTAATCACCGCTTAACTCACTATAACAGTGAGATGTGCGGTAGCGAGGGCGTCTAACGGGTACCTCAGTTATAAAATCAATAATACACATATATATATATATATATATATATATATATATATATATATATATATATATATATATATATATATATATATATATATATATATCAAACCTTCTTCCCATGTATTACACCAGTCTCTCTGTCATTTTCCAAATCAATGTACTTCAACACCTCTACCTCCGTTACAACTATACCACCCCACAACTCTCACACTCACCTGTAGATGCATTGTGCCATACCGGGGCATTCAAGCATCTAATCTTCTCTATATGATTTGACACTGTGCCCCTCTCTGATGAGGGAGCAAATTTCCCTCTCTGGCAATCTCCAGAGAGAGAACCCCAATTCTGTTTTCCACTACAGAATAGGAACGGTTGGACTCTAATCAATGCCCATAACCGTAGGGGCGGTTGGACTCTAATCAATGCCCATAACCGTAGGTCACTTTTCTCAATAAGTTGACCTATCAACCCCGATCCAATCAAACCGAAAAGGATCATCTGTACAAATAACTGTCGATTGGCCTATCGAACAGTTATCATCGCGCGATGGTACATTTATATCAGTGTCATGCAAACCTTACATTAACCATCAATATCCCATCCACAATGACATCATTCATATCCATCAACCTCAACCTCATTCAATATTTCAATATCACAACCTCAATAATCAACAACAACATCAACATCAACATCACCTTTCAATCTATTATCCACAATATCTTTCCAAAATCTAAACTAACAACTAATTCCTTTTCTATACTCAAAACCTCTCAATATCCAACACCTGCAAATATATCACACAATTCCATAATATCCAGCAATACCACCAGCCAGGATACTACATATAATAAGTCAAATTCTTTATATGAAAGTAATCGTGTTTGAAAGGCACCCGATAGCCTGTTTTATATAAAAATACCTTTTCAAAAATAATATTTATATGGAGGGTGAAAAGGGATTTTGAAAATCCCAGCTAACGTCACCCTCAATGTTATAGCAAGGGTAAGTGTGATTACCTGCCGCCCTTTAGCACTTTGACGTTTGTCCTTACCATTTCTTTAGATTTCCTCCAAATATTTTCCTCTTAGTTTCCCCTATAATGATAGGATACAAAAATGATAAATTAATACCATTTCACTTTATAACACTTTGACGTCTCTCTCGTATGATATATATATATATATATATATATATATATATATATATATATATATATATATATTACTACCCAACTTTCCCCTCTTTTTAAATGATTTTTATTCATGTCATCCTTCTAATATCCAAATTTTGCATTATTATCTAAATCCATTTATAACTCTCCACTTTACAATTTCATAAGAATCCATAGTGATCAACTTCAATAACATCCCTTCATTCCACACCAATGCATCCACAACAATTATAATCGTTCATTCACACAAGTCATGTCAAAACAAAGTAAAGAATAACTTCTGTCAAATCAACATTTACACATACAAACAATATACAATTACTTTCGCACTAACATAGAGTAAGAATACTCATTACTTTCAAGTAATCAATTTGATGTTTATTCAGTACATGTTCTTTAAATCTAAACATTATACTTCATTGTTGGACACTTCATTAGTACCCAGAATATAAAATTACAAAATTAAGATTCAAACACACAATTCCCAGATATGATCCATAATACCACTCACATTTAACACCAACATCACAACAAACTTAAATATCCACATAAAACCTCTCGTTCTTTCAAATGATGCCAATTTCACAACACATAACAATAAATTTAAATAACAGATTACAATTCTGCATATATATAAATTAAGAAGTCACAACAACAGCCCATTATACTACGGTGTGCATTTTTACCAACAATTGGAAAGAGATCATATGCAATCCCATTAAAATCAGTAATACTCATAACAAAATACA